>BSBK01001705.1:1545000-2745000 GCA_027943335.1 Chamaecyparis obtusa
AAATTTAAAACTTAAAGGAAAGGAAAAATATAAATTAAAAACTAATACCTAATATATAAAGAAATAAAACAACAACCTAAGCATTTTATCAAACAAAACAAATGCCTCTCTCAGTCAACATGACCTCTCAAAGATAAATATCTTTGCACTTATAAAAAATGCATGTGAACTTGAATGCATGACATGTTATGGAAGGACTCCGTATACTGCAGTCCAAGTCTGGGCATTGCGGACTCCAAATACATTACAAACTGGAAAAGGCATTAGTTTATCTCATCTTTTGTATCTTTCATACTTATGCATTTTTGCATCTGGAAGAAGAGGAAGAGCTAGGGTTTCCTCTTGTCTACTGCCGCACTTCTCTCCATGAAGGTTTGACTGAAATTTCTCTGGCACTAGTTTCAAATGAGTTTGAAATTATTTTGAACCTACTATTGCTTCTCAGATACCATTTGTTGTTGCTTCCCTTCCTTCATTCGCTAGTAGTGTCTTCTGGCCGCCACTTCACCCAGGGTTTGAACAATTTGTTAAAGTTTTAACTAGTTCTACGTCGGAGTTCCTTTATTCGCACTTCAAGGTTTCAATAGAAAATGGTAACTCTCTGTGCTATAATTCACTATTTCATTTGTATCAAAATGCTAGAAATTTCTCTTTTATTTGCTGCATTTGTGATTCAAATTGCGTTAAATCTGGGCACATTACATCTTCTTTCTTTTGTAGAATCCTTCAAAAACAATTGCAGAGAACATAGAAGACTTATCAACCCAAGATACACCTTTCTCTGTGATAGCTTTCTTGTTAACTTTGTATCATCTATGTACAGATATCATTTTCTGGCCATGACTAGTATTGAATTGGTCTTGAAATTGTAAAGAACCCATGGCTATATACTGAGAATTATAATCATGCCAAATAGCACTTTGTATGTGTCTTTTTAAAGAACTCGAACTTGGGTTCTACTGATTGAACCTGTTGTAGCATGTATCGAACTTGTATTTGATTTGGGTGTTTATTTATCTTCATAGCAGTGAGCTATTTTGTAAGAAAGAACTCGGGCTCTTTTTTTTAAAACTTTCCTTGTTTAATATGCATCATGGCTATACATGTGAGTGTTGATTACTTCTTTTGTTGTGACTTCTTCTTTTACTGTGATTTCTTGTTACATAATCAACAAAAGTTGTTTGTAGTCTTTAGCATAGATATTTATTTGCTATTAAGACCACCATGTTTACTATTTTTATAAATTCATAGACAAGAAATAGAGATTTCTCTGTACAATAACCAATTAAGCGCACCAAGTTCAAGTGATGAGCACATATAAGAACCCTCAATTCAGCTAAAAACTCCTTTGTGGCCTTCATACCTTTTTTTCTTTATGGCTGCCTTTTCTGTTTGATTGCTGCACATAATGAATATTCATTGTTGACTGTTACTTTTTTTTTATATAAACTCAGGCTTCTATTGGTTGGAATTTGTACCAACTTGTACGCTGAGGAGCCTGGTTCTTTTCTTCAGTAGATGTTGTTTTGTCTGCATCTTCATTATATGTTAGCATCATGACACTTCTTGTTGAACTCTAGAACAGAATGAAACATGCATGTTACCACTTTACTGTCATTTATTGCTTTCAATATGGTTGTAGCTAGAACAGTATTTAGGATAAAATCTACAATGTTTACTTGATCTTCTCAAAAGATCTTGAAAAAAAATGCTTTTCATTTTTTACAATGCAGTAGAACTTCTTACATATGCATATTATAATAGCAGCATTACTGTCATTTCTTCTTGTTGATTTCATATGCTTAGTTTTTTAACAACAGAATAGAAAATGACTAACAACACTCAGTGAATAAAACTCACAAACATATTATTTTTTTTTGAAATGAATCTTGAATACTTATCTCACTATTGTTTTGCAGTTTTGTTCCTTCTATAATAACTTTATGTTCTTAACATTTGATAATCATTGAAGTCTTCTCTTTTCTCAGCAGATTGAAATATTACTTATGGGGTTCGAGAATGGGCTCGTGACTCCCATAAGTCATATTTATAAAACTCATTTTCTTTTCACTTTTCCAGTTGTGTTCCATCACAGAATGAAATGAACAAACTCTTTGTAACACTTGTAACCTTGATTTATTGGCTGGAAGGTTTCATGACGGAAGTCATGTCCCTTCAACAACCTACCTTTCTGTAGCTCCATGATTCGGCCAGAAGGTCCCATGCCTGAAACTTATGCATGCCCCCTCAACAACCTCCTCCAGTCCTTCGGTCTTCATGTCTTCGCCTCTTCATAGCTTTAGTTGGAAAGTTTCATGCGTGTAACTTATGCATGTCCTTTCAACAATCTACTTAATCTTCATACTTGAATCTGCAAATGAAGCAAACAATGTTAAGAAATAAAGTATTTTCTGTGATGTGATCATTCTTTCCAGCAGCTTTATAATTTTCTTTCTGATTTACATTTCTATAAATGCAATCAAGTAGATAGCTAGAATGATAGTTTAGTCCCTTTCCATTGCTCAGTTCGTATGAACTAACCCCACTTTCTCTCCCTTCTTTTGCGGGATAACTCCGGATACCTCGAGATACAAGATCAAAGATGTAGCACTGTTCAACCTTCCATGAAACACCAGGCAATGGGGGGCCTAACCTTTCTTCTCCTTCTCCTTTCTTTGCATTTACATAAATGTAACTTGTAATTTTAATTCCCGCATTTAACTTTAACTTTTGCATTCAGTTTAAGAAACTGAAATGCATGCCTGCATTAATCTATTGCCACAGGATGTGTAGCCTCATATGAATTTATCATTGTATATCTTTGAAAATTACTTTTCATTTATGTTTTAAGAGCAACCACTGCTTGTGTGGTTAATTTAAAGTTGTACTTTCATGGTCTAAAATGCAAACATATCTTTCACTTTTTCTGTTTTCTTCAAAAATCTGAATAGTGCTCAAAATCTGAATACTAGTATAAATAAGTGTACCTTAAAGTGAGCTTACTGATGTTTAATATTGTAATCCTACACATGTACTTTTAATTTTTTTTCTGAATTTTTTACCATTCTACAACTTAAAATAACCACTTTTACATTCAAACTTCAATGCAAAATACTTGGTCAATTTACCAATTTAGTGTAAACTAAAATGATAACATTTTCTAGCGACCTCTTAGGGGTGTTTGCCTACTAAACAAATCAGACTAGCTACCATTTGCAGTCCATTGGGCACATAGTCTTAAATTTTGATAAAACTAAACCTTCTTAAATTTTAGAAAACTTGGAAAAACTGAAAAAAATCAAACACACCAGATCTACAAAACTGAAACTGAAACTAAAACTAAATACCTCATGCTAGCTATTTGGGGATTTGTACTTGGCTGTCCTCAGCATCATTATAAGGTTGTTATGTCAATTATGTGATATGATGATGCTGATGACAAACAGTTATTGATTTGCAAACAACTAGCTTGAAGTAGAAAACAAATTTGAGTCCATTTTCTGAATTTTGCATTTTCTCCTAAAAAATTTGTCTTCTCTTCTGAAGTCTGCAAGCCTTTAGGAAAGGTCATGGATGACCTGTTTTGGACTGTGGCCATTACGCCTAATTTGAAACCTTGGATTCTCCACTGTTTCACTTTAGGATTGATGTATACTGTTCTGAACAATTCTGCCATGAAGTTGTCTAACTTGCAGCCTTTAGAAGACTGGAACATGTGCATGAAGCACTTAAAGGAAATAAAAAAGCAACAAATAAACATGTTGTTGTAGTACATGATAGAAAGATATTTGGTATCCCATCATATAGAGCCTTGAGTTACAACTTGGCTCTATTATAATGGACGCTCATTTATGAGGTATGATGTACTACAACAACATGCTTATTTTTTGCAACTAACAACTAATTGCAACTGAATGAAAGCAAACTATATATGTGCAAAGCACTTATTCTGATTAACTCACCTCAAAAACAACGTTTAAGATGAATCCCATTAACTGGGATTGGCAATTCTTCTCCTTCAAGTGTAGACAAATGGAAAGCATTGTGTGGCATCTTGGCTATTATGATATGCGGGCCAGCCCACATAGCATCAAATTTTGAATGCCTTCCGGGTCTACTTTGCAATTCATCCCATTTCAAAACAATGTCTCCTAGCTGGAAATTTTTTGGAGATGCTCTCTTGTCAAATGACCTCTTCATTTGAGCCCGATGAAGCTCAATCTTCTGCATTGCATCTCTCCTTTTTCTTCTAACTCATTCAGCTGAGTCAATCTTGATGTCATATTTCCTTCATCAAGCATATTCTAACTAATACATGAAATCAAGTGCTGGAAACTCAACTGAAATGGGTAATCTAGCTTCCTTACCGTATACCAGCATATAGGGAGACATTCCAGTTGATCTTTTAGTAGTTATTCTATCAGCCCATAATGTTTATTTTAGCTTTTCATGCCAAGAATGTTGATTACCTTCTAATGTCCTCTTAATAATTTGAATCAAGTTCTTGTTAGTGGATTCAGCCTGCCCATTACCCTATGGGTAATAATTTGATGAAGTATTCAAATAAACACCCTTTTCAACATCCTATTCTGCTATTCTATTTCCTGTAAATGCAAGTGCATTATCTAAAATTATTGAATCTAGTACACCAAATCTGCAAATTAAGTCATTATAAAAATTTAAAACATCAGTCTCATTTGCTTCCTTGAGAGCAACTGCTTCAGTCAACTTGGTAAAATAATTTGTGGATGTCAAAACCCAGTTATGACCTGCACTTGAAGGTGGGTTAACGACGCTAATAAAATCAAGACCCCATTTCATAAATGGTTGGTCCACTTGAATAGGCTGCAAAGGCAGCGCTGCTAATTTCTCTTTTCCTACAAAAATTGCACATTCCTTTACATTTTCTTACCCATGAATGTGAATATTTAAATACAGTTGGCCAATAATAGCCTGCTTTCATCACCTTAAGAGTTGTAGCTCTTGGTGAGAAATGACCTTCAGCTGGCCCTTCATGAAACTCGTGCAAAATATGATCAACTTGATCCAGTTTAATGCATCTTAATAGAACACCTTGCAAATCCTTTTTAAACAATATATTATTCAACAAACAATAAGGAATGGATTGTAATCTATAGTACCTTTGTTTTGATCTTTCCAATCCTTCAGGACAATGTCCTGTCTGTAAGAAGATGATCATATCATCCACCCAATCATTCTGAGAAACTGGAACAACAAGTTGTTCATAATCTTGTAAAGCTAGAACAATATCAGAATCAACTTCTAGAGTGTTGTCTCCATTTCCAGCAAGTTGTTCACATAATCCCTTACCCCTTACCAACTTGGTGACTTTAATTTCAATATCATATTCCATTGCCTTTGTAATTCAGCTAGTCCTTTTAGTATTGAAATCCTTATTCAGCGAGAAATCCTTAACAGAAGGATGTGCAACCATTAGTTTGATCTTATTGTTAGAAAGCATATGCCTGAATTTTTTTAAACTTCTAATCACAACAAGTACATGCTTTTCAACAAATGAATAATGCAATTCATAGTCCTTAAGACCTTGGCCGAAAAAAGCTATTGGCTACTCAAAACCTTCATTATTTTTCTGAACTAACATGGCAACAATACTGTCAATATTTCCATAAGCATATAAGATAAAGTCCTTTGAAAAATTAGGATTCAATAAGGTGGGAGCAGCAGCTAAAGCTTATTAATCAATTCAAAATTGCACTTACCTTCCTTTGTCCAACTAAAAACCATGTTTTTCTTTAATGTAGCAGTTAATGGCTTCAATAATTCAGCAATATCAGGAATAAATCTCCTTACAAAATTTATTCTTCCTAGAAAGCTTTGGAGACCCTTTTTATGAGCTGGAAGTGGTAGGGCTAAAATAGCACTTACTCTTTCAGGTTCAATAGTAATTCCTTCTTTTGAAGCAATAAATCCTAAAAGCTCACCTTCATGAACAGTGAATATGCTCTTCTTAGGATTTAGAGAAATTCCATTTTCCCTGCATCTCTCAAAGATTATCCTTAAATGTTTAAAGTGAGCTATTGCATTCTTTGAAAAAATAGTGATGTCATCTAAATAAACTAGCACAAACCTGTACATCAGATTTATGAAAGCCTTGTCCATGGCTTTTTGGAATGTTGCCCCAGCATTAGACAGACCAAATGGCATCTTTTGATATGCTATGGTTCCCCATTTGGTCATGAATGTTGTCTTAAACCTATCCTCTTCGTTCACCAAAATCTGGTTATAACCAGAGAAACCATCCAATAATGAAAATCACTATGAACCTGAAACAACCTGCAAGATTTTTTCCATTGAAGGCAAAGGATGCCTATCTTTCAATGAAGCTCTATTCAAGTCACAGAAATCAACACAAAGTCTAATTTCTCCATTCTTTTTCCTAACAGGAACCAGATTTGAAACCCATGAAGTATGTTTGATTGGGAAAATGATATTGCTTTCAATTAACTTATTCAATTCCTTAATCATGAGAGGTTCTAACTTGGGATTTACAGGCCTCTATTTTTGCCTTACTAGTTTGGATCCTGGTTCTAATTCTATTGTATGCTGAGAAATATTGGGATCAAATCCCTTCATATTTGAATAATTCCATGCAATTATATCATGAAATTCATTGCATAAATTAACAAAGGTTTGATGTTCTTCAGGTGTACATACCTTGCCAAGTTTAAGCACTTTATCCTCTGAAACAACCTCTTCATAATGTTCTTCCTTGATCTATAAGCTAGATTTGTCCTTTTTGAACTCATCATTGGTACCAAACATAGACTCTAAGGTCACAAGACCTTTAAGCATTTTATTTGTTCTTAGTTAAATAATCTGCTCTTCATATTGATCCTGCAATTATTTTTTATTTGGCTATGAAAACTCAGCCTCTTCTCTCAAAAAATTTACAATGTGTTGGTCAGATTCAAAAACCTGCCAACTATCAACATTGTTAGGGACAATAGGTCTGACAATAACTTTAACATAATTCATTTTCTTACTGTTATTGATCTCCGTTGGGATATCATATTGGGCTCCAACAGAAGCAAGCCTATCAGCATGTTTGTTTTGATTTCTAGGAATAGATTGTAAATTAAAGGCTTCAAAACCTTCAATCAAGTCCCATACAACATGTTTATAATTTCTTAACAAATCATTCTTTGTTGTATGAACATTCCTAACTTGATTTACAATTAATTCAGAATTACCATAAGCTTGCAAACAACTAATACCCTTTTTAATTGCCCACTTTAATCCATTAATGAGGGCTTCATATTCAACCACATTGTTTGTGCAACTAAACGTGAATCTGAAAGAACCATAGTACCTTTGATTTTCTAGTGAAACCAGCTTGCAACCACCTCCAACACCTACTTTGCTGTGAGAGCCATCAAAAAAAAACTTCCAAACAACACTAGTTTGCTACTCTAAATTTGCACTTTTTATGACAGCTGGTATAAAATCAGTAACTTTATTAATAACATAGTTACCCAAGCTTGGTTCCTCAATCTGTGCATTAGATATTTTCACATTCTCAATAGCCCATGTGTCTAATAAAATATCAAGAATTTGTTCAACCTATGTTCATGACTCACAAATAGCATTAATTTCTTCTTGATCAAAAATTACTATTGTTGTTCCATTTTCAAAACTACTGACATATGGCTCAATACAAAATTTCACAATAGGTTCTGAAGGAATAGTTACCTTTGTACCATACCTAGTACAAAACAACATGTGTGACCAATCTGTTGATAAATACCCTCCTATTTTAGCAATAAAATATCGTGACAAACATATAGAGAAATTAGGAGGTAAGTCTATAATAAAAATATCCATAGGCATTGAAAAGCTAGGACATGCATGCATTGTCAAATCCAGATTTCTAATAACTCCAACTATGTCTATTGCTATCTCATCAAGCTGAACAACCACTTTTTCAATTGGCTCATACTCAAGGCCTAGCTGGTCTACAATTTTCTTTGGCATAACCGAGCTAGAAGCACCTGAATCAATCATACAATTATGCAATAAATTTTGTCCTATTATAACAGTGATGTAAAAAGGTGGTGGTTTTACCAACTTGGATGCTGGTTGGGTTGAAATTTTATTACCATCCATTAACACTTTAGGATTTTTCTGATTTAAAGTATCATCTGATAGTGTTAACATTTGCAATGCTTCCTGAAGCATATCCTTTTGACCTAGAAGTGCTAAAACTTCCCAAATAGAAACAGGAACATGTGTCTTTTTTAGATGATCAACAATATTGAAATTCTGAACACTAACCTTTTGCTGTTGTTTTGGAACAGTTAGCTCTTTTGCTGATTGTAGTGGCTGGGAAGATCCATCCTGGGCTTGATTTTATTGTTGTTTGCCCTTTAATATTTGATGTTGTGAAATAATAGCAAGTTGTTGTACCTTATCAGCTTATTGTTGTTCATTTACAACCTTTGTTTTGGACCTTGTACCTACTGCTACAGGCTTCCATACTTGATTTTGATCAAAATTAGTTGCTAAAACAGTCTCGTCAGCATTAAAATTTATTAAAGTAATATCCAAATTACCTTGTGGCTGTATTTGTTGATTCTAATCATCTCCTTGAATATTAGCTATTTGACTCTGCAAAACATTCTACCTCCTAGCTTCAAGCGCATGAGGACAATCAAGCCAAAAATGGCTTGTGTTACAAGTATTACACCACTCCTCCTCTTGTGCATAGTTATTATGAGGAACAACTACCAGCTCTTTGGATGTACTAGGAGTTGCATAATTATAAGGTTGATTAGTCCTTTGACTATAATTTCTTTGCTGGCCTTGAGCTTGGTGTGGCTGGTTTGAACCAGATGCTTGATTAGATTGCCTATTCTGCTGATAAAAAGCTTGAGGAGGTCTATTGTACTGACCTTGTTACCTCTTCAAGTTTGTGATCTCATTACCATAAGTTTTCAAAGTTCTCATTATACTATCATTCTTATCTTTTAACTCCAAATTTTACTCTTTTAGCTCTTTAAAAGGAGCTGTGGCAACATGCTCTTTTGCTACAAGTTGCATATTAAATGTTGATAATGCTGGCATAAATGGCACAACTACTATTTGTGGAACTATAGCTGGTATAATTGGCTGTACTTTTGCAAAATAAGGCATGGGAGGTCTAGGAGGTAGCTTACCAACTTGTATCAAACAATTATCAACTCTAATAGCAATGTCAAATGCATTTGGCAAAGTACACTCACCCATAGACTGAATCATCATTGAAATATCATTGTTAAAAGCCTTCAAATAAAATAAAAATGCATAATCATCGGAAGGTTTAATAGATGCTGGAATTATGTCCCAAGTTTGTTGAAAATGAAAATTAAAATAAAAAATATGCTCATTTGGATGCCTTTTAATTGTAGTTAACTGCTCAACCAATGAGAGATTACTAGACTTACCTTCAAATTTGCTAATCAAAATAGTCCCCAAAGCATCCCACGTAGCAATTGAATTAACAAGTAGACTTCTAAACCAAATCAAAGCTTTACCTTTCAACGAGGTTGCTAGCAATTTTAATGCCACATCATCATGTGTGACTTGATGTAATCCACAAAGAGTGGCCACATCCTTAATATGCTCAATAGCTGAAACATGATTTTCACCAGTAAAATAAGGTAAACCTTTTAACGCTACCGAAGGAATATCATGATGAACACCAATTTGTAAGGGTCTGCTAGCGTTGAAATCTATGAATGGAAAATTTCAGGCCATTTGATGAGCTAGTGGTGCTTGTGGCTGAACTGCAGGTGTAATGGAAGGCTGGGTAGAATGAACTACCTTCCTTTGGTATGTTTTCAAACTTTGTGGAGTTGTTGTAGTACCACTTGTAGATGCTCCCAAAATAGAATTAACCCTTAATAAGTCTTCAAAAGTTGGTAATTTTGATCCAAAATTATCAAGAGCACTCAAGTCTTCCAGAAAATTGATATCTTCAATTAGCACCTAAGGTTCATCCATATTTGTAGCCTGATCTTCAAAAAAAGGATTATCAAATGATGAAAAATCAGAAAATAGAGAAGATCTACCTCTTTGATCTTATGATGTCCTTTCTCTTCTGGTTGATCTACCTCCCCTTCTTCCTAGCTGCAATTCCTGGTACTCAAAACCCTCTTTAATTGATCTTGTTGGAATTTTTCTCATTAAAATAAACACTCAAATCTACAATAAAACTTTAAAATAGAGTCACTAGGTGCTGAAAAAATGCCTTCTAAAAGGCTGGAATACTGCTGCTTACACCAAAACAACAATAAAAACTTGTAAATCAAGGAATTGTGAAGCAGTTCATGTCCCACCGGGTGTGCCAAAATTGTTGTCAATTAGGATTGCGCCTCTAGCTTGATGAGAAATCTAGCTATCATGTTGAAACATAGAAATGTTCTCGTTGATGGGAGAGAGAACGAATCTCCAAATTCTAGGCTGGTTCCTTTTGGATTTGGAATATCACTTGCGGCTAAATTTGTATGGGAAAGGGATGAAAGAAATAACGTAATGAAATCTAAACCTAAATAGGGTGATACACCAATAAATGATATGTAACTTAAATTAATTTAGCATGAATCATTGGATATATTTAGGGCTCTCAGTACCCAGACAAACATGCGACTACAAAAGTGATTCTATGTAAGGACCTGCAATATTTTGCACAGATAGGGAAACAATGCTTCACCAATTCACTACAAAAGTTAGGACACAAAAAAAGACCTGTAATAGAAAGTATCAAGATTCCAAAATGTAACAAGGAATGCAGCTTAGATGAAGGCTAACACAACATCAAAGCAAATAAACTCACAGTGTTACACTTCAAAACAAATGGGAAGGAATGGCTATCTCTATATATCAATGCTAGAAAAAATCTCTGGTACAAAGTGCCTTACAATTTTCTCCCAAGTCTGCGATATGGAAAACAGGTGAGCCAAAAAGAAAGTCCTCAAAAATGAGGTGAAAATAAAATAAATAAAGCCCCAAAACCCTAACTTGTATGCATGAGAAAACCCTCCAAAATGTGGAGACAAACTATCCAAAAATGAAGTCAAAGTGGCCCTTGAACTCCTTCAAGTCATGTATAACTAAAGTGCAACTCAAAATCCCCTCAAAACTGCTCCAAATCCTCAAAAAATCATGTGTATATGTGGGGGTTGGATATGAAAGGAAAACCCATCAAAACATGAGCCTAACTGTCAGAAACCAAGAGTGAACTGCTCCAAACAGATTCTCAACTGATACTATTTGATGAAGAACTCAAAAAAGAACTCAAAGATGTTGTAATCGTCCCTAAACTGCCTCCAGAATTGAACATAATTGAAAGAGCTCCTCCTTTACCAAAATGATGATCTCAAAATAACTTTGGTTATATATTTATTTATTAATATATTATGTAAAAGAGTTTCATTTATATCTTTCCAAACTATACTTATTATATTTAGTAATAAAATTAATAAACAATAGACTTATACTCAATATATAAAAATAGAATTAAATCTAATTCTATTTAATATATTTAAAGTCAAGTATAAGTTTATTAATTTTATTATTAAATATAATAAGTATAAATTTAAATTTAAATTTTAACCATATATATTATAATATAACATTATTTAAGTTAAATAGATAATGAAATTATCTATTTAATTTAAAACAATATCAAACTATAATATATATGGTAAAAATTTAAAACTTAAAGGAAAGGAAAAATATAAATTAAAAACTAATACCTAACATATAAAGAAATAAAACAACAACCTAAGCATTTTATCAAACAAAAAAAATGCCTCTCTCGGTCAAAATGACCTCTCAAAGATAAATATCTTTGCACTTATAAAAAATGCATGTGAACTTGAATGCGTGGCATGTTATGGAAGGACTCCGTATACTACAGTCCAAGTCCAGGCATTACGGACTCCAAATACATTAAAAACTGGAAAAGGCATTAGTTTATCTCATCTTTTGTATCTTTCATACTTATGCGTTTTCACATCCAGAAGAAGAGGAAGAGCTAGGGTTTCCTCTTGTCTGTTGCCACACTTCTCTCCATGAAGTTTTGACTAAAATTTCTCTGGCACTGGTTTTGAATGAGTTTGAAATTCTTTTGAACCTACTATTGCTTCACAGATACCATTTGTTGTTGCTTCCCTTCCTTCATTCGCTAGTAGTGTCCTTTGGCCACCACTTCACCCAGGGTTTGAACAAGTTATTAAAGTTTTAACTGGTTCTATGTCAGAGTTCCTCTATTCGCACTTCAAGATTTCAATAGAAAATGGTAACTCTATGTGCTATAATTCGCTATTTCATTTGTATCAAAATGCTAGAAATTTCTCTTTTATTTGCTGCATTTGTGATTCATATTGCATTAAATCTGGGCACATTACATCTTCTTTCTTTTGTAGAATCCTTCAAAAAAAATTACAGAGAACATAGAAGACTTATCAACCCAAGATACACCTTTCTCTGTGATAGCTTGCTTGTTAACTTTGTATAATCTATGTACAGATATCATTTTCTAGCCATGACTGGTATTGAACTAGTCTTGAAATTATAAAGAACCCACGACTATATACTAAGAATTATAATCATGCCAAATAGCACTTTGTATGTGTCTTTTCAAAGAACTCGAACTTGGGTTTTGTTGATTGAACCTGTTGTAGCATGTATCGAACTTGTATTTGATCTGGGTGTTTATTTATCTTCATAGCAGTGAGCTATTTTGTAAGAAAGAACTCGGGCTCTTTTTTTTTTTCTTTCCTTGTTTAATTTTCATCATGGCTATACCTGTGAGTGCTGATTACTTCTTCTGTTGTGACTTCTTCTTTTGTTGTGATTTCTTGTTACATAATCAACAAAAGTTGTCTGTAGTCTTTAGCATAGATATTTATTTGCTATTAAGACCACCATGTTTATTGTTCTTATAAATTCATAGACAAGAAATAGAGATTTCTCTGTACAGTAACCAATTAAGCACACCAGGTTCAAGTGATGAGCACATAAGAACCCTCAATTCAGCTAAAAACTCCTTTGTGGCCTGCATACCTTTTTTTCTTTATGGCTGCCTTTTCTGTTTGATTGCTGCACAGAATGAATATTCATTGTTGACTGTTACTTTTTTTTATATAAAATTGGGCTTCTATTGGTTGGAATTTGTATCAACTTGTACATTGAGGAGCCTGGTTCTTTTCTTCAGTAGATGTTGTTCTATCTGCATCTTCATTATATGTTAGCATCATGACACTTCCTATTGAACTCCAGAATAGAATGAAACATGCATGTTACCACTTTACTGTCATTTATTGCTTTCAATATGGTTGTATCTAGAATAGCATTTAGGATAAAATCTGCAATGTTTACTTGATCTTCTCAAAAGATCTTGAAAAAAAATTCTTTCATTCTTTACAATGCAGTAGAACTTCTTACATACGCATATTATAACAACAACATTACTATCATTTCTTCTTGTTGATTTCATATGCTTAGTTTTTTAACAACAGAATATAAAATGACTAACACCACTTAGTGAATAAAACTCACAAACATATTATTTTGTTTTAAAATGAATCTTGAATACTTATCTCACTGTTGGTTTGTAGTTATGTTCCTTCTATAATAACTTTTTGTTCTTAACATTTAATAATCATTGAAGTCTTCTCTTTTCTCAGCAGATTGAAATATTACTTATGGGGTTCGAGCACGGGCTCATGAGTCCCATAAGTCATATTTATAAAACTCATTTTCTTTTCACTTTTCCAGTTGTGTTCCATCATAGAATGAAATGAGCAAAATATTTGTAACACTTGTAACCTTGATTTATTGGCTGGTAGGTTTCATGATGGAAGTCATGTCCCTTCAACAACCTACCTTTCTATAGCTCCATGATTAGGCCAAAAGGTCCCATGCCTAAAACTTATGCATGTCCCCTCAATAACCTCCTCTAGTCCTTCGGTCTTCATGTCTTCACCTCTTCATAGCTTCAGTTGGAAAGTTTCATGCACGTAACTTATGCATATCCTTTCAACAACCTACTTAATCTTCATACCTGAATCTGCACATGAAGCAAACAATGTTAAGAAATAAAGTATTTTCTGTGATGTGATCATTCTTTCCAGTAGCTTTATAATTTTTTTTCTAATTTACATTTCTATAAATGCAATCAAGTAGATATCTAGAATGATAGTTTAGTCCCTTTCCATTGCTCAGTTCGTATGAACTGACCCCACTTTCTCTCCCTTCTTTTGCGGGATAACTCCAGATACCTCGAGATACGGGATCAAAGGTGTAGCACTGTTCAACCTTCCATGAAACACCAGGCAATGGGGGGCCTAACCTTTCTTCTCCTTCTCCTTTCTTTGCATTTACATAAATGTAACTTGTAATTTTAATTCCCGCATTTAACTTTAACTTCTGCATTCAATTTAAGAAACTGAAATGCATGCCTACATTAACCTATTGCCACAGGATGTGTGGCCTCATATGAATTTCTCATTGTATATCTTTGAAAAGTACTTTTCATTTATGTTTTAAGAGCAACCACTGCTTGTGTGGTTAATTTAAAGCTGTACTTTCATGGTCTGAAATGCAAACATATCTTTCACTTTTTCTATTTTCTTCAAAAATCTGAATAGTGCTCAAAATCTGAATACTAGTATAAATAAGTGTACCTTAAAGCGAGCTTACTGATGTTTAATATTGTAATCCTACACATGTACTTTTAATTTTTTTCTAAATTTTTTTACCATTCTACAACTTAAAATAACCACTTTTACATTCAAACTTCAATGCAAAATACTTGGTCAATTTACCAATTTAGTGTAAACTAAAATGATAACTATGGGAAAAAGAAAAATAATAGATAGGGGTATTAAAAAGTGTAGAATATCTTAATTGAAGATGGAACCTTAAAAAAGAAAACAAATGCAAAAAGAGAAAAATATAATTGACATACAGAGAAGAAAAAATCTCATAAAGTCAAGAATATAGCTAAAAAATTAAAGGTAATGACCTTAGAGAAGGAGGTGACATTTATATCCTCATCTCAACCCCTTTTAATTATCCCACACATTTATATGTGAGAGAACTATTATGTTTAAAATAAGTTAGAACATTTGGAATTAAAGGATTAAGAAATATAATGCAAGATTGATGGAAACATGGTAGCTAATAAATATTTATTAGAAGAAAATACAGTACTAAAAGAACATATGGCAATATTACAAAAGGTTATAAAGAAAATTCAACTTGCAACCATGGTAATCCTTACAAAATAATATCAAACGTGGTAAGCTCAAAATGGAAAATGATGGTACTCATTTCTTGCAACAAGAGAGCTAAAATGATATCGAAAAAAAATTTGCCCAATTTCTAGAGCTGAATTGGATAACTCAAATGGATTCAATTCTAGTATTTGAGTAATTAAAAACCCAACCAAATTTGTGTAGTAAGGGCATTGGCTAAAGATAGCAAAGCACAAAAAAGAGAGAAAAAAAAGGGAAAGAAACATAAATGTTAGGGGTAAGACATTATAACATAAATGAAGCATAGAACACACCACAATACTAAGACAAAGGGGGGTTAATTAGTCTTGAGCATATACTTAGTCCCTTTCAATCATAAACTTACATCAATTATCTTTAATAATCTTAACATCAAGGAATGATTAAGCACTGAACAAGAAACATGTGAACACCATATTTTTAGAAGGAAAGGCCAATGGGGGAAAAAACACAATGAGAACAGCTCACTATATGAATAACTAATTATAATGTTATTTTAGACTAAAGGCCAAGGTTTATCATTGCTCCTGATTTTACTTGCAAGCTAAGTGCACAACCTTAGGACAAGATATAAGTGACTTGCAATTTAAGGTGCATGATTCCAGGGAAAGTTACAAAAGGACTTGTAGACTTAATCATTGCTTCAAGGCAAGATAAATCTAGACACAAAGTTGCCAAGAAAAATACCACCTTCCAACAATAACATGAGTGATGTGAATTGAAATTAATAAATATTCAAGCATGAAACTATCCTTGAATCACTTTCTCAAGTGACCAACTTCATGAAAACATAACTGTCACATCTGCTACCTCAAACACTAACTTTGTGAATGATTAGATTATGAAATCACATCACAAGTAGATCATCACACTTCTTCTTCACTACATATTCTTCCACGTCATTACACAATCCAAGAACCAACACTTTGAAATAATCTCTAATATATAGTAACTTATTCATCAAAACCCTTAACTAGGTCAGCCACAAACAAAATGGCATAATTCAAACCAAGTCAGCCACCACATACAACTGTGGTAAATGTGGTCCTCTTTAGGAGATAAAGGAGACCCAAATACATCATAAAACATTTTTATAAGCATCTACAAAATGTTCACATGCAATAACACATCCTCCAAGGTCAACACCAAATGAAACGTGCAGATAAACAATTTAGCAAGTAATCAGTTGGCACAAAAATGCCATCCAATGAAAATAACTAAATGTGGATCTTTACAAGCTATACTAAGACCTATAAAAATATCTTAACTCAACCTCCAATGTAAATGAAGACCAAAAGAAAATAGGAAAACCAACTAAGTCAATTAAAGATCAACACAAAACACAATGCTAAGAAATAGAACACAACTTCTCTTGCAGAGTAAACCAACCCTTGGAATTTGAACTGAGACACTACAAAAATAACAATGCGAAGTAATCCAAAGCATTCTTTTGACCAAAGTTTATACACAGTCACATTGTCAAAAAACTACATTCTCCTTCTTTCTTTAGCATGTTGCACAATATATTTTCAAGGCTAGAATTCACAATGCTCAGTATTAAACTCAACCAATAATTAATTTTTATATTTTTATCCTGAAATGATATTAAATACCACTTATATATATATGAATTTTATGTGTTAATGAATTATTCATGAATGTTGTGTGTTAATGAATTTTATGTGTTAATGAATGTTATCATGTGATTATAATTATCTTCATTTACAATTGATAAAAATATTTGAAGCTATATATATGTTAACATTGATTATAATCAATGTAATATAATCAGTGTTAACACTCATTATAAGTGTTAACCCTAAGTGTTAACATTGTTAAATTATGCGTTAATATTGATTGCCAGTGTTAACACTTTGTTGTTAACATATATATAATCAATGTTAACACTAATAATCAATGTAACATTTATAATCAGTGTTAACACTTAAGAGTATTAACACTTAAAGTGTTAACATTGAGGTTAACACTAATTATAAGTGTTAACACTTATGGTGAATTGTTTCCTTTTATATTTCTATTCAAGAAAACACTATGGTGGGTGTGGGCTTTCTCAATGACTCAATCGTATTTTTATGTCCTTTATTCACTCATGGTTGGATAAGATGTTATTTTAGTGTTTATAACAATATTGAAATTTTTTTACTATGTAACAAATGTGTATTTAAATTTTCTAATCCAATGACTCACAAGAGGTCCCATTATTCTACACTGTTAAATTATAATTAGTGTTAACACTTTGCCCTAAGTGTTAACACTCTTAATTAGTGTTAATACTTATAATCAGTGTTAACACTATTAAATTATGTGTTAACATTGGCAAACAATGTTAACACATAATTTAACAATGTTAACACTTAGGGTTAACACTTATAATAAGTGTTAACACTCCTTAACACTATTAAATGTTAACAACAAAGTGTTAACACTGGCAAGCAGTGTTAACACATAATTTAACAATGTTAACACTGATTATAAGTAATATTAAGTGTTAACACTTATAATCAATGTTAACCTAAGTGTTAACACTTATTAAAGTGTTAACACTTATAATCAATGTTACTACTTATAATCAATGTTAACACTCTTAATAAGTGTTAACACTTATAATCAGTGTTAACACTGATAATCACTGTTAATACTTATAATCAGTGTTAACAGTGATTAAGAGTGTTAACACTAGCAAGCAGTGTTAACACTAATTATACGTATTAACACTGATTAAGAGAACAACTTGAGGAGACATGCATATTAAGGAGAATACAAAAAAAAAAAGAGGGTTGCATTTTTTTCTCCATACACATGAAATTAGTAGGAGGTTTGCGCTGCAATTGGGGATTTCAAGAAGTGGAAGTTGAGAGAGGAATCCCCGGTAATAGAGACGGTGATAACATAAACATTAGAAGGAAAGGCAGGTGTATAACTAGGTTAAGCACCCATTGAAGAACCTGGGGCCATAGTCCATTTCTTATTGATGAGTTGATTGCCAGTGTTAACACTTAAGTTGATTGGCAGTGTTAACACTTTGTTGTTAACACTTAAGAGTGTCAACACTTAAAGTGTTAACACTGATTATAAGTGTTAACACTTAGTTTAACACTGATAATTAGTGTTAACACTTATAATCACTGATCTATTCACTTCAGCTCATCATCTTCCTAAATCTCTATTTTTCTTGGTAAATTATCTCTTTTGTCACTCGACATTTTAAGAATAGTATGGTGTGAACACTGTTAACACAGAGTGTTAACACTGACAACTTAAAAAAGTGTTACATATTCACTTAGGATGTTAACACTACTTACGTGTTAACACTGCTTGCCAGTGTTAACACTAATTGTAAGTGTTAACACTACTTAAGTGTTAACTGTTAGAGTAATCATACTTTATGCTTATTAATTAAATCACTTTGGTTTAATTAATTAAGTCATTTATTACTCTATTTACTTAAGCTATCTTTTAGGTGCATTATAATTAATATATTTATTAATTATAATGTGCAACCTAGCTTTATTTTTTGCTTTATACCTTTAGGGTTTTGGTATCCTTTTATAAGGATTCCCTCTTTGTATTTCATTAATTCACTTATTGGATCATAATAGAGATTGCTCTTTGCATGTCCATAAGATGTCTCTGGCTTTTTGGCCTCCATGATTTTTCTTGCTTCTGTGCTTTGCTTCTTCCATGTGACAGGTTTATGCATGCAGGTGTTCTTGGGAGATTAGTATTTCACCTAATCTAACATGGTATCAGAGCCATCTTGCTGCTCGCTGTTCGTGTTTTGTTGAAGTGATTCAGATGCAGGAGGGTTTCAGAAAAATTTCAGTTCTGGTACTCTCTGCAGGACGTTATTTTTTGTTTCTTTTTTGCCTGCAAAAAAGAAAAAAAAAATTTTGGGGGTATTTTGAGCAAAAACGGATGCCACCATTGCGTCCGGAAGGTTCGAGATAGCCAGAATCCATATAAAGCTTGTCCGATTTGGTCACTGGGGCTCTGGAGAATTTTTTTCGACCTCCTAAGGTCGTACGGCACGAAATCCGAGGCGAAAAATTAAAAAAAAAATATTTTTTCATTGTTTTTTGCGTTCAAATTAACGCATACAGTGATTTTTGTTGGCGCCGCCACCGCGCCACCAGCGCTCCACCGCCGCCGGCTGCGCCTTCGGTCCCCGCCACCGACTCCGCGGCCCCGCCACCTGCTCCCCGCTCCGCCGCGTTCAGCGGGCCCCGGCCCCCGCTCCGCCGCTTTCTGCGGCCCCCGCTCCGTCGGCCCGCTCTGCAGTTCCGCCGCCCCGGCCGCTCCGCCGGCCGTTCTCTGCGCTCCGCCGGCCCCGGCCGCTCCGCCACCGCTCCCCCAGTGGTGGCGGCTTTTATTGCAGCCCCCGCAGCCCTCTTATGTCGAGCTCCTGGTCATATGGTGACCAGGGGCTGCGGCCCAGCCCCCGGAGCGCGCCATGCGTCCGGGGGCCTATTTTTTTAGCCCCTGGGGCATTTTGTAAGCCCTTTTTTGGCATTTTTAGGGGTACTGGGCTTTTTTCGCTCTACAGGGAGCATACGGGGGCCTTTTTCTGACTTCTTTATATCGTCGGAAAGCTCTTTCCGAGCTCTTTCCGATGAAGGAGGTTAGGGTTTTGGGTTCTACCATTTCAATAGCTTTTTTTGCTGTTGAAGTCTGATGTCTTTTTTTGCCTTCCGGGAGTCATATCTGGCTCATCCGGACTCCTTTTTCGGCAAACGAGATATCGTCGGAAAGCTATTTCTGTGTACTATTCAGTGGCAGAGGTATTTCTTCCAGATTCTACTCCAGGTTTTCACTCCTCCGAGTTATGCAGTTTATGCCCTCTGGTGGTGTGCTTGGTTCTACAGGTCCGGGGATCTCTTCTTTTGGTTTCTTAGTGCACTCTTCTTTCTGACTTCTGAGCTTGCATGCTCTTTCTGATGTATCTTTGTTCTGTAAACGCACTAAGATAAAGTTCCCTCTTCTGCATTTCTGGGATCTTTTTCACCTGGTTCAGTTTTAGTATTCGCACTCAGTTATAAAGTGCCATGGGGGGATTCTGATGCATTTGCCACTATAGGCGCATCCACTCTTGTCAAGTGAGCGTACCTTCCACGACATTAGCCCATGTAGACTGTGTCTATGACACCGCCCTTTATCCTGTGTGTGTGCTTCTGTTGCACTGTTGGTGTTCCTGGTTCTTCTTCTGCAGCTGTTTTTGGCATCGCATTTCAGTGTTCCTGTCACCTCTCCCAGTTCAGCATTATGGGGGGGTTCACCTGTTGGTTCTATTGCTTCCTGGTTTGATTGATCAGCTCTTCAGACACTTGTCTTCTCTACCTGGTCATGCACTTCAGTGGGGGTTCCAGCAGTATCTTCTGACAGAGTTTTCAGACATGCTTCAGAGGAGTTTCTTGCTCTTTCTTGTTCCTTTCTTTGGGACATTCCCTAGATTGGAGGCTTTGTTTCCTTCATCTAGTTTATTTTCTTGTACTGGGTACCTGATCAGGCCTTGTTGCCGGGACCCATTTTCTGCTTTCATAGTTGTGCTAGGTTAGCTTCCCTCTTGAGCTACGCTTAAGGGGGGGTGTTAGAGTAATCATACTTTATGCTTATTAATTAAATCACTTTGGTTTAATTAATTAAGTCATTTATTACTCTATTTACTTAAGCTATCTTTTAGGTGCATTATAATTAATATATTTATTAATTATAATGTGCAACCTAGCTTTATTTTTTGCTTTATACCTTTAGGGTTTTGGTATCCTTTTATAAAGATTCCCTCTTTGTATTTCATTAATTCACTTATTGGATCATAATAGAGATTGCTCTTTGCATGTCCATAAGATGTCTCTGGCTTTTTGGCCTCCATGATTTTTCTTGCTTCTGTGCTTTGCTTCTTCCATGTGACAGGTTTATGCATGCAGGTGTTCTTGGGAGATTAGTATTTCACCTAATCTAACATTAACACTAATTGTAAGTGTTAACACTTAAGGTGTTAACACTACGATGTTATTAGTTTTAACACTAATAAATTAGTGTTAACATATAATTTAACCAATGTAATGCAGGGGGTTAACACTTAAGTGTTAACATAGTATAACACTTAGGGTGTTAACATTATAAGTGTTAACACTTATAAATTATGTGTTAACACAAACTGATAACAATAAAGTGTTTAAGGTGTCAACACTATGAGTGTATAACTTCACACTTCTTGTGAACTCGCATACATTCATCATAGCATCTCATGTGCTCTTAACCATAGCATCAATACATCACATACTACCTTACATTAACTATGCAAGATTCAATTCATTCTACACTAATTTCTACATTATCCTAAGTTCCTATTCTAATACATTCTTTAAGAATTAAGTGCTTTGAGATGGGTTAGGAAGTGTTTCACACTTACTATCAAATACTTCACTTGTTTGATTACCTTGTGTACTGAAAGTGTCTGCTTGATCTGTGGCTTTGACAAATTTCATTTCTTCTAAATTACTACAACATCCTTTCTGACTGTTGCTTATATTCTCATTTCTCCTTGTATAGTTTCTAGGATTAGAAATCTCATGTTGTTCATTCTGCAAAATCTTGTTGTGTGACCAAATTTGTTACATATCTGGAAAAATACTCCATTTTTTCCATACATCTATGACTTCTGTAAAATCTTTTAACTGCTTGATAGAATTGCTCAGTAAAATACCTCAATTTTGTGATTTAGGGCTTTTACATAGATCCGTCCCGAAATTATTTATCAAAGTCTACAAACTGATTCCAATCACCACTGCATTGATCTCCTGATCACTTGTAGTCGCTTGAATGATCAAATAATACCGATCATAAGCTTTTAACCTTTCAATCTTTTAGGATTTTGACATCGCATTCAATTCTTTTGTCGCTTCTTTCCAAAAAGTTGTTCCTACTTTCCTGCAAAACTTCACACTTCTCGTGAACTCCCATACATTCATATTAGCTCATGTGCTCTTAACCATAGCATCAATACATCACATACTACCTTACGTTAACTGCGCAAGATTCAATTCATTCTACACTAATTTCTACATTATCCTAAGTTCATATTCTAATACATTCTTTATGAATTAAGTGCTTTGAGATGGGTTAGGAAGTGTTTCACACTTACTATCAGATACTTCACCTATCTGATTACCTTGTGTACTAAAAGTGTCTTCTTGATCTGTGGCTTTGACAAATTTCATTTTTTCTGAATTACTATAACATCCTTTCTAACTATTGCTTGCATTCTCATTTCTCCTTGTATAGTTCTAGGATTAGGGTTTCTCATGTTGTTCATTCTACAAAATCTTGTTGTATGACCAAATTTGTTACATATCTGGCAAACTACTCCATTGTTTCCATATCTTGTGTACTAAAAGTGTCTGCTTGATCTGTGGCTTTGACAAATTTCATTTCTTTTGAATTACTACAACATCCTTTCTGACTATTGCTTGCATTCTCATTTCTCCTTGTATAGTTTCTAGGATTAGGGTTTCTCATGTTGTTCATTCTACAAAATCTTGATGTATGACCAAATTTGTTACATATCTAGCAAACTACTCCATTGTTTACATATCTGGCAAAACATCTACCTTTGAATTCTCTTTGTGTATCTTTGGGTGGTTCATCTTCTTTAAGTGGATTAGGTATGTCTTCAGATTTGTTCACTTCATCAGGTTTCTCTTCATCTTTATTTTCAGAGACTTTAAGATTTGGTTCCTTGCTTTCTTCACTTATCTTAGGTGAGTTAAATCTAAGACCAGTTTGATGAAGGAGCATCCTAGGTGTAAGAGCAATCTTGCATCACCCAAAAATATTTATGTTTTTGTATTCAATAAGGGCTATCTTGTGCAGAGCTGCTATTTATGGAAACTTGCTATTTTTAGTAAGTTGGTCATAAATCTCAGAATGTTCTGATTTTACATGTGGAGGTTCATCTTAGTCATATCAGCCTACCAGCAAAGTTTCATTGCTAGATCAGGTCTATTTTGAAGATATTGAAGATTTTCGGTATTGGCAGCAAGGTATAGAAACTTTGAACTCAGTTTTGAAGGCTTTAGAGGCCCCGAATGAGGTCAAAAATTTGGGTGATGGGTGCTTGTGCAAATGAAGCCTATAGAGCACTTCGTGGCATTTCCAAAATGGGGTTATAATAGTCAATCGAGTCAACTGGTGATGACTTATGGTCTCCGAAAGTCAAGCCACCTGAAATGGCAGAAAATAATTTTCCTTCAAAATTTATGTTCGGGTTTCAAAAGTTATTTTGAGCCGACTTTGATGTAATAAATTAAAAAATAAAATAATTCTAAGTTTGGTCGGCCCTTAGGGCTAAATTCCTGGAACCTTCTCAGGCGATGGAAAATGCCTATATAGAGAAGGCCCGTAGTGTTGTCTAGGGCAGTTCTGGGTAGTAGATCTAGGTATTGATTTGAGGCTTTGTCCTATAGAATATTGTAAGGGAATGCCCATGTGGCTTTGCATATTGTAATTCTAAAAGTTTGTAATTCCACATTTGTGGAGATAATAAGAAGCCAATTTTCTGTTCTTGCATATTGTTGTTGTTTTTGTTTCTGTTATGTGTTTGTGGTATTAAGGGGAGCACCCTTCATCACATTTTTATCATAAAATGGTTTTTGATAAGACATTAGTTCATCAATCTTTTCACTAGTGGAATATAGTTTCTCAAGATGTTGTTTAGACTGTGTCAGTTCTCCTTTCACAATTGTATTGTACTTTTCAAGTTCAACATACTGTAATTTGGTTTTCTCAAGTTCATATGTCACTTTACAAAGTTTTAACTTCAGATCTTCATTTTCAGATTTCAAATTTGATTCATTCTTATTGTTTCCATCTTTCAAGCTTAACTTCAGATCTACAATCTTTAATTCATGTTTAAGGATCTCATTTTTTTTCTTCAGATTTGAAATTTCATCACAATCTTTGATTTGTATAGTAGGTTCTTTCTTTGATTTCATTTCTTCCACTTTCTCTTTTAGCTTCTCAATAAAGTTCTTCGCATCATTAAGTTTCCCTTTCAGAGTATCTCTTTCTTTAGTAAGAATATCAATCTGTTCAAGAGCTTCTTCAAGATTCTTCTGTAATTGATCCATATCCATAGAGATCTTACTCAAGCTGCTAGGCTTTCTTTGAATAACTTTCATCTAAGTAACTAAGCTCTGATACCAATTGTTAGAAATAAGGAATACTAAGAGGGGGGATGAATCAGTATTCTACAAAATTTTACTTTCACCCAATCATGGATATAGAAAATTAACTTGATGCTTGGAAAATAAAGTAAACTAAATAATATGCAAAGCAATAAAGCAAATGAACTCATAAAACATTGTTTGTTCTCCAGGAAACCCTGGCCAAGGGAAAACCCTGGTGGGGATGATATCCACAAGTGATCCACTAATCAAAAGTACCATGTTAAGGATGTTGACCTTGTTAGGAGTCTATTACATACATATAGTGTCTATGTCCTAATTAAAGGATGCTAGGCCTTGTTAGAAGCCTCAACCCTGCTAAGAGTTGGTATACAAAATAGAATGATTACAAGATGAGCTCACTATCCAAACATGTAATGTACAATGATATCTATTTTACTAAAAAGATAAAGTACATAACCTTTTACTATTGTGTTGCCCCACTTCTTATCCTGTTTCCATAATGTCAAAGTGGTATTCTTGATCTTATAAGTCAGGTCTACTCATGTAATGTCTAGGTCTAGATTTCCTTCAGGATAGGAAATCTTTGTCGGGTTTCCCTTCAAATTGCTTTCATGTTTAAGCCAGGTGGGTTGTTTTCAAAGTCTCATTATATTGGGTAGGTTATAGATCCCAACTTGGCAAAGATTATATGCTCCTGTTGATGCTCCTTCTCAGATGGAATGGCAATTATGGATCATGATCTTTAGGCATTTACAAGGGATCAGAGGAAAGTCTTCATGTGACTGATATAATAGTAGAGTTGACATTGAAACATTCAGAATTATACTTCTTATGATAGTGCTAAGGAGATATCAAGAAGTGTTGTTGGAAGTTTGCAGTATGAAAAGTAGATTGCATTCTTATATTTCACCTGGTATCAAGATCCACAACAATCAAAGAAAATGGCAATGAGTCTATGTTGAATTATAATGGAATCAAGGGACAGTGTGTGTAGTCTTGAATGACTCGGTGACAAATTATAAATGCCTAAAGATGTGGTTGATTTCCATCACAATGAAGGAGAGGGGGGCCCACATAGGTTAAGGGATCAGATGATGTGAAAAGCCTTGCAGTAGGTGTGTGGTCGCATGATCGCATGAATAAAATAACACCCATGCGATCATGTAACAAGGCAGGAAGCGTAGCCGGTTAGGTGGGAAAGAGGCACCAAAGACAGGGAGGATTAAATTGACTCCAGTTGGAGTCCACGTACAGTCCATGTATGCAACAGTGTGGGTGCGATAATAGAAGCTCGGGTAGATGGATGGTACCCTGTTGGAACCTACATGCTCCAATGATAGAGCGGTCGCATGATCGCATGAATAAAATAACACCCATGCGATCATGCAAAAATGTAAAAAAAAAGGCAAATTAGTGGGCCCTGTTTCTCAGCGGGACCTGAGTCATAACATAGCGAGAATCCATGTGCACCAATCATGTGATAATGGAGTTCAAGTAGGTGAATGCGCTCTATTGGGACCCACATATGCTAACAGCGCAGATGCGATAATGAAAAGTTATAAGTTCGAGCCAGATGAAGATAGTATTAAATATCATTTCATGCGCCAATGATAAAGCGGTCACATGATCGCATAGATTAAAATATTGCTATACAATCATGTGACAACATAAGTCACCGAAGATGCTTCGTGGTAAGGTGGGATCTTTCCACGTGTCCAAGGCAGAGGCCACACTTCATCAAAGCACATCCAACGGTCTTCGCATAATCGCGATCCCTGTCAAATACTTTTGCGAACCTGCAAGATCATTACACGTGGAGTGGTGGGCCCAAGAGAGAGTATTGTCATCGAGCTTGGGTTAAGAGAGAGCATCGTTTATTATTAAAGTATTCAATATCAATATCAGGATCGAGATTCCAAATCGGCAGTTCTCGCTTTGTCGCTAAGCCGTGGGAGATTCATTGTGATCATGCGAGATGCGTATGCATGGTAGTGGGACCCGAGTCAATGGACTTACATATGGTGGAACAAGGAAAAGGATCCAATGACCCTCGCATAATCACTATCCCTATCAAATACTTTTGTGAACTTGTGAGATCTTTCCACCTGTCCCTGTGGGTCCGAGAGAAGCTTGTATACAGCTATAATATTTTCAAGATACCAAATCAACGGTAGTCACTTAGTCACTGTGGGAAGGAGGATGCTTTGTGACTTAATGGGATGTTGACACGTGTCCCACCGAGTTCGATATAAAAAAAGGGTTTCAAATTCTTTTTTAAATCTGGTCATGTGGGTCTTCTTAAAATGATCCAAAGAATCTTTGATCTCTGGAAAGTATGGCTCGAGGGTGTATGAAATTCTTGGAGTGGAAAATTGAAGTTCAGGTACTTGAAGAGATACAAATTGCACTTCACAGGTGCATTTTTCACATAATTTGGGTTATGAAGGCTAACCAAAGACTCGGTGGGAGATTCTATTATCATAAGTGTTATGAAGAATGTTTAATGCATACAGATCATCCGACATTCATCATTCGTTGACTCTTGTCTCATGTGGAATTGTTTGACTCTGAGAAGCCCAATGGATTTTACTTGACAGGTGCCATTAAAGAAAAAATGAAGCTCAAGTTGAAGTGTCATAATTATGGTGTCTCTTCTTATTCTCATATCAGTGATCGGCCTTTTCAGACTCTATCATTGAGATGTTCTCTCTTTGTACCTTGTCTTTCTATATTCTGGAAGTTGAATCATTTCCAATAAGCATTGTATGTAAAATCTATAAATACTGTGAAGGAAATCAATGCAAAGGTCAGCAAACTTGTCAATGAAGCAGTGTGATTCTATTTACAAAGCTAAATTCCTATTTGTTGTTCCATTTTCATAGTTTATTTGCATGATGAATGGAAAGAACAGTTATAAGTGAAACTACTTTTTCTTATTGAATGCCATTTCATGTCAGGAATTGTGGTGTGATCAATTCCAGTTGGTCTTTCATTTGTAATTCTTCCTCTGTTCACTCTTTATTTTAGTTGCATCTTTGAATGGAAAGTACACTTATATTCTGAGACTATAATTTCTTCCTGAATTCTATTTCATGCTAAGTGGTTGCAGTATTGGTGATTCCATTTACCTTTTATTGTATAGGTCTGCTTCTATTCATCAAGTAGAATATGCTTTTCATATAGAGTAGGATAGAATTAGTTAGATGTCAAAATCATGTGATGATCTATGGTCAACATTCTACTGGGGGTTGTAGATTATGTTCATATATCCTTGCCTAAGTTGTTTGTGTCTACAAGAAATTTAGTTAAAAACACATAAGAGACAACCTGGTGGTCAACATAAAACATATTCATTGCATATCATACACAATCAGGGAGTTGTACTTGTCAATTTAGAGGGCAGTGATAGAAGACTTACACTGACCCATTTGTAGGTGGACATCCTTTTGTTCTCTCACCTTGGGTGTATAGAGAGTCAAAGATTGAAAATCTTAAGAGAGGACAAACTATTAACCAACAATTTTTGGCAACTCTGCTGGGGATGACTTTAGAAAGAAGAAAAAATTAAAAGTTTTTCTCAGAATTTTAGGCATCTTGGATTCCAAGTTTACCAGGAGTGCGAAATAGAAGGGAAAGGTTGATCCAGTCTATGAAGAACTCAAAGTGGTCAATTTCCCTATCCTTGAAGATATTTTCAGGAAAGGAAGAGCAAAGGCAAGGGAAACTGAAAATAAGAAGCTTGCTGATTTTTAGTTATCTACAGTAGTTCCTTTGAGAACAAAGAGAAGTAAGTCTTCCTCTCCTCCTATTGGTAGAATTCCTATCTCTACCACTTGCAATTCATTGTTATTGCATGGTATTGCACTTCCCCTCTCAGTTTAAATTCAAGCGGTTACACAGAATATAGGAGTAGTAAACATGGCCGTTCCTTGGGGAAATGCTATTGGACCATTGAATCTTGCAGCAAATCATGATTTACCAAAAGCCTCCAGGAAGAATTTCCCAAGATTCAATGGTGATGGTTCAATATCTGCATAACAACATCTAAGTGCCTTTCATAAAGCATGTAGTGTGGTCAATCCTCAGCATGAAGATGTTGCAGTCAGGATGTTTGTAGACACTCTTGTCAATGATGCTGCAGATTGGTTCCAAGACTTACCCATAGGCTGCATTACCGGTTGGACTGCCATGAAACAAAGATTCAAAGGAAGGTACAAGAGTGCTAAAGATGCACAAAGTTTGTTATTGCAACTAGCACAAATAAAGAAAGAACCATCTATCTCCATGAGAGATTTTAATGCCAAGTTTAATAAACTCATTAAAAAGATACCAGCTGCTAGTGCGCCAACTGGAGATAATCAAAAAACATTCTACATTACCTCTATGCCTCCTAAACTTAGTTATCAGTTAAGAAGAGCTAACGTGGCTGATTTACAGGTTGCACAAACACTTGCAGTAGAAATAGAAGATGATATGATAGCTTCCAGGAGATGGAAGAAGGAGTTTCAAGCTAGTTCCACAAACAGTATAGCCAGCACTTCAAATGGCACAGAGGCTATGTTACATAAGTTATCAAATGAGTTAATTGTGTTAAAGAAACAGGTCACTAGGCCAGCCCATTTGTTTTATCAGCCTTACCAAGAAGGATCAAGATATTAAGGTGGAAATAAAAATTTACAGATCCCTGCTGCTCAACAAAGATTAGCTATTGAAGCTCCTCCAAAAAAAAAAAATTTGTGTATCTTTCATCTTAGAGAAGATCATGATGGTAACACTTGTGATGATATGATCAAACACATACAAATGGAAGAAGAAAAAGAGCAAGGAATTGAATATTCAGAAAGTGAAGATTTTCATACTCCTCATGGTGACTCTGTAAATTTATATTGTGAGTATGAATCTGATTCAGAAAATGGAGGTGACTACTTTGCTACTTTGGAGGGACCTCAGTTGACTGTGATGACTAGAGGTCAAAAAAATAAAAACCAAGCTTCTAACATGGTTCCAGCTAAGAATCGAGCACCTTCTTACAAGATGGATAAAGACAAAGGTACAGCATCAAGTTCTTCACAAAAAGAGCAAAAAGATAAGTTACCTAATTCCTTTGATATTGTAAAGTTTTGTGAAGAAACTAAAATTCAAATAACTCCTGTGGATTATTTAAAATCAAATCCGGATAAATTGCAAAGACTAGTTGAACGCTGTAAAAGTAAAGAAAATGTTCATGTTAATGCCAATGTTAATAATAAAAGTCAGGCCAGTACTAGCAAAGAAAATTCAGTGGATGATGATTTCTCAATTCCAAGATTGTTTCATGAAGAGGAATCTGTTGTTCATGCTACTTGTTCAGATAAAAAACTAGAGCCTTTCTACGTGTCACTTTTTATCAATGGAAATAAATTAAGTAATTGCATCATAGATTCAGGAGCTTTGGACAATGTGATGCATGCGTCAGTTGCTAAAGCTTTAGGATTGCCTTTAACCAAAGCATTTGGTAGGTGCTACTGTAGGGATGCTAAGCAGGTGCCTTTGATTGGTCAAATCAAAGATGCTTAGGTCACCCTGGCAGCTCACCCTTCTAAACGACTAAAACTCACAATCCTTGTAGCTGATATTCCTAAAAGCTATTGGATGCTCCTAAGTAGAAGTTTCTACAAAGACATGGGAGGTGAGATTAAATTGGATTGGTCTTCTGTAATCATTCAAGTAGGGGATAAAAGGGTGAAATTGGAACCAGAAAGAAAAGAAAAATTCACTGTGCTAAAATTAGATGATCCCAGATCACAGATTCTTTATCATGAGACACAATTTGGGAATTACATGTTATACTATGATAGCTCTGATGTCCATAATGAATAAGATCAGGTAGAAAATAATCAACTATGGACATTAGAATTTGATGGAAGTTGTGCTAGAGCTAGTTCAGGTGCTGGAATAGTTTTGATAGCCCCTAATGGAGAAATTACTTGCCTGGCTCATAAATTGGATTTTAAAAACACAAATAACATAGCAGAGTACGAGGCACTTCTTCTTGGTAGAGAGGTAGCTAAACAAAAGGGAGTTAAATTGCTCAAAGTCCAAGGTGATGCTGAATTGGTTGTGAGGCAAGTAAGAAATCAATATTCTGTTAAGAATAATAGACTAAAAGGTTACAGGAATAAAGTGTGGAATGAAATAGAAAGCTTGAATGCTTTCTCAATAGTCTCAGTGCCTAGAGAACAAAATTCTAGAGCTGATTCATTGGCAACATCTACATCATTACTTCTACCTCATCCTGATTTTAAAGATCAAATTTTCAGAATGGAGGTAATGTTCAGACCTAAGGTGCCTGATAATGAAGAATCTTGGTAGGTATTTGAGGATGATAAGCATATTCAGCAGTTCATAGAAGGAACAGGTCCCTTTGCTAAATTGTGTTTTGAAAATGATCAAAGGGAGGAGCAGCTATCAAATGAGGAAGAACAATTAAAATCAGGTATTATTCAGTTAAAAGAAAATAGAATTCCATCTCATGTTGTTTCCTTAGAGAAACTTTTTGATAAACATGATGCTTACATTAAAAAGGAGAGAAATAAAAAGGGAAAAACATGTGGAGAATTTGATGGGATTAATATAGGGACTAAGGACAGTCCTAAATGATCAATGTTGGAAAATGCTGCACTTTTGAGGAAAGAACAAAAGTCAGAGAATTGTTGATTGAGTTCCATGATGTTTTTGCTTGGAGTTATGAGGATTTAAAGAATTTTATGGATGGAAAATTTAGGCATACTATTCCTCTTAAATCTAGAGCAGCACCTGTCAAACAAAAATAGAGAAATTATAATCCTTTGGTTGAAGGGGAAATTTTCAAAGAAATAGATAAGATGCTGAAAGCTAAGATCATTTATCCTATCCATCATTCTACCTGGGTGGCAAACATTATTCCTTTGAGGAAAAAGAATGTAGAGATAAGGATTTGTGTGGATTTTAGGAATCTGAATCAAGCTTCTCTCAAAGATAATTTTGGTTTGCCTAACATGGATCATTTGTTGCAGACTGTGGCAGGATCAGAGATGGTGTCCATGTTAGATGGATTCTCAGGATATAATCAAATACAGGTGGATGAAGCAGACCAATATAAAATAGCCTTCACAACACCATGGGGCACATTTTCATATAATAGGATGCCATTTGGATTAATTAATTCAAGTGCAACCTTTCAAAGAGCTATGGATTTATCTTTTGGTGATTTGAAAAATAAAATTATTGTGATATATCTTGATGACTTGACTGTCTTTTCTAAGAAGAGGAAAGATCATCTTGGAGATCTAGCAAAGTTCCTGCAGAGATGTAGAGATTGAGGCATCTCATTGAATCTGAAGAAATCAGTATTTTGCGTCACTAAAGGTAAGCTCCTTGGCCACATTGTTTCTCAAGAAGGAGTTAAAATTGATCTGGATAGATTTAGATCTATTCAACAATTAAGTTTACCATTGAGTAAGAGAGGAGTTAAATCTTTCTTTGGGCAAGTGAACTTCTTGAGGAGATTTGTTCCTATTTTTTCTGAGATTTTAAAAAATATAGTTGACATGATGAAAGGTAATAAAACTTTCAAATGGACTGATGTTGGAAAGAAGGCTTTTGAAAATATAAAAGGTGCTATTGCAAATGTTTCGATTCTTGTTCATCCAGATTATGCTAAAGAATTCATCATATATTGTTATGCATCAGCAAATACTATGTCAGCAAGATTAATGTAGGAAAATAAAGAAGGTATACAAGCTCCGATTGCCTTCATGAGTATGCCCTTGAAGAATCATGAGCTGAAGTATTCTCAAGTTGAAAAACATGCTTATGCAGTGGTGAGAGCATTAAAGAATTTTAGATTTTCTATCCTGCATTCACATTCAGTCATCCATGTGCTTGATGCTACTGTCAAGAGTGTGTTAACGCAGTAAGATGTGGGTTGTAACAATATAGGAGCTTGGATTGCAAAAGTCCAGGAATATGACATAGACATTAGACCAAAAAAGTTAATAAGAGGGAATGCTCTTTGCAAGGTCATAGCAGAGAATCAACAAGCTGAAGAAGATGATCGCATAGTGCTCATGGTAAGTCTGCAAGATCCTTGGTTCTCAAACATTGCATATTTTTTGACTTATGGTGAATGTCCGGATGGATTAACTGCTAAACAAAAGAGGAACTTAAAGAATAAAGCCTTGAAGTATGTTATACATGATGATGTTTTATATAAGAAAGCAATTGATGGTACTTTTCTGAGATGTGTTGATAAAGATCAGCAGGAAAAGTTATTGAAATCTTTCCATGATGAAGCATGTGGAGGTCACTTCTCATCTACCATGACTACTTTCAAAATTCTAAGACAATGCTATTATTGGCCCGACATGTTCAAAGATTCATATAGGTGGGTTGCAAATTGTGAAAAGTGCAAGATGTTTGCAGTCAAACCACAGTTGGCTGCATTACCTTTGAAACCGGTATTGATAGAAGCTCCTTTTCAACAATGGGGTTTGGAATTTGTAGGACCCATCAATCCTCCTTCAAGTCAAGGTTATTCATACATCTTGACTGCCACTGATTACTTTAGCAAATGGGTTGAAGCTAAACCAATGAACAAGACTACATCAGAGGTGGTATGTGAATTCATTAAAGAACAAATATTGGTAAGATTTGGAGTTCCCACAAAATTGATATTGGATAATGCTTCTTACTTTTCATCTTCAGAAATTGTTTCCTTTTGTTATGATCATGGGATTCAAATAGGACACTCTTCTGATTATTTTCCTCAAGGTAACAGGCAGGCTGAGTCAAGCAATAAAAATCTGATTAATATCTTAAAGAAGTTGGTTGTTGATAATTAGAGGGATTGGCACAAAAGGATATATGATGCTCTTTGGGCAGATAGAACTACTCCTAAAAGAGCCATTGGTATTTCTCCTTTTGAATTGGTATATGGAGTAGAAGCCAATTTACCATTGCCATTAGAACTTGTTGCTTGCAAACTGAAAACTGCTATTGAGGATGATGTTTTCAAGGATGGCTTGGAAAAAAGGATCTTGTACTTGACAAAGTTGTAGGAAGAAAGGGAAGACATGGTTGACAGGATCACTGAACATCAGAACCGAGTCAAGAAGTTGTTTGACAAAAGGGCAAGGCCAAGAAAGTTCATGGGAGGTGATATGGTGCTGCTGTGGGATAAGAGACATGAACCTAAAGGAATGCATTCTAAGTTTCAATCCTTGTGGAAAGGTCCATTCCAGATTGTGCAAGTGAATCAGAATAACTCATTCAGATTGGCATATCCTTCCGAAGAGTCTCTGCCATGTTCCTATAATGGGCAGGACTTAAAGCTATACTAGATGCATAATTGAAGAGTAGGTAACCCCTGCGTAGTAGTTAGTTAGGTAGGTTTTCTTTTTGTGTCATAGTTTAGTGGTTGTCTTTCATTTTGTTGCTGCTTTCCTTAAGTTTAGTTTTCTTGTTGTCAAGTTGTCGGTTATTTTGTGAAACCAGAGATTGCTAGAGTTCTTTTAAGCATTGTAATGCTTAAATCCCCAATCGGAGCCAGTTGTTGCCCCACTTCTTATCCTATTTCCATGATGTCAAAGTGGTATTCCATATGTTACAAGTCAGGTCTAGTCATGTAATGTCTAGGTCTAGATTTCCTTCAGGATAGGAAATCTTTTTCGGGTTTCCCTTCAAATTGCTTTCATGTTTAAGTTAGGTGGGTTGTTTTTAGAATCTCATTATATTGGGTAGGTTATAGATCCCAACCTGACAAAGATTATATGCTCCTGTTGATGTTCATTCTCAGATGGAATGGCCATTATGGATCATGATCTTCAGGCATTTACAAGGGATCAAAGGAAAGTCTTCATGTGACTAATGTAATAACAAAGTTGACATTGAAACATTTAGCATTATACTTCTTATGATAGTGCTAAGGAGATATCAAGAAGTGTTCCTAGAAGTTTCCAAAATAAAAAGTAGATTGCATTGTTATATTTCACCTGGTATCAAGATCCACAGCAATCGAAGAAAATGGCAACGAGTCTATGTTGAATTATAATGGAATCAAGGGATAGTGTGTGTAGTCTTGAATGACTCGGTGACAAATTATAAATGCCTAAAGATGTGGTTGATTTCCATCACAGTGAAGAAGAGGGGGGCCCACATAGGTTAAGGGATTGGATGATGTGAAAAGCCTTGTAGTAGGTGTGTGGTCGCATGATCGCATGAATAAAATAACACCCATGCCATCATGCGACAAGGCAGGAAGCGTAGCTGGTTAGGTGGGAAAGAGGCACCAAAGATAGGGAGGATTAAATTGACTCCAGTTGGAGTCCACATACAGTCCACGCATGCAAAAGTGCAGGTGCAATAATTGAAGCTCAGGCAAATGGATGGTACCCTGCTAGAACCTACATGCTCCAATGATAGAGCAGTAACATGATCGCATGAATAAAATAACACCCATGCGATCATGCAAAAAAGTAAAAAAAAAGGTAGATTAGTGGGCCTTGTTTCTTAGTGAGACCTGAGTCATAACATAGCAAGAATCCACGTGCACCAATCATGTGATAATGGAGTTTGGGTAGGTGAATGTGCTCTACTGGGACCCACATATGCTAACAGCGCAGATGCGATAATGAAAAGTTATAAGTCCGAGCCCGATGAAGATAGTATTAAATATCATTTCATGTGCCAATGATAAAGCAGTCGCATGATCACATAGATTAAAATATTGCTATGCGATCATGCGACAACGTAAGTCACCGAAGATGCTTGGCAGTAAGGGGGGATCTTTCCACGTGTCCAAGGCAGAGGCTGCACCTCATCAAAGTGCATCCGACGGTCTTCGCATAATCGCGATCCCTGTCAAATACTTTTGCGAACTTGCGAGAGCATTATTCATGGAGTGGTGGGCCCAAGAGAGAGTATTGTCATCGAGCTTGGGTTAAAAGAGAGCATAATTTATTATTAAATTATTCAATATCAATATGAGGATCGAGATTCCAAATCGGTGGTTCTCGCTTTGTCGCTAAGCCATAGGAGATTCATTGCGATCATGCGAGATACGTACGCATGGTAGTGGGACCCGAGTCAATGGACTTACATATGGTGGAACAAGGAAAATGATCCAACGACCCTCACATAATCACTATCCATTTCAAATACTTTTGTGAACTTGCGAGATCTTTCCACGTGTCCCTGTGGGTCCAGGAGAAGCTTGTATACAGCTATAATATTTTCAAGATACTAAATCAATGGTAGTCACTTAGTTGTTGTGGGAAGGAGGATGCTTTGCGACTTAATGGGATGTCGACATGTGTCCCACCGAGTTTGATATAAAAAAAGGGTTTCAAATTCTTTTTTAAATCTGGTCACGTGGGTCTTCTTAAAATGATCCAAAGAATCTTTGATCTCTGGAAAGTATGGCTCGAGGGTGTATGAAATTCTTGGAGAAGAAAATTGAAGTTCGGGTACTTGAAGAGATACAAATTGCACTTCACAGGTGCATTTTTCATAGAATTTGGGTTATGAAGGCTAACCAAAGACTCGGTGGGAGATTCTATTATCATAAGTGTTATGAAGAATGTTTAATGCATACAAATCATCCAGCATTCATCATTTGTTGATTCTTGTCTCATGTGGAATTTTTTGACTTCGAGAAGCCCAATGGATTCGACTTGACAGGTGCCATTAAAGAAAAAATGAAGGACTCAAGTTGAAGTGTCATAATTATGGTGTCTCTTCTTATTCTCATATCAGTGATCAGCCTTTTCAAACTCTATCATTGAGATGTTCTCTCTTTGTACCTTGTCTTTATGTATTCTGGAAGTTAAATCATTTCCAGTAAGCATTGTATGCAAAATCTATAAATACTGTGAAGGAAATCAATGCAAAGGTCGACAAACTTGTCAATGAAGTAGTGTGATTCTATTTACAAAGCTAAATTCCTATTTGTTGTTCCATTTTCATAGTTTATTTGCATGATGAATGGAAAGAACAGTTATAAGTGAAACTACTTTTTCTTATTGAATGCCATTTCATGTCAGGAATTGTGGTGTGATCAATTCCAGTTGGTCTTTCATTTGTAATTCTTCCTCTGTTCACTCTTTATTTCAGTTGCATCTTTGAATGGAAAGTACACTTATATTCTGAGACTATAATTTCTTCCTGAATTCTATTTCATGCTAAGTGGTTGCAGTATTGGTGATTCCATTTACCTTTTATTGTATAGGTCTGCTTCTATTCATCAAGTAGAATCTACTTTTCATATAGAGTAGGATAGAATTAGTTAGATGTCAAAATCATGTGATGATCTATGGTCAACATTCTACTGGGGGTTGTAGATTATGTTCATACATCCTTGCCTAAGTTGTTTGTGTCTACAATCAATTTGGTTAAAAATACATAAGAGGCAACCTGGTGGTCAACATAAAACATATTCATTGCATATCATACACAATCAGGGAGATGTACCTGTCAATTCAGAGGGCAGTGGTAGAAGACTTACACTGACCCATTTGTTGGTGGACATCCTTTTGTTCTCTCACCTTGGGTGTATAGAGAGTCAAAGATTGAAAATCTTAAGAGAGGACAAATTGTTAACCAACAGTTTTTGGCAACTCTGCTGGGGATGACTTTAGAAAGAAGAAAAAATTAAAAGTTTTTCTTAGAATTTTAGGCATCTTGGATTCCAAGTTTACCAGGAGTGCGAAACAGAAGGGAAAGGTTGATCCAGTCTACGAAGAACTCAAAGTGGTCAATTTCCCTATCCTTGAAGATATTTTCAGGAAAGGAAGAGCAAAGGCAAGGGAAACTAAAAATAAGAAGCTTGTTGATTTTCAGTTATCTACAATAGTTCCTTTGAGACCAAAGAGAAGTAAGTCTTCCTCTCCTCCTATTGGTAGAATTCCTATCTCTACCACTTGCAATTCATTGTTATTGCACGGTATTGCACTTCCCCTCTTAGTTTCAATTCAAGTGGTTGCACCGAATACAAGAGTAGTAAACATGGCCGTTCCTTGGGGAAATGCTATTGGACCATTGAATCTTGTAGCAAATTATGATTTACCAAAAGCCTCCAGGAAGAATTTCCCAAGATTCAATGGTGACGGTTTAGTATCTACAGAACAACATCTAAGTGCCTTTCATAAAGCATGTAATGTGGTCAATCCTTAGCATGAAGATGTTGCAGTTAGGATGTTTGTAGACACTCTTGTCAGTGATGCTACAGATTGGTTCCAAGACTTACCCACAGGCTGCATTACCAGTTGGAATGCCATGAAACAGAGATTTGAAGGAAGGTACAAGAGTGCTGAAGATGCACAAAGTTTGTTATGTCAACTAGCATAAATAAAGAAAGAACCATCTATCTCCATGAGATATTTTAATGCCAAGTTTAATAAACTCATTAAAAAGATACCAGCTACCAGTGCGCCAACTAGAGATAATCAGAAAACATTCTACATTAGCTCTATGCCTCCTGAACTCAGTTATCAGTTAAGAAGAGCTAACGTGGCTGATTTACAGGCTACACAAACACTTGCAGTAGAAATGGAAGATGATATGATCACTTCCCGGAGATGGAAGAAGGAGTTTCATGCTAGTTCCACAAACAGTACAGCCATCACTTCAAATGGCACAGAGGCTATGTTACAAAAGTTATCAAATGAGTTAATTTTGTTAAAGAAATAAGTCACAAGGCCAGGCCATTCATTTTATCAGCCTTACCAAGAAGGATCAAGATATCAAGGTGGAAATAGAAATTTAGAGATCCTTGCTGCTCAACAAAGATTAGCTATTGAAGCTCCTCCAAAAAAACATAATTCGTGTGCCTTTCATCTTAGAGTAGATCATGATGGTAACACTTGTGATGATATGATCAGAAACATACAGATGGAAGAAGAAAAAGAGCAAGGAATTGAATATTCAGAAAGTGAAGATTTTCATACTCCTCATGGCGACTCCATAAATTTATATTGTGAGTATGAATCTGATTCAGAAAATGGAGGTGATTGCTTTGCTACTTTGGAGGGACCTCGACTGACTGTGATGACTAGAGGTCAGAAAAATAAAAACCAAGCTTCTAACATGGTTCCAGCTAAGAATCCAGCACTTTCTTATAAGATGGATAAAGACAAAGGTACATCATCAAGTTCTTCACAAAAAGAGCAAAAAGATAAGTTACCTAATTCCTTTGATATTGTAAAGTTTTGTGAAGAAACTAAAATTCAAATAACTCCTATGGATTATTTAAAATCAAATCCAGATCAATTGCAAAGACTAGTTGAACACTGTAAAAGTAAAGAAAATGCTCATGTTAATGCCAATGTTAATAATAAAAGTCAGGCCAGTACTAGCAAAGAAAATTCAATGGATGATGATTTCTCAATTCCAAGATTGTTTCATGAAGAAGAATCTATTGTTCATGCTACTTGTTCAGATAAAAAACCAGAGCCTTTCTACATGTCACTTTTTATCAATGGAAATAAATTAAGTAATTGCATCATAGATTTAGGAGCTTTGGACAATGTGATGCCTGTGTCAGTTGCTAAAGATTTAGGATTTCCTTTAACCAAAGAATTTGGTAGGTGCTACTCTATGGATGCTAAGCAGGTGCGTTTGATTGGTCAAATCAAAGATGCTCAGGTTGCCCTGGTAGCTCACCCTTCTAAAAGACTAAAACTCACAACCCTTGTAGCTGATATTCTTGAAAGCTATGGGATGCTCCTCAGTAGAAGTTTCTGCAAAGACATGGGAGGTGAGATTAAATTGGATTGGTCTTTTGCAATCATTCAAGTAGGGGATAAAAGGGTGAAATTGGAACCGGAAAGAAAAGCAAAATTCACTGTGCTAAAATCAGATGATCCCAGATCATAGATTCTTTATCATGAGACATAATTTGGAAATTACATGTTATACTATGACAGCTCTGATGTCCATAATAAATTAGATCGGGTAGAAAATAATCAACTATGGACATTAGAATTTGATGGAAGCTGTGTTAGAGCTGGTTCAGGTGCTGGAATAGTTTTGATAGCCCCTAATGGAGAAATTACTTTCCTGGCTTATAAATTGGATTTTAAAAACACTAATAACATAGTAGAGTACGAGGCACTTCTTCTTGGTATAGAGGCAGCTAAACAAAAGGGAGTTAAATTGCTCAAAGTCCAAGGTGATGCTGAATTGGTTGTGAGGCAAGTAAGAAATCAATATTCTATTAAGAATAATAGACTGAAAGGTTACAGGAATAAAGTGTGGGATGAAATAGAAAGCTTGAATGCTTTCTCAATAGTCTCAGTGCCTAGGGAACAAAATTCTAGAGCTGATTCATTGGCAACGTCTACATCATTACTTCTACCTCATCCTGATTTTAAAGATCAAATTTTTAGAATGGAGGTAATGTTTAGACCTAAGGTGCCTGATAATGAAGAATCTTGGCAGGTATTTGAGGATTATAAGCATATTCAGCAGTTCATAGAAGGAAGAGGTCCCTTTGCTGACTTGTGTTTTGAAAATGATCAAAGGGAGGAGCAGCTATCAAATGAGGAAGAACAATTAAAATTAGGTATTATTCAGTTAAAAGAAAATAGAATTCCATCTCATGTTGTTTCCTTAGAGAAACTTTTTGATAAACATGATGCTTACATTAAAAAGGAGAGAAATAAAAAGGGAAAAACATGTGGAGAATTTGACGGGATTAATATAGGGACTGAGGACAGTCCTAAAATTATCAATGTTGGAAAATGTTGCACTTTTGGGGAAAGAACAAAAGTCAGAGAATTGTTGATTGAGTTCCATGATGTTTTTGCTTGGAGTTATGAGGATTTAAAGAATTTTATGGATGGAAAATTCAGGCATACTATTCCTCTTAAATCTGGAGTAGCGCTTATCAAACAAAAATAGAGAAATTATAATCCTTTGGTTGAAGGGGCAATTTTCAAAGAAATAGATAAGATGCTGAAAGCTAAGATCATTTATCCTATCCATCATTCTACCTGGGTGGCAAACATTGTTCCTGTGAGGAAAAATAATGGAGAGATAAGGATTTGTGTGGATTTTAGGAATCTGAATCAAGCTTCTCTCAAAGACAATTTTGCTTTGCCTAACATGGATCATTTATTGCAGACTATGGCAGGATTAGAGATGGTGTCCATGTTAGATGGATTCTCAGGATATAATCAAATACAGGTGGATGAAGCAGACCAATATAAAATAGCCTTCACAACACCATGGGGCACGTTTGAATATAATAGGATGCCATTTGGATTAATTAATGCAGGTGCAACCTTTCAAAGAGCTATGGATTTATCTTTTGGTGATTTGAAAAATAAAATTATTGTGATATATCTTGATGACTTGACTGTCTTTTTTAAGAAGAGGAAAGATCATCTTGGAGATGTAGCAAAGGTCCTACAGAGATGTAGAGATCAAGGCATCTCATTGAATCTGAGGAAATCAGTATTTTGCATCACTGAAGGTAAGCTCGTTGGCCACATTGTTTCTCAAGAAGGAGTTAAAATTGATCCGGATAGAGTTAGAGTTATTCAACAATTAAGTTTACCATTGAGTAAGACAGGAGTTAAATCTTTCTTTGGGCAAGTGAACTTCTTGAGGAGATTTGTTCCTATTTTTTCTGAGATTTTAAAAAATATAGTTGACATGATGAAAGGTAATAAAACTTTCAAATGGACTGATGTTGGAAAGAAGGATTTTGAAAATATAAAAGGTGCTATTGCAAATGCTCCGGTTCTTGTTCATCTAGATTATGCTAAAGAATTCATCATATATTGTTATGCATCAGCACATATTATGTCAGCAATATTAATGCAGGAAAATAAAGAAGGTATACAATCTCCAATTGCCTTCATGAGTATTCCCTTGAAGAATCATGAGCTGAAGTATTCTCAAGTTGAAAAACATGCTTATGCAGTGTTGAGAGTATTAAAGAATTTTAGATTTTATATCCTGCATTCACATTCAGTCATCCATGTGCCTGATGTTGCTATAAAGAGTGTGTTAACACAACAAGATGTGGGTTGTAACAATAGAGGAAAGAAAAATAAAAATAAAAATCTAATTAGGAAAGCATAAGGAATAATCACATGTAAAGATACTCTTAGGTCTAATCCATGATGGAGGATAGTCAAGCTTTCAATTCACTGTTAAATGGGTACAGTCACACTAGTCCTCTAAAACTGAAAGCACACACTCAAAAATGAGATCCAACCTTATGTCTTGATAGGAAAAATACATTTATAGGTTTAGTCAACCAATTTTGGTCCGTTAGAACCTCCTAACTAACTATGTCCCTCGGACATCCCCTTAGACAAATTGTTGTCATGACAACTTTTCAAAATTGCAAAGTTGCCATTGACAACTTTTACAAATTATTATGATAACTTTATTAGGTTGTGTCTTTAGGCCTAAAAAGACCTATAAGGCTAACCTAAGACCTCTAAGACCTTTATCTTCATTATTTAACCAATTTTCATTGTCAAACCACTACTTTGGCTAACTGGCAACATCAAATGGCATACAAGCCATATCTCATAAGTCCACTCTTAGTCCTAGTAAATTCTTCACTAAGACACCTAATTATCTTTCCAAAACCTATTGGATCTCCAAACATACACACACACACACTAGGGACACATTAAGTCCTTTTTGGATAGTGACTTGGCCAAGGTCACTACAAGCCAAAACAGGGAGCTAGGTTGGCCAAGAACCTAGGTGCTCTTGCACCATACTCCCTTGCAAAAAGAAACTAAGTCCCATTAGGAGACAAGAGTGCCACATAAATACCTAGCTTCTTGAATTTTTTCTCTTCAATCCATTGAGCCTCTTATTCAAGTAGAAAATTCCACTTCACAAGGTGCTTCATATAAACCCCATGCCTAGTTTGTTTCTTCACCCTTGAGTCTAGTATCCTCTCAGCTTGAGGCTTCACTAGTACTGGTATTTTGATGTCTTTAACATCAGCATGGACATCTAGAATATGTTCTTATTCCTTCAAATTAGGTCCTTTGTATGTCACCAAGTCTTGAACATTGAAAACTGGAGAGATAGATAGTTCACTAGGTAGGCCTATCTTATATGCATTTGAGCCATATTTGGCTAGAACCTTACAAGGTCCTACTCTCCTCATTTGAAGCTTGTTGGGAATTACCTTCTAAATCCTTGCCTTGTTGAGATGTGCCATCACCAAATCTCTCACTTCAAACTGTATATCCTTCCTCCTTTCATCAACTCTAGCTTTCACTTTTTGATTGGCTTCTACCAATGTCCTCCTTACCTGTTCATGGATCTCTTGCATAAATTGAGAAAATTCATCAGCATGACCACTCACTCCCCCTTGATTTATAATTTCTCTAATCTCTCACACACCTCTTGGGTGCATTCCATACACCACTTCAAATGGGCTCTTGCCGGTAGACCTATTTATGCTATCATTATAGGAAAATTCAGCTTGTGGTAACACATAGTCCCACACTTTTCCATACTCCTTGGTAAGGAATCTTAAGAGGTTTCCCAACACCATATTGATCATCTCTATTTGGCCATCTATTTTAGGATGATAGCCTAACCCAAATGCAATTTTGGTTCCTAATGTCTTCCACAAAGTCTTCCAAAAATGCCCCATGAATGTAACATCTCTATCTGACACTATGCTGATTGGTAGGCCATGAATCCTTACCACTTCCTTGAAGAATAGGTGTGATATATAGCTAGCATCATGTGTGGTATTACATGGTATTAAATGACTCATTTTGTTGAATCTGTCTACCACCACATAGACACTATCAAAACCAGTAGTTGTCTTAGGAAAACCAACTATAAAGTCCATACTTAGACACTCCCATGGCAAACAATACATTTCTCTAAATACCTCCTAACATCTCTTGGAATCTTGGGCCAATAAAAGAACCTTTGCACTAGGTCCAATATCTTATTCAAGCCAAAGTGTCCACTAAGGCTTCCATTGTGTTTTTCTTGTATAAGGCTTTCCCTCATTGAACCTTTGGGTACACATAGTTCGTTACCCTTGAATAAAAAACCATTTTGTAATGTGTAGTCAACAAACTCAATATGAAAGTGATTCACAAAGTCTACACATACCTTATATACCTTGAAGAAGTTGTCATCCTCCTTGTAGAGTTCTTTAAATACCTCCACACCAATGCTTTGAAGCTTTATTTCTTGGACAGTTAGCAACCTTTGGCTTAATGCATCAACTACCTTATTGTTAAGGCCCTTCTTATGCTTGATGGTAAAATTTTAGGCTTGGAGGAACTCCATCCACTTGATGTGCCTATAACTTAGCTTATCTTGAGTGTTAATGTAGCTTAATGCTTGATTATATATATAGACTATAAACTCCTTAGGCAATAGGTAGTGCCTCCACTTCTTAAGTGCTTGGATCAATGCATAGAGCTCCAAATCATATGAGGAATACCTTGACTTAGCCTCATTCAATTTTTCACTGAAAAATGTAACTGGTCTTCCTTCTTGATTCAAGACTGCTCCCACTGCTATGTTGATTGCATCACATTCAACAATAAACAACTTATCAAAGCTTGGTCGTACTAAAATAGGTTGAGTTTCCACTCTTTGCTTCAATTTCTCAAACCCTTCTTGAGCTGCCTTGGTCTACACAAACTTGGTTTTAGCTCCACATTTGATAGTATTGAGCATGGGTGCACATAGTTCAATAAATCCTCTTATGAACTTCCTATAGAACTAAGCTAATCCATGGAAGCTCTTCACTTCTATCCCCGTTTTAGGAGTGGGCCAACTTAGTATGGCTTCCACTTTAGTTGGATCCATCTTAAGGTCACCTTGAGACACCACAAAGCCTAGGTACACTAGTTCTTGTTTAAGGAATTTACTCTTCTCTATATTGATGGCTAATTTCTCCTCATGTAACCTTCTTAGGACAACCTCTAGGTGATGCATGTGTTCCTCAGTCTTTCTAAAGATGAGAATGTCATTTAGGTACACCACTACAAAGCTACCAATATAATCTTTTAGGACTTCATTCATTAGTCTCATGAATGTACTAGGTTCATTTGTAAGCCCAAAGGGCATGACTAACCATTCATAAAGACCCTCATTAGTTTTGAAGGCTGACTTCCACTCATCCCCTTCCTTCATCCTAATTTGGTGATACCCACTTTTAAGATCAATTTTGGTGAAATATTGAGACCCCCCAAAACAATCCATAAGGTCTTCTATTCTAGGGATAGGAAACCTATATTTGATGGTAATCCTATTGATTTCCCTAGAATCAATACATAACCTCCATGTACCTCCCTTCTTTGGTGCCAAAACCACTAGGACAACACATGGACTAATACTTTTTCTTATTATCCCTTGATCAAGAAGTTCTTGAATCTTCCTTGTAATCTCTTTATTCTGGTCTGGGGTCACTTTATATGTTTCTTTGTTAGGAAAAGATGCTCTAGGTAAAAATTCAATTTGATGATTGATTTCTCTTTGAGGAGGAAGAGTAGATGGTGTCCCATCACTTATTATATCTTTAAACTAGTCCAATAGTTGTTGCACTTCCTTTGGCAATGTAGAGTGTAGGACCTTGGTCTCCTCCTTGGGTTTTAGGACTATGGCTAGCCCTACTCCTTCCTCTTCCTTGAGCTCATGCAAGAACTCCTTCCCACTCGTCAAGAGTACATTAGGATCAACTGGACTTATAGCTCCTTCCTCCACAAGTGATTGAATTTTATAAGTCACTCCTTCTTTCTTGAAGTTATACACATTCTTCTTTATATGGTAGACTGCATCCTGGTCATATTGCCATGGCCTTCCTAATAGAAAATGGCAAGCATCCATTGGTAGGATGTCACATAGCATCTTGTCTTGATAGCCACCTATCATGAAGTCCTCCCATGCTTGTTCATTCACTAGAATATTCTACCCCTTATTTAACCAAGTCACCTTGTAAGCATGTGTATGAGGTATCCTTTCAAGCTTGAGCTTTTGGACTGCTTCCTTTGATATTATGTTATCAGTTAAACCTGAATCAATGAGAACCTTAAAAATTTTTCCAAGGATCTTGCATTTGATCCTAAAAAGAGCCCTCCTATGCTTAGGTTCTTCCTTGATAGGGTCCTTGAGTAGAACTCTCCTAAACATGAGGTTCTCACCATGTTCTGAATCCTAATTCACTTCCAGTGACTTCGCACTACTCTCTTTCTCTTGGGAATATGCTATCTTCTTCTCTCCTTGGGAAGTAGAAGCTTTTTCAGGACACCTATATGTAGGATGGCCTAGCTGTCCACAATTGTAACACTTCATGCTTGCAAAGTGTGACCCTCTACTGAAACCACTTGATCTTCCTCTACCTCTACCATAATTCCCTCTTACACTTGGCTCACTAATTTTTTCAACCATCTTGGAGTCTCCTTGACTTCTAGGTTCATTTCTCCTACCACCATAGACACCTGTATGTCCTCTAGAGTCTCCCCCTATACCTCTACCTTTTGGGTTAGATTCTTGCTTCTTCTTGTTCTTTTCTTCTACCTTTAGTGCTAATTAGAAGCACTTGTGAATAGTAGTAGGATTCCAAAGACTAATCTCTTCTTGGATGCTCCACCTTAATCCACCCAATTATCTAGCAACCCAGATACTCTCTTCTTGAACCTTGGACCGTAAACAAAGATTTTGAAACTCCTCGGTGTAAGAAGCCACATCCATATCTTTTTGTTTGAGATTTTACCTCTTCTTATGCATTTGGATCTCATGATTCTCTGGCAGATAATTCTCTTTGATCTTTGTGACCATAGCTCTCCAATTTTCTATGGGTCTTTTCCCTTCTCTTTCCTCTCTTCTTGAAGGAACTTCCACCATGTTAGGGATGGTCCTCTTAGCCTTGATTTAGTCACCTTCATTGTTTGTGCCTCTAAGACACCTTCACATTCAAAGTGATTCTCCGTATCTTCAATCCACTCCATCACTAGCTCTGAATCCATCTTGCTGGTGAACAGGGGTATCCCCTCTAATGCTTTACCTCCCAATGCCTTAATATCTTTTAGGAAAGGTTCTTCTTAAATAGGTGGATCTAGTTCAGGGACATAATCTTCATCAGCTAATGCTTTATCTTTTTCATCTTCTACTTCCATCTTCTCTTTCATTCTACCAGCGGTCACTGCCACTTCATCAAGCTTGTCTTTCAAAGCTTTAGAAGTATCCTCTAGGATTCTATTCCTTTATTTTTGTTCAACCAATTCTCTGGCCAATTCAACATTGGGCACTATTTTGTTATCTCCAATGGATTCACTTCTTTCTGACATACACCTTTCACTACCCAAGCCTTTCAATGGCTCTAATACCAATTTGATAGAGAGATCTTCTTCCAACTAGTCCTATTCCTTTTAGGACATAACTAGGCCTATCCTTGAACTATCCTAGGGTTCTCTTAGACCCTTCTCACTAAGGGATTATTGCTAATCTCCTCTACTACTCAAGATCTCACTACCAAGAAGTACAACTCAATCTTGTTCTCAATACCCTTCATATGAATTCAACTATGGAATTCATCCTCTCATCCAAATGCTTGATTCCATATAGAAAGTATGAGAGAAGACTCAATTTGTATATTTTTGGTTACTTTTGAGGTGTTCCACCATGTATCTTCCTTCTTTCACAATACGATCTCCAAAAACTAGGCCAAAAGACTACTAGGTCCTTATAGGTCTTCCAACACACCTTTTAGGGCATAACTTCACAACTTTCCACAAAAGTTGTTAAAAAAATCACATATGTAGATACCATTTTTGAATTTATAAAGGATTTTTGACTTCTTCGGTTTCCAAGCCCTCCGTACAGTGCCTTCCTACAATCAAGCCTAGATTTTAGGCCTAATTAGGCCTCACTGGTTTTCAGTGAGGGTTTGATGATCACACCTCCTACCTAGTTTCTCAAAGGCTCTCCTTCTTAGGATTGAGTCTTTTATCAATTTAAAACACATTTCTACAACTGAATTGACTCCTTCAATCCCAGAGCCCTCTCTCATTTGCTGGATCAACTACAAGGTTCCTAACCGAGCTTGCTTTGGTTCGCCTAGGGCTTATCTTTAAAATTCATTCCCCTAAAAAGCTACATAGTAGACCATAAAAATACATATTTACAAATCATATACAATTCCCTAACATATTCTAGGAGGCCGTACAAATCCATCCATGGAAAATTATGTTAGAGCCATGTTTTCTACCTCTACTCTGAACAATCTAGTGAACTGGTCACAGAGCAGGATTTGATTTGCAAAACCAAAAGAAATATATCTAACTAAAACAAAAAGAAAATATTATTAGGAAAGAATAAGGAATAATCACATGCAAAGATATGCTTAGGTCTAATCCATGATGGAGGATAGTCGAGCTTTCTATTCACTATTAAATGGGTACAGTCACACCAATCCTCTAAAACTGAAAGCACACACTAAAAAATGAGATCCAACCTTATGTCTTCATAGTAAAAACACATTTATAGTTTTATTCAACTGATTTTGGTCAGTTATAACCTCCTAACTAACTCTGTCCCTCAAATAGCCCCTTAGACAAATTGTTGTCGTGACAACTTTGCAAAATTGTAAAGTTGTCATTGGCAACTTTTACAAAATGTCATGACAAATTTCTTAGGTTGTGTCTTTAGGCCTAAAAAGACCTCTAAGGATAACCTCGGACCTTTAAGACCTTTATCTTCCTTATTTAACCAATTTTCATAGTCAAACCACTACTTTGGCTGACTGGCAACATCAAATGGCATACAAGCCATATCTCTTAGGTCCACTCTTAGGCCTAGTAAAGCCTTCACTAAGACACCTAATTATCTTCCTAAAACCTATTGGATCTCTAAACATACAAACACACTAGGGACACATTAAGTCCTTATTGGACAGTGAGTTGGCCAAGGTCACTACTGTATGCACCCTAAAATGGTCGCCTAGACTTTGGGCCCCATTTATTCAATTATCAAAAAATTAATCCCTGAATCAATGTTTTGCAACATATTCGAATCAAACTTCTTGATCAAATTGTAACTATTTCAATTATTTCAATTTTCCCCTAAGGTTTGAATATTTCATTAACTTTATTTAATCAAAAGAAATAAATCCCTTTTAAATAAATAAAATAATGTTATTTAATTGAAATTAATATTCCTTAAATGAAATAATGTTATTTAATTAAAGTCCATTTTTAATTAAATGATTTTATTTTATTTAATTAATATTCATCTCTAAATTATATAATCTTATTTTATTTAATTAAGAGACATATTATTCTTTTAAATTAAATAAATAAAATATTCTCTCAATATCTCTTGTGATGGAAAAAGAAACAAATCGATTATTAAAAAAATGAAAAAAATGAAATTTCATTTTCCTACAAACCTTCTAAAAATGACATTTGTTTCTTCTTTTCCATTTATCCCACATTGCTTCTAGATTTGCATTCAAATCCACATTTCGCTATAAAATGAGCCCTCTCGCTCTCAGTTAAAGATTCTGAATTCATACATCATACTTATGCTACAGATTTTCTTGAGCTTTTGAGATCATTATTTTGGCATTGCACATTTACATATAGATTAATATTCATATTTACTTTCATAGATTAGGTTCTTGCATTGTTATTCTCTTTCATAATCTAGATTTATTTTCAAGTATTGCATTGTTATCATTTAGTTAGCTTGCATTTACATTTTCATTTGCATGCATGAACAAGATTCATGGAGATTAGCATTCTTGCTTCTCCTCTTTGAATCTCTCATTCCGAGTTTGCACTTGCATGGGTAACTTGGTCGATCTGAGGGCCTTATAATCAATCTCTACACACACTCGGATAGAGAGCTGTGAATCAGTTTGTGAGGGCTCACATTTTGGTGTACACATTTTTGGCGCCCACCGTGGGGCAAAGTAGATAGACTTTGTCCTTTAGTTTTTTTTGGATTAATTTTCAGATATTTTGTGTTCTCTGGTTTTCTATTTCAGAGTATCGTGCGACACTTCTCAAGTATATCGCGCGATATACCTTATAATACTCGTGCGACACTTCACATCATAGAAGAATCGCACGTACGTATTGAGGTTTATCGCCTGGTGTCATGCGAAGTATCTCCTGCCTATTGTGAAGTATATTTCCCAGACTGAGGTATATCACCCGGCTACAGGAAATTGTGTCGCGCAATACTGGTGAAGTCTAAGATATATTGCCTGTACCTAACAAAGAGCTATTTTTGAGCTATTTTTTTTCTATCTTGAAAGTTTCGGGTTCTCTGCTAACTTGCAAATGGTATCGAAAATTGAAGTGTTATATATCATTGGAAAGGTCTTTCCGAGCCTAACCCAACCATGATGGTTTCATTTTCAAATTTTGTCATTTGATCAGTTATTTTTGCAGATTATCTAATTTTTTTAATGTGCTAACCATTGTTAGATTTTGGATTTTGCTAACTTTTTGTTGGTCTAACAAGTTGTTTTGAAGGTGCTCTTGCTTTCATGGAAAATGCTTAAAATTGCTTAAGGTACTTTGTTCCATCTCTACAACATTTGGATTTTGGGATTAAAAATTAACCTCTCATGTGTTTGGCTTGAGTGTTTATATGCTTTTCATAGAACACATTTCTTTTATGCTCTTAAGGGGAAATAAACAAACATAGATTTGCTTTCATGGAAGTTTTTGTTTAAGTGCATGCGTGTCTTTTAACATTAAGTAATTCTCGGTTTCAAATATCAGTAGTCTTGATTACCAATCTTAGATTACTTGTGATTGATCTAGATTGCTATTTTGGGTTATTGAACTCGCTAATCCGCCGGCCCCTCATTCCATCCCATGGTTGCAAGGTCAGCGCCACATTAAAGGGGAGGGGTCTACAGGAAAGAAGTGTTAATTGTTCCACTAGGCAACCCTTTTGTGCTTTCTGGAACTCACTTGTGTTCTAGGTTGTGGACTCGTTTATAGCTTGTGTAAGGTGTTAAGTGTTCCACCTTGTGGACTCACCTCATATTTGTTGTAAGCGTTAAGTGTTCCACCTTGTGGACTCACCTCATATTTGTTGTAAGCATTAAGTGTTCCACCTTTAGTGCTTTCCAATACTTTTTGATAGAGAATTACTTACTCTTTTTTATTTTTAGAAGGCCTGCTTGGGGATTTCATCACCTCAAGGGATGACCTTAACTCCCATGTTTCAGTGGAGTATAAATATTGGGAGGTGAATCCAAAGACACCTCTCTTGGGAATGAGTTAGATTTCACTCTTGGCTAAGCCTCAAAGAACTTTATACCTTTGAGAAGTGAAGGAGGAGATTTGGGTTACCGTCTCCCCCCGGTTGTGTGATTCCTGATTCTTCTCATCTACAGATTTGGGCCTCACGTACCTTGTGTATATCGAGGACACCCTTTAGAAAATCCATGTATATCCTTGTAGACAGCTTGCTAGGATGTTGTTGTGTTCTAAGTGCCTGCTAAAACATTCTCAAGAACATACACAAGTAGCATCTTTAAGGAGTAGCATACTAAGTCACTATTCTTGTTAATGTGCAAGGTTGCTTTGCCCCTTGCTCATTGTTTGAAGACAATTTCTTTCTTGAACTCCTGATTGTTGTCTTATGTGCTTGATCAAAATTCATTGATATACTTGCTTGATCTTTGAAAATGAACAACAAACTGAAATACTGAGTTCTTCAATTAGGTGACTTGTCCTAGTTCTAGAGACCTATTCTGTATTTAGGGTTCTTGTGTCCTTGACCTTTTGAGTTAGTGATCCTTGATCTCATAAGTGATTTTTCTTGAGATTGGAAAATCAGGAACTGTTCCTGTCAAATAGATAAATTTTCAGACTCTTTGATAACACACTTGGAGAGTGCTAGTAATCTCTTCGTCCACCCATTTTCATACAATTCAAACTCAGTATACTTTGTGTAAGTCATCCTCCTAATCCATATGTGCTAGGGTATTCACCCAAGAATTGAGCACCTTTGTGGCAGTGTTGGTTTGCACCTATTTGCAACAGTTCTATTTCACCATCTCTCTCGAACAAGAGAAAACTTTTACTATCCTAGTCTGCTATTGACGTTTCCTAGAATTGTCTGTTTTCCTAAACTCTCCCTTTCATGTCAGTAACAACAAGATATCAAGTGAGCCAAGGAAAGCGACCTCAGATAGTCTTCAACCAACTATCCCCAGTTCAGATTCATCAAAAGAGAAAGGAAAAGGAACCAATATTTGACTAGTCACCTAGGAGTAAGTCTGAAACCTAGTTTGACCCGAAGAGCCATTTTAGCAATTTGAGTACCCCCTCAGTACCTTCCCACTCAGGTATGGATATGAGTTATACTGTCACTCAGTGGGAGTGGGAAGCCATGGATCAAACCCTTGATGATATCTATGAAAGACACAAAGACAAGATTTTTTTTGGTAATTCCTCTCATGATGCTCAACCTAGTTCACCCCCCATTAGCACTAGGTACCTAGATGCACATCAAAGAGCTGAAAGGCATGAGAGACAAGCTCACCCAGAACAATGGTCGCAACATGAAGATCAAGACAATGAACCTAGTGATGCTCATGTTAATGCAACGTATACCAATGATTTGTACAAACATTCAAGACCAAACTCTCCACTTCGAATGACCTCAAGGCATACAATTGAGAGGCTAAAAAGAATTGAGTGGGAAAAATAGGCCGCAAAAAATGAACAAGCTACAAAAGAAGAAAAACTTAGGCTCCTAGAAGAGGAACTATGAGCCTTGTTGGACATAGAGAGAAAAGCATTCCAAGAGGAGCAAGATAGGCTATTAGCCCAACAATTAAACACTCAATTCAACAATAGGGGTGCTAACAATGGAAATAATTCTCCTCCCTCCACCCCTTCCAGAACACCAAGAAGTAGAAGGCGGTCAAGAACCCCTTCTAGATCTCCTAGTCCTAGGGGAAGAAGGGCCTCTCAGTATGCTCACTATAGGGGGAAAACCCCTCCCAGAAACTCAAGACCACACTCCCAACATGTACATCATGGTTCCCAACATGGAGGTGGTAGCTTGCATTATGACCTTGATACTCAAGACTTCATGCAAATGCAACAAGAGCCTATCTTCCAACAATATGTGGAGAGGTATTTGGAACAAAACAAAGATAAGTTCTTGGAAAGTCTAATAAAAAAGGGTGCCAGAGTCCCTTATAATTTTGATGTGGACAACAAAATACAAAAGAAAAATCCCTCTCAAGAGGAAGAAATCCACCAAATGAAGCAAATGATGGAGAAAATGATGCAACCTAAGAGCTCATTCTCACTAGACTCGATCTGTCCTAATCCATTCGATAAGAGTGTGAGTATGAAGGATTTTCCAAGGAGGGTGGAATTCCCTCAATATGATAAATATGATGGCAGTGGTGATCCACATGACCATGTGCACCAGTTCTATACTATGAGCTTTGAATTCCATCAGGATGACTCCTATTTGATGAGGTTATTCCCTAGAAGTCTTAAAGGACAAGCAATGGAATGGTTTACCAATATCACTCCCCCTGTCAACACTTCACATATAATCTATCAAGATCTGTTACTATGTTGGACCTATGCAACTTGAAACAAAATTAGGGGGAACCATTTGTTACCTTCTTGCAAAGGTGCAGGAGACAGTGCTCTCAGTATCCTAGGATGATCCATGAGGATGAAAAGATTGACATACTTGTCAGTAACTTGGTGCCTGAAATGAGATATGAGATTAAAAAGATAGTCTTCAATTCCTTTGATACCATGGTTGAAATTGCATGCCGCATTGAGGATGTTCTAAAACAACAAGGCATTTTGACCAAACATAGCAACAATGGCAACAATAGTCAACACAACAACAAGGATAAAGGGAAGAATAACAATTGGAACAAGAACAAACAAGTTGTCAATGATGGAGTTGTAGACTCTCCCCAACCTAAAGATCAAGGGGTCCTTCACTTGTCCAGTGCAGTTCAAGCTATGAAGCTCAATGCACCTCCTCAGCAAGAAAGTAAACCAAGATATTAGGAGAGGCCCAAAAAGGAGAAGTGGAAATTTACAAAATTGGGTGACTCATATGAGGATGTTCTCAAAACTCTCATTGCTAACAACTTGGCACATCCTCAGGATCCTGCAAAACATTACATCCCAGACATTAAGCCACATTGGTGGGATGAGAAGGCTTTTTGCACATTTCATAATGGCATTGGGCATACCATTGAGAATTGTTGGAAACTCAAGCACATTATCCAAGATCTCATTGAGAATGGAAAGCTTAAGGTGGATGGACTAAACACCAATGCTGATCACAAAGCATTTAAAGAGTCGTTGCCTAAGTATGACAAGGGGGAAACCTCTAAACCAAAGGATGGCAAGGCTGCAATCAACTACACTTACACAATGGCAGAAAATGTGGTAAACATGCTTGAAGTTGTGGATCCAAGTGTTAATATGATGAGGAGTAAGGACCCGCATGGTTATGACTCTCCCCCTATCTTTGACCAAGAACCTGTTGTGGTGCTGAGAGGTCCTCATTCTAGGTTATCTTCTCAAGCCCTTAATGTTGTTACCAGGAGTCAAGACCCTATTGTTCTTAGAGGTCCTAATTCAGGTCCATCCAACAAACCCAAGCAAGTGACATCCAAGAATGTCACCAAGTCCACCACTGCTCCCAAACCAAACTACAATCTTGTAGATCAGTTACAGAAAACTCCAGCACAAATATCAATCTTGGAGCTTCTAGAGTTGTCCCCTACACATAAACAGATCCTTGAGGACGCTTTGTGCACAACAAATGTCCCCAACAACATCGATATAGACCAATTCCAAGGCATGGTGAATCAAATTACTAGCCCACATTACCTCTCTTTCTCGGAAGATGATGACAAATCCCTAAGCCATCCACACAATCTTGCCCTTCACATTGAAGTAATGATTCATAAAACCCGTGTCAGGCACGTGTTGATAGATGGGGGTGTTGGGCTAAATATTTGTACTTTAAGTTTGTTAAAAACTTTGGGCTATTCAGAGGAAGTGATCGACACTAAAAAGAAGATCACTATAAAGGCCTATGATGAGGCAGAACGAAGTTCTAAGGGGTTAGCTATCCTTCCTGTCAGGATTGGCCCAGTTGAAAAAGATATCTTGTTCCAAATTGTTGATACTGGACCCCTTGCATACAAAATTTTATTGGGTAGACCATGGATTCATGACATGCAGGCAGTGTCATCTACCTACCACCAGTGTGTTAAGTTCCCCTATAATGGAGTAGAAATTTGCATACCAGGGGATAACACCTTATCAGTTAATTCAATCTCAGCTAATGTTCATGTCCCTCTTAATCGAGAAGCAGAGGATTATCAAGCAACTTTAACAGACTGTCAAGACAAGTTTAAATCAGTAGACCTTGGCATGGGGGGGTATCAACTTGACTCTTTTGCAAAGATGCCTATTTCCCCTAGGTCCTATGGAAAACCTTCACAGGAGATGAAACTATCTTCTTCGACAATGACACTATTTGACAAGTTTGTTGAATCCTCAGTACCAATACAAGATGAAAAAGAGGAAGTAGCTATTCGAGATTGGATATACAAAGAGGAGAAGTACCAACACAATGAAAATTTCTCCCCCTCTCTTAAGTCCTATGGGAGAGGATATACTTTTGTCAAGAAGATGGGTTATCCAGGATATGGCCCTCTTAGTCACAGGTTAGATGCTAGAGCCAAACCACTTAATCATGATCTTTTTGGACATAAGTCTAAGAAACCGGTTGGCCTAGGCTTTATGAAGAATAACAAGTGTACTATCCCCATTCTTGATAGGCGGGATAGTGAAGATGACATAGAATATGTACCAGATTTGACAAATGAACATGCCATGATAGATGATTGGGTACCTTCAACAAATCTCTTCTGGGGAGATTCCAAAGATTTAATAGTTGATAGTCCTCCTATCTCAGCTACAATAGCTAGTGACTATATGAATGCAAGATTGACTATGGACGGTGTCTCCATCCTAGCTACAATGGATGGTGATAATTCAAATAATTTTGTGATTGAGAAATTTGCTAGAGGAGAGGAAACTCTTCCAAATCTTGAGACTTCTACATCACGAGGCCCCAACAATAATTCAGAAATAGACTCTCATGAGTTTGAATGGGATTCACTCTTAGATGCAATAGTTGACCTGGATATGGATGTTGTCCATGCTTATAGTTCTCAACCTGACATAGCTGATGAGTCATGTATTAGATTAGAAGATTGGAACCCACGTGTCGCATGAGTAGATGATTCTTTTCTCGATAGGGTAAATTCTGATTTAAACACCTTAGAGGGATACTTGACAGACTCCAATTTTGTGGTCACCAAAGATGACATCACTTATATCCTTAATCTTGAATAAGTCATTAACCTACCCCTTATTGACCCCAACCTTATTGATTGGTCTCAATGTTATCAAGAGCCTCAACTCTTGACATTTCACAATGACTATGAGATCACCTGCTATCTAAATGCCATTGAACCTGTAGTCTCTTCCACTAGTGAACCAGCTACCAGTATGATAGAACCTGACATCAAGTACCTTAGTCACAAGATAAAAAGAAAAGAAAAAAATAATAAGAGTTTTGATGGTGAAAACAACTATGTGGCGGTGTCAGAACCAAAAAAAGTAAAAATAAAAGACGTATCCAAAGGTGAAAACCTCTCTCAGGCACCTACGGATGAGGTACTTGATAGTCTCCCAAGCTATTTTTAGGATAGATCATCGGTATTGGTTGAACCTACAGAAGCTGTTAATTTGGGCACAGAAGAGGTTCCAAAAATTGTACACTTGGCTAAATCTTTATCACTTGAAGAAAAGAAAGCCTACCCTGAGTTCCTCAAAAGAAGAAAATTAATTTTGCATGGACATATTCAGACATGCCAGGGTTGGACACTAATATCATTATGCATCATTTGTCCATAGCTCCAGGTGTGAAACCAGTCAAACAAAAGTTGAGAAAAATGCACCCTCATATAGCTCTTTTAGTGAAAGCTGAATTAGAAAAGCTCCTTGGTGCAAGATTCATTAGAGCCATAGACTATGCTAGCTGGATTTCCAACATTGTACCTATTTCTAAACATGATAAATCCATCTGAATTTGCACCAATTTTAGAGATCTTAACAGAGCATGCCCAAAGGATGATTTTCCACTTCCTAACATAGACATGATAGTGGACATGACGGCGGGCTATGAGATCTATTCCTTGATGGATGGTTTTTTTTGGTATAATCAAATTAAGATTGCTCCTGAGGATTAGGAAAAGACTGCATTCACATGCGCATGGGGTACTTATTGTTGGAACATCATGCCCTTTGGATTGAAAAATGCAAGAGCTACTTATCAAAGAGCTATGACAACCATCTTCCATGACATGATGCATAAGAATATGGAAGATTATGTGGATGACACCCTCGCTAAGTCTAAGAAAAGAGGAACACATTTGGCTGATTTAGAAGTAATTCTGGATCGTATGGAACAATTTCAATGAAGATTAAACCCAAAAAAGTGTGCATTTGGTGTTACTTTTGGCAAATTATTGGGATTCATCATTTCAGCCAAAGGGATAGAAGTGGACCCTGAAAAGGTCCAAGCCATTATAGACATGCCACCTCCCAAAAATTTTAGTCAAATGAGGAGTCTTCAAGGGTGCCTTCAATCCATAAGGAGGTTTATTTCACAATTGGCCGATAGAGTGCAGTCCTTTAACAAAAATTTGCATAAAGGTGTTCAGTGTGTCTGGAGTGAGGATTGCCAGAAGAGCATGGATCAAATTAAGAAATACTTGGCAAATCCTCCCATTTTAATGCCTCCCATTCCAAGAAAACCCCTCATTTTGTATGTCTCAGCTACTGAACCTTCACTGGGGGCATTGTTGGCTCAATTAGATGAACAAGGGAAAGAAAGGGCCATATATTATATTAGCCGCACTCTTGTTGCTTATGAGGTCAATTATACTAGTATTGAAAAAGCTTGCCTTGCAGTAGTGTTTGCCTCTCAAAAGTTGTGGCACTATATGCTTGCGCACACCATACACCTCATAGAAAAAATTGATCCTCTCAAATACTTGCTCGGTAAAGCTGCTCTCACAAGTAGACTCACTAAATGGATGATGATTCTTTCTGAATTTAACATAGAGTATATTGAGTGCAAGGCAATCAAAGGCCAGGTTATTGCAGATCAACTAGCTAATTTCCCAATTCAAGATAATATGCCCATTCAAGTCAATTTCCCAGATGAACATCTTATGTACATGACTGAGAGATCCTAGAAACTATTCTTTGATGATTCCTACATGCAAAATAGTTCTGGAGCTGGTGTGTTGTTTGTCTCTCCTCATGGGTACACTATTCCCAAATCTTACAAGTTACTCTTCCCATGCACAAACAACATAGTCGAGTATGAGGCTTTAAAAAATGGACTAAAAATGGCTATAGAGTGGAATATCATAGAACTACATATATATGGGGATTCTCAGCTAATCATTAATCAAGTCAATGAGCAATACCAAACAAAAGATGACAAGTTGATACCTTACAAAAAAATGGTTGATTCATTAAGACAGTATTTTACTTTTGTCACTTTTCAGCAAATCCCTAGGGTTGAGAACAAAGCGGCTGATGCTATGGCCACCCTTGCTTCACTTCTTCAGTTAGAAGAACATGAGTCCAGATATGAATTCCCTGTGGAAGAGCTACATCATCCCATATTTGACTCACCCGAAAACCATGTCATTTGCACCCTTGTCAATCATGAATCCTCCCGCTATGGTGCTATTTACTCATATCTCCATGATGGAATCATCCCCAACACATTTAACTGATCTGAAAGAAGAAACCTTGTCTATAACGCCTCTCACCATTCCCTCATCTCTGGTGATTTGTATAGAAGGGGTCTAGATGGGACACTTCTTAGGTGCTTAGAAAAGGAGGAATCTGATCAAGCGCTAGTTGACATCCATGAGGGCATATGTGGGGGACATTCTAATGGTCTTTCCATGGCTAGAAGGTTGCTTAGGGCAGGGTACTATTGGCCTACGATGTAGATAGATGCAGTAGCTTTTACCAAGTCTTGTGAAAAATGTCAAAAACATGGACACCTGATACATGCTCCAGGTAGGAAGCTAATTCCTTCTATATCTCACTGGCCATTTCAGCGATGGGCCTTTGACCTTGTTGGGCATATTCATCCCAACTCATCAGGTGGACATAAGTTCATTATCACTGCTACTGACTACTTCACAAAATGGGTAGAGGCTATTCCACTTTATGTTGCCTCAAGCAAGACAATATCTTTATTCATTTTAAACCATATCATCTATCGATATGGAGTACCATATGAGATCATCACTGACAATGGAGGTTAGTTCAAAAACAAGGACCTTACACAAATCTGCCAAAGATTTAAGATAAAGCAACATTGGTCCTCCATTTACTTCCCACAAGGAAATGGTCAGGCAGAGGCTTCAAATAAAACCATTCTCAAGATTTTACACAGAACAATTCATAAGAATGGTAGAGACTGGCACCTACAGATAAACCTGACCTTGTGGGCCTATAGAATGAGTATTCATACTCCAACTGGGGCTACTCCTTTTGCCCTCACATACGGCGCTGAGACAGTGTTACCTTTAGAGGTTGAGATTCCATCACTTAGAGTCTCTCTCAAAGATCTAGTTATAGATGAAGATTATCGCGCCATGAGATTACAAGAATTGGAACTTCTAGATGAAAAGCGTAAAGCATCATTTGACCATATGAGGCTCTACCAAAAGCGGATGTCCAAGGCATTCAACAAAAAGTTTAGCCCTAGAGAATTCCAAGTAGGAGATCTTGTCCTACGAGAGAATCCTAAGAACCAACAAAATAGAGAACAAAAGGGCAAATTCGAACCTAATTGGCTTGGACCCTACATTCAATTCCATTATTTGACTGCATGTGACCCCGAGTCGACCTCACATTAGTCAAAGAGGGGCAAATGTATGCACCCTAAAATGGTCACCTAGACTTTGGGCCCCATTTATTCAATTATCAAAAAATTAATCCCTGAATCAATGTTTTGCAACATATTCGAATCAAACTTCTTGATCAAATTGTAACTATTTCAATTATTTCAATTTTCCCCTAAGGTTTGAATATTTCATTAACTTTATTTAATCAAAAGAAATAAATCCCTTTTAAATAAATAAAATAATGTTATTTAATTGAAATTAATATTCCTTAAATGAAATAATGTTATTTAATTAAAGTCCATTTTTAATTAAATGATTTTATTTTATTTAATTAATATTCATCTCTAAATTATATAATCTTATTTTATTTAATTAAGAGACATATTATTCTTTTAAATTAAATAAATAAAATATTCTCTCAATATCTCTTGTGATGGAAAAAGAAACAAATCGATTATTAAAAAAATGAAAAAAATGAAATTTCATTTTCCTACAAACCTTCTAAAAATGACATTTGTTTCCTCTTTTCCATTTATCCCACATTGCTTCTAGATTTGCATTCAAATCCACATTTTGCTATAAAATGAGCCCTCTCGCTCTCAGTTAAAGATTCTGAATTCACACATCATACTTATGCTACATATTTTCTTGAGCTTTTGAGATCATTATTTTGGCATTGCACATTTACATATAGATTAATATTCATATTTACTTTCATAGATTAGGTTCTTGCATTGTTATTCTCTTTCATAATCTAGATTTATTTTCAAGTATTGCATTGTTATCATTTAGTTAGCTTGCATTTACATTTTCATTTGCATGCATGAACAAGATTCATGGAGATTAGCATTCTTTCTTCTCCTCTTTGAATCTCTCGTTTCGAGTTTGCACTTGCATGGGTAACTTGGTCGATCTGAGGGCCTTATAATCAATCTCTGCACACACTCAGATAGAGAGCTATGAATTGGTTTGTGAGGGCTCATTCTTGAGTTTCCTTGCATATAAGGATTCACAGAAGTGTACCACATTTTGGGGTACACAACTACAAGCCAAAACAAGGAGCTAGGTTGGCCAAGAACCTAGGTGCTCCTACACCAACACCCAAAATCGAAAGCACACACTTTGTCAACTTTTCATAATTGAACAAAAATATGTGATCACGCCGCTTCTTCATAACTAAGCTAAAGAATAGATTCTATTGTTTAGATGTTCTCAATGTGAAAGAATCCTCCATCTCCGATACACTAAAACACTTCTTTCACCCTTCACCAACACCTCTGTGCATAAATTATTTCCTTAAAAGTGATGATAAAGGGAGACTTATAAATATTTTGACACACTCCACCTATTAATACGGTGTCTCATCCTCATAATCGATTTTCCTTTTAGTAGGTTTTGGTTCAGCTTGCACCATGTCATTCCAACATCCGCCACCTTTATAAATGCTACTTTTCAAAAGATTAAAAATATAACTCTTCATATTGTTATATATCATTCAAAAATCCTCAATTCAATTTTTATTTATTCTATTAAATGTTAAAGCCCAATTGGATAATTAATCAGCCTCTGTGTTTCCATGTCTTTTTACATGGGTTATTTTAAAATCATCTTGGGGGGGTAGTTCATCAATTATAAGGTTAATGTACTTTTGAAGATGTCAAGCTTTTTTTCTTGCTTTTATGATTACCTAAATTATAATTAGCGAATCTCATTCCACATGCAAATTGGTTACTCCCAACATCTTTTCCACCTTAATTACTGTTAGAGAATCTATTGCCTCTGCCACATTATTAGTGCCATATTCCAATCATTGTCCACTAATTGTAATAGTGTTTCTATTCCAATCCATGATTATAAACCTTGCACCTTATAGACCAAGGTTACCTTTTGATTCCCCATCAAAATTTACTTTCCACCACCCTTCTATAGGCTTCTCCTACTTGATCTTCTCAGGGTACTTTGGTATTGGATGAACCCAAGTGAGCCCATAAATAGGTCACATTCAATAATCTTAAACTCATGTCTCTATGAGAAGTTAAACATAAAGTTGGATGTGTCTTATAGTTTTTTTACTCTATTGTCATATAGGTTAAGCATTGATGTAAGTCATGTTAGAATAATTTTTGGTGAGAAAAATAATCCATAAATATGAAATCATTTTAATTTGTATTCTCCATTTCATTGTAAATTATTTGCATTCTCAATAACAAAGTGGAAGCATAGTGAGAACTTTGTTCTATGATTGTTCCTACGTATATTGGAACTATGTTCTTTGACTGTTCCTATAGCCATTAGAACTTTGTTCTATGACTGATCTTGCATAAATTATAACTCTGTTCTTTATTGTCCCTGCAACGAAGGCATAACAAAGAAACTTCCTCTTTGTTTGCTAAGAATTGTATTTCTATTTTCTATTTCAGTTTTTTTTAGTTGTTAATTCATGTTTAGTACTAATGTCATTTCTTTTCAAGCATTTTCCTTCCTTTCTAGCTCTATGTTAGTATGGCTACTAGTGAATCCTAATGCACACATAGTGTGTTGGCTCCCAAATCAATAGATTGGAATGTTTTAAGAGCATGCCAAGCTCTATGCTCAAACCTTCCAACTGACTTGTCCAACAAACAAGATTAACTAGATTGAGGTTAACTTCCCCTATACTTTAAGCTCTTCAAGACCTAGGTGGGTACACCTATTCACCAACTAATACTTCAAGCTGATGCTTTTTTATAATAGATTATATCTCCTACGTCTATCTTAATTTTATTCTCTATCTCAAATTGGCATATACTCTTGAAATAGATTGATTCACTTACCGATTACTTTGTCCTTTCTAACTATAAGTAAGCTTAGAATTAGGTACTTACTTGCTATCCTCGCTTGTAGGATTTTGTTTGTCTTTGTTGCAGAGTCATAAATCTCTTCTTATCACTCCTTCAACTTTGAATGAAAATAATTAAATGTTATTTCTCATATAAATGCCACATCTTGTCATATTTAATTCCTTCATGCAAAATTATGACTCTCCTTGTTTCTCACAATTTGAGCTCAGCTAGTGATTACCACCTTTTTATTATCATTTTTGCCAATTCACAATAATAATTCTTAGACTTCCTTCACATCCTATGATTTAGCGCATTATCACTATTCTACAACTATCCCATAAGCTTTCTTTAGCCTCATGCACGTTAAAAATAATTTCTTTATTTGTTTCTTTATTTCTTTCAATTCATTTTGTCATAATCTCACAACCATTTTCCTTAGCTACAATTCAGGCCTGTGAGGACATGAGGCCTCAACACGTGCAAATATTTCTCAATTGTGACATGAAAACATTCTAACTTGTTAACCCCATGGTGATGTGGTGAAGAAAACCCATCAAGTGCATTCATCAACCATTGCAACATCAAGTCGGCCTTAAAAATATTACATTCCCCAATAATTGAGAAAATACATTACAACCAAATAGGCCAGGACCCAAATATTTAGGAACAACCTCCAATGAAAGTATTAAGAGATGGGATCACACAATAATGTCAGCCTCCAACATAATAATGAGCTAGTACGATCACATATGAAAAAACCAACCGAAAGATCGAGAAATGATAAAAAAACATGATGACCAATTGGGAAATGAAGAACAAGATAGATACACAAAGAATATGTCATAACTTACGCCTGATGAAACCAAATGATGTCTGATCATAGGATAAGCTCTAGGATGATGCTAATAATACACTATCACAATCACCACACAAAATAAAAAACATAGATTGACAACTGACCAAAATGCCAGGATGATCAAAACAAGAAAAAAAGAAAATAAACATATATTTTTAGTTGAAATAAAATAAAATGATCCATAAGAGAAATTTATGAACATTTAGTTCAAGGAGTGGAACATAAATCCAATGCTTGTCTTCGATCAAAACATCCTCTCTAACTGCAAATCTCTGCCTCTATACCTCTACACTCTCCTCTATCAAATCCATCAACTTACTCTCATATGTACTCACTCTATCATATCTCCTATCAAAATCAAGGCTCATATTACTACCTCTTCCTTTTTGCATAACTAATCTACATCTATTATAAAACCTCATCTCTTTAGTAACCAAGGTCCTCTGCTATGCAACTTTACCCTTCATATAATTAGATACCAACTTTCCTTCATTAGATCTACCTTCAAGATAGTTCTTTTGATCCATACTAACCTCCATAATCTTCTTCTCTGAATAATACCTCTTCACCACACTCATATTTCTTACACTACCCCCTTCTGTCTCCTTAAAAGGAACTAGAATAAACTTATGTCCATCCTTCTCTATTTTGACCAAGTTTCTTTTGCAATCATGAATAGATCCTCTATAAAATTTCCAAGATATTCCCAATAGAACATGGCAAGTACTCAAAGACACCACATCACATAACACTTCATCTCTGTAAGTTCCAATGCTGAAGTTAACCAAACATTGCTCTTTCACCTCCACCATGTGATCATCTGAAAACCAACCTATCTCATAAGGACAAGGATGTTTAAGCCTTTTCAATCCAATCTTATGTACCATCTCATATGATACTAAGTTATCAGTACTACCACTAACCATAACAACTTTACAACATTTACCTCTTGATTTGCACATAGTCCTAAACAAATTCCACCTTTGTATCAGTTCAACTTCCTTTCTACTCAACATGACTCTCCTAAGAATAAGAGACTCTCCCATCTTAGGTTCAACTTCATTTATGTTGCCCCACTTTTGTTCTTCCTCCTTTATAACAAAAGTGAATACCTTGTGTTAGATTGAGTCATGAATTTTGAGGTAATAAATTGGAGTATAAGTCTAGAATCCCCCTAGGATAGGTGGCCTTTATCGAATAATCCCTTCATGCCTTCTTTCTGCCTTTAAGTTGGGATGGTTTTTAATTTCATCCTAGGAATGGGTAAGTTATAGTTCCTAATTTGATAAATACTCTTTTTCTTTCACTTCTGATCGATGGTATTCATATGAATGTGAAGCTCTAAAATGACATTTTTCCCCTTTGTCGAAAAATTGAAAATCACCTTCTCCTCAGCGGGTTTCAACCCATGAAGGTAATTTTTGATGGGAAGAGAACACTCAAATCATCAAGTGCATAGACAAGGCCTAGAGATCAAGATTCTTAGGTTAAGAGTGAGCTGGGTCCAGAAAAGTAGCTTGGTGGAGAAGCTGTAATGAACTTCGACACTTGCAGAGTTTTTCCTACATAAGTTGTTTTTCGAAGGATAGTGGAAAGTGTATCAAAGATTCCCGAAAGCCAAGCATCTACATTTTGAGGAAATGAGATTGAACCTCTACAGTGGATAAAACGGTCTCAGAATATGAGAAAGTGAGTAAGAGACCTTTTTCAAGGAATTGGTTTATAGTTTCTCTATTATCAAAAAATCACCTAAGAAGGTCAGTTTCTGAGAAGCAACAATTTGTGAAGGAATAAGCACAAGAAATCATGGGAATTGAATGATCTATTATGATGCAGATAGCTTTCTTTGACACCTAAAAGAAATTGCTAAAGAAACGGGTCAGTTGCGGATTTTTGGAAAATCACTCCCCAACTTCTCCACGGTCGGGTTTCTACCTTCGAAGTGAGTTTTTCGACAAAGGTGTTGAATGGAGAGAAGTGGAAAATTAAAAATATGATACATCAATTAAATTACCATTACAACTAATCCAAATGGGTAAAAGTGATTTCTTAAGGCTGTTAATAAGGTGCATTTAATTCAAATCTTAACATTAGAACTTTAATGAATATTTTTGAAAATCTATCACTCGTGTAGTGCAAGATATGGAAAGTAATGATAAGGAAGTTGGTTGTTTATAAAAGACTCAAACTATCAAGAAAAAATTACCATTCATTCACATCTTTTTCATACACCTTTGATTTCCCAAAATTTCACAGATCATCTTATGACATTCTCCAAAGCTTCTTAATAGTAAATCAAAAGCATAATCAAAAGCTATGGCCACTAGATTCATGGGTTTCGATGGGTTGAACGGGATTACGTATGAATGGAAAAATTTTATAGATACATCCTTCAAATTCTACGATTTGGGAAATCTACACAGAAGATTGAATGAAGAAAATATCCACCCCATGACACAGAAGCTCAAAGGTAGCGGTTTGGTCAAAGCTATTGGATTTCCTATTGCAGTGCAAGCTCCCAAACTAATTTGGGAATGTATAACTTGATTCAACCTGGATAAAAAATAGATTTTTCTACTAGATGACATAGTACTCATCTCCATTGACAAAGAATTTTTGTAGAACAGTCTTCGTATCCCAGAGCGAGCGAAATTTTCAAATATGAACTTCTCGATCACAGTTTCATAATATAATGAGAAGAAGATGAGATGGAGGAAAGAGATCATGAACTCATGGTTTTAGAAGGCTAGAAGCATAAAGGGAAAAGTGCCAAAGACACTTTTTAGGATAGATCTGAAGGTCGAGATCATCGACATCCTGGTGCTCCTTCATAAGATAAAAGGTGAAAGTGACACATTGAATTTCATAGAACACTACTTCTTCTTGGTCCAGGTAATATGTGTTGAGCATCATTATATAGACTGGTCTCAAGTGGTAAGTGAAAATATGTTTAATGCCTTGAGTCTCTCCAAGTACAAGAACAAATTTTATATGTCTTCCTATTTAATATATGTTTTAGCTACATTGCAAGTATGGTCAGGTCTCCCTAGGCTAGAAGAATATGAAGATGATGTGAAAATTTATGATTTCTTCCCTCATTTGAAGTTACAAAATAGCTATGCCAAGTTCGTTAAAGTTAATGACTCATTTACAATGAGGTTGTGCAGAGAACTACAAGGATGCCCAGAGTGGAGGTTCTCACCAGAGGCCATGGAATTCATCACCCAATTTCGGAGCTTCTTCATTCAATTTGCTAGTTTCTCATACCTTCATCTTGCGGGTTTTGATGATTTTCCCATGAAGCTGCCAAGGTACCCCGATGACATGATCGTGCTCATAGAGGTGATCCGAAATATTTTGCAAGTGAACCTAATTAGTGTAGGAATTAAGAAGAAAGGCTGTGAATTCCCTATTACCATTGGAGCTTACAGCTGCGCATCGAGATCAAATGCTAAGAATGTGATGAAGGCGTTCAAGAGAAGATATAAGCCATAAGTGTATGAAGTTTTGAAGCCTCAATTTGATCCAGTAGGTTATGCCAAGCATCACCTACATATTGGCACTATGGTCAAGCACATCCTCGAACTCAAATATTATTAGGAAAACTGCAAAGATGAGTTAAAAAGCCAAGAGAGGTTTTACTCCAGATTGACTATTGAACAAATCAAGTTGTTCATTGTCAACATTAATGTTGAAGGCATTGTTGATGATGGAGAACATATGTATACTGATATATATCAAGATCAGATCAAGCCCTATCCTATGAGCTCTGAACCAGTTCAAGGTCAAGCTATAGAAGATTTGGAGACCTTAACAGCTAAAGTCATTAAGAGAACTGATAAGTGGGTTCAATGGATGATGGGAAGGAGAAATAGATCTAGGAAGCCTACTCCTCAACAAGCTCCTACAGTCGAGCCGATGAGTGCTCTTGCATCCTCCTCTTTTCCAGCGCCATCTATGGCCAAAGGACTAGCTCAACTAGCAGGTGGAGATGATTAACTGCTTGAAAAAGAAATCCCACTTGAAAAGACTTGTGGAGCAGGCTCATCTCTTGTCATTGGTTCAAATGAAGAAGCCAAAGTTGAGAAATCTGACAAGCCAGTGGAAGAACCTTTTGGGGCCGCAAAACTAGAGTAGCAAGCACAAGGGGGAACTATTGAGACACAAGGTGACACTCCTACTCAAGAGGCTCCAACCATTGTTGAGGTTGGTGATGATAGTAGTAGTTCAGAAACTGATGATACCGATAAACATCTGGGGTCTCTTTAAAAGGAAAAGAGCATTTCTTCTCCACAGGTTAATCCTTTCGCTTCCAAGCCTAAATCTTCCCCTCTTGTTATTAGGAAATTATTTGTGGAAGATTTGATTTCTGCAACAAAAGTTACAAGTGTAGAATCATGGCTCAAGAATACTCTGGAGCAGAAAAGAAAAGGGGTTGAGCAAGGCACTCCCAGTTGTGAAATGTTCTCACAAGCGATGCAGTCAAGATCAGCTATTGATGAACTACAACTGATTTAAAACCTAATTGAAGATCTATGATTAGAGATCACTGAGTTGTTGATTAGATATGTAATATGATTAAATCAGTAATATGTTGTCATTAATGTCAACTAGTTTGACAACACTTATTTTGTAAGTTATAATAACTAAACATATGTAGAAAAGGGGTAAAAGAGATGAACATAAATATCTACATGAGGAAGATGTATATGATAGATGAGGATAAGGAATACATTGTGTAACTTGCTAATGAGTCTATGACCTTATGTTATTGACTTGATTATGTTTCATTCATCTATGATGAGGAAAAGAACTAAAAGACACAAGGCAGTGTGGTCGGTTGATGAACCATCGAAGTATACACCGAGCAGTGTAGTGTATACTGAGCATAGTGTAAACTGAGCTTGTGTTCACTGACACATTTCTTTGTTAACCAAGTAGGAGAAAAGAACTAAATGATTAGTTTAGCCGTTAAGGATTAAGGAGTTGTAAAGTACATTGAAATCAGTGATAGAGATAATGTTTGCTATGAAGATCAACAACTAGCATAATTCAAGGAAGATCTAAAGGATGAACTCAAAATGTGTTACTGACACATCAGCCGTTAAGTGAAAAAATGGATGAAGGAGAATAAGCGGCAAAATCTTATGGAGGAGAAGAAAATGGTTTACTTGTCTATTTAAGAGACTAAGGTTTCATTATGAAACTAATGTTGGAAGAAGGAGACTACAGAAATATTGCATGAACAAGCTTCATGTATGCCTGATCAAACTAGTTAAGGAGAACCAAACTGTAGAGTTAACCGAGCATCAAAAATCTATTACCAAGCGTCAAAAATCTATTACCAAGCGACAGTAAGTCATTGATTATTGTTGATACAAAATCAAGATATTGATCAGAGGATTTGAGTGGGCTTAAAATAGATTTGATAATTTGCAATTGAAGTTGTATTGTAGTCAAATCAACTGTTGTTACAGTTTAACCATTGTAAATAGATAAATCTCTTAACTGAGTGAACTTGAAAGTCTTTTATGTATCCTTCATAGAATGAATATTGTTATCCTGTCAACCCCATAGTGAATGTTGGTTAGATGATAATGGTTGGTCTAAAATCCTCTAACAAGGTCACACCTAACAGTGTGTTTGTAACCTTTAATAGGGTTGGGTCTTCACCAACCTCACTTCAGAAGAGTGAACATTTTTGGGTTGCCGGTCCCAGGTGGTTTTTTCCTTCACAGGGTTTCCATGTTAAATCTTTTGTGTTATGTGTTCATTGTGGTGATTGTTTGTTATCATACTTCACATATTGCATGTTGGATTTGATCGATAATAATTATTTATTATTGACTGGTAATCAATAAAAGCATAGACAGTATAGTATTTTATGTTACGGAGCTACAAAAGTTTAAGTAAAGTGTTTTGGATTATACATTTTGATTTGAGACTGTGGATAACTGATTCACCCCCCTCTCGGTTATTCTAACAATTGGTATCAGAGGATTGGTTGCTTGGAACAGAGTTTTAAGGACTTCAGCACAAAGGTCTCAAAATGTTTAAGAGCGAAGTGCCAAAGCTAAACAAAGATAACTTCACAATATGGAAAAGTTGAATGAAGCTACATATATCCAAAATTGGGAATTTTGCCCTAGATCTGATGGAGAATGGATACCTTGCACCACCTAATGGTCCCTTGACCCTTTATCAACTAAGGGATAGGCATGAACATAATGTTACTATGATGAAGATTGATGCTGCCTGTTCAAATGCTGAATTTGAAGACATCAAGGACTGTACTACTACTAAGTAGATGTGTGATAAACTTGCTCAAGTTTATAGTGGTGATGCAAATTTCAAGAGAGCAAGAGCAGAAAGCTTAAAAGGAAGATTCAATGACATGAAGATGAAAGAAGGTGAAAACATTGTGTAGTACACAAACAGAATAAAAGAGGCAGTTCACACTATTAGAGCATCAGATGGAGTCATTGATGAAGACATTGTGGTAAAAAAAATTCTAAGGACCCTATTGCCTATCTATGCCATCAGAATATCTACAATTGATGAAAATAGGTCAACACCTAACATCACACTCACTCTTGATAATTTGATTGGAAAGCTTACAACATTTGAACTGAATAATTATGATAATAGTGTTGTATCGTGTATTGAATCTGCTTTTATGACTTCTCTAAAGATTGGTAAGTCTAGAAATAAGAATGATGACAAAGATAGCAATACTGATGATGAGCATGATGAACTTGAAGCTCTTATGGCCAGAAGGTTACCTAAAGGTAAAGGAAGGTATAGAGGTAAATTACCTTTACCATGCTTTAACTATAAAGAATTTGGCCACATTGCTGCTAGCTGTCCACACAAGAAAGATGATGAAAGAACCAAAGACCGATCTAAAGGAAGCTATGGGAGAAGATACAATAGAGGCTATCGACACTACAATAGAGACAATAGAGATAATAATGAAAAAGGCAAGAAGGTATGCTACATTGCTGAGGAAGAAGATATCCCGATACTGACATTGATGATGATGTGGAGGTAGTATTTGTGGAAATGAAAGATGATTTCAAAGAAGATGAAAGGTATGTAGAGACAACACTTATCTCTAAGGTTAATAAGAATGATACATGGATCATAGATAGTGGTTGTACATGTCACATGATTGGTGATGAAGAAAAATTTGATTATCTTGATGAATACAATGAAGGATCTATAAGAATGGGAAATGATGCACCCTGTATGGTAAGAGGTAAAGGATCCTTGATGATAAATGATAGATTAAAATTTGAAAACTCTTATTGGGTAAAAGGATTGAACTATAATTTTCTAAGAGTGGCATAGCTAAACAATTCAAGCCACCGAGTTTCTTTTGAGAGAAAAAAGGTGAAAATATTTGATGATGGAGGAAGACTTGTTGGAACTGGTACATAATCCAAAGGTAATCTATTTTATCTTGATAATGATCAGTCTTCTTGTTTAATGATGAAAGATGAAGATGCATGGTTGTGGCATGAAAGTTTATGTCATGTTAATTTTGATAACATGATTAAGATCAGTAAAAGGAAAAGAGTTAGAGGTTCGCCTAACTTATCTAAGCCAGATTATGTTATGTGTCATGAATGCCATAAAGGTAAAATGACTAAATCTAGTTTCAAAAGAAAAGATTATTCAACAAAGAAGATACTTCAGTTAGTGCATACCTATGTGGTCCTATGAGAACTCAAAGTTATTATGGAGATAGATATTTTATTCTTTTTGTTGATGATTATACTAGGTTGATGACTGTCATGTTCTTAAAAGAAAAATCTGAGGCATTCAAGATGTTCAATTGGTATAAAGCAAAAGTAGAAAAAGAGACTAGCAAAGAATTGAAATGCTTAAGATCTTATAGAGGAGGTGAATTTATCTCTAATGAATTTACTAATTTTTGTAATGGGCATGGTATTAAAAGGTCTCTGCACCGAGGACACCACAACAGAATGGCATTGCTGAAAGGAGGAATAGGTCAACTATTGACTGCATAAGGACATTAATGTTGGAAAAGAATGTTGCTTTGACATACTGGAGGGAAGCCATTAGCACTACAATTTATGTGCTAATCCGAGTACAACTTAAGAAGGACACTAATAAGACACCCTATGAGTTATGGTTTGGACACAAACCCACTGTAAGTTATTTTAGAATTTTTGGAAGCAAATGTTTTATTCTGAAAGATGAAAGATATGGAAAGTTTGACTCAAAAGGTGATGAAGGGATATTTCTAGGATATTCCAATAAAAGTAAAGCATACAAGTGTTTGAACAGAGTTACTAATAAAATGATTGAAAGTACTAATGTTCGAGTTGGTGAGTTTGATGATAAGAATATAGAGGAAAGCAGAAAGGAACTGGAAGACTATAGTAGATTCACTTACATTGAACAACCTGAGTATCTACCAAAGCCATAGATAGTGACAACTGGTCAGCAAGAAAATAATACCAAGGAACGGGAAAGAGAAACCGATGAGCAGGAAGCACCCATCAAGCAAGAAAATGAACCTGCATAGGATGAACAAGAAAGAAGAAATTGGATATTTGTGATTTTTTCAGAAGAAACCATCCTGAGACACAAATAATTGGAGACAAACAAGCTGGCATGCAAACAAGGAGTAAAGCAAGACAAGGTACATGTCTAGTTTGTGACTATGAACCAAAGAATGTAAAAGTTGCATTAGAAAATGATGAATGGGTTAATGCAATGAAAGAGGAAATAGAACAAATAGAGAAGAACAAAACTTAGACCTTAGTACCTAGGCCTAAAGATAAGAATGTTATCGGTACTAAGTGGATATTCAGAAACAAGAAAAATGAGAATGGAGAGGTAACAAGGAATACAACTAGATTAGTATGTAAAGGATATGCACAAGAGGAAGGAATTGATTATGGTGAAACATTTGCACCTGTTGCTAGATTAGAAGGAGTCAAAATGTTACTTGCATATGCTACACACAAAAATTTCAAAGTTTACCAAATGGATGTCAAGTCAGCATTTATGAATGTAATACTTGAAGAAGAAGTCTACATAGAACAACCTGAAGGGTTCGTTGATCCAAAAAAGAAAGATATGGTATGTAGATTATATAAAGCTTTATATGGTTTGAAGAAAGCACCGAGAGTTTGGTATGAGAGGCTGCATACTTATTTGTTAAGTATTGGATTTGTTAGAACAAGTGAGAACAACAATTTGTATATGAAAGGAGATACTGATGATACTATTCTTATTGCTGAAATATTTTTGGATGACATTATATTTGGAGGACAAGATCAAATCTGTAAGTCATTTACTGATGAAATGAGAAGTGAATTTGAAATGTCTATGTTCAGAGAGATTAATTTCTTTCTAGGACTACAAGTGATTCAACAAAATGATGGTATATTCATCACACAATCTAAATATATCAAGGAAGTATTGAAGACATTTGGCATGGAAGATGCTAAACCTATGGGAACACCGATGGCTACTGGATGTAAATTGACTAAGGAAGATGAAACTACAGAAGTGAACCAGACACTATACTGATCTATGATTGGTAAGTTAATGTATGTAGTACATAGTAGACCAGACATAGCACATGCTATGGGAATTGTTGCAAGATTTTATGCAAACCCTAGAGAGTCACACATGGTTGCTACAAAGAGAATCCTAAGATACCTGAAGAAAACTAAAGATTATGGATTATGGTATCCTAAGGAAGGAAAATTTGAACTCAGAGTCTATATCGATGTTGATTGGGCTAGAAATGTTGATGATAGAAAAAGTACCACCGGAGGAGCATTTTTCTTTGGTGAAAGACTTGTTACATGGACAAGTAAGAAACAGGCTTGCATTTCTCAGTCTACAACTGAAGTAGAGTATGTTGCCGCTACTACAAATTGTTCAAATATTGCATATATTAAGTAAGTATTGGAAGGTATGAATGAGATAATCACTGAGCCGGTGATTATATACTATGATAACACAAGTGCAATAAACATTTCAAAGAATCTAGTGATGCACTCTAAAATAAAGCATATATCTATTAAGTATCACTACTTAAGAGAACAAGTACAGGAGAAGCAAGTTAAGCTAGAGTTTGTTACATCAAAAGAACAACTTGCAGACATATTTACAAAGCCTCTATCGAAGGATACATTTGAGTACTTGAGGACTAGACTTGGGGTTTGTCCCCTGTCTACCGGTCACTAATGTGATCTGGATGTTGCATCAGCCTAATCTTATCAAAAGATCACTCATGTTGATGCAGCATAGCTCACACTTTGGATCATGTCTAAGGTTGTGAAAAGTTTGGAGAACTGGAATAGATTAGCATATCAGTATACAGAGATATAGAGTATGCACCAGACAACAGAGAGTTACATGGCTACTATAGAGCTGTATGTTTATTTGTTTCTTTGGAATTGTTGTCAAAGGGAGAGATAAATAATATGAAACAATATGCACCGATGAGAACACTGAAACATCTGCCTAAGGGAGAGACAAACTAAAAAAAAGGGAGAGCACTGAAAAGATCATATCTGCAGAATGTCAAAGCTACATTGGTAATGATGCTGAGTAATGTAGTGATTAAACATATTAAGCTAGGGAGAGCTTGTACAAAATTTGTTCACAGAGTTTTAGAATACATGTTTGCAATGTGTATGGTATATTTCATATTACTTGAGTTGCCATCAATTCCAAAGGGAGAGATTTATGAACTACAACTGATTTAGAACTTAATTAAAGATTTGTGATTAGAGATCACTGAGCTGTTGATTAGATATGTAATATGATTAAATTAGTAATATGTTTTCATTGATGTCAACTAGTTTGGCAACACTTATTTTGTAAGTTACAATAACTAAACATCTGTAGAAAAGGAGTAAAAGAGATGAAGAACAAAAATATCTACATGAGGAAGATGTATATGATAGATGAGGATAAGGAATACATTGTGTAGCTTGTTGATGAGTCTATGACCTTATGTTATTGACTTGATTATGTTTCATTCATCTATGATGAGGAAAAGAACTGAAAGACACAAGGTAGTGTGGTCGGTTGATGAAGCATCACAATATACACCGAGCAGTGTAGCATATACCGAGCACGGTATAAACTGAGCTTGTGTTCACCAACACATTTCTTTGTTAACCGAGCAGGAGAAAAGACCTAAATGATTTGTTTAGCTGTTAAGGATTAATGAGCTATAAAGTACATCAAAATCAATGATGGAGATAATGTTTGCTATGAAGATCAACGACTAGCATAATTCAAGGAAGATCTAAAGGATGAAATCAAAACATGTTACTGATACATCAGTCGAGGAAGGTTTAAGTGGCAAAATGGATGAAGGAGAATAAGTGGCAAAATCTTATGGAGGAGAAGAAAATGGTTTACTTGTCTATTTAAGAGACCAAGGTTTCATTATGAAACTAATGCCAGAGGAAGGAGACTATAGAACTATCACATGAACAAGCTTCATGTATGCCCAATCGAATTGGTTAAGGAGAACCGAACTGCAGAGTTAACCAAGCGTCAGAAAGCTATTACCGAGCATCAGAAAGCTATTACCGAGTGACAATAAGTCATTGATTATTTTTGATACATAATTGAGATATTGATTAGAGGATTTGAATGGGCTTAAAATAGATCTGATAATCTGCAATTGAGTTGTATTGTAGTCAGATCAACTGTTGTTACAGTTTAACCATTGTAAATAGAGAAATCACTTAACCAAGTGGACTTGAAAGTCTTTTATGATCATTCATAGAATGAACATTATTATCCCATCAACCCCATAGTGAATGCTGGTTGGATGATAATGGTTGGTATAAAATCCTCTAACAAGGTCACACCTAATAGTGTGTTTGTAATCTTTAACAGGGTTGGGTCTTCACCGACCTCACTTCAGAAGAGTGAACATTTTTGGGTTGCTGGTCTCAGGTGGTTTTTCCCTTCACAGCATTTTCACATTAAATCTTTTGTGTTATGTGTTCATTGTGGTGATTGTTTGTTATCATACTTTACATATTGCATGTTGCATTTGATCGATAATCATTATTTGTTATTGACTGGTAATCGGTAAAAGCATAGACAGTATAGTATTTTATGTTACCGAGCTACAGAAGTTTAAGTAAAGTGTTTTGGATCATACATTTTGATTTGGGACTGTGGATGACTGATTCACCCCCCTCTCAGTTATTCTAACAGTTGTGAGAAAAGCTAAGAAGACTAGGACTCTTACCACTCTTGGTCAAGATCCAAACACATGGCACCTGATGATGATGGAAATAGCCAAGCCACTAAAGGACAATAGAATTTAAGACCTTACTACCTCATACTTTGCACTCCAGTCCTTAGACATGAGGCTTTCTCGCCATGATACTAAAGTAGACCTATGGAAGTCTAGTAATGTCTTGATCGACGAAGAGATCGAAGAAGTCAAAGTCACCAAGACTTGACTCAAGGTGGAGATTAAAGAAATAACTAACTTCATTATGCAGTTGGTTGCTCCTATGGAAAGCCTACCCAGTTCCCTGACAACATTTGATCCTGTTGTAGTTGAGAACCCAGCAATACTTGCCAAATTGTAAGAAGATAGACGTTTCAGGAACATTGGTAGGATGTGGATTGAACGACTTAAGTCTGAAGGTTTTCTAGCCATTGAGTGGCTTGGGAGTGTCTTTTTATAGTTAGAGGTAGAGAAGGATTCTCTCAAGGGACACATGCATACACTCACAATAGAGAGGTTGAGATGCGAAGAGTGCATGGTGCTACTACATTGGCTGGTCGCTATGAAGACTAAAGATGCAATCAATGCCAACATATTGTAGAAAGTGGATGAACCTCTGATCGAATGGCTCCAAGGGGTTGAGTTCAAAATGGAGATGATAATCAAGGTAGAGACGGAAATAAAGGCGACTGAAGAAGAAGTCACCAAAGAGCAGAGTAAAATCTTCGTATATTTGACAGGTCTTCACTCTGAGCCTCAAGCCAGTGGAGATGGAAATGTTGGAATTAGGAGAGATAGATACTGAGAGGGGAGGGGTGAATCAGTGCCTTCAAAACTTTACTTATAAAACCTTTATGATCTATAACTGAAAACTGTGATAACTGATCAAAATAACTTGAATACAATTGTATAAATCAATCATCTAGTTAACTTAAGAAAGTAAACAACATAAAATCAATATAAAAATCACATAACACAAGTATTTTGGTAATGCAGAAACCCTCGTAAGAAGGTAAAAACTACAGTGGGGATGACGCCCACAAATTTTTCACTACTACAGATAGAAAAGGTTTGCCTATTAAGGCTACAAGTTTTGATCACTTTTGGTGATCTTACCTTGTTAGGAGTAACATATTAGATCAGGTAGATCTACCTAGTTATAGGATTTAAACAACACTAATGAAGTGTGCACTCAGTTAAGAGATTTACATAAGACTGTTAAGTCTACTCTATTAAGAGATTTATCAAAAACTCTATCACAATTGTCAGAAAGTAATAGGCAATTATCTGCTAGTTGACAACTCAATTGTCTGAAATAGATCTATAAGTGCTCATAAAAATATCACCTTATCTATGATGGTTTTCTACTCTGTTCTGCTCAGTAGCCTTCTCTGATTCTGCTCAATTTGATATCCTCTGTACTCTATTCTGCTCGGTAAACTGATTGTCTTGAAGATAGGAAATTTCTTCAAGTGGTCCGTGATTCATATATATTAGTTCACCCAACCTTATAAAATGTTGGGAACAAACAAAATATATAGTGTTCTATTTTGCCTCCTTAAAAAAATTAGGTTACAAATGTTGGACTACAACTGATTTGGAATCTAATTGAAGGATTTGTGATTGCAAGATCACTGAGAAGTTGCTGATTAGATTTGGAATATGATTAAATTAGTATTATGTTGTCATTGATGTCAACTAGTTTGACAACACTTATCTTGTAAGTTACTATACCGAGACATCTGAAGAAAGGTGAAAGAGATGAAGAACAGAGAAATCCACATGAGGAAAGATGTACATGACAGATGAGGATAAGGAACACATTGAGCAACTTTTTGATGAGTCTATGACTTGATGATATTGACTTTATTATGTTGCATTCATCTATAATGAAGTATAGAGCTAAAAGACACAAAGCAGTGTTGTCGGTAAATGAATCATTTCTAGTATACACCAACAGAGTGTAGTGTATACCGACCGTAGTATTAACCAAGCAGTGTTCACCAATGCATTCTTTGTTAACCGAGGAGGACATAATGAATTAAATGATTAGTTTAGCCAATAAGATTGATGAGCTGGCAAGAGTATAACATCAAGGTAACGGATAATGTTTGTTACGCAGATCAATGGCTGACAAAATTCAAGGAAGATCTAACAGAGAAAATTGAAATGTGTTATTGACACAAGTACCGAGAAAGTTTTAAGAAAAAAAATCTATGAATGTGATTAAGTGGCAAAATCTAATGGTGGAGAAGAAAATGATTTAGTCATCTATATAAGAGAACATAATTTATTTATGAAAGAAGCCAGAAGAAGAAGAAGCTATAAGAATTTCATGTGAACAAGCTTTCATGCATTTTGATCATACTGGTTAGTGAGAACCGAGCTGCAGAACAGTTACTGAGCTACATAGAGTAATTACTGATGGACAGTAAGTTGATACAGTATTGAATCTGAAGTGAAATATTGATCAGAAGGATTTGTATGGACTAAATATTGATATGTAATCTGCAATTGAAGTTCTATTAAGGTGGGTCATTTTACTGTTACATATTTAACCATTGTATACAGTCTAAATCTCTTAATCGAGTGGACTCTGAAAGTCTTATGATGTATCATTCATAGAATGAACATTGTTATCCTGTCAACCCCATAGTGAATGCTGGTTGGATGATAACTTCTAGTCTAAAATCCTCTAACAATGTCACACCTGACAGTGTGTTTGTAACCTTTAATAGGGTTGGGTCTTAACCGACCTCACTTCAGAAGAGTGAACAATTTTGGGTTTCCCGTCCCAGGTGGTTTTTCCCTTTACAGGGTTTCCATGTTCAATCTCTTGTGTTATGTGTTGATTGTGATGTTTGTTAGTTATCATTCTTTACATGTTACATGGTAGATTTGATCGGTAAATTATTTTAGCATTAGACTGGTAATCGGTAAAAGCATAGATAGTGAAAGTTATTATTGTTTACCGACGAGCAGAAATCAAACAAGATGTTTTGAATTATACATTTTGTTTTGGGACACTGGATAACTGATTCACCCTCCTCTCAGTTATTCTAAAAATAGGTATCAGAGAAAAGGTTTCTTAGAATAGAGTTTTAAGGACTTAAGCATAATGGTCTCAAGATGTATAAGAGGGAAGTACCAAAATTGAACAAAGAGAACTTCGTAGTATGGAAAAGTAGAATGAAGCTACACATATCTAGAATTGGGAACTCAGCACTAGATCTGATGGAAAATGGCTACATACAACTACCCACTGGTCCCCTAACTATTGATCAACTGAAGGATAAGCATGAACACAATGTTACTATGATGGAACTTGCTACTGCCTGTACCGATGCTGAATTTAAGATATGAAGACATCCACAACTACTAAAGGAATGTGGGATAAGTTAGCACAAATCTACAGTGGAGATCTGAATGTCAAAAGAGCCCGAGCTGAAAGTCTGAGAGGCAGATTTGATGATATGAGAATGAAAGAAGGTGAGAATATTGTCCAACATTCAAATAGACTCAAAGAGGTGGTACATGCTATTAGAGCATCTGATGGAGTAATTGATGATGAAACAGTGATAAGCAAGATTCTCAAAACTTTGCTACCAGTTTATGCAATTAGGATTTCTGCAATTCATGAAATAAGAGCTACATCCTTGACACTCTAATTGGTAAACTTACAACCTTTGAATTAAACAATTTTGATAACAGTGTTTTTCCTTCTGTTGAATACGCTTTCATGTCTTCTCTAAAGATTGGAAAGTCTAGCAGGAATGGTAAGAATTGTGATAGTGATGATAATACCGATGATGAACTTGATAAGCTTGAAGCACTTATGGCCCAAAGATTGCCCAAAGGAAAAGGAAGGTATAGAGGCAAGCTACCTTTGGCATGCTTTAATTGTAAATAAGTTGGTTACATCACTACTAGATGTCCTCAGAAGAGAGATGATAATAGATCCAAACATCGATCTGGAGGAAGCTATGGGAGAAGAGTCAACAGAGGTTACTAACACAACAACAGAGACAACCAAGATGAAAAAGGCCAAAAGGTATGTTACATAGCCAAAGATATTGAAACTAAATCTGATTGTGATGATGATATAGAAGTTGTATTTGTTGCTATGAAAGATGACTCAGAAGAGGAAGAGAAACATGAAGAGATAGCACTGATCTCTAAAGTAAGAAGAAATGATACATGGATCATAAACAGTGGCTACACACATCATATGACCGGTGATGTAGAGAATTTTGATCATCTTGTTGAATATAATGGAGGATCTATGAGAATGGGAAATGATGCACCTTGTATGGTAAGAGGTAAAGGCTCACTGATGATTAATGACAGAATACAATGTGAAAATGCATACTGGGTAGATGGTCTAAACTATAATCTGATAAGTGTGGCTCAGTTGAACAACTCAGGCCACCGACTAGCTTTTGAGAGCAAGAAGGTGAAGATTTATAATGATGGAGGAAGACTTGTTAGAACTGGTACACAATCCAGAGGTAATCTATTCTATCTTGATATGGATTAGTCTTCTTGTTTATTAATAAAGGATGAAGATGCTTGGTTGTGGCACTGAAGGTTATGCCATGTGAACATTGACAACATGATCAAGATTAGTAGAAAGAAAAGAGTTAGAGGACTGCCTAACTTAACAAAACCTGATCATGCTATGTGTCATGAATGTCAAAGAGGTAAGATGACTAAGTCTAGTTTTAAAAGCAAAGACTACTGAACAAAGAAGATACTTGAATTGGTCCATACCGATCTATGTGGTCCTATGAAAACTCAGAGTTATTATGGTGATAGATATTTTATTCTTTTTGTTGATGATTACACTAGATTGATGACTGTTATGTTCTTGAAAGAGAAATCTGAAGCCTTCAAAATTTTTAACTGGTATAAAGCTAAGGTAGAGAAAGAAATTGGTAAGGAAAAAAAAATGCTTAAGATTTGATAGAGGAGGTGAATTTATCTCTGATGAATTTACTAACTTTTGCAATGAGCATGGAATTAAGAGGTGAGTATTAGCACGGAGAACACCTCAGCAAAATGGCATTGCTGAAAGAAGGAATAGTTCTATAATTGGCCGTGCTAGAACATTGATGATACAGAAGAATGTTGCTCAGACATATTGGAGGGAAGTTGTCAGTATAGCTGTGTATGTTGTTAACTAAGTACAACTGAAGAAGGACTCTGACCGAACACCTTATGAACTATGGTTTGGACACAAACCTACTATAAGTTATTTCAAAAATTTTGGAAGTAAATGCTTTATCTTGAAAGATGAAAGAAATGGGAAGTTTGATTCTAAAGGAGATGAAGGAATATTTTTGGGATATTCCACTACAAGTAAAGCATATAAATGTTTAAATAACATTACAAATAAGTTAGTTAAAAGTACTAATGTTCATGTTGATGAGGTTGATGACAAGCACATAGAGGAAAGTACAAAAAAACCAAAAGATTATGGTAGATTCACTTACATTGAACATCTAGAGTATCTACTGACACCGCAAGTTGTAACAACCGGTCAACAGGGAAACAATGCAGTACAACAGGCACCACAAATTGATGAACATGAAGAAGCTATCGAGCAAGGAAATGACCCTAAACAAGATGAACAGGAAAGGAGAAATCAAGTCTTGGCTAGTTTTGTCAGAAGACATCATCCTGAAACACAAATCATTGGAGACAAACATGTTGGAATTCAAACCAAAAGAAAAACAAGACAAGGTACATGTCTAATTTGTGAATTTGAACCTAAAACTGTGAAAGTTGCATTAGAGAATGAAGAATGGGTTAATTCAATGAAAGAGGAAATAGAACAAATAGAAAATAACAAAACCTGGTCCTTAGTACCCCGACCAAAAGATAAGAATGTTATTAGTACTAAGTGGATATACAATGGTGAAGTCACAAGAAATAAAGCTAGATTAGTATGCAAGGGATATGCACAGGAAGAAGGCATTGACTATGGTGAAAAATTTGCACCTGCTGCTATATTAGAAGGAGTTAGAATGCTACTTGCATATGCTACACATAAGAAATTCAAAGTCTATCAAATGGATGTGAAGTCAATATTTTTGAATGTTATACTTGAAGAGGAGGTCTACATTGAACAACCTGAAGGATTTGTTGATCCCGATAATAAAGACATGGTATGTAGATTACATAAAGCTTTATATGGTCTAAAGAAAGCACCAAGAGTATGGTATGAAAGACTACATACTTATTTGTTAAGTATTGGATTTGTTAGAACAAGTGAAAACAACAATCTGTATGAGAAAGGTGAAACTAATGATACTATTATCATTGCTGAAATATTTGTTGATGATATCATCTTTGGTGGCTCGGATCTTGTCTACAAGGCATTTGCTGATGAAATGCAAAAGGAATTTGAAATGTCTATGTTCGAAGAGATTAAGTTCTTTCTTGGACTACAAGTGATTTGGCAGAGTGATGGCATAGTCATCACACAATCTAAATACATAAAGGAAGTATTGAAGACATTTGGCATGGAAGATGCAAAACCTGTAGGAACATCAATGGCTACTAGATGCAAATTGACAAAGGAGGATGAAACTACTAAGGTAAATCAGACACTTTACTGATCCATGATTGGTAAGTTAATGTACGTAGTTCACAGTAGACCAGATATAGCACATGTTGTGGGTATTGTTGCAGGATTTTCTGCTAATCCTAGAGAATCACACATGATAGCTACAAAAAGGATCTTAAGATACTTGAAGAAAACATAGAATTATGGATTATGGTATCCTAAGGAAGGGAAGTTTGAACTAAAAGTTTACACTGATGCTGATTGGGCTAGAAATGTGGATGATAGAAAAAGCACCACTGGAGGAGCATTTTTCTTTGGTGAAAGACTTGTAACTTAGACAAGTAAAAAGTAGGCTTGTATTTCTCAGTCTACAGCTAAAGCAGAGTATGTTGCTACTACTACTAACTGTTCAAACATGTCATATATCAAACAAGTGTTGGAAGGAATGAATGAGGTAATCACTAACCTGGTGATTATATATTGTGACAACACTAGTGCTATTAATATTTCAAAGAATCCTGTGATGCACTCTAAGACAAAGCATATATCTATTAAGTATCATTACTTAAGAGAACAAGTGCAAGAGAAGCAAGTAAAGTTATAATTTGTTACATCTAAAGAATAACTTGCTGATATTTTTACAAAGCCTCTACCAAAGGACACATTTGAATACTTGAGGACTAGACTTGGGGTCCGTCCCTTGTCTATCGGTCACTAAGGTGATCTGGATGTTGCATCAGCCTACTTTTATTAGAAGATCATTCATGTTGATGTAGCATAGTTCACACTTTGAATCATGTTCAAGGTTGTGATTAAGTTTGAGCACTTGAACCGATGAGATATCAGTATACAGAGATACAGAGGAAGTACTGGACACCATAGAGAATTACTTGGCTACTACAGAGCTGATTGTTTATTTTTTTCTTTGGCATTGTTGTCAAAGGGAGAGATGAACAATATGAAAGGAATGTACAACAATGAAAGGGAGAGATGAACAATATGAAAGAGGTTGAAAGGTTTGAAACAAGCACTGATGAGAATTATCTAAGGGAGAGACAATCTGAATGGAACAAAAAAACTGAAAAGATTACAACTACAGAATGGTAAAGTTGTATTACTTAATGCTGGTTCAGTAACATAGTGATTAAACATATTAAGTTTATTCGACTTATAGCATTTGTTCACAAAGTTGTAGAATGTATGTTTGGTATGTGTATGGTACTTTTCATATTACTTGAGTTGCCATCAATGCCAAAGGGAGAGATTGTTGGACTACAACTGATTTGGAATTTGATTGAAGGATCTGTGATTGCAAGATCACTGAGAAGTTGTTGATTAGAAATAGAATATGGTTAAATCAGTATTATGTTGTCATTAATGTCAACTAGTTTGACAATGCTTATCTTGTAAGTTACTATACCAAGACATCTGAAGAAAGGTGAAAGAGATGAAGAAAAGAGAAATCCACACGAACAAAGATGTACATGACAGATGAGGATAAGGAACACATTGAGTAACTTTTTGATGAGTCTATGACTTGATGATATTGACTTTATTATGTTGCATTCATCTATAATGAAGTATAGAGCTGAAAGACACAAAGCAGTGTTGTCGGTAAATGAAGCATTTCTAGTATACACCAATGGAGTGTAGTGTATACCGACCGTAGTATTAACCGAGCAGTGCTCACCGACACATTCTTTGTTAACCAAGGAGGACAAAATGAATTAAATGATTAGTTTAGCCGATAAGATTGATGAGTTGGCAAGAGTATAACATCGAGGTAATAGATAATGTTTGTTACATAGATCAACGACTGATAAAATTCAAGGAAGATCTAACAGAGCAAATTCAAATGTCTTATTGACTCAAGTACTGAGAAAGTTTTAAGAGGAAAAATCTATGAATTGATTAAGTGGCAAAATCTGATGGTGGAGAAGAAAATGATTTACTCGTTTATATTAGAGAGAAGAATTTATTTATGAAAGAAGCCAGAAGAAGAAGAAGATGCAGGAATTTCGTGTGAACAAGTTTTCATGCATTATGATGATATCGGTTAGTGAGAACCAAGCTACAGAATAGTTACTGAGCTACAAAGAGTAATTACTAATGGATAGTAAGTTGATACAGTATTGAATCTGAAGTGAAATATTGATTAGAAGGATTTGTATGGACTAAATATTGATCTGTAATCTAAAATTGAAGTTTTATTAAGGCAGCTCATTTTATTGTTACATATTTAACCATTGTATATAGTCTAAATCTCTTAACCGAGTGGACTCTGAAAGTCTTATGATGTATCATTCATAGAAGGAATATTGTTATCCTGTCAACCCCATAGGGAATGCCGGTTGGATGATAACTTCTAGTCTAAAATCCTCTAACAAGGTCATGTATGCACCCTAAAATGGTCGCCTAGACTTTGGGCCCCATTTATTCAATTTATCAATCCTGAATCATTTTTATCAATAATCAATATTTTCAACATTATCAATTTCTTGATCAAATCTTAATTTCGATCATATATTGGATTTTTATCCTATGGGCTAACCATTTATCCTAAGTCTTTATTTAATTAAAAGGAATATTTCCTCCCCTTTCAATTAAATAAAAAAAGCCCCACTTTCCTCTTATCCTAAGTTGCACAAATAAAACATTATTCCTATTTTATAAAAAGGGAAAAAGCACTTTTTGTCTCACATGAGGCTCAAAAGTCAACACTTCACTCTCATTGGAGGATACTTGTGCACATGGATTGCTCCTCTTTCAAGCTCCACCGCTGATTAAGACTTTTTGCCTCTTAATCTCCATGGTCCATTTCTCCTCATTTCTTATAAAAGGAGAGCTCTCTCCTTCATTTGCATATCCATATTTTATGCTATTGTTATGCTGCAAGTTTTCTAGGTACATTTGGAGCTTTTTGAAGACATTGAAGACTTGTTGCTTTCATCATTTTAGTTGCATTTCATAATAGTTTTGCTTTCATAGTTACATTCATGGCATCATAGATTAGATTTCCTTTTTATGCAATAGAATAGATCTCACATAGCTTAATTAGGAGCTTGGAATCTATTGTACTTCTTTTCATAGCTTAGTTTGCACTTCATTTGATAGATTAGTCTTGCACATTCATACTAGTTGCATTTGCATTTCATTTCCATTTAGATTCTTGGAGATATTGGCATTGTTGCCCTTGTCTTTATTGTGAATCTCTCATTGTGTGGTTGACTAGCAAGGTCACTTTCTTGTAGCTCTAGCTGAGAGCAAAACTCATAGTCCCTTGCAACTCCCTGCATAGAGAGCTATGAGCCGCTTTGTGAGGCCTCACTCTTGAGTAACCTTGCATGTAATGGTTCATAGAAGTGCATATTTTAGTGTGTACATTTCTGGCGCCCACCGTGGGGCCGAGTAGATTAGCTTTGTTCCTTTAATTCTGCATTTTTCATCATTTTCGGATTAATTTTCGAAAAAATCTGCGTCTCTGGTTTTCTGTCTCAGATTATCGCGTGACACTTCTCAGAAATATCGCGCGATATACTTCCTGTCTTGGCGTGATAGTTCGCTCGGAAAGTGTATCGCACTCATATATTGACTTCTGTCGCCTGACATCAGGCGAAGTATCGCCTGTCATCGTGCGAAGTATCGCTCGACTGAGAAGTATCACCCGACTATAGGAAACTGTATCGCGCGATACTGTTGAAGACTGAGAAACATCGCCTGGTCTGGCAGAGACTTGCGCTTTCAGTTTTTTTTTCTGAATTCGATTATTTTAGCTTGCTGTTTTGTTTTGCTTTGTTTAGATAGGTCTAACCTGCATCTTTTAGCTTGAATCCATCAGATTATTGCACATTTACATTTGGATTTTGATTTTGCTAACATTGTGGGCCTAACAAGTTGTGTTTGTAGGTGCTCTCCTTTTCTTGAAAATTGTTAAAAACGCATGTCAAAGAGGGCTACTAACAGTTTTTGCAGGGCTGCCCAAGCATAAAAACAAAAAAAAAAAAATTTCATTTCTTGCTTGTTGTTATTTTCCTTTCATTTGTGGCATTTACTAATTGTATTAGGAATCTTAATACCTTGTGAAAGGGATCTTGAGGTGGTAGGAGAAGTATGCTCTTCACCTTTAGGTGAATCAGAAAATCTTGACCCATCTTAAGGTTTTGGAAGCAAGGGGGTAATTGATCTCTTTGCTTGGTGTGTTTGGGAGAGATTCTTGAGATAGGGGAGTATGCTCTTCACCCTTGTGGTGAATCAAAAACCTTGAACCTCAAGATTTGATCCATTTTTGTTTAGTTTAGGAATCCTTTAGCGGGCCTGCTCTTGAGCAATCAAGAGGAACGACTCAAGTGGGGACAACCTTGTCATCATTCTCCTTGGTGGCAAGTGATTCCAACTCACTATAATCTCAAGGCTATCAAGGACACCAAAAACCTTGATAGACATAACACTTGTCTTCGTTTGATGTGAGTAGCTCATGGGATTGCGACCATGAGGAAAATATTGAACAAGAATGCTTAAGGTACTCTTGAGGCCGCGAGGTCCTAGTCCTTTATGAGGAGCAAGAGGGGTGTTGTGAACGGAAATCCTTATTAAGAACCATTAGATAGAAGCCACCCTCTTTTAGCCGCTTATCTTCTTAGTGCAAGGATTGATCCAAGTGGTTTACTCGGATCACCTTAAGATACTCACCATATGTGTCCCTTTGGTTGTGTCATTTGACATTTCCATGACAAAGCCAATATCTCTTGTGGGTAACCACTTGGTGTGAGGCAAGGGGGCATCAAGTTGTGGGCTAAGTTGGTAAGTATTGAGCCTTGTCTTGTAGGTAGTAATTGCTTGAATTATCTTCGATTATGTGATACCAGTGTAAACGTTCTCAACATACAAACAATCGGTAGCATTCATAAGGTGCTTTTTCAATTTTGATATCACAAGTGTTTGCCTTGGCAAGGTTGCTTTTGCCCTTGTTTCAAGTGTTTGAGACCATGTTTTGATCCCTTGCTGTTTGCAAACCTACCAAAATTCTGCTGATACCGTGACTGAAATCAAAAACATCAACCCTCAGACTGAAAATTTTGACCAAACAGACCCAAAAATGCAAATTTCACACAATTCTGGTCAAGAGTTGAATAATTCTGCAACAGTATCGCGCCCTGTAAGGCGAAGTATCATGCGATACTTCGTGCATGCTAGAAATATCGCCCCCTTTGAAGAGAAATATCGCGCAATAGTTCACCTTTGACGGACTATCGCCAGACCTGCCTGGAGTATATCACCCGAAAGTGTTAAGAAGTATCGCCTGTCATAGAGCGAAGTATCGCACGGGTATAGGTTTATCGCCCTAGTAGCCTGAAGTATATCGCCTGGTTCATTTTTGTCGTGCTTAAATTTTGGTCAGTTTCAGTTGCTGTCAATTAGGCCAGGTCTTAGAGCAGGCTTCTCACCCTGACGTTTGAGATCTGTCTTGACTCCAAATTTCTGGTTCTTAGTTCTCCGGGATAGCATCATTTGATTTACAAAGTCACTTTGGAATAATTGTCAAGTTAGAAAGCCATTCTTGGTGCTAAGGTCCAACTTTAAAATTGTTAGCTATATTCTGGGAAAATTTTAGTTCTCTTATTGTCCAAATCGCTTTCATTTTCAATTATCTTTTGGCCTAGTCCAACCTCCTGATTCAAAAGTGCAAAGGTAGTCACCCTTTGATTTGAAGCACCTCTTTGACAGTGTTGGTAAAGCCCCCTTTTTTTTCTTTTTTTCATTTCTCTTTGGACAATAGAGGATTTCGATTATCCTAGTTTGGTGTTGACACTTTGAAAGGTCACCTTATCATTGAGAATATCTCTCTTTCATGTCAGTTACGACAAGGTACCAAGTTAATCAAGGGAAGCGACCCCCTGTTGCCTTTAGCCAGTTACCACCTATCAAGACCCGTCGACAACCTAAGGGAAAAGGACCCCTTTTTGACCAATCTCCTAAGAGTGAATCCGAGGTTTGTTTCAATCCGGGAGCTAACCCTAGTGAAGTGAGCACCTCTTTCATACCACTTTCATCAAGTATGGACATGAGTTACACTTTCACCCGACAATAAAGAGAAGCCATGAATCAAACTCTCGAGGATATCTTTCAACGACACAGAAGAGAGTATGGTGGTTCTTCTCATGCCAGTCCACCCGGGTCACCTCCTAACAATGCGAGGTATTTTGATGCTCATCAACGAGCCGAAAGATAGCATAAGTCAGCTCACTCAGATTCAGGGTCACAACACGAAGACCAGAACAATGAATCTAGTGATCACCATATCAACGCAGCTAATGCAATAAGGCATTCAAGACAAAACTCCCCACTTAAAGACACTTCTCGATATGCAAATACAAGATTGAGAAGCATTGAGAGAGAGAAGCAAGCCTACTTAGATGAACAGGCTGCTAAAAAGGAAAAATTCCGACAACTAGAGGAAGAGGAACGTGCATTGTTGGATATACAGAAAAGAGTCGCCCAAGAAGAAGAAGATAGACTCTATGCACAACAACTCCAAAGTCGATTTAACGGGAGGGGAGCCAATAGTGGGATCAACTCGCCCCCATCTACCCCTTCCCCTAGCCCTCGAAGAAGATCAAAGACACCCTCACGATCCCCAAGTCCTAGAGGAAGAAGGACTTCAAGATATGACCATCATAGGAGACAATCGTCTCATAAACATTCAAAGCAACCCTCCCAACGAGCACATCATGGCTCACAACATGGAGGCAGTTATGCTAAATTTGATCATATGGACTTCATGACTATGCAACAAGAACCATCCTTTCAAGCCTATGTGGAGCAATACGTGGAACAAAACAAAGACCAATTCTTGGAAATTCTTATCAACAAAGGCGCTAAAGTTCCATATAATTTTGATGTTCACCAAAAGATAAAGAAACAGAATCCTTCAATTGATGAGGTGATCTTACAAATGCAAAAGGATATAGACAGAATGAAGGCTCCCAACAGCACATTTCATTTGGACTCCATATGTCCTAACCCCATTGACAAAAGTGTGGTGATGGTAGAATTTCCTAAGAAAGTTGAATTCCCAACATATGACAAATATGATGGCACTAGTGACCCTCACGACCATGTTCGACAATTCTACATAATGAGCTTTTCCTTTCACCATGAAGACTCCTACTTGCTGAGATTATTCCCAAGGAGTTTAAAAGGTCAAGCCATGGAGTGGTTCACCAACCTTTCCCCTCCAGTAAAGACATTTAGAGAACTTGTCCAAAGATTTGTGCAACATTTCGCTTACAATTTATCTAGGTCGGTCACCATGCTTGATTTGTGTAAACTTAAGCAAAATCAAGGGGAATCTTTTGTCACCTTTTTACAACGATGGAGGCGATTGTGTTCGAAATACCCAAGGACAATCCCTGAAGAAGAGAGAATTGATATCATTGTGAACAATCTAATACCAGAACTCAAATATGAAGTCAAGAAAATCCCATTTAATTCCTTTGATACTATGGTAGAGGTGGCATGTCGCATTGAGGATGTCCTAAAAGAACAAGGAATTTTGGCTAAACCAACAAATAACAACAATAGCCAAAATAACAATACTAATGGTAACAAGGACAAAAAGAACTCTTATTGGAACAAAAACAAGCAAGTCGTCAACGACGGAGTTGTTGATTCATCTCAGGTCAAAAATGAAGGAGTTCTTAATCTCTCTCATGAAGTTCAAGCTATGAAGTTGCAAACATCGTCAACGCAAGAAGACAAACCTCAGTATCAAAAGAGATCTAAAACGGAGAAAAGACAATTCACTAAATTGGGAGAATCCTATGCAGATGTTTTTAAGACACTAGTTGCTCATAATCTGGCGCACCCATAGGACCCTACAAAACATCGAATACCAGATCCTTTACCTCATTGGTGGGATGCTAAGGCTTTTTGCGTTTTCCATAATGGGATTGGACACGACATAGAAAATTGTTTTAAACTCAAGCATCTTGTCCAAGACCTTATTGAGAAAGGACAATTACAAGTGGATGGGTTAACTACTAATGCAGACCATAAAGCCTTTAAAGAGCCCTTGCCTAAATATGAAAAAGGAGAGAATTCTAGCAGTAAGAATGGCAAGGCGGCTATTAACTATACATACACACATGCTGATAATGTGATTAACATGCTTGAAGTGGCTGACGATAATATCAACATGGTGAGAAAGAAAGATCCTTATGGACATAATGTGGACTCAATTCCTATGACTAATGAAAGACCCGCTATGGTGATAAGAGGTCCTCACTCACAAGGAATGCCCCAGTCCCTCAATGCTGTCACTAGGGGTTAGGCCCAAGCACCCATTATCATCAAAGGTCCTAGCACTAGCAAGTCTAAACAGCCCGTGTCCAAAGGTGCTCCTCCAAAATCTGTCGTTGGTCCTGATTCCAATTATAATCTTATTGACCAACTACAACGTACACCCGCTCAGATATCCATTTTTGAGCTTTTAGAATTATCTCCTAAGCACAAGCACGTCCTTGAGGATGCTTTGCGAGCAGCCAATGTCCCCAATAACTTAGATATCGACCAATTCCAAAACATGGTCAACCATTTGGCTAGCCCTCATTTCCTCACCTTCTCAGAAGAAGATGACAAATCCATTAGCCACCCACATAATTTGGCCTTGCACATCGAGGTCATGATTCATAAAACCTGTGTTAGGTGTGTACTGATAGATGGGGGTGCGGGGCTCAATATTTGTACCCTGAGTTTGCTGCTAGCTCTAGGATATTTCGAGAACGTCATTGACACAAAGAAAAGAATCACAATCAAAGCATATGACGAAGCAGAAAGAAGTTCTAAGGGATTGGCTATTTTGCCTATTCGTATTGGTCCCGTAGAAAAAGACATATTATTCCAAATTGTTGATGTTGGACCTCTAGCCTACAACATTTTGCTAGGTAGGCCATGGATTCATGAAATACAGGCAGTCCCATCGACATATCACCAGTGTGTTAAGTTTCCCCATAATGGTGTAGAAATTTGCATCCCGGGAGACAGTGCTCTATCAGTTAATAACATTTCTGCGGGATCACATGTACCTTTGAATAGAGAAGCTGACAGTCCTAGTAGTTCACTTGAACAATGCAAGCAGAAATTCAAGACCATGGACCTTGGGATGGGAGATTATAAGATTGATTCTTTTACAAAAATGCCAATCTCTCCTAGGTCTTATGGGAGACCCTCCCCAAATGTGAAGCCTTCATCATCAGCAATGACATTATTTGGGAAATTTGTTGAGTCTTCAGTCCCCATTCAAGAAGAGAAAGAGGAAGTTGCTGTAAGGGACTGGATATATCGCGAAGAGAAATACAAACATAATGAGAATTTTGCTCCTTCACCTGAAACTTATGGGAAAGGGTATACACTGGTTAAAAATATGGGATATCCGGGATTTGGTCCCCTTAGTCATAGGCTGGACGCTAAAGCTGAGCCTCTTGATCATTCTCTTTTTGGACGAAAAAATAAGTCCACGGTCGGCTTAGGTTTTGAGAATAAGAAGAAGAAAGGTATCCCTGTCCCAGCTACGACGGACAGTGACAGTGATGCAAATTATACGCCCGATCTCTCCAACCAACAAGATGTGTCTGATGATTGGGTGCCCTTAATGAATCTCCTTTGGGGAGATTCCACAAATTTGATGCTTAATAGTCCTACTATCCCAGCTGCGACGGATAGTGATTGTGTGACTTCTAGATCGACAAAGGAAAGTGTTACTGTCCTAGCTGCGACGGATAGTACCAATACTAGCACTAGAGAGGGGGAAACCCTTCCTAACTTTGAAGCTTCTACATCACGAGGCCTAAATGATGACTCAGAGATAGACTCCCATGAATATGAATGGGATTCACTTTCAGACGCAACAATTGATTTAGACGTGGATATTATCCATGCCTATAGTACCCAACCCGACGCAACTAACGATCCTAGTGTCAGACTAGAGGATTGCCCTCCTCAAATCGCCTTAGTAGACGACGCTTCGTTTGATAGGATGAGCCCCAATTCAGGTATCTTAGGAGAAGACTTGATGAGCTCCGATTATATGGTCACCAGAGATGACACCTTTCGCATTAACAACATCGAACCTACCATTGACTTACCCCTCGTTCACTTTGACCTGATTGACTGGTCTCAGCGCCACCAAGAGCCCACATTCCTCACATTTCACAATGATTACGAAATTGCTTGCTATCTGAATGCTCTCGAACCCGTGGCTTCTTCCACCAGTGAACCAACAACCAGCATGACAGAGCCTGATATTAAGTACCTCAGTCTCAAAACAAAAGAGAAAAAGAAAAATAGGTCTGATGGCGAAAACCACTTTGTGGCGGTGTCAAAACCAAAAATAGTAAAAAGAAATGACGCATCCAAAGGTGAAAACCTCTTTGAGGCACCTAAGGATGGGGTACTTAATAACTTGCCGAGTTATTTCCAGGATAGATCATCAATATTGATTGAACCAACAAAGCCGGTCAATCTAAACACAGAAGAAAATCCTCAGATAGTCCATCTTGCTCAGTCTTTATCAGATGAAGAGACCAAGGCATATGTACATTTTTTACAGAAAAAAAAAATTAATTTTGCATGGACCTACTCAGACATGCCAGGGCTTGACACAAATCTCATAATGCATCACTTATCTATAGCTCCAGGAGTCAAGCCAGTAAAACAGAGATTAAGAAAAATGCATCCACATATAGCTCTACTTGTCAAAGGAGAATTAGAAAAGCTTTTGAGAGCTGGATTTATTAGAGCCATCGATTATGCAGAATGGATCTCAAACATAGTACCGGTCTCTAAACATGATGGGTCCATTCGTGTCTGCACAGATTTTAGAGATCTAAACAAAGCCTGCCCAAAGGACGATTTTCCACTTCCAAACATTGACATGATAGTGGACATGACTGCGGGCTATGACATATATTCCCTAATGGATGGTTTCTCGGGGTATAATCAAATCAAAATAGCTCCTGAAGACCAAGAGAAAACAACATTCACATGTGCATGGGGAACCTACTGTTGGAACGTCATGCCATTCGGGTTAAAGAATGCAGGAGCAACCTACCAAAGAGCTATGACAACTATCTTTCATGATATGATGCACAAAAATATGGAAGATTATGTGGATGATACCCTGGCAAAATCAAGAAAAAGGGACACACACCTCAATGATCTGGAAGTAATTCTAGATCGTATGGAACAATTTCAACTCAGATTGAATCCAAAGAAGTGTGCATTTGGCGTCACCTCAGGCAAACTTTTAGGATTCATAATATCAGCAAAAGGTATCAAGGTTGATCCCGAAAAGGTCCAAGCAATCCTAGATATGCCACCTCCTCGAAATATCAGCCAAATGAGAAGTCTTCAGGGACGTCTTCAATCAATTAGGAGGTTTATTTCTCAGCTTGCAGATAGAGCGCAACCCTTCAACAAGACATTGCATAAGGGTGCTTCTTGTGTTTGGAACGAGGATTGTCAAAAGAGCCTAGATCAGATCAAACAATACTTGGCTAATCCTCCGATCTTAATGCCTCCTATTCCAGGGAAACCATTGATCCTATATATCTCAGCTACAGACACTTCCCTGGGGGCATTATTGGCTCAAACAGATGATACTGGGAAAGAACGGGCCATCTACTATATCAGTCGTACTCTAGTCTCTTATGAGATCAATTACAATAATATTGAGAAGTCTTGTCTCGCGGTGGTGTTTGCTTCTCAAAAGTTGCGCCACTACATGCTTGCTCATACCATACACTTGGTCGCCAAAATTGATCCCCTTAAATACTTGCTTGGTAAGGCTGCCCTGACGGGTAGACTTGCTAAATGGATGATGGTCCTCACTAAATTTGACATAGAGTATGTTGAAAGGAAGGCAATAAAAGGGCAAGCTATTGCTGACCAATTAGCTGATTTTCCAATCCAGGATAGTACGCCAGTCCAAGTGGAATTCCCAGATGAACACATCTTATATACCACTACTCGCACTTGGACAATGTTCTTTGATGGCTCCCGCATGCAAAATGGATCAGGTGCTGGAGTGTTATTTGTTTGTCCACATGGGTACACCATTCCGAAGTCTTATAAACTATTATTCCCATGCACCAATAATATTGCAGAATATGAAGCTTTAACTAATGGCTTGAAAATGGCTATAGAATGGAATATCACAGAATTACATGTCTTTGGGGATTCCCAGCTAATCATCAACCAAGTCAATGAAGAGTATCAAACCAAGGATGACAAATTGATACCCTATAAAAAGATGGTTGATTCTTTGAGACGCTATTTCACCTTTGTGACGTTTCAACAAATTCCTAGGACAGAGAACAAAGCTGCAGACGCCATGGCCACATTAGCTTCACTTCTTCAGTTGGAGACACATGAATCCAGATTTGAATTCCTGGTGGAAGAGCTACACCATCCCATCTTTGACTCATCTGAAAGCCGTGTCATTTGTGCCATTATCACACACGAGTCTTCCCGATATGGTGCTATCTATTCATATCTTCGTGATGGCATCATCCCTGACACATTCACCCGCTCCGAACGCCGAAACCTCATCCGTAACACCTCTCGCCACACCCTCATCTCTGGTGACTTATATAGGAGGGGTTTAGATGGGACACTCCTTAGGTGCTTGGAAAAGGAGGAATCCAACCAAGCGTTAGCTGACATCCACGAGGGCATTTGTGGTGGGCATTCTAATGGTCTTGCCATGGCCCGAAGGTTGCTTAGGGTGGGATATTATTGGCCCACAATGCAGATGGACGCAGTCACCTTTGCTAAGTCATGTGAAAAATGTCAGAAACACGGCAACCTGATTCATGCTCCGGGTAGGGAGCTGATTCCTTCTATTTCTCATTGGCCATTTCAGCGCTGGGCCTTTGATCTGGTTGGGCAGATTCATCCCAACTCATCAGGTGGACACAAGTTCATTATTACTGCCACTGACTACTTCACAAAATGGGTGGAGGCCGTACCACTTTCTGTTGCTTCAGGAAGGACCATTTCTTTGTTCATCTTGAATCATATCATTTGCCGATTTGGAGTGCCTTCTGAGATCATTACTGACAATGGAGGTCAATTTAAGAATAAGGACCTAAAGCACCTATGCAAAAAGTTTAAAATCAAGCAACATTGGTCCTCTATCTACTTTCCACAGGGAAACGGACAGGCAGAAGCTTCTAACAAAACCATTCTTAAGATTCTTCATAGAACAGTACACAAGAATGGTAGGGATTGGCACTTACAAATCAATCCAGCACTATGGGCTTACTGAACAAGCATTCGCACACCTACAGGAGCCACTCCTTTCTCTCTCACCTATGGCGCTGAAGCAATATTGCCTTTAGAAGTCGAGATACCATCCCTTAGAGTCTCACTCAAAGGTTTGATTACAGATGAGGATTACCGTGCCATGAGGTTGCAGGAACTAGAACTTCTAGATGAGAAGCGTAAGGCTTCCTTTGATCATATGAGAGTGTATCAGAAGCGTATGTCCAAGGCATTCAACAAGAAGGTTCGCCCTAGAGAATTTCAAATAGGTGATCTTGTTTTACGAGAAAACCCTAAGAACCAACAAAACAAAGAGCAAAAGGGCAAGTTTGAACCTAACTGGCTTGGACCATATGTCATCACAGCTGCTTTTGGTACTGGTGCGTATTTACTGTCAGATCCTGATGGAGAACAGCTCCCTGATCCCATCAACATTGTGCACCTTAAGAAGTTCTATCCTTGATGCCCATTCTGTCTGGGGGCATCATTTGTACATATTTATTGGTCTTGAAAAAATTCCAAAAAAATTCATATATGATGCTGAAAAAATCCTAAAAAGCATAAAATGTCCTGAAAAAAATACACAAAAAATCAAAATATTTAAAAAAATAAAAAAAAATAGAAAAAGTACCTTGGTGAAAACCTAGCAATAGGCGCCTTGGTAGCAAAAATACAAAAAAATAAAAAAATGAAAAATGATTCCAAGTGGTGAAAACCTGGAAACAGGCGCTACTTGAGGCCTTTGCACCCCTATTTGTTAGCATGCGTCCTCGACACTTAACCACTTTCCATCATGCCTTGACCTTATTTGGCCTAGTCTGGAACTGGTCTTTGTCTTTGTCTAGGGGGCATAACTATTCACATAGGTCCTTTTGGTGCGTTTGTCTCTTGGGGCATTTCACAATAGGTGTTTTTTTAACACCACCCCAAACAGTGTTTTTCAACACTACCCTTGCGTCGAGTGTTTCTTAACACTTATCAGATGTCTTACCCAATAGTCCAAAGTATGATGCGATATTTCTCATTAGCAGATATGATACTCAGAGTTTGACTCTATGACCAACACACACGCACTTAAACAATTAACTCGCTGACGATATGGTGACTTTATTTTTCTTTGTGTGCTGTCTATGAGGATTTCTTTGATGAGTGGTCTTTCCCTGAGAAGTTTTCGATGATGCATAGCTAGAAGACTGAGGGTATGAGAACATGTTTTCTTTCTTTATCTGCTTGTGGGTATATTTTGTTGGTCCTAATTGTCATGAGCATTTATGCTGGTCTTACTTGACACTATGGATTAACAAGGTATTATCCTTGACTATTTTACGAGTGCATGCTTCTAGCTATCCTGATTTTCATGTGTCTTGATACAAGCATAATCTCGCCATATCAAACTTAGGTGATCTCACTGCATTAGTCATTTTGACCTCCATGTCTTTGATGCCTAGGTGAGATTTCCACATTTTTATCTGATAAAGATCATATTCATATCCACATAGTTATGCTAGTGTGCATTGTATGATCTTATGACACTACCAATAACGCTCGATGATGATAATTAGATGTCTATAAGCGTTGTGACCTTGCAAGTCAACCACTTTCATAGTAGCTTGCATTTTTAGGTTCATGTTAGTCTAGTCTTGCATTTTGCATATGGAAAGAGCTCTCCTTTTCATCCTACGTGGACCTATCGGTCAACTGCGCTCACCTTCTCTTCTTCTTGATCATGTCTTTCGCTCCTTGTCTTTTTCATCTCGAACCTGTTCCTGTTCATCACAAGGGGTTAATCACATCATCATATCTATATTACAAACCGTCATTTTCAAAAAATATAAGTCCACATCATACATATGAGAATTAAACATACATCTATGAGAGAGAACATACATAAGCATTTTGAGCAAAATGACAAGACAATATACATAAACTGATACATCCATCACAAGTGAGACAAATACACATGATATATCGAACATCCAGTAATCTCATAAATCAATATACAATGTCATGACATCCAATATGAGATCCCAAAATCTAGATCAAAAGTCTCAAAATATGTCCAAACATCTAAAACCTAACCCTAAGACTCGCTACCACCCTCGTGAGGAACTCGTGGTGGTGGAGGAGGCATGGCTCTCCTATCAAGTACCACGTCTGATACCCTTGCCCACTGAGAGTATGATGGTGCTCTCTCACCCTCTGGGACGGCCTGCAGATATAACCCGTGATAATAGGCAGCTCTCGTTGACTCCTGTCGGAGCTCCAGTGCCTCGGCCTGTGCCATCGCCTCACGGCGTGCTAGCTCTGCTCTGAGATCAGCTATCTACTGATCCCGCTCTGCCCTCAGATCCAGGAGCTACTGATCTCTCACAGCTATAGTGGTACGCAGCTACTGTATCTCTGCCTCCTGAGCCTGTATTTGGGCTCTCAGGTCCTCTCCCCCCGCAGGCTGCTCCTGCTGTACCTCTGCCTGCCGGCGAGCTGGTCTCGCCTCCTCCTCAGGTGTGGCCGATCTCTGTCCCCGTGACCGTTTCCGACCACTTGATCTCGACCCCTCTCCTCTCTCCATCCTCCTCCCTCTCCCCCTCCTACCATCTCCTCCATCTCCTCCCTCCTCTCCTCCCTCCCCTCCGTCCCCTCAGTCTCCTCCGTCTCCTCCGTCTCCCCCCGGCGCTGGCACCTGAGCATCTGGTACTATAAATCGAGGGAATGGTACCCTCTGCTACTCTGCTCTGTAGGCTCCATCAGCCCCTGCGTCTGCCACATCTGGGAAATAATCTCAAGGCTCACCCCTGATAGCTGCTGTCTCTGCGACAACCTCCTGATAATCTAACATGGGTAGCCACCCATGTCCCTCCTCATCCCTGGCTCTGGCATAAGTGGTAGTCTCTGTCGAGACTCGCTGCTACCTCCCAAACTGCCGCCATACCCGAGTGATGCAGAATCTCTCTACGATCTCTGCATATCGACCTACCAGTGGCCGACTACACAGCATATAACTTAGCTCATCTGCGGCATCCCCCCAAACCTCAACCTCCCTGTACGGCCTCCATGTGAATGAGGCTATCTCATCCAGAATCCACCGATAATAGGTCACATCCCCTGAATGGGCATGTGATATAAACCCGATGTACTTGTAAATGAAGGGGTACCTCCTCTCCCTCGGCTGAACCCTGGGGCGCACCACAGCAATGTGCTTCCATGCCCATACCTGTGCTAGGATGGCACCACATGCCCATGTTCGACCGTCCTTGTAGACGATCTCATGCAGCTCATGATACATCTCTGCTAGGATCGCAGGCCCCCATGCCATCCGTCGGGGCCTGCCTACCAAGTCTACCAGTAACCTGCCCCATCCGAGCGGGAATCCCTTCTGACTGCGATCAGTCATCAGGATCTGTGAAATGATAGATGCCACAATGCATGGCACCGGATAATCTCTGCCAAAGTCATCAAGCAGTCGCTCCCAACTGACATGCCTGTCTAGGATGGTCACATCCTGAAACATCTCCTGAATCAACCGACGCCCCTCAGTGACATCCTGATCATAGTATACCTGTGACACCACATAAATCATGTTAGTTTTCATCTTTTGGAAATATTACATTTTACATGACTATCTTAAAACATGATTATACTTACAGCTCTCCGTGGCATGGAACTCGGAGGATCCTATAGACATCCTCCAGTGTGATGGATGCCTCGCCTGTAGGAAGGTGGAAGGTGTTGTGCTCGCTGTGCCATCTCTCGGCCAGCGCAGTCAACAACCCATGATCTGCTCTGATATACGGATACCGCAACAGATACCGAAATCCCATGGCCCTGATATCGGCATTGCCCAGATCATCCAGATCTCAGACACACCGCAACCCAGTCACCTTCGGCGCTCTGATAATGAGCACCGGAAAAACCTCCTGCAAGCCAAAATCAAGCCCGTTGTTAGTACATATCATGATGGATGTCCAAAAACTCAGTATAAAACACCTTAAAAACGTAACATTGTCTAGACCCATGTCATTTTTGCTCAAAAATGCGTTCAATATCAAATTTTTCAATTGGGCGATATTCTTTTTTGGAGAAGTATCGTGCGATACTTCTCCCTATAGTGGGGTGATAAACCTTATGTCGAGCGATACTTCGCCCAGTATCGCACGATCTTTCGCCCAGTATCGTGCGATACTGTTGTCTAAAGCGCGCGATACTTTTGGGGCACGCGAAGTATCGCGCGATACTTCTCCCCAAAGCGCGCGATACTTCTAAAGTATCGCGCGATATTTCACCCAACACAAAATTTTGAAATTTAAAATTTGAAAAAAACGTGCTAAAAAAGTTATTAAATGCTAAAAATGACCAAAAAGCTCGAGTTTTTCGAAAACATACCGGGGCAGGATAGTGTGGTGGCCGGTTGTGCAACCGGGCGCGCTCGAATCGATGCCTGTGGACGGGAACTCCTGCTTGCTGAGCCATTTTCTCTCTCTAAAGCTCTAAAAATTTTCAAATCACTAAAAGACAAATAATTTTTGAAAGTGACATTTTGACCCCTTTTATAGCATTTTGACTTTTTGACCTAATTTTCAAAACACCTCAGAATTGCGCGAAAATTGCACCCCTAGCTAATTTCGACGTCCTAGATCTATTTTCGGACTTGAAATCGAAATTCGAGGTCATCTTCATAGTCAAAATCGCGTTTCAAAATCTTCCCCCCTTCTGCGCAGTTGGCTGATCTTTTGCGGCCTAATCTTTTAATCTTTGTTGGGGCATCGTCATCTTTCCATGTCTTCCAAACTTCTAGTCTTTCATTCATATTCATTCCACTCCCTCATTTCTCACGTTGAATACATCTTTCCAGTCAAGCTGGGGCATGTTCTATTGCCTAATGGTTAACCTATTTGACCCTTACATTCGATTATGATTTGATCAACTTTATCAATTTTGCTGTTCCTCTTCATCTGATTTCGATTTCGATTCCGAGGGGGCAGTATTTATGGGATTCTCATCCCCAATCGCTTGATTCTCTTAATTCAGACATCTTTTGTGAGGTTTTGCTCAAAATTTGAGATTATTATCTCCCATTTTTAGACATTGATTATTGCCTAGCAGCGACGGTGATAGTTTTGTCTAAAGCTTGATTTGCACCTAGCAGCGACGGTGTTGGTTTAAGCTTTTGTTTATGTTTTGTCCGGATATGATCCCGAATCGACCTCACATCTGAGTTGTTTTGTGATCCCAAATCGATCTCACATTTCAATTCTTCTTTGACTGCATGTGTTCCCAAATCGATCACACATTAGTCAAAGAGGGGCAAATGTATGCACCCTAAAATGGTCGCCTAGACTTTGGGCCCCATTTATTCAATTTATCAATCCTGAATCATTTTTATCAATAATAATATTTTCAACATTATCAATTTCTTGATCAAATCTTAATTTTGATCATATATTAGATTTTTATCCCATGGGCTAACCATTTATCCTAAGTCTTTATTTAATTAAAAGGAATATTTCCTCCCCTTTCAATTAAATAAAAAAAGCCCCACTTTCCTCTTATCCTAAGTTGCACAAATAAAACATTATTCCTATTTTATAAAAAGGGAAAAAGCACTTTTTGTCTCACATGAGGCTCAAAAGTCAACACTTCACTCTCATTAGAGGATACTTGTGCACATGGATTGCTCCTCTTTCAAGCTCCACCGCTGATTAAGACTTTTTGCCTCTTAATCTCCATGGTCCATTTCTCCTCATTTCTTATAAAAGGAGAGCTCTCTCCTTCATTTGCATATCCATATTTTATGCTATTGTTATGCTGCAGGTTTTCTAGGTACATTTGGAGCTTTTTGAAGACATTGAAGACTTGTTGCTTTCATCATTTTAGTTGCATTTCATAATAGTTTTGCTTTCATAGTTACATTCATGGCATCATAGATTAGATTTCTTTTTTATGCAATAGAATAGATCTCACATAGCTTAATTAGGGGCTTGGAATCTATTGTACTTCTTTTCATAGCTTAGTTTGCACTTCATTTGATAGATTAGTCTTGCACATTCATACTAGTTGCATTTGCATTTCATTTCCATTTAGATTCTTGGAGATATTGGCACTATTGCCCTTGTCTTCATTGTGAATCTCTCATTGTGTGGTTGACTAGCAAGGTCACTTTCTTGTAGCTCTAGCTGAGAGCAAAACTCATAGTCCCTTGCAACTCCATGCATAGAGAGCTATGAGCCACTTTGTGAGGCCTCACTCTTGAGTAACCTTGCATGTAATGGTTCATAGAAGTGCATATTTTAGTGTGTACAGGTCACACCTGGCAGTGTGTTTGTAACCTTTAACAGGGTTGGGTCTTAACCGACCTCACTTCAGAAGAGTGAACAATTTTGGGTTGCCGGTCCTAGGTGGTTTTTCCCTTTACAGGGTTTGCATGTTAAATATATTGTATTATGTGTTGATTGTGATATTTGTTTGTTATCATTCTTTACATGTTACATGGTAGATTTGATCAGTAAATTGTTTTAGCATTAGACTGGTAATTGGTAAAAGCACAGATAGTGAGAGTTATTATTTCTTACCGATGAGCAAAAATCAAAGATGTTTTGAATTATACATTTTGTTTTGGGACACTGGCTAACTGATTCACCCCCCTCTCAGTTATTCTTACAATTGGTATCAGAGCAAAGGTTCCTTGGAATAGAGTTTTAAGGACTTAAGCATAAAGGTCTCAAGATGTATAAGAGGGAAGTACCAAAACTGAACAAAGAGAACTTCATAGTATGGCAAAGCAGAATGAAGCTACACATATCTGGAATTGGGAACTTAGCACTAGATCTGATGGAAAATGGCTACATACAACCACCCACTCATCCCCTAACTATTGATCAATTAGAGGATAAGCATGAACACAATGTTACTATGATGGAACTTGTTGCTACCTGTACTAACACTGAATTTGAAGATATCAAGACATGCACAACTGCCAAAGGAATGTGGGATAAGTTAGCACAAATCTATAGTGGAGATCTGAATGTCAAAAGAGCCCGAGCTGAAAGTCTGAGAGGAAGATTTGATGATATGAGAATGAAAGAAGGTGAGAATATTGTCCAATATTCAAATAGACTCAAAGAGGTGGTACACACTATTAGAGCATTTGATGGAGTAATTGATGATGAAATAGTGATAAGCAAGATTCTCAGAACTTTGCTAACAGTTTATGCAATCAGGATTTCTGCAATTCATGAAACAAGAGCTACATCCAACCTTACTCTTGACATTCTAATTGGTAAACTTACAACCTTTGAATTAAACAATTTTGATAACAGTGTTGTTCCTTCTATTGAATTCTCTTTCATGTCTTCTCCGAAGATTGGAAAGTCTAGCAGGAATGGTAAGAATTATGACAGTGATGACAATACCGATGATGAACTTGATGAGTTTGAAGCACTTGTGGCCAGAAGATTGCCCAAAGGAAAAGGAAGGTATACAGGAAAGCTACCTTTGGCATGCTTTAATTGTAAAGAAGTCAGTCACATCACTGCTAGATGTCCTCAAAAGAGAGATGATGATAGATCCAAAGACCGATCTGAAAGAAGCTATGGGAGAAGAGTCAACAGAGGTTACCAACACAACAACAAAGACAACCAAGATGAAAAAGGCAAAAAGGTATGTTACATAGCCAAAGATATTGAAACTGAATCTGATTGTGATGATGATATAGAAGTTGTATTTGTTGCTATGAAAGATGACTCAGAAGAGGAAGAGAAGCATGAAGAGACATCACTGATCTCTAAAACAAAAATGATACATGGATCATAGACAGCGGCTGCACACATCATATGACTAGTGATGTAGAGAAGTTTGATCATCTTGTTGAATACAATGGAGGATTTGTGAGAATGGAAAATGATGCACCTTGTATGGTAAGAGGTAAAGGCTCACTAATGATCAATGACAGAATATAATGTGAAAATGCATACTGGGTAGATGGACTAAACTATAATCTGATAAGTGTGGCTCAGTTGAACAACTCAGGCCACTAACTGGCTTTTAAGAGCAAAAAGGAGAAGATTTATAATGATGGAGGAAGACTTGTCAAAATTAGTACACAATCCAGAGGTAATCTATTCTATCTTGATATGGATCAGTCTTCTTGTTTATTAATAAAGGATGAAGATGCTTGGTTGTGGCACCGAAGGTTATGCCATGTGAACTTTGACAACATGATCAAGATTAGTAGAAAGAAAAGAGTTAGAGGACTGCCTAACTTAACAAAACCTGATCATGCTATGTGCCATGAATGTCAAAGAGATAAGATGACTAAGTCTAGTTTTAAAAGAAAAGACTACTCAACAAAGAAGATACTTGAGTTGGTTCATACCGATCTGTGTGGTCCTATGAGAAAATAGAGTTATTATGGTGATAGATATTTTATTCTTTTTGTTGATGATTTGATGAAGGGTGCTCCCCTTAATACCACAAACACATAACAGAAATAGAGAAACAACAACAATAATATGCAAGAACAGAAAATTGGCTTCGTATTATCTCCACAAATGTGGAATTACAAACTTTCAGAATTACAATATGCAAAGCCACATGGGCATTCCCTTACAATATTCTGTAGGACAAAGCCTCGAATCAATACCTAGATCTACTACCCAAAACTGCCCTAGACAACACTACGGGTCTTCTTTATATAGGCAATTTCCACCACCTGAGAAGGTTCTAGAAATTTAGCCCTTAGGGCTTACCAAACTTAGAATTATTTTATTTTACAATTTATTACATCAAAGTCAGCTCAAAATGAGTTTTGAAACCCAAACAAAATTTTTGAAGAAAAATTATTTTCTACTATTTCAGGTGACCCAACTTTCGAAGACCATAAGTCATCGCTCATTGACCCGATTGGCTATTATAACCCCATTCTAGAAATGTCACGAAGGGCTCTACAGGCTTGACCCACACAAAGCACTTCTCACCCAAAATTTCAACCTCATTCGGGGCCTCTAAAGCCTTCAAAACTGAGTTCGAAGTTTTTGTACCTTGCTGCCAATACCGAAAATCTTCAATATCTTCAAAACTAGACTTGATCTAGCCATGAAACTTTTCTGGCAGGTTGATATGACTGAGATGAACCTCCACATGTAAAATTAGAACATTCTAAGATCGTAAGACCAACTTACTAAAAATAGAAAGTTTCCATAAATAGCGGCTCTGCACAAGATAGCCCTTATTGAATACAAAAACAAAAATATTTTTGGGTGATGCAAGATTGCTCTTACACCTAGGATGCTCCTACATCATGATTACACTAGACTGATGAGTGTTATGTTCTTAAAAGAGAAATCTGAAGCCTTCAAAATGTTTAAGTGGTATAAAGCTAAGGTAGAGAAAGAAACTGGTAAGGAAATAAAATGCTTAAGATCTGGAAGAAATTGATAAGGATATAATGTATACTTACATCTTATCAAAAATGTGTGGATGGGTTTTTTTTACAGACTCCAAGAGGTTGTCCCATTCCTCTTTCAAGTTGGTAAGAGCAATATGCTCAAGACCGACTTTGCATGGATGTCAAAGATATTATCCAACACCGAAATCTCAAGTGTTGTTACAAGTTGTTCAACTTTGGCAATGTGTGCTTCAAAAAATTTCAGGAAAGGGATGAGTTCTTTTTGTAACTCTATAACCTGATTGGTGATGTGTGCTTCTTGTTTCCTCAAATCTGCTATCAGCCGTCGGAGTTCCTGAACTCAATTAATATGCTTTAAGAAAGTTGTTGGCTCGGCGATAGCTGCTTGTGTACTCAATTGTGTCTCTACTTCTAAACCTTTTATCTTTTCACTGACTTCTACAGTGAAGGTGTCTGAAGTAAAAAACTTGATTAGAAGTTGACAGATTATCTGGGTGATAGATTTTACCTCGGTAATGACCTCAGATAATTTTACCTTGTTTAGTGCCACTTCTGTGTTAATCCTTTCTGCCAATTTGTTCTGAATCTTTGATTCTGCCTATTCTTCTATTCTTTTGTCTACATCTGTATCAAGGGCATTGATTTTGTCAGTGAGTGTGGCAAGTTGATCTAATATGGGAGTATTCTCATTAATATTTGTCTCTGGTACTATCTATTGTAGAATATCCCTCACATCATTTAACACTTCTTTATGTTTGTGTTCTTGCCTTAACTTCTCTTGTGCCACTTTCCTTGAACATAATTCCCCATATCTACTTAGTTCCTTGGGGCTTAGGGTTCTCAGGTCACATTCTGGTATAATGATAACTTCATCAATGGTGATTGGCCCTTTGGCTTTCTTCTTCTTCTTCATCTGTGCAAGAGGTGACTTCTTCTCACTTATGACAATAGCTTTTTCTTCACTTTTTGGAGTATCTTTCCCAATTGACACTGTATCATCCTTCTTCTGCTCCTTGGTAGATGGTGTGGGAGTCTTGGTTGTAGTGTTAGGTGGGTTCACCTCGGCTGACTTTTTTTCTTCTTTTTCCTTTGTTTCTGTAGGTTGTGCCTCTATTTTGTTAGGCTCATTTGTATTTGCAGATTGCTCAGGTGCTTGTATCTTAGTTGTATCTTTATTTGGCTCAAGATGAGAAGCATCAAGTTGTACTTGTGAAATTATTTCAACTACCTCTGCAAGTACAGGTAGTTCACCTGGTAGTGATGTGAACACACTATCAGTGTCTAGTGCTTCATCTTTATATGGTGCAATTGTTACATCTTCATCATCCTCATCATCAGGATCACCGTTAGTGATGTCCTCAATGAGTGCATCGTCATTGGTTTTCTTTTGCAAATGGATCTTAACTTGATCCGATGCATCTTGTGAAATTTTGATTTCTTCCTTTTGTTTGGTGATATCAATTACCTCAGTAACTGATATACCAGTGTCCTCTATTTTCTTTCCTTTGTTATCATCAATGAAAATAGCTTTACCTTTTGAATTGTGTCTCTTCTTAGACAGTTTCAGGAATGCTTCATGTTCAGCTTTCTCTTCTGCTTTAAAATTGATGTCCATAGAGAATCACATATGACATGCATATCATCCACATTCTCATCCATGATCTTCATAGCTCTATTCTTGACTAGAAATCTAGCCTGGTACTTTGTCATGTATTCACTTACTACAGCATAGCTAAAGTGTGAGGCTGCATGGCTTAGTGACCGTTCTCTTTTCCTTTTCTCTATATCTAGTGCTATAGCCCATCTTTCACTTATTTTGTCATCAAGTTCCTTTGGCAATTGACATGTGAATTCCATCGGTACTCTCTTGAATTTAATCATCATTTGGATGATAACATGTTCTAGTTGTCTTGTCCTCAATTGACATTCTGTCAAATTTGCCTATGCTTGGATCTGTAAGATTTTCATTCTCAATTATATCTTTAATTATTTCTTCTATAGTACTTTCCCTGTTACGAACTAACTTGAATTGATTAGGATCATTTTTGGTGTCAGTCTCCTCTATATCCTCTTTACTTCTTATGTATTTCCTCTTTTTCTTTGATGTCTCAGCTACTTTCTTGTTCTTTCTCTTAACATATTTCCTGGTCGGTGTAGCTGCTCTTCTTTTTGCTACTTTTACTGCTTCTACTTGCTTGGTAGATTGTGCAGTAGTTAACGAATGTGTCTTCATTCCTTCAGGTTCTAGTAGTTGCATTTCTTGTTCATCATTGGTGGGAGGAACCGATGTGTGATCCTTTTCTTTGTCTGACTCGATCTCCTCACTATCATAGGGATTGTCAACCAACTGTAACTGACCTTCGGTTGCTTCTTTAACTGGTGACTCCTTAGGTGAGTCAGATGCATTTCCATATTTTGTTGTGAGATCTTTTCTCATTTTCTTCGCTCTTTTAGACATTTTTTCGATCTCTATGTCTATTGTGATTCGAGACTTAGCTTCCTCATATACACCAAACCTACTGGCAGTGATGTCTATCAGTAATGCCAGCAATGCATTGATAGATTTCAAAGTGAAAACATGATTCATTTCATATCCCATCGGTGCTAGGCATTTTTTTCTTAGTTCTACTGCCTTTATCATTGAGTGGTCTATGCTGACTACAAAGCATATGTCATCTTCAAATTTAATTACTAATTCCTTTGGAATTCTACTCCTTTGTTGCATTTTTTCTTTAAATTCCTTGAAATATGCATTAAATTCCTTATTCAAATTGTCTCCTAGACTTTTCATCATTTCACCAATTTGTGCAGTTATCGGTTTGTCCGATTGCCAGTTTACTTTACTGATACCCGGTACATATTTTTGTAGATAGAGAAATGTACAAATGAGAAATGATCTGTACTTACATGTATTAGACTTCTTTGCTTTTATTGTCTTCATATTGTCATTTAGTTGGTGTAGTAGCAGTTCGGCAAGATCTACCTAGTGATCTTTCTTCACAATTTTGTAAGCCATGTCCACGGCACTGCAGGGTACACTATTTGGTCTGCTAGATTGAAATATCTTGTACCTGATGACATAAGCTATGAATTTTACCGCTGGATCTTTCATAGTTGAGATTTTCAGTGTCCTACCATCCCATTGAGCTCCAGTGTTCTTTTCAATGTCGAGATGAGACGAACTTCAAAAGGCTTTGGCTTTGTCGATTGTAGGGTACCCAGTAACCCTACTGATAATCTTCTTCGTGACCTCAATAGGTTTATCTAACCAAAATTTTCCATCATGAAATCTGCTTAGCATGATTCTTATCCAGTCATTTTGGAAGGATTGTGGGAAGTATGTGAAACACCGTAACCCTGACTCCTCAATCTTCTTGTATTCGGATTTAATCTTACCATCTGGTCCACAGACTTGCTGATAAGCAGCAATAGTCTCAAAATCACATACTTCACCGATCTTGTAGTGAATGTAGGCCCTAACATCTTTTGTTAACAAAACCCTAACTGGAATACTAGAAAATGTGCCGATATCATCTGTTTGTGTTGCGACCTTGGGATGAGGTATGAATTTCTCCTTGGCAAAATGTGCCCTAACAATTAATTCTACTTCCTCCTCAATGTTCTATGATTTGGTTGCAGTCGATGTTGATGCCATAAATTATTTCTAGGGTTTCGGCAAATAATAGATAACCAGTGTTTGGTAGGCAGATGAACTTACTCGTTATCATCAAAGAATTGTTGTCGATTTGATTTGTAGTGGCTTTGAATCTTTTCTAAAAATATTTAGCTCAGACTCTTCTCTGTAAAAACTCTATTCTTCAAAATTGTGATGTAACAATGAACTCTATTTTCGCGTATTTATAGATTTTTGATATTCCCGCTCAAACTTTGATGCATTAAATGCGTGACCTAACTTCTAATATGAAATAGCTATTAGCTCAGTAATGTCTACAATTTCCTTTGCTCGGTTAACATAGAATTTCTTCATCAATTTGCATTGTTGTTGGTTAACCTTGTATAGTGATTACCGACAGGTAACCAACTCTTGTTTCTTCTTTTATCGACTACATGACATTTGTAAACTTATAACACATAAACCATAATCTATCTTTATTCATGTAGATTTGGTATTTGTACATCATATATAAGGAACTATATGTAAAATGTGATCATTTAAAATGTTAGTTCCATACATACCTTTGTCATCTTAAGTGGAGGTACCAATGTCACCCAATCTAGTGGACGAGGTTTCACTGACAGCGTTACTTGACTCAACATCCTCATTAGATGCCTTCTTCCACATTGTGTTCCTTAACTTCATAATATTTGCAATGTTATATCCACTCTCAAATATATGGTTTTCATCAGGTGCTCGGTCTTTGCAGTTCTTGCTTACATGACTGACCTTGTGACAGTGGATACATGCCATTCTTGCATTTGTCCAGTTTCTTGATTGTCCAATCTGATTCTTTCTGTAACAATTTGCTACAATATGTCCATACCGACCACATACAGTACAGTTAGTCCATGTATTATAATCCCAAACATATGAGTTACCTTGTTTGTTCGGTTGATATGGCTTTCATTGTAATTTCTCTTTAGGTGTCCAGATTTGTTTCATTTTCACCTTGTAGTCCCTTACAATGTGTCCATGCTTATTACAAGTATAGCATATTTTCTCCTCAGTAGTATTATTAGCAATGTCATTCTTCTTAGCTCTGCATTCATAAGCTGGACGTCCAAACTTACCACAGTATTAACAATATCCATTGAATTTAGGAATGACAGGAGGTTTACCTTATGCTTTGCTTCTGCACACATTAGATGTATGTCCTAGTTTTCCATAGTGGTAATGTTATACACTAAGTTTGCACCCTTGTTTCAAGCTCTCATAGTCTTGATAACCTAGTATAACATGGGAATCATCTCCAGGTTGTGGGACCTATGCTAATTGAGATGATACCTCTAGGTTCTAGGCTGGTTCCTCTTGGATAATCACCTTAATTTGCTTCTTGACATGAAAATAAAACTTTTGAGGGAAAGGGATAGAAGGAATGCTTGAAAGGGAAATGACTGAAAGCAAACTACCTACCAGGTGATACATTGAAATTAGGGTTTGGATCTCAGTATAGAGGAATGGAATCAATGAAAGGCTTAGGTCTAGTAGGTCACAACTTACTGAATAGGCTTGTATAAGTGTTTCATAGGAGGGCCTGAACATAAGACACAACCAATGACCTGCAAACAGACATTCACTTCTGTAACTTGGTGTAGGAATGAGACAAGACTATTAGGGGGCTGAAGTATACCCACAAAAACATCTAAATTAGATCAAACATAGTAACACACACAATTACAGAAAGTAAGAGGGATCAAGAACCCTAAGATATCACTGAAAACATCATATACTTTAACCCAATAAGAGATGATCCAAACAAGGAAGCATAGGGACAAGAAGAACTGTCACAAAATACCTCTGCAATGTTTGTATTATCAATGGGAGATTTACAACTGTATAAGCTAAAGGGTAGAAATGATACCATAGATGACCCTTAAGAAAAGTGAAAATTCTATTACAATTGTCCAACTCTAAGCTCAAAAGCTCCAAAAATACAATATATACCAACTCAACTACACGCAGGTAGGAGTCAAAAACCTAACTAGGGGTACAAGATTTTCAATAGAATAACAAACCCTACATCTATCAAGTTTGATCATAAATACATCTTTGTAATACTATGGCCGATCAGATATTGTGTGCCCATCTCTGTACTGCATCAACTCACAGACAAGCAACCTAGATTCATCTACTTTCCTGCACAAAGTCTTGCCATGAATGCTCAAGCTGGTACTTTTTTGAGACAAGAATCAACCCATGATGGTTTCCCAGACCTCCTTATCATCTTCCTTTAACTACAAATGTCCTGGAGACATAAATTCTCTGAGCTACCTCACCGCTCGCGGCCTACAAATCAAATACTGGCAAAAAACCCTCTTAGACACATTTGAATTTGAAAACTTAATGGCTAGCTAGTCATTTTAAAATGCAACCGTCGATATCCTTTATCTCCCGGCAAACGAACAGCTTAGATTAACTTTGAAATGGTCATGAAACCCTTTGAAAAGTCCAAGTCCATATCAGCAATATGAGGACCAATGAAAAATTAGCATGTCGACACACCCGACAGTTTGGCCCCACTTTGATTTTTTGTCTTCTTAAGTTATTTGGCGACTGTGTGACTAAAGAATCTAAGTTGTGAAATACATTTCTTAACTCGAATTGGGTCAAGCGATTCAGTGAACACTACAGTTGCTGAATAGCGAAACCCTTTAATAACTCCAGGTTACATTAAGCGAACATGAGAAACCCCTAGTCACTGATTCATAGAAAGCTTTATTATCCCTGGGCCCATTTATGCCACTTGGCATTCTTTTATTCGTTACAGCTACGCCATCAGCAAACACCTCGGCAAGTTCTAACACGGTCCCATAGAGAACTAGATTTTGATCTAACAGCTAGCGCATGATCTCATGGCCTCGGAAGATTCTTTCAGATCATGCACCAGCCGCTGATCTCTTTAAGCTGGAACCCCTCTGAAAAATGGACCCACCTGGAAATATTTATCAGCACTTGGCAACCAATTATATTCGAGCACATTAGCACACCGAGGACCCACTTGACAAAGCCCAAAGATAAAGCAAGATCAATGGTCATCGCATGATCGCATGCTCTGACACAAACCCTCATGAACATATGCCAGTCGTCGATCCTTTATAGATATCAGAGCCTCTGACTGCCGAAAGGGCCCAGTCCCACTAACAAGAAATGACTCATTAGCATGTGGACCAATTAGAATATGCCACCTATGCACACCTAGCAGTGGACCCGCCTGTTTGAAGAGTTACATCACAAAGGATAATCGACGATTGAAGCATAATCTCATGGCTCTAACAGAACACATGAGATCATGCCACGACCGTTGGATCAAAAGGAAGCCAGTTGACGAGGCCTACTCTGACAAGTCTTACAAATCACCACCCTTGACCAATGAAAAGCTTCCATGTCAGAATACATGGCATCAGACCCACTGACACATCAGTGCTGCACAAAAGGGAAGATTGATAGCTATCACAAAATCACAAGTTTTAGAAGAATCCTTCGCGAACTCACAACAATCGTCAAATCTTCTTGACTGGGACCCTCGCATAAAATGACCGCTAGACATTAAGCGAACACGTGACTGAGGAAAGGCAAGCTATCTCACTGGGTCGCGGGATGTTAAGACTTAACCACCAAACATTTGGCGACTAAGAGAATCAATGTAGTCATTGAATCATCGAATAAAAGGGGTAACTACTGAAGAACTTAGAGAACCTGCGACCGACCAATGAGAATAAAAGTGCACATGGGTTTTTTAGGATTTTAAGTGGTCGATAAAGTAACTCAAAAATAGAATGAAGGCAAGGGTCACTTAGGGTTTATTTGGCCTAACGGCTACCCTTATGAATTTTTTACTTACAAACCAGAGGGGATAAAAAAAAATTTTTGCAGAGGCCAGGAAACCAAACATAAAATCATGAAAAATTCATGGATGCTTGGCAAGGTGAAAACAAAGATCCTGGGGTAGATTTAAGCCAAATTTGCATGTACATGGAAATTGGGGGTAACAAGTAACATGTCATCACTTTAGGTTTTAGACTTTGATTATTGTTGACTTTTTTAGCTTGTTGTGATGATTCTCCTTCACCGATGTAGCCTATACCAGTTCTGCTTCCAAATCTCCTCTAATTAGTCAAGAAATCATCAATCTTTTTAGAACTGTCCTCAGGTATCTTCATTATTTCATTGTGTTGCTTTTGTGTCTTTATTTCATTTTTCATTATCTTCTCTGAGTATTGCAACATCTTCAAGTCTTCTTGATAATTCTCCATTTACTCGGTTCATTTCTTAATTAACTGTCATCATCTGATTTGATACTTGGAAGCGACGATCAGTGAGTCTATGTATTTCACTTTCTTTTGCTTGAAGTTGTTTAGTCATTAGTCTTCGGTCTTCAATAGCCAAATTCTGATCTTGTTCAGCTTGTCTAGCATTGTTCATGATTTCCACCATTCTCACCATTTGATATTCATGACTGATTTGAAGTGCTTTCACTTGCTCAGATAGATGTTGATTCTTTTCAGATAAATCAAAGATTATGCTTTCGGATCCGTCAGAGATGCTTCCAGAGCTTGATCCAATATGATCAAATATTTCATCAACAGGTTCTTCATGATAATTGATTTCATTCAACTGAATTGCAAGGTTCTTCCTTTCAACCAATAATTTCTTCAGTTTTTCCTTGGCTTGTTTAAACTATTCCACAAACATCTGTATTTGTATCTTCTGATTCTCAATAGTCTTGTCAAGTTTGTATCTCTCCATGACTTAGATCTTTACCCTTTAGTGGTTAGACTGTTCAACAAGAGAACTGAGCTCTGATACCAATTGTTGGAATTAGGAGAGATAGATACTGAGAGGGGAGGGGTGAATCAGTGCCTTCAAAACTTTACTTGTAAAACCTTTCTGATCTATAACTTAATACTGTGATAACTGATCAAAATAACTTGAATACAATTGTATAAATCAATCATCTAGTTAACTTAAGAAAGTAAACAACATGAAATCAATATGACAATCACATAACACAAGTATTTTGGTAACGCAGAAACCCTTGTAAGAAGGTAAAAACTGAGGTGGGGATGACACCCACAAATTCTTCACTACTGCAGATAGAAAAGGTTTGCCTGTTAAGGCTATAAGTTTTGATCACTTCTAGTGATCTTACCCTGTTAGGAATAACATATTAGATTAGCTAGATCTACCTAGTTATAGGATTTAAACAACACTAATGAAGTGTGTACTCGGTTAAGAGATTTACATAATATTGTTAAGTCTACTCTGTTAAGAGATTTATCAAAAACTCTATCACAATTGTCAGAAAGTAATAGGCAATTATCTGCTAGTTGACAACTCAATTATCTGAAATAGATCTATAAGTGCTCATCAAAATATCACCTTATCTGTGATGGTTTTCTACTCTGTTCTGCTCAGTAGCCTTCTCTGATTTTGCTCAATTTGATATCCTCTGTACTCTGTTCTGCTTGGTAAACTGATTGTCTTAAAGATAGGCAATTTCTTCAAGTGCTTCGTGATTCATATATATTAGTTCACCCAACCTTATAAAATGGTGTGAACAAACAAAATATATAGTGTTCTATTTTGCCGCCTTAGCAAAAATTAGGTTACAAAAAATAATCATAACCCTAATATCTACGGTGAAAAATAACCTAGATCAACTATTACAATAAGATAAACATTACATTTAATGAGTATCTATTTACAATAAATGCTCCTTGATCTTGGTAAACCATTTTACGATCTGTTGTAACCATTTTCATAAAAGAATGTGCCATTTTAGATTACTATGTCATTTTCTATGATCATCGGTAAACACTGTATAATCTACTCAGTGTATACTATGATACTTGGTGTTTACTGACCGTCGGTGTTAGTGTCACTGGTGCTCAGTTAACTGTGTGATGCTCGGTGTAAAGAGTTTATCGACTGCTCTATCTTACTTCTAGTTACCTATCAACTCTGATATAAGTAACCAACTGACCTGTTTACTATCCTTTGATACTAATGACAACCTTAAATGCTCAATAGAGATTAACAAGAAAGAGCCCAATTGGTATAACCAATATGTAGAACTCATTCTCCAACTACTTGGACTAGCTCGCAGAGTTATCTGGGTCTCACCTCGATAGGATACCTGATCTTCAACAACTCAGTGGATATATACACAAAGCCATGGAGAAGACACAACCTTGAAAAGATGCTACAATTTATGCATAGAGAAAGATCATGCCCATTGGTTCATAAGATTGAAAAATGTGTACATCCCAGATTCTGAATGGATGATTCTGATTCTTGCGACTGCCAAAGCTCATAAGGCTAAGTTAGAGAAGGTGAAGAAGCCAGCAAAGAGAAAATTGCTTTCCCCTCTTATTTTTGATGTACATTGTATAGTCGATAAATGACCACTTGTCATTTACTGACTTTTTAGAATATGAATCAATTTGATTGATTTTGTAATCGCTTAACTCTTGAAGCCTATATGTAACTCTTTTAAAATCAATGAAAAGGTCGGCTAATTTTTGGTGTAAAATACATCTTGTTGTGGAGTCAATTTGGAATGTGTTTTGTGCTATTTATTTACTATTCCATGCATTTGTAAGTTTGAATGTTTGTTTTCCTTAAGATTTATTGAAATTAGCAAATAGACGGAGTTCTATTTCTCTTCTTTAGTGTAGCTAATCAACAGTAATCAGAGCATCACTTAGGGGTTGGGAGAATACACATATGTCCTATTTAGATCAGATTCATACATGTTGTTTTACTGTATTTAATTAATTTAAGTAGAATTCATCGTTGCATTCCCACTGGTGTGAATTCATAAGTATTGTGAAATCCCAAAGTTGGTTAGAGTTTAGAATCAAATTCACTGCCTGGATTAGTTTCTTACCGAGGGATAATTTGGTTACCTCTTCTATTCTCTAGTCAAGTACATACCCCATTAGGATTTAGAACAAATAAAATTCATTGCATATCTTCACATAAGGGAGTTGTACCTGTTAAAATTCAAAGGGAAGTTAGTTGAACAGTTAACAACTTTCTAACTGTTCGTATTCACATTGTTTCTTAAGGATATTTTGGGAAAATCAAGAGTTAAATTCAAAAAGAACAATATGTTTACCAATAGATTTTTGGCAACTTTGTTGGGGAGAGAAACAGTCGCTAGACTAGAATATTTGTCATGAGGAAAAATGGTGTTACCTCATGAGAACGTGTTCCCTGTTCTTCAACCCAATCTCAGTTTTCAGGATGACCAAGAAGACATAGTCTCATCCCTGAATACTTTTGCTTGGAGATACAGAAGAAACATAGAGCATTATAGGAATGTGATTTAAGTGCTTGAACAAGAAGAAGCGAGAGCACAAGCACTTGAAAGAGAAATTCAGAGAAGAAATCAACATAGAGATGAGCATGAAGCTAGACAACTAAACTAATTCTGAGCTTTGGATCAAAGATGATTTCTCAGAAGTGCCAAGGGGCAAGGTGGAAAAGACCCTACATTCAAAAGGCTCACTGAGCTCATTTTTCCCATAATAGACTTACCTCATCAGAGAGGTGACAGAAAAAGGAGTAGACCACCTTCACCTCCCAAGACACAAACTTCGTTAGCTACAACTTGCCAAGTATTAACTTTACATAGAGTAGTTGCTCCCCCTGTTATTAATTTTCTGCAACATCCCACACATATAGTCATGGTAGCTCCATGGGCCGGTGCAACTGGTCTATTATAGTTTGCAGCATATCACCCATTCCCTTCAGGATCTAGAAAGAACTTTCCTAAGTTCTCGGGAGATGGGAAAGTTACTACAAATGAATACATTAAAGCCTTCTTTGCAACAACTCACATCCTAGGAATTGGACATGAAGATGTTGCAGTAAGGCTATTTGTTGAAACTCTTGTTGAGACAGTGGCTGACTAGTTTTATCACTTAGACGACACTTTAATTACGAGTTGGGCTACTATGAGGTCAGCTTTTGAAGCCAGATTTAAAATGGTTGAAGATGAACATGCCCTGTTGGTGTAATTGACCTCCATCAAGAAACAAGATTCTGTAAGTATGAGAGAATTCATTGCTAAGTTTAATAAAATCACCAACAGAATTCCCACTGCTAATAGACCTACCCCTGTGAACCTAAAGATATTCTTTATGGGTGCCATGCCGCCAGACATAAACTATGATTTAAGAAGAGTACGACTTGCAGATTTGGATAATGCTCAGAGAATAGCCATTGAGTTGGAAGATGACATGATTTCTACTGGTAGGTGGAAAAGAGAGATACAAACATGTGCTAGTTCAAGTGGTACTACATCGACTAATGAGATGATGCAGAAAATGTCCAATGAAATCATTTCTTTAAAAAGGCAACTCCCTAAGTTTAACAATTCGTACCAAAAATCATTTCAAGATTACAATAATAGGAATACTAATAGTAAAACACTACAATTACCTGCTCCACAACATAGGCTTGCAATTGAGGCTCCCCCTAAGAAAGGAAATATGTGCGTATTTCATCTAACGATAGACCATAATGGTGAGAGCTATCTTGAAATAGCTTGCATGATGCAGTTATTATCTACCAACGAGTTAGACTGTTAGAATTTATAATCTTTCCTTGGTTGTATTATTTAAATAAGGATAAACCAAGGTATCCTTCATGTACTTGTGTCCTCTAGTCCAAGTGGGAGGACAACTCATATTTTGTAATTCCTTAATAAAGAAACTAGTTTATTCCTCCATAAGAGGATATGGACACTTGTCGCACACACTTATGAATGGTGGCATTCAAAGACTTGGGAGTTACATTCTAACTCCTCTCTCTCATCTCTATTTAAGAGATGCTCCTCTCTCTCATTTCTCATATAATGAAGTTATTGTAAGTGAGCAACTCGCTCTCTCTTTCTTTCTCTCTCTCTCAGTTTAGGCTATGGCCTCATTCATAATGTCACAAGGGGTTTTCTTTTCTTTCCCCTTTCAAAATCTCTTGGCTCTTTGTTTGGATTCTTGGAGCATTCTCATGTGTTGGTGATTGATCTTGATATTTTATCTCATTCTTGGCTTATGGTAAAATTCCTTCTTGCACTTCACTTTCTTGGATTATTTCATTTACTTATTTTTCATCTTTTAATACTTCTAACATGGTATCAGAGCTACTAATCCTTGTTTAAGTATTTTGCAGGAAGGTGACATTCAAATGAGCAAAAAAAATTTCAAGTTCTTTTAAAGATCTAACATTTGTTGCAGCTCTAACTCATTTATTTCATATTTTTTTTCTCTCTAACCCTCTTTGGAAGACTTGCCGCCAAAGAGTAGCTTTTAGATTTTTTTTTGGTTTGGTCAGTTCACCGCCAAACCCATCTAATCTTTCTTCATTTCAAGTAGGTTTCTACAAGCACTAATCTAATATTCCTTGCAGGATTCAAATAATAATAATCTCAACATTTTATGATATCTCTTTGCATGTAGTTTGTTTCATTTTTTTGGGAAGGCGTATCTCCAATCTCTTATTATGTTATTCTAATCTCAGATCTTTTTTACAATATCTTTTTGCATGCATGTTTATTTTATTTTTTGCAGACATATCTATGTTCTAATATACACCTCTATTATTCTTTCATATATCTCTAGTTTTATAATATTGTGCATACAAGTTTTATAATATTACTTTCATAAATCTCTATTTTTTCTAACAAATCTTGATATACCTCTGTCTGTGCTTCTTTTTTTTCTCTTTTGTTTGCTGGTTGGATGCGTGATGTAGTTTTTTCATTCACATTCAATATTATTGTTGTCTCCTTTATCCTTGGTAGACTGTTATTTATCCCATCTTTCAATTCAGATTTTTCATTAAAGAAGTACAACCTATTTTGTGTTTGATGCTGCACGAAAATGAAGCTAAATCTCAAAAAACTAAGATATGGGTTTTGTGCAGAATGAGCTCATTTAGCTCTTACAAGGAAAGTTTCCCCAAATTCGCTACTGTTTAAGAGTTGTGACCAATCTTTGTCACTCTTTGTATCACTGCTTCCATTCACGGGTTTGAGCCAGTCACTACTTGGCTGCCAGCATTTTCTCTACTCAAGTTTGTTTTATTCTCTATTTTTCTCTGCCATTTTTAGCTATTCTAAGTTTAGTTTGACTGTTTATAAATTTATTATTGATTCCTTAGCTAAGTTTAGAGATAAGTTTGAATTTGAATGATTGCTTAGTTAAGTTTAGTTGTCTTTGTATTCCAGTTTGAATTCATTTTAGATAGTTTGATTGATTTCTATTATATTTGTTTAATAACATTGTTCATTATATTCTCATGCATTCTTTTATATTATTGTCGGTTATTATTAATTTCTATGCAAAAACATTTTTTTTTCTTATTATTTGTCTCTTATTTTTTACTAATCATTGCAAGTAATCATATCATTTTTAAAGTTGTAGTTTATTATTCATCTTATTCTTTATGTGTAATATAATCATTTCATCCTGTCATTATAACTTATTCCTAGCTGACTTTGTATCATTAGATTCCTCTACTTATTTTATCATTAAATTCTTAGTTAATTTAATCATTACTTCATTCATTATATAGCTTTTTTTTCTATTCTTAGTCTCTTATGTTTATAATGTTGCAGGTAATCATACCATTTTTTATTTTTTTTTAAGTTACAACATTTATATGTTTTAATCATTAGATTCCTTAGCATATATTTAACAAAATTTATTTAACTTTTTTTGGGATTATCAATTTCCTTCTTAATTAAAAAATAGTTTTAAAAAAATAAAAAATTAAATTTATTTAAGGAAATTGATTTTTTTTGGTATTCCATATTTTTTTAATCATATCTACATTGTGTTTATGAAATTAAATTAAATTGTTCTCACTACCAAGCATGGAAGGAGATTATATTCATTAAATAAAAGGGGTAAATATTTTTTTTCCCTAGCTAGCCTTTTGTTCCATTTTTACAAATATTATGTCAATTTTATCAAGAAAAATGATATATATCACATGATTGATCCTATGCAAATAAAGGAATTGCTAATGCTTAATTATAGTTTGTTCAAGTGTTATGAGTTATCTTACACTATTGCCTTCATTATTCAATGATTTGATTCAATTTTATTATGTTCTATTGATCTATCTGCACATGGTTGCAGTTTTATGCTTTTATAGCATCTCTTTATGCTCATGGTAGCAATTTATGGTTTTATACCATTGAGTTATATGAATTTTATTTGATCTTGTGTAAGTTGCATTGGGAGCTAATTGTTTTTTCAAGGTTAACTATGGTGGACCTGACAGTTTTTACTGACTTGTAGTTGCCTTATCTAGCTCGTGGAGTATCCCTCCATCCTATAATTGGTGTGCACTTACTTGCTCTATTTGTAAGTTGCACTGGGTTGCACTTACTCAGTTGATGTTTATCAACTTGTTCCATTTGTAAGCTGCACTGGGATGCACTTACTCAGTTGATGTTTATCAACTTGTTCCATTTGTAAGCTGCACTAGGATGCACTTACTCAATTGATGTTTATCAACTTGTTCCATTTGTAAGCTGCACTGGGATGCACTTACTCAGTTGATGTTTATCAACTTGTTCCATTTGTAAGCTGCACTGGGATGCACTTACTTAGTTGATGTTTATCAACTTGTTCCATTTGTAAGCTGCACTGGGATGCACTTACTCAGTTGATGTTTATCAACTTATTCCATTTGTAAGTTGCACTAGGATGCACTTACTCAGTTGATGTTTATCAACTTGTTCCATTGATTTCCTTTTTTCCTCATGGTGAGGATGGTGCTCTTGAAATCTTTCCTGAAATTGTTGGATATCTCTTATACTTGGAAGGCAATATGTTTTTTCACACTCATAATCCTTAGTTCAAATTATTATTTAGCATATGTCAATATTTGATTTATGTTGGTCTAGATTCATTTATCATTGATGGAACCCTTGATTATGGTACTTGTCTGTAGACATATCGGGCATTTCAGTTCTCAAGTTGATTTGATGTTTGAGTCTCTTGCTCTATTGTTTTATCATTGTCTCTCTCACATTTATTTTATATACTATTGTGATAATGTACTGCATTCTTCATTGCTTAGATCGTGGGTCATGTAGGTGATGGAGTCGAGACCCATTCATTTACAGTGGGATGACTCATTCATGGACTGTCTATATCCATGTGATTGATGCAATGTTGATGTAGGTCTCATTAGTTGGCCTTGTCTGTGGTCATTTATGCATTAGTATGTTTCTTTTATGAGAAGATTCATAATGATTATACCTCACTTTGAGCATGTGGTTTACCTTGGTATCATGTTAAGCTATTGTGTACCTTTTAAGATTTATCGTGACTTATCTCATTCTAAAGTTTCAATGATTCTATAAAATTGAATTATCTTATGATACATATTATAAGTTTCTTTTCAAAATGTACTACTTTGTATCAAGTGTAGATCCCAAGTATGGGAAATCTACTTGTGGTTTTTCTATGTTCTATGTTTCAGGTGATCCATCAAGGGAAATTCAAGACATCAATTCATTTACACAAATCCTATGAATCACAAGACTACTTGAAGATATGGTTATATTTCCACTTGAATACATTTAAAGGACCCATCCACTTCTCTTGGCTCTACAAAAGATGCATGTTCAACATACAAATGACTTCTTACACACTTGAAGACAACACTATATTTCCTTATATTGAAGATCAAGTTGCAGATTGTTGTATTTTTGGGTTTAATACCCCTTGATGTAAACACCCCAAGTAAAGATTAAAGGGGGGTGTTAGAATTTATAATATTTCCTTGGTTGTATTATTTAAATAAGGATAAACCAAGGTATCTTTTATGTACTTTTGTCCTCTAGTCCAAGTGGGAGGACAACTCATATTTTGTAATTCCTTAATAAGGAAACTAGTTTATTCCTCCATAAGAGGATATGGACACTTGTCAGACACACTTATGAATGGTGGCATTCATATACTTGGGAGTTACATTCTAACTCCTCTCTCTCATCTCTATTTAAGAGATGCTCCTCTCTCTCATTTCTCAAATAATGAAGTTATTGTAAGTGAGCAACTCGCTCTCTCTTTCTTTCTCTCTCTCAATTTAGGCTATGGCCTCATTCATAATGTCACGAGGGGTTTTCTTTGCTTTCCCCTTTCAAAATCTATTGGCTCTTTGTTTGGATTCTTGGAGCATTCTCATGTGTTGGTGATTGATCTTGATATTTTATCTCATTCTTGGCTTATGGTAAAATTCCTTCTTGCACTTCACTTTCTTGGATTATTTCATTTACTTATTTTTCATCTTTTAATACTTCCAACATAGACACTATGACACCAAACAATGAACCGGATTCATGCTTGCATGGCGACTCTATAAATTTATTTTTTGAGTATAAATCTGATTCTGAGAAGCAAGGAGAGTGTTACGCTACCATAGATGGCACCACCTATGCGGTCCTAACTCAAAGCCAAAAAGACAAAACTCCCATTTTCATTCCTTCAATGGGAACCAATGATGCATCTACTTTAGGTATGAAAGAAAGCATTTAGGGAATGAAAAGTCTCACAGCCGGGTAAGGAAAATGATTCCTTTGATTTCATTCAGTTCTGTAAAAATTCCAAGATCCAAATTTCTCCCATAGACTATTTAAGGTTGAATCCCACTGAATTGAAAAGATTCATAGATTACTTAAAGGGAGATAGTATTAAATTGAATCATAATGTTACCTCTTCCAATGAGGATGATTCCTCACTGGCAAAACTATTTGAACAAGGGGAAACGACTGTGCTAGCTACCTTCCTAGGTCAAAAACTTGAACCATTTTATGTCTCATTGTATATCAATGGTTTTAAACTTAGCAATTGTATCATAGATTCAGATGCCTTTGATAATGTGATGCCTTTGATAATGTGATGCCTTTGATAATGTGATGCCTTCTCGTGTATCCAAGGCCTTAGGCCTCACCATGACAAAGGTCCATGGTAGATGCTATTCTATGGACACTAAGCAAGTTCCTCTGCCTGGCCAAGTCAAAGATGCCCAAGTAGCTCTGGTTGCCCAACCTGAAAAGAAGATGCTACTGACAATCCTTGTTGCAAATATACCGGAAAGCTATGGACTACTACTAAGTAGGATTTTTTGTAGAGACATGGGTGGGGAAATTAAATTGGATTGGTCCTAGGTGGTAATTCCTGTGGGAAATAAGAAGGTTAAACTAGAGCTTGAGGAGAAGTCAAAGTTCACGGTTTTGAAATCTGATGATCTGAAAGCTCAGATCCTATACCAAGAAATGGAGCTCAACAATTATATGATGTTTACCCAGAGCATTTTTGATGAACCTGAAGGAGAGAAAGAAGAAGTTGAGTCCTCTAGGAAAAAATAAGATTCCAAAAGTCTAGACACTAGAATTCGATGGTAGCTATTCTTCCTTTGGTTTTGGTGCAGGAGTGTTATTAATTTTGCCCGCAGGTGAATCTAAGCCAATAGCTTTCAAACTGGAGTTTGTAAATACCAATAATACAGCTGAGTATGAGGCATTGTTACTCGGAATAATTATTGTGAAGGAAAAGGGGGTAAAAGTTATAAAAGCTCGAGGCAATGCTGAGTTGATTGTGCGCTAGATCAAAGGTCAATACTCTGTCAAAAATCAAAAGATAAAGAGTTACAAAAATAGAGTGTGGGATGAGATCGAAGGATTGGATGCCTTTGTAATCAAATATGTCCCTAGAGAATTAAACTCCAAAGTAGATTCACTAGCAGTCTCTGCTTCCTTACTACTACCTCATTTAGAATTTAAAGAGAAGAAGTACTAGTAGAGGTGATGTACAGGCCATCAGTACTTGATAACATAGATGATTGGCAAGTATTTGATGATGAAAAATTCCTGTAGCTCTTCCTTGAAGGTAATGATAATCCCCCTGAAGAAAAGCCAAATGATCTCTCACAAGATCATCCCAAGAAACGAAAGAAGGATGAACCAGGTGTGACTCAATTACATGGTAGTGTCATTCCCCCATATTTTATATCATAGGAGAAATTGTTCAATCATCATGATACTTATGTTAAGAGGAAAAGGATAGAGAAAGGTCTTAGGACCAGGGAATATGAAGGGATGAACATTAGGAATGAGTCAAATCCTAGAATGATAAACATAGGGAAGTGTTGCACACCTGAAGAGAAAGTGAAAGCTAAAAGGCTTTTTCTGGAATACCAAGATGTCTTTGCCTAGAGTTATGAAGATTTGAAAAGCTTCATGGGAGGAAATTTCAAGCATCAAATTCTCCTAAAACCTGACGTTGTCCCATTTAGACAGAAACAAAGAAATTACAACCCAAAAGTGGCAGATGCTATCTTTAAAGAAGTTGAAAAAATGCTCAAAGCTAGGATTATCTACCCTATCCACCACTCTACATGGATAGAAAACATCATCCTATGAGGAAAAATAATGAAGAAATAAGGATATGGGTAGACTTTAGAAACTTAAATCAAGCTTCTTTAAAAGACAACTACGCACTCCCCAACATGGATCACTTGTTACAGATAGTTGCAGGGGCCAAAATGATGTCTATGCTCGATGGATTTTTAGGCTACAACTAAGTAGAGATAGAAGAGAAAGACTAGCACAAGACCACATTTACCACTCCCTCGGGCACATTTGCATACCACAGAATGTCATTTGGCCTCATCAATGCCGGTGCAACATTTTAGCGAGGTATGGATTTGTCTTTCATTGATATGAAAGATAAAATCATTGTCATATATTTGGATGACTTAACAGTGTTCTCTAAGAAAAGAAGTGATCATGTTAAGGATTTGGAAAGAGTATTGCGAAGGTGTAGAGAACATGAGATCTCTTTAAATCCTAAGAAGTCAATTTTCTATGTTACTAAAGGAAAACTACTGGGTCATATTGTATCACAAGAGGGTATCAAGACTGACCCAAAATGAGTCAAAGCCATTCTAATCTAATTTATGAAACTAGATTGCAATACCTGGTGCGATACCTGCAGTATTGTAGAATTCAATACGAAAATTGAGAACCAGATTGCAAACTAAAAACTAATCCATTCTATTCGAATATTTGAGTTTATACAAGTTTGATGGATCCCAAGGGTCATCAAAATCCCTTGGAAATGAAATGAAGAGCCATCATAATATTTATTACAAATAAACTATTCAAACTATCAAAAATTATCAAAAAACTATATATAAAAATTAGGTCTACTTGAAGAAGGCATAACTTTCTAGTCCTAGCTCTGATTTGTGAACCGTTTGATGCGTTGGAAAGGTATTCAAAAGAGCTAGAGTCAAATTTCAAAAATGCAACATCATCCAAGCCTAGAAATGCACCGAAGACCCTCAAAAATGTAGTTTACTAAAACATAGTAAAATTTGAAAAATTAGATTTTCAGTTTTTTCCAATTTAATCCTAAACATATTCAAAGGCTAAGTTTACCTATAAGTAAAACTAGAGCGAAGTCATTCTGCGGTCAAGTAAATTTTCTCAAAACATTTGTCCCTGACTTTTCAAAAATCACCAAGTGTATTGTGGACATGATGAAAGGTAATCAGAATTTCAACTGGAATGACCGTGGTAAAAGAGCCTTCCAAGATATAAAAGATGTTATAGCCAATGCTCCCATCTTATGTCACCCAAATTACAAGAAGGATTTCACAATTTATTGTTACGCATCTAAACATACATTGTCAGCTATCCTTATGCAAGAAAACAAAGAAGGAATTCAGGCTCCTATTGCCTTTATGAGCATGCCACTGAAAAATAATGAGCTAAGATATTCTTAGACCGAAAAAATGCCTTCTCGATGGTGAAGGCCTTGAAGAACTTCAGATTTTATATCTTACATTCTCACTCCATTGTGTTTGTTCCTGACATTGCAGTAAAGAGTATATTAACCCAACAAGATGTAGGATGTAATAACAGAGGGACTTGGGTAGCTAAAACACAAGAATATAATATAGAGATTAAGCTAACTAAACTGGTATGAGGCAATGCATTGTGCAAAGCTATGGTAGAAAGTGAAGAAGATAATCAGCCTGAAACATAACAACTAGTTTTAGCAGTGGGTTTACAAGACCCATGGTTTGAAGACATCGTATATTTCTTGACTTGTGGTGAATGCCCTGAAAGATTGACAGCTAAACAAAGGAGAGACTTGAGGTTGAAAACTACTCAATATGTCATTTGGGAAGGGATGTTATACAAAAGATCTGTAGATGGAACTTTTCTTAGATGTGTGGACAAGCAACAGTAGGAGAGATTGTTAGAAACATTCCATGACGAAGCTTGTGGTGGGCATTTTTCATCTTCTGTAACTGCATTTAAGATATTGAGACAATGCTATTATTGGCCAGGAATGTTCAAGGATGCATATCATTGGGTGGCCAAGTGTGAAAAATGTAAGATGTTCATAGGACAACCTCAGTTAGCAGCCCTTCCTCTCAGACTAGTAATAATAGAAGGTCCCTTTCATCAATGGGGCCTCGATTTTATCGGGCCTATCAATCCTGCATCAAGTGCTGGTCATACTTACATAATCACTACAACTGATTATTTTATGAAATGGATGGAGGCAAAGGCCACTAAGAGAACTACTTCTGAAATAGTGTGTGAATTCATCAAGGAGAACATCATGGTAAGATTTGGTGTGCCTGTTAAACTGGTCATGGATAATGTAGCTTACTTTTCTTCAGCTAAAATTACTAAATTCTATTTTGAGTACGACATAACTACTAGTCATTCATCCAACTATTTCCCACAAGGAAATGGTCAAGCTGAATCAAGTAATAAGAACCTGGTAAATATAGTGAGAAAACTTGTCTCAGATAACCAAAGGACTTGGCATAAGAAAATTCACAAAGCACTCTAGGCTGACAGAGTAACTCCAAAGAGGGCCATTGGTATTTCACCTTTTGAGCTGGTATACGAAGTTGAGGCAAGCCTTCCCCTGCCTCTAGAATTGGCTACTAACAAGTTGAGAATGGTGGTAGAAGATGGCATCTATAAAGATGGGTTAGAAAAATAAATTATGTATATGAATAAACTTGAGGAAGAATAGGAAAAGATTGTTGATCACATCACAGAACATCAGATGCAAGTAAAGAATCTCTTTGACAATAAAACTAGACCAAGGAATTTCATGGTTGGAGATTCAGTTCTGCTATGGGATAAATGAAGGGTGCCTAAAGGAATGCATGGAAAATTTGAGACACTCTGGAAAGGACCATTCATCATCCATGAGGCCTTTGACATAAATTATTTCAAATTGGTGTATCCAAATGGTGAGGTACTACCCTTGACCTATAATGGTCAAGATTTGAAATTGTATCAAGTTATAAATTGAAAGCAGGTAACTCTTGTATTGTATGATAGTTATGTTTAGTTCCCATTTCTATTTTCCTTAGTTTAGTTTTTCCTCGCTTTGTCTTTCCTTTCCTATTTCCTTCCTTTGCTTTAGTTTTGTTGTGAGCTGCCTTTTCATTTATCTTTGTGAAACCAGATATTTGGATTCCTTGCTTAGATATGATCATATCCAAGTCCCCAGATGTTTAAGCCTTTTCAATCCAATCTTATGTACCATCTCATATGATACTAAGTTATCAGTACTACCACTAACCATAACAACTTTACAACATTTACCTCTTGATTTGCACATAGTCCTAAACAAATTCCACCTTTGTATCAGTTCAACTTCCTTTCTACTCAACATGACTCTCCTAAGAATAAGAGACTCTCCCATCTTAGGTTCAACTTCATTTATGTTGCCCCACTTTTGTTCTTCCTCCTTTAAAACAAAAGTGAATACCTTGTGTTAGATTGAGTAATGAATTTTGAGGTAATAAATTGGAGTCTAAGTCTAGAATCCCCCTAGGATAGGTGGTCTTTATCAACTAATCCCTTCATGCCTTCTTTCTACCTTTAATCTGGGGTGGTTTTTAATTTCATCCTAGGAATGGGTAAGTTATAGTTCCTAATTCGATAAAGACTCTTTTTCTTTCACTTTTGATCGATGGTATTCATATGAATGTGAAGCTCTAAAATGACATTTTTCCCCTTTGTCAGAAAATTGAAAATCGCCTTCTCCTCGGTGGGTTTTGACCCATGATGGTAATTTTCCATGAGAAGAGAACACTAGAATCATCAAGTGCATAGACAAGGCCTAGAGATCAAGATTCTTGAGTTAAGAGTGAGTTGGGTCTAGAAAAGTACCTTGGCGGAGAAGCTATAATGAACTTCCATGCTTGCGGAGTTTTTCCTACAGAAGTTGTTTCTAAAGGATAGTGGAAAGTGTATCAGAGATTCCCAAAAGCCAAGTGTCTAGATTTTGAGGAAATGAGATTGAGCCCCTGCAGTGGATAAAATAGTCTCAGACTATGAGAGAGTGAGAAAGAGACCTTTTTTAGGGAATTGGTTTTTAGCTTCTCCCTTATCAGAAAATCACTTGAGAAGGTCAGTTTTTGAGAAGCAACAACTTGTGAAGGAATAAGCACAAGAAATCATGGGAATTGAATGATCTATTATGATGAAGAAAGCCTGCTTTGACACCTAAAATAAATTGCTAAAGAAATGGGTCAATTGTGGATTTTTGGAAAATCACTCCCCAGCTTCTCCACAGTCAGGTTTCTACCTTCGAAGTGAGTTTTCTGACAAAGGTGTTGAATGGAGAGAAGTGGAAAAGTAAACATATGCTATGTCAATTAAATTACCATTATAGCTACTCCAAACAGGTAAAAGTGATTTCTTAAGGTCGTTAATAAGGTGCATTTAATTCAAATCTTAACGTTAGAACTTTAATGGATATTTTTAAAAATCTCTCACTCGTGTGGCGTGAGATATGGAAAGTAACAGTAAGGAAGCTAGTTGTTTATAAAAGACTCAAACAATCAAGTGAAAATTACCACTTGTTCACATCTTTTTCACACACCTTTGATTTCCCACAATTCCACAGATCATCTTATGACATTCTCCAAAGCTTCTTAACAGTAAATCAAAAGCATAATTAGAAGCTATGGCCACTAGATTCATGGGTTACAATGGGTTGAATGGAATTACATCTTAATGGAAAAATTTGATAGATACATCACTTAGATTCTACGATTTGTGAAATCTACACAGAAGATTCAATGAAGAAAATATCCACCCCATGACACAGAAGCTCAAAGGTAGCAGTTTGGTCGAAGCTGCTGGATTTCCTGTTGTAGTGTAAGCTCCCGAACTAATCCGAGAATGTATAACCAGATTCAACCTAGATACAAAATAGATTTTGTTGTTAGATGACATAGTACTAATCTCCATTGATGGATAATCTGTGCATAACAGTCTTCATATCCCAGAGTGAGCGGAATTTTCAAATATGAACTTCTCAATCGCAGTTTCATAATATAATGAGAAGAAGATGAGGTGGAGGAAAGAGATCATGAAATCATGGTTTCAGAAGGCTAGAAGCATAAAGGTAAAAGTGCCAAAGACACTTTTTGGGATAGATCTGAAGGCTGAGATCATCAACATCCTGGTGTTCCTTCACAAGATAAAAGGTGAAAGTGACGCATTGAATTTCATAGAACACTACTTCTTCTTGGTCTGGGTAATATGTGTTGAACATCATTATATAGACCAGGCTCAAGTGGTAAGTGAAAATCTATCCAATGCCTTGAGTCTTGCCAAGTACCAGAACAAATTTTACATGTCTTCCTCTTTAATCTATGTTTTAGCTACATTGAAAGTATGGCTAGGAATCCATAGGCTAGAAGAATATGAAGATGATGTGAAAATTTATGATTTCTTCCCTCATTTGAAGTTACAAAATAGCTATGCCAAGTTCATTAAAGTTAATGACTCATTTACAATGAGGTTGTGTGGAGAACTACAAGGATGCCTAGAGTGGAGGTTCTCACCAAAGGCCATGGAATTCATCACCCAATTTGGGAGCTTCTTCATTCAATTTGCTAGTTTCTCATACCTTAGTCTTGCAGGTTTTGATGATTTTCCCATGAAGCTGCCAAGGTACCTCGATGACATGATCGTGCTCTTAGAGGTGATCTGATAGATGTTGCAAGTGAGCTTGATTAGTGTGGGAATTAAGAAGAAAGGCTATGAATTCTTTGTTACCATTGGAGCTTATAGCTGTGCGTCAAGATCGAATGTTAAGAACATGATGAAGGTGTTTGAGAGAAGATATAAGCCAGACATGTATGAAAATTTGAGGCCTCAATTTGATCTAGTAGGTTATGCCAAGAATCACCTATAGATTGGCACTATGGTCAAGCACATCCCTGAACTTGAAGATTATTGGGCGAACTGCAAAGATGAGTTAGAAAGGCGAGAGAGGTTTTACTCTAGATTGACTATTGAACAAATCAAGTTGTTCAATTTCAACATTAATGTTGAAGGCATTGTTGATGATGGAGAACATATGTATACTGACACATATTGAGATCAGATCAAGCCCTATCCTGTGAGCTCTGAACTAGTTCAAGGTCAAGCTATAGAAGATTTGGAGACCTTAATGACGAAAGTCCTTAAGAGAACCAATAAGTGGGTTCAGTGGATGATGGGAAGGAGAAAAAGATCTTGGAAGCCTACTCCTCAACAAGCTCCTGCAGTTGAGCTGATGAGTGCTCCTGCATCCTCCTCTTTACTAGCGCCATCTATGGCCAAAGGACTAGCTCAACTAGCAGGTGGAGATGATGAACTGCCTGAAAAAGAAATCCCACTTGAAAAGACTTGGAGAGCAGGCTCATCTCCAGTCATCAGTTCAAATGAAGAAGCCGAAGTTGTTAAATCCATCAAGCCAGCTGAAGAACTTGTTGGGGCCATGAAACCAGAGCGACAAGCACAAGGGGGAACTATTGAGACACAAGGTGACACTCCTACTCAAGAGGCTCCTACCATTGTTGAGGTTGGCGATGATAGTAGTAGTTCAAAAACTAATGATACCGATGAACATCTGGGGTCTACTCAAAAGGAAAAGAGCATTTCTTCTCCATAGGTTAATCCTTTCGCTTCCAAGCCTACATCTTCCCCTCTTGTTATTAGGAAATTATTTGTGGACAATTTGATTTCTACAACAAACATTACAAGTGTAGAATCATGGCTTGAGAAAACTCTAGAGTGGAAAAGAAAAAGGGTTGAGCAAGGCACTCCTAGTGGTGAAATGTTCTCATAAGCGATGCAGTCAGGATCAGCTGTGAGCAAAGCTAAGAAGACTAGGACTCTGACCACTCTTGGTCGAGATCCAGACATAGGGCACTTGATGATGGAAATAGCCAAGCCACTAAAGGATGACAAAATTGATGACCTTACTGCCTCAGACTTTGCACTCCAGTGCTTAGACATGGGGCTTGCCCACCATGATACCAAAGTAGACTTGTGGAAGTCTAGTAATGTCTTGATTGAGGAAGAGCTCAAAAAACTCAAATTCACCAAGACTCGACTCAAGGTGGAGATTAAAGAAATGACTAACTTCATTGTGCAGTTGGTGACTCCTGTGGCAACCCTACCCAGTTCCCTGACAACATTTGATCCTGCTGCAACCGAGAACCAGGCAATACTTGCCAAATTGCAAGAAGATAGACATTTCAAGCATACTGGCAGGAGGTGGATTGAATGACTTAAGTCTAAAGGTATGGTAGCCATTGAGCAGCTTGGGAGTGTCTTTTTATAATTAGATGTAGAGAAGGATTCTCTCAAGGGACACGTGCAGATACTCACAACAAAGAGGTTGAGATGCGAAGAGTGCATGGTGCTACTACATTGGTTGGTCGCTATGAAGACTAAAGATGCAATCAAGGCCAACATATTATAGAAAGGGGATGAATCTTTGATCAAATGGCTCCAAGGGGTTGAGTTCAAAATGGAGATGATAATCAAGGTAAAGGCAAGAATGAAGGTGACCGAAGAAGAAGTCACCAAAGAGCAAAGTGAAATCTTCATATATTTGATAGGTCTTCATTCTGAGTCTCAAGCCAGTGAAGATGGAAAGAGCCCAATTGGTATAACCAATATGCAAAAGTTGTTCTCTGACTACTTGGACCAGCTTGCAGAGTTATGTGGGTCTCACCTCGACATAATACCTGATCTTTAGCAACTCGATGGATGTATACACAAAGCCATGGAGAAGATGCAACCTTGAAAAGATGTTGCAAAACACATAGAGAAAGATCATGTCCACTAGCTCATAAGATTGAAAAAATATGTACTTCCCAGATTCTGAAAGGATGATTCCAATTCTTGCAGTCACCAAAGCTCATAAGGCTATGTTGGAGAAGGTGAAGAAGCTAACAAAGAGCAAATAGCTTTCCCATCTTCTTTTTGATGTACATTGTATAGTCAGTAAATGGCCACTTGTCATTTACCGACTTTGTAGAATATGAATCGATTCAGTTGATTTTGTAACGGCTTAACTCTTGAAGCCTATATGTAACTCTTTGAAAATTAATGAAAAGGTTGGCTAATTTTTGGTGTGAAATACATCTTGTTGTGAAGTCAATCTATAATGTGTTTTGTGTCATTTATTTACTGTTCCATGCATTTTTAAGTTTGAATGTTTGTTTTCCTTAATCTGGATTGAAATTAGCAAATAGACAAAGTTATGTTTCTCTTCTTTAGTGTAGCTAATCGATAGTAATCAGAGCACCACTTGGAGGTTGGGAGAATACACATATGTCATGTTTAGATTAGATTCATACATGTTGTTTTGCTACATTTCATTAATTCAAGTAGAATTCATCGTTGCATTCCCACTGGTGTGAATTCATAAGTATTATGAAATCTTGAATTTGGTTAGAGTTTAGAATCAAATTCACTGCTTGGATTAGTTTCTCACCGAGTGCTAATTTGGTTACCTCTGCTGTTCTCTGATCAAGAACATACCCCATTAGGATTTAGAACAAACAAAATTCATTGCATATCTTCACATAAGGGAGTTGTACCTGTTAAAATTCAAAGGGAAGTTAGTTGAACAGTTAACAACTTTCCAACTGTTCATATTCACATTATTTCTTAAGGATATTTTGGGCAAATAAAGAGTTAAATTCAAAAAGAACAATCTTTTTACCAACAATTTACCACAAAGTCATTAGTAGTTTGTTCTCCATGTGCCACAAAATTATGTTTTCCCATGTTATTACTAGATCCTTCAGAACATTAAAAATCCCTATGACCTATGCCACCACATTTGAAACAAGTACCTTTGAACTCCTTACTATGATTACCTCTTCTAGGTATCCTCTAATAATATTCAACTTCAATAGTTTGCTTCTCTTTGCCATTGATGCTAACTTGTTTTTCCATTCCTCTATGGTTACCTTGTCTTCTCTTCAACTAATCATCTTCTCTCAATGCATACTAATAAGCATCCTCAATATTACTAATCCTTAACATACTCAACTCACCTTGAATATTAAATCTTAGACCATTAACATACCTACCTGCCTTCTTATTAGATACTTCCTTGTGACCAGATCTAATAGTCATCTTATAGAATTCCTTTGTATATTCTTCCACACTCATGTCTTTCTACCTCAAGTTTTACAATTTCTTGAACAACTCTAACTCCTCAAGGATGAATTTAGCTTCTAACCTAACAACCATCACCCTCCATTTGGTGATTTTTTTCTCATTGTGCTCCTCTCTATCTTTCTGTAATTCCTTCCACCACAAGGCAATATGGCCCTTCAACTCAGTCTATGCTAACCTAATCCTCTGTAGGTCTCTGATATCTTCACGCTCAAAGTGATCTTCTAACTCTCTAATCTAGTCGATCAAATCATTAGGATGTAATGAACTGGTGAAAGTAGAAACATCCATCCTATGAATCTTACTTGTACCATAGCTCTCAATAATATATCCTCGTTTATAGGGATCTCAACATTTACAACCTCAAGATCTTCAACAAACTCCTCATGTTCTTCTTTAGTCTCATGATTCCTTCTTAATCCAATCAACACATCTATGATCTCATTCCTCATCTCTATTCTAAAATATTCTATCATTTTCTCTAGTCTTCTAGGGTTCATGTTTCTAGGAGGAATCTTCCAATTCTCAGGTGCAACTACCTCTCCAACCAATGATCTATTACAAGATGTTTCTCCAACCAATGATACAAGAAATCTGCTCTAATCTGTATGCCTTCAAATATCAACAACCAACAACAAACCCATCCTCACCACCTTACACAAGTCCTCTTTTATTACAAGTCAGATCTTCACTCTGTCACCTCACGATCAATAGGTCCAATGCTTCACAAGTCAAGAACTTGTATCTACCAACACAATAATATCAACCTCATTCAACCTCAACCCTATTCAACCTTATACTCAACCATGCTCAACCTTACACTTCAATACCATCTAACACAATCAAGGATGGAGAAACCTTAATGAGATTGGTCCAATCCTTGTAGAAAATATAACACAATGAAAGAAAACAAGATAAATAAGTAAAAATGAGAGATTCAACCTTTTATTATCATCGAAAAATTATTTACAATAGATCTATAATATGTTGTTTCACATGCCAGTCATACATGCCAAGCATACAAGCCTGATTACACTAAAAAAACCTTACAATCCTACCCAAGCTAAGATAAATAATCTTATGAGACCATCCTCCCTTTTCATTCTGTTTAGGAACAAGCCCACGAGCTTATAAATCCATTGCAACATCAAGTCAACCTTAAAAAGATTACATTCCCCAATAATTGAGAAAATACATTACAACCAAATAGGTCAAGACCCAAATATTTAGGAAAAACCTCCAATGAAAGGACTAAGAGACGCAATCACACAATAATTTTGACCTCTAACATAATAATGAGTTGGAATAATCATGTACGGAAAAGAAACTGGAAGATTAGGAAACAATCGAAAAACATGATGACAAATCGAGAAAAGATGAACATGATAGATACATAAAGAATATGTCATAACTATTAGAATAACTGAGAGGGGGGGTGAATTAGTTATCGAGTGTCCCAAAACAAAATGTATAATTCAAAACAATTTCTATAATTTTTGCTTGTCAGTAAACAATAAAACTTTCATTGTCTGTGCTTTTACCAATTACTAGTCTAATACTATAACAGTTTACCGATCAAAATCTAACTTGTAACATGTAAAGAATGATAACAAACAAATATCACAATCAACACATAACACAAGAGATTTAACGTGGAAACCCTATAAAGGGAAAAACCACCTTAGACCGGCAACCCAAAATTGTTCACTCTTCTGAAGTGAGGTCGGTTAAGACCCAACCTTGTTAAAGGTTTACAAACACACTGTCAGGTGTGACCTTGTTAGAGGATTTTAGACTAGAAGTTATAATCCAACCAACATTCACTATGGGGTTGATAGGATAACAATGTTCATTCTATGAATGATACATCATAAGACTTTCATAGTCCACTCGGTTAAGAGATTTTGACTGTATACAATGGTTAAATATGTAACAGTAAATGACCTGCCTTAATACAACTTCAATTGCAGGTTATAGATCAATATTTAGTCCATACAAATCCTTCTGATCAATATTTCATTTCAAATTCAATACTATATCAACTTAATATTCATTGGTAATTGCTCTCTATAGCTCGATAGTTGTTCTGCAACTCGGTTCTTACTTAACCAGTATGATCAGGATGCATGAAAACCTTGCTCAAGTGATATTCCTGCAGCTTCTACTTCTTTCGGCATCTTTCATAAAGAAATTATGTTCTCTTATATAGATGAGTAAATAATTTTCTTCTCCACCATCAGATTTTGTCACTTCAAACTTTCTCGGTACTTGTGTCAATAACACGTTTCAATCTTCTCCGTTAGATCTTCCTTGAATTTCGTCAGTTGTCGATCTGTGTAACAAACATTATTTGTTACCTCGATGTTATACTCTTGCCAGCTCATCAATCTTATCGGCTAAACTAATCATTTAATTCATTTTGTTTCGCTCGGTTAACAAAGAAATGCGTCGGTGAACACTGCTCGATTAATACTGTGATCAGTACACACTACACTCTGTCGGTGTATACTAAAAATGCTTCATTTACCGACAACACTGCTTTGTGTCTTTCAGCTCTATACTTAATTATAGATGAATGCAACATAATAAAGTCAATATCATCAAGTCATAGACTCATCAACAAGTTACTCAATGTGTTCCTTATCCTCATCTATCGTGTACATCTTGCCTCGTGTAGATTTCTCTTTTCTTCATCTTTTTCACCTTTCTTCAGATGTCTTTGTATAGTAACTTACAAGATAAGTGCTGTCAAACTAGTTGACATCAATGACAACATAATATTGATTTAATCATATTACATATCTAATCAACAACTCCTCAGTGATCTTGTAATCACAGATTCTTCAATCAGATTCCAAATCAGTTGTAGTTCAATAATCTCTCCTTTTGGCATTGATGGCAACTCAAGTAATATGAAATGTACCATACACATACCAAACATATATTCTACAACTTTTGAACAAAATGTTGTAATTCGAATAGACTTAATATGTTTATTCACTACGTTACTAAATATCATTAGATAATACAACTTTACCATTCTATAGTTGTGATCTTTTCAGTTCTCCTGTTCCTGCTTTTGTTCTTTGTAACTGGTCTTCAATACTCTGTCTCATTCAGATTGTCTCTCCCTTAGATAATTCTCATCGGTGCTTGTTCATTTTCATATCTTGTTCCTTTTCATATTGTTTATCTCTCCCTTTGACAACAATGCCAAAGAAACAAATAAACAAACAATTCGGTCTTCCTCTGTATCTCTGAATACTGATATTCCAATCGGTTCAAGTTTTCAAACTTAATCACAACCTTGAATATGATGCAAAGTGTAAACTATGCTGCATCAACATGAATGATCTTCTGATATAAGTAGGCTGATGCAACAACTATATCACATTAATGACTGATAGACAAGGGATAGACCCCAAGTCTAGTCCTTAAGTATTCAAATGTGTCCTTCGATAGGGGTTTTGTAAAAATATCTGCAAGTTGTTCTTTAGATGTAACAAATTCTAACTTCACTTGCTTCTCTTGCACTTGTTCTCTTAAGTAATGATACTTAATAGATATATGCTTTGTCTTAGAGTGCATCATAGGATTCTTTGAAATATTAATAGCACTAGTGTTGTCACAATATATAATCACCGGGTCAGTGATTAAATCATTCATTCCTTCCAACACTTGTTTGATATATGCAATGTTTGAATAGTTAGTAGCAATAGCAACATATTTTTCTTCAGTTGTAGACTAAGAAATACAAGTCTGCTTTTTACTTGTCTAGGTTACAAGTCTTTCACCAAAGAAAAATGCTCCTCCGATGGTGCTTTTTCTATCATCCACATTTCCAACCCAATCAGCATCGGTGTAAACTTTTAGTTCAAACTTCCCTTCCTTAGGATACCATAATCCATAATTCTCTATTTTCTTCAAGTATCTTAAGATCCTTTTTGTAGCTATCATGCGTGTTTCTCTAGAATTAGCATAAAATCTTGCAACAATTCCCACAGCATGTGCTATATCTGGTCTACTATGAACTATGCATATTAACTTACCAAGCATGGATCGGTAAAGTGTCTAGTTTACCTCTATAGTTTCATCCTCCTTTGTCAATTTGCATCTAGTAGCCATCAGTGCTCCTACGGGTTTAGCATCTTCCATGTCAAATGTCTTCAGTACTTCCTTTATGTATTTAGATTGTGTGATGAATATTCCATCACTTTGTTGAATCACTTGTAGTCCAAGAAAGAACTTAATCTCTCCAAACATAGACATTTCAAATTCCTTTTGCATTTCATCAGAAAATGCCTTACAGACAAGATCTAAGCCTCCAAAGACAATATCATCAACAAATATTTCAGCAATGATAATAGTATCATTAGTATCACCTTTCACATACTAATTGTTGTTTTCACTTGTTCTAACAAACCCAATACTTAGCAAGTAAGTATGTAGTCTTTCATACCATGCTCTCGGTGCTTGCTTCAATCCATATAAAGCTTTATGTAATCTACATACCATGTCTTTATTATTGGGATCAACAAATCCTTCAGGTTGTTCAATGTAGACCTCTTCTTCAAGTATACCATTCAAAAATGCTAACTTCAGATCCATTTGATAGACTTTGAATTTCTTATGTGTAGCATATGCAAGTAGCATTCTAACTCCTTCTAATCTAGCAACAGGTGCAAATGTTTCACCATAGTCAATGCCTTCTTCCTGTTCATATCCCTTGCATACCAATCTATCTTTATTTCGTGTGACTTCACCATTTTCGTTCAATTTATTCTCGTATATCCACTTAGCACCAATAACATTCTTATCTTTTGGTTGGGGTACTAAGGACCAAGTTTTGTTCTTCTCTATTTTCTCTATTTCCTCCTTCATTGCATTAACCCATTCTTCATTTTGTAATGCAACTTTCACAGTTTTAGGTTCAAATTCAAAAATTAAACATGTACCTTATCTTGTTTTGCTTCTAGTTTGCATTCCAGCATGTCTGTCTCCAATGATTTGTGTTTCAGGATGATGTCTTCTAACAAAACTAGCCAAAAATTGATTTCTCCTTTCTTGCTCATCCTGTTCAGGGTCATTTCCTTGCTTGGTAGCTCCATCTTGTTCCTCGGTTTGTGTTGCCTGTTGTCTTGCATTGTTTCCTTGCTAACTGGTTGTCACACTTTGCGGTGTCGATAGATACTCTGGATGTTCAATGTAAGTGAATTTACCATAGTCTTTTGGTTCCTTTGTACTTTCCTCTATGTACTTGTTATCAAACTCATCAACTCAAACATTAGTACTTTCAACTATCTTATTTGTAACCTTATTCAAACATTTATATGCTTTACTTGTAGTGGAATATACCAAAAATATTCCTTCATCTCCTTTAGAATCAAATTTTCCATTTCTCTCATCTTTCAAAATAAAGCATTTACTTCCAAAAATTTTGAAATAACTTACAGTAGGTTTGTGTCCAAACCATAGTTCATAAGGTGTTCGGTTGGAGTCCTTTAGTTGTACTCGGTTAAGAACATACATAGCTATACTGATAGCTTCCCTCCAATATGTATGAGCAACATTCTTCTATATCATCAATGTTCTAGCCCAGTCAATTATAGACATGTTCCTCCTTTCAACAATGCTATTTTGCTGAGGTGTTCTCAATGCAGATACTTGTCTTTTGATTACATGCTCATTACAAAAATTAGTAAATTCATCAGAGATAAATTCACCTCCTCTATTAGATCTTAAGCATTTTATTTCCTTTCCAATTTCTTTCTCTACCTTAGCTTTATACCACTTAAACATTTTGAAAGCTTCATATTTCTCTTTCAGGAACATAACAGTCATTAGTCTAGTATAATCATCAATAAAAAGAATAAAATATCTATCACCAAAATAGCTCTGAGTCCTCATAGGACCACATAGGTTGGTATGAACCAACTCAAGTATCTTCTTTGTTGAATAGTCTTTGCTTTTAAAACTAGACTTAATCATCTTACCTTTCTGACATTCATGGCACATGGCATGATCGGGTTTTGTCAAGTTAGGCAATCCTCTAACACATTTCTTTTACAAATCTTGATCATGTTGTGAAAATTCACATGGCATAGCCTTCTGTGCCACAACCAGGCATCTTCATCCTTTATTAATAAACAAGAAATCCATATCAAGATAGAATAGATTACCTATGGATTGTGTACCAATTCTGACAAGTCTTCCTCCATCATCATAGATCTTCACTTTTTTGCTCTCAAAAGCCAGTCGGTGGACTGAATTATTCAATTGAGCCACACTTAACAAATTATAGTTCAATCCATTTACCCAGTATGCATTTTCACATTGTTGTCTGTCATTGATCAACACTGATCCTTTACCTCTTACCAAACAAGGTGCATCATTTCCCATTCTCACAGATCCTCCATTATATTCAACAAGATGATCAAACTTCTCTACATCACTGGTCATATGATGTGTATAGCCACTATCTATGATCCATGTATCATTTGTACTTACTTTAGAGATTAGTGTTGTCTCTTCATGTTTCTCTTCTTCCTCTGAGTCATCTTTCATAGCAACAAAGACAACTTCTATATCATCATTAGAATTAGATTTAGTTTCAATATCTTCGACTATGTAACATACCTTTTTGCCTTTTTCATCTCGGTTGTCTCTATTATTGTGTCGGTAGCCTCTATTGACTCTTCTCCCATAGCTTCCTTCAGATCGGTCTTTGGATCTATCATCATCTTTCTTTTGAGGACATCTAGCAGTGATGTGACTGACTTATTTACAATTAAAGCATGCTAAAGGTAGCTTACCTCTATACCTTCCTTTTCCTTTGGGCAATCTTCTGGCCATAAGTGCTTCAAGCTCATCAAGTTCATCATCGGTATTATCATCACTATCACAATTCTTACTATTCCTGCTAGACTTTCCAATCTTCAAAGAAGACATGAAAGTGGATTCAATAGAAGGAACAACACTGTTATCAAAGTTGTTTAATTCAAAGGTTGTAAGTTTACCAATTAGAGTGTCAAGAGTAAGGTTGGATGTAGCTCTTATTTCATGAATTGCAAAAATCCTAATTGCATAAATTGGTAGTAAAGTTCTGAGAATCTTGCTTATCATTGTTTCATCATCAATTACTCCATCAGATGCTCTACTAGCGTGTACCACCTCTTTGAGTCTATTTGAATATTGGACAATGTTCTCACCTTCTTTCATTCTCATATCATCAAATCCGCCTCTCAGACTTTCAGCTCGGGCTCTTTTGACATTCAGATCTACACTGTATATTTATGTTAATCTATCCCACATTCCTTTGGCAGTCGTGCATGTCTTGATATCTTCAAATTTAGTGTTGGTACGTGCAGCAACAAGTTCCATCATAGTAACATTATGTTCATGCTTGTCCTTCAGTTGATCAAGAGTTAAGGGACTAGTGGGTGGTTGTATGTAGCCATTCTCTATTAGATCTAGTGTAGAGTTCCAAATTCCAGATATGTGCAGCTTCATTTTGCTTTGCCATACTATGAAGTTCTCTTTGTTCAGTTTTGGTACTTCCCTCTTATACATCTTGAGATCTTTATGCTTAAGTCCTTAAAACTCTGTTCCAAGCAACCAAAGCTCTGATACCAATTGTTAGAATAATTGAGAGGGGGGGCGAATCAGTTATCTAGTATCCCAAAACAAAATGTATAATTCAAAAAAATTTCTATAATTTATGCTCGTTGGTAAACAATGAAACTTTCACTATCTGTGCTTTTACCGATTACCAGTCTAATACTATAACAGTTTATCGATCAAAATCTAACATGTAACATGTAAAGAATGATAACAAACAAATATCACAATCAACACATAACACAATAAATTTAATGTGGAAACCCTATAAAGGGAAAAACCACCTGGGACTGGCAACCCAAAATTGTTCACTCTTCTGAAGTGAGGTCAGTTAAGACCCAACCCTGTTAAAGGTTTACAAACACACTATCAGGTGTGACCTTGTTAGAGGATTTTAGACTAGAAGTTATCATCCAACCAACATTCACTATGGGGTTGACAGGATAACAATGTTCATTCTATGAATGATACATCATAAGACTTTCATAGTCCACTCGGTTAAGAGATTTTGACTGTATACAATGGTTAAATATGTAACAGTAAATGACCTGCCTTAATACAACTTCAATTGCAGATTATAGATCAATATTTAGTCCATACAAATCCTTCTGATCAATATTTCACTTCAGATTCAATACTATATCAACTTACTGTTCGTCGATAATTGCTCTTTGTAGCTCGGTAGTTGTTCTGCAGCTCGGTTCTTACTTAACCAGTATGATCAGAATGCATGAAAACCTTGTTCACGCGATATTCCCGCAGCTTCTACTTCTTTTGACATCTTTCATAAAGAAATTATGTTCTCTTAAATAGACGAGTAAATCATTTTCTTCTCCACCATTAGATTTTTTCACTTAACCACATTCATAGATTTTGCCGCTTAAAAATTTCTCTGTACTTGTGTTAATAACATGTTTCAATCTTCTCCATTAGATCTTCCCTAAATTTCATCAGCCGTCGATCTGTGTAACAAACATTATCTGTTACCTCGATGTTATACTCTTGCTAGCTCATCAATCTTATTGGCTAACCTAATCATTTAATTCATTCTGTTCCGCTCGGTTAATAAAGAAATGTGTTGATGAACACTACTCGATTAATACTACGATCAGTATACACTACACTCCATCGATGTATACTAAAAATGCTTCATTTACCGAGAACACTGCTTTGTGTCTTTCAGCTCTATACTTCATTATAGATGAATGCAACATAATAAAGTCAATATCATCAAGTCATAGACTCATCAAAAAGTTACTCAATATGTTCCTTATCCTCATATGTCATGTACATCTTTCCTCATGTAGATTTCTCTTTTCTTCATCTTTTTCACCTTTCTTCAGATGTCTCGGTATAGTAACTTACAAGATAAGTGTTGTCAAACTAGTTGACATCAATGACAACATAATACTAATTTAATCATATTACATATCTAATCAGCAACTCCTCAGTGATCTTGTAATCATAGATTTTTCAATTAGATTTCAAATAAGTTGTAGTTCAACAATAACTTATGCGCGATGAAATCAAATGATGTGTGATCATAGGATAAGCTCTAGGATGATGCCAAGAACCCATTGTCATGATCACAACACAAAATAAAAAGCACAAATTGACCACTGAAAAAAATACTAGGTTGATCAGAATAAGAAAAAATGAAAACAAACATATATTTTTGGTTGATGCAAGATTGTCAAGGTCCTGAGATGGTCCTATGTGAACTGCGATATCCTTTTTGCAACACTCATATGTTGAATGGCTATAAAAAGTTGCTTTAATACATTAGCCACTTGTTCTTGACATGTTTATAGGCCTCACATGACATCTTGAGCCTCTCTTGATGAACCATAACTGATTGAATATCTGATGAACTGAAGAAACAATGATTAGAGATCACTGAGCTACTGAAATGATATGTAAGATGATTACATCAATCAATATGTTGTCATTGATGTCAACTAGTTTTGAAATTACTTATCATGTTAGTTACAAATATCTAAACATCCATTGAAGGAAGAAAAGATGAAGAATTGAGATATCTACATAAGGAAAAGATGGATATGACAGATAAGGATAAGGTAAACATTAGGTAACGCATTGATGAGTCTATGGTTGTATATTGTTGACTTGATCATATTACATTAATCTATTATAAAGAAGAGATTTGAAATTGAAAAATTCAAAGTGGTCGGTAATTGAAGATTTTTGTATACACCAACCAGTGCAGTGTATATTGAGCGACAGTATAACCGAGCTAGTTATCACCGACGCATTTCTATATTAACTAACTATGGATGAAAACATCAAATGCTAAGAACAACCAATTGAATTTGATGAGATGGAAATTCTTATGATTTCAAGGTTAAGGATAAAGTTAGTTATGAGATCCACGACTAACAAAATTCAGAGATGATCTAAAAGATGAGATTGAATTGTGTTAATGACACATCTGCCGAGTAAGGTTTAAGCAACAAAATGGATGAAGGAGATTAAGAGGCAAAATCTAATGGTTGATATGAAAATGATTTACTTGTCTATATAAGAGATATGAGTTTCATTATTGAAACATGCCGAAAAGAAGGAGATTGCAGAGATTTCGCGTGAAGACTATATTCATGCATGCCTAATCAAATTGGTTATTGAAAGAACCAAGCTGTAGACATTACTGAGCGTCAGAGAACTATTTATCGAGTGAAAGTAAGTTGAGAAATATTGAGGAAGTGAAATTGATTAATGATTAGAGGATTTTATGAGCTTAGTATAGATATGAATATTTGCAATTGAGTTGTATTTGAATTAGATCAGTATTGTATCAGTTTAACCATTGATTCAAAAAATCTCTTAACCGAGTGGACTTAATAGTCTTATTGTATTACTCTATGACATTTGTTGAATGTAAAGTGTTATCTTGTTGACCCCATAGTGAATGATGGTCAAAAGTTAACTGTTAGTGATAAATCCTCTAACCAGGTCACACCTAATAGTGTGCATTGTAACCTTTAATAGGGTTGGCTCTTTACCGAGCTCACTTTAGACGAGTGAATTATTTTGGGTTATCGGTCCCAGGTGTTTTTTTCCCTTAGCAGGGTTTCCATGTTAAATCATTATGTTATGTGTTATTTGTTATGATTGTTTTTCTATCATACTTTACCTACTGCATAGTTAATTTAGTCGGTAATCACAGTTGGATAATTATTGGTAATCAGTAAAGTGGATAGACATATTGATATTTTATGTTACTGAGCTACATAATTTGATGAAATTATTTTAGAAGATACATTTGAGTGTTTGGAACTATAGGATAACTGATCTAACTGATTCACCCCCCTATCAATTACTCTAACAATTGGTATCATAGCATGTTGGTTGCTTGGAAGAAAGTTTTAAGGACTTGAGCAGAAAGATCACAAGATGTATAAGAGGGAAGTGTTGAAGCTGAACAAAGATAACTTTACCACATGGAAAAGCCAGATGAGACTTCACATATCTGGAATTGAAGAATCTACTATAACTTTACTTGACAATGGCTACATACAACCGAATGTTGGACCTTTGACTATTGATCAGCTAAGAGACCGACATGAAAACAATATTACTATGATAGAGATTGTTGTTGCTCTATCTGATGCTGAATTTGAGGATGTCAAGGGTTGCACTATAGTGAAGAAAATGTGGGAGAAACTTGCTCTAGTTCATGGTGGTGATGCAAATGTGATGAGAGCCAAAGATGAAAGCTTGAGAGGTAGATTTGATGACATGAAGATGAAAGGAGAGAACATCACACAATATTCAAATTGAATCAAAGAGGCAGTCAATGCTATCTAAGGAGCAAGAGGTATTATTTATGAAGATACTTTGGTAAGTAAGATACTAAGAACCTTGTTGCCTGTCTATGTAATCAGAATATCTTCTATTCATGAAATGAGGTCTGCACCTAATAGTACTCTTACTCTTGATAGTCTGATTGGAAAATTAAAAACTTTTGAACTGAATAATATTGACAATAGAGTTGTACCGAGTGTTGAGTATGTTTTTATGTCATCTCTTAAGATTGGTAAATCTAGCAGTAAGCATAATATAAAGAATGAAAGTGACAGTAACACTAAAGATGAGCTTGATGAGCTTGAAGAACTTGTGGCCTATAGACTACAAAATGGTAAAGGAAGGTATAAGGAAAAGTTACCTTTAGCTTGTTTTAATTGTAAAGAGGTTATCCATATTACTGCTAGATGTTTTAACATGAAAGAGAAAGATAATGACCAATCTGGTGATGGAAAGTTTGGAAGAAGGAATAACAGAGGAAATCGACACTACAAATGAGACAACCGAGATTACAAAGATAAGGCAAAGAGACATGTTACCTTGTTGGAGAAGATGACACTAACACCAACACTGATGATGATATTGAAGTAGTATTTGTTGCAATGAAAGATGATTCAGAAGAGGAGGAAAGGTATGTAGAAACAACACTTATTTCTAAAGTTTGTAAGAATGATACTTGGATCATTGATAGTGGCTGTACACATCACATGACTGGTGATGAAGATAAGTTTGATCATCTTGAGCATTATAATGGAGGATCAAGGAAAATGGGAAATGATACACCTTGTATGGTAAAAGGAAAATGGTCTATTTTATTGAATGATAGCATTAGATGTGATAATGCATACTGGGTAAAAGGACTTAACTACAATTTGTTGAGTGTAGCATAGTTGAATAACTCAGGTCATCAAGTTGTATTTGAAAGAAAGAAGGTGAAAGTTTATGATGAAAATGGAAAGCTTGTTGGAACTGGAGGACAATCAAAAGGTAATTTATTCTATCTTGACAATGCTGAAACTTCTTGTTTACTGGTGAAGAATGAAGATGCATGGTTATGGCATAAGAGATTATGTCATGTAAACTTTGATAACATGATTAAGATCAGTAGAAAGAGAAAAGTTAGAGGATTTCCTAGTCTAACCAAACCTGATCATGTTACGTGCCATCAATGTCAGAAAGGAAAGATGACCAAATCTAGTTTTAAAAGTAAGGAGTATTCATCTAAAGGAATTTTGGAGTTGGTACACACCAACTTATGTGGTCCTATGAGAACTCAAAGCTACTCTGGTGATAAATATTTTATTTTATTTGTTGATGACTATTCTAGACTGATGATAGTAATTTTCTTGAAAGAAAAATCTAAGGCATTCAAATTGTTCAAATGGTATAAGGCTAAAGTTGAAAAAGAAACTGAAAAAGAATTGAAATGCTTAAGGTATGATAGAGGAGGTGAGTTTGTTTCTAATGAATTCACTAATTTATGTAATGAGCATGGAATCAAAAGGCAGGTTTCTACACCCAAAACACCACAACAGAATGGGATTGCTGAAAGGAGGAACCAATCTATTGTTGATTGTGCTAGAACATTGATGATTGAGAAAAATGTTGCACAAATGTACTGGAGAGAGGCATTTAGCATAGTAGTATACACCCTAAACTGAGTTCAACTAAAGAAAGACACAAACAAGACACCTTAGGAGTTATGGTTTGGATACACACCAAGTGTAAGTGACTTCAGAATCTTTGGTAGTAGGTGTTATATTCTGAAAGATGATAGGAATGGTAAATTTGACTCTAAAGGTGATGAAGGAATATTTTTAGGATATTCTACTAAGAGTAAAGCTTATAAATGTTTGAACAAGGCTACTAATAAAATGATAGAAAGTGCTAATGTAAGAGTTGATGATTTTGCTAAAAAGAATGATGAAGAAAGCATGAAGGAACCATAAGACTATGGTAAGTTTAGGGTGAAGCCACAATAGTGGGTTACACTTTTTTGCCTGAACGGACACTGCACTCTACATTTTGAGAAAAACTTTCAGATTTAGATGCATATTGTCATTGAACCATTCAAAATCGGAGGATGAAGTAAATTTGAGTCTTTTAGGATTTTCTATCTAGATTCTAAATATATATATTTTTATTTTTTAAAAATTTATTTGAATACTTTTTTCTTTCTCCCACAAAAACTGGTATGGTGTTGAAAATGTCATTTTAAAATAGTAACACTATTTTCATAGAGTATAACTTTTTTTGTAAAATAGATATGAATGCGATTATTTTGAATTTAGTTTTGTAACATCCATATGGAGGACATGAAATTGGTTTGATGACATTATCACTATTATTGCATATTTTATTAACGTTTGAAGTTGACTAAACCATAACTTTGACGTACCTTAACTACATAGCTTATAACTTATTATGTATTTATCGAATTTCAATTTTTTTTAATAGAAAGTAGACTTGAATACAGAGGGCATGGTTATTTTTCAATTTTTTTTTCCTTTTTTAACTATTTTTCATTGAACGTCAAACTCAGAGGTTTATATTTGATAAAAACCCACATTCGTTTAATGTAAAAAACCATACACATAATAAATTTAAAAATAGTCAAATATATAATCGTTAGAAAGCTAGTTTCGAGTACTTGTTGTATGTAAAAGGATGTCTTCTTATTGTTCCATTTGATCAGCGCGCTAGAGACCCGAAGCCATGAAATTCTCAAAATTTCTTCAAAACTTGCAACCATGGCCTAAACCAAGCACTTTCGATTGAAACTTTGGACTTTTGATCGAAAGTACTTTCTATCGAAAGTACTTTCTTGAAAAAAGAAAATTCTAGTCATTACTAAACTACTTTCGATAGAAAGTCAGTTACTAAATTACTTTTGATAGAAAGTCAGTTACTAAACTACTTTCGATAGAAAGTCATTACTAAACTATTTACACCAAGAAAACCTAATTTGTGACTTTCGATTGAAAGTCAAGTACTAAGGACTTTCAATCAAAAGTCAATTTTGATCAAAAGTATCTTGCATAAGAACTTTCAATTGTAAGTTTTGTACTTATGATCGAAAGTATGTCTTGGTTTCTATCGAAAGTGAGTAAGGCTTTTTGTGCTGAATTTGCTTTTTGGGCCGAATTCATTCCTCTGAAAAATTGTAACCCACTATTGTGGGTTCACCCTTTAATTATGTTGAAGATCCAACTTATCTACTGAAGCCACAAGATGAGTCTACCCAACATCAGAAAAATGCTACCGAGAATCAACAAATGCAAACTGAGAATCAAGAAGAAGCTACCGAGCAAGAAAATGAACCTGAACCAAATGATGAGCAGAGAAGAGATCAAGTGCTAGCAAGATTTGTTAGAAGAAACCATCTAGAGAATCAAAACATTGGAGATAAGAAAGCTGACATGATGACCCGAAGTAAATTAAGACAAAACACATGCTTAGTTTGTGAGTTTGAACCTAAGAATGTTAGGGATGCACTTGAAAATGAGGAATGAATCAATGCTACGAATGAGGAAATTGAACAGATTGAAAAGAATAAGACATGGACATTAGTACCCAGACCAAAAGATAAAAATGTTATTGGTACTAAGTGTATTTTCAGGAATAATTTAAATGAAAATGGCAAGGTCACCAGGAATAAGGCAAGACTTGTTTGCAAGGGATATGCACAAGAAGAAGGTATTGATTATGGAGAAACTTTTGCACCTATTGCTAGCCCTGAAGGAGTCTGTATATTACTTGAATATGTTGCACATAAGGGATTCAAAGTATATCAAATGGATGCAGAATCGGCTTTTCTGAATAGAATTCTTGAGGAGGAGGTCTACATAGAACAACCAGAAGGTTTTGTTGATCTGAATCAGAAGAACATGGTATGTAGACTGTACAAAGCTTTGTATGGACTGAAGCAAGCACCGAGGGCATGGTATGAAAGACCACATGCTTATCTTATCAGTATTGACTTTGTAAGAACTAGTGAAAATAGTGATTTGTATATGAAAGGGGAATCTGATGATAACATTTTGATTGCTGAAATATTTATTGATGATATAATCTTTGGAGGACAAGATCTGGTTTGCAAATCTTTTGTTGATGAAATAAGAAAGGAATTTGAGATGTCCATGTTTGGAGAGATTAAATTCTTTCTAGGTTTGCAAATTATACAACAGAATGATGGGATTTTCATCACTCAATCAAAATACATTAAAGAAGTGTTAAAAACTTTTGGCATTGAAGATGCAAAACCAGTAGGAACACTGATGGTAACTGGATGTAAATTGACAAAGGATGATGAATCTATAGAAGTAAATCAGGTTCTATACCAATCTATGATTGGTAAAATGATGCATGTTGTACACAATAGGCCTGATATTGCACATGCAGTTGGTATTGTGGCAAGATTTTTTGCCAATCCTAAAGATTCACATATGGTTGCAGTTAAAATAATTTTGAGGTACTTGAAAAATACAAAAGACTATGGTTTATGGTACACATTGGAAGGCAAATTTGAACTCTGAGTTTACACCGATGCAAATTGGGCTGGAAACATAGATGACCAGAATAGCACAATCGGTGGAGCATTATTTTTAGGGGAAAGGCTCATGACTTGGATTAGCAAGAAACAAGCATGCATTTCTCAGTCTACTGCTGAAGCAGAGTATGTTTTTGTTGTTGCAAAGTGTTCAAATATTGCTTGGATTAAACAAGTTTTGGAAGGAATGAATGAGGTAATCATTGACTTGGTGATTATATATTGTGATAACACTAGTGCTATAAATATTTCCAAGAATCCTATGATGCATTAAAAAACAAAGCATATATCTATTAAGTATCACTACACAAGGGAACAAGTTCAAGAGAAGCAGGTGAAACTTGAATTTGTAACATCTAAAGAACAACTTGTTGATATCTTTACTAAACCCTTACCAAAGGACACATTTGAATATTTGAGGACTAGACTTGGGGTCCGTCCCCTGTCTATCAGTCACTAAGGTGATCAGTAGGTTGCATCAACCTATACTTATTAGAAGTTCATTCATGTTGATGCACAAAATTCACACTTTAGTTTTTCTAAGGTTGTGAAAGATTGTAGAAGACTGAAACATAAATTTTTTTATCAGTACACTGAAGGTACCTGATTGATATGAATCGAACAACAGAGAATTACTTGGCTGTTGAAGAGCTGTTTGTATATTTTTCTTTGGCATTATTGTCAAAGGGAGAGAGAATGAATATGGAAAATTAGTCAGTGAGAACACAAATAGGGAGAGAGACTTCGTATTAAGAACTGGAAAGATCAAATCCACAGGGAGAGTCTGCATGTAATGTTGTTTTGTATTGATTGTAGCACAAATTTGATTGTTTATTCAAGCAACTTCGAATTTCAAATTAGATGGCCCCACCAAAATGTTATCTGCTCTCTGAATATTTGTAATCTCTATTGTTTACGAATCTAAAATCTTCACCTTAAGCCTAATGGTGGACTTTGAAATGAATCTACTTAACAAGGAAGGTTTGGGGTTGAGTCCAATCTTCAGCTTCCTAAGGGTTTTCATCCTTAGAAATTAGTCACCGACTTTCAACAACAAAGAAGAAATGACTTCCATAAAATATTCTCATATCATGCTCTTGAAGGAAGACAAGGTTTGTTTATAAAGACTTCTCAAACTCCAAGTGATCCTCTACGCTCAATGTGAGATAAATAATCATCTACTTTTAATTCCTCCTTATGAAGCAGCCTCTCAAACAAGTTGGAGAGCTTTATCAATTAAAATGATTTTACATTATAACTTTATTTCAATCACTCTTTTAATTAAATTTATTATAATACTGTCATCGTTTAAATTTTAATTTATTTGAACAACTTTAAAATAATTAATATAATTAATTTAGTTTACCAAAAAATTTAGAGACATTACAAACAATCCTAATTTTTATCCTAACCGTAATCATAACACTAATCCTAATCCTAATTTTATATTAAATTATAAATATTATACTAAAAATTAAATATAAAATATATAAATACTATATTTATTTATTTATATAGATTAATATCACCTTTTAATAAGTATAAAGTATATATAATTAAATATAATATACTTCTAATATAATATTATAAGTTAAGATTAGGCTAGACTTAAGATCAGAATATTATTATTAATATTATAATTAAAATCTAATAATATTATACTATTAATATAATAAAATTAATAATATATATTCTTTATTATCTAACTAATTAATTTAAATTTAATATAGAATAAAAATATAATGTAATATTATATATTATACTATTAATAAAATAAAATATTAATATATTTAAGGTCTTTTTATTTGAGTGGGGATATATATATATATATATATATATATATATATATATATATATATATATATATATATATATATATATATATATATATATATATATATATATATATATATATATATATATATATATATATATATATATATATATAGTAAGAAATCCTTATAAGGATGTTTATTACAAGAAGAATATTTATCGACTTATAAATATATGCTAAAATTTTCTTTAAAAAAAATGAAAATGAAAAAAAATTCTAATAATTCTGTAGACAAGTACATGGTCATAATGGATGAATACATTTACTTATTGCTTCTGGATCTTGATTGTAAATGAATTTTGAGTCAATGTTTAGGATCACACTCTCTGAATCTTCATTAAGACAAGAACGAAACACCAATTCAAAAGTTTATACACAATTAAAAAATAAACAATAAATAAATCATTATAAATTGTAAAAACCTGCTAGCACTTATGACACTTATTACCATGCAATTCTGAAGAAGACTTAACTATGCAACTCTAAGTACTAGTGTCAAAAACACAAACTTTTGAAGAAAATAGATCCTAGGTATTCACCTTGTAATTCGGTCAACACAAAACTCTTTAAGTTAAACTCGTCTAACTCCCATATGAATATCGAAACTTCCAAATATTCAGAAAACATTAAGGGGGCAAAGGGCAGCAGAGGTTACAACTGCATAAAAGCCCCAGCAAATAACAGATCCCATATTAGCGAATACTGAAAGCACAACACTTTTCCTTACAATCGGCCCTCGGGTTAAATCGCGAAGGCCCGAGGGTGTTTTTTTCCCCTATAAATACCTACGCCCATGAGTATAAATATACCATCGCCGAGAGAACATGTACTCTGCGTAAATCTTGCACTTTTTATCTCCTGAAAATATTCAGGAGAATCTGGCCCGATTTTGCAGAGGCGAGAAAAAAAGCAAAGCAACGCTAAACTAAGCCAATGGAGGGTAGAAGGCCTTCCTCCTTTCAGGCCATGCGAATGGCCGTCCAGGATCTATTTAATCTTTATTTAGGGGTTAGTATTAAGTCTCAATCTCTGTTCATAACTGTTCATACAAAATATTCCAACAATTTTCTCACTGCCAACAAAATTATGGATTTCGGAAGAATAAACTACGTTTAAATTATTCTGTTAGTATATTGCAGTTCATTTGCTTTATCTTTGTCAATATCTTTTTCATTTGCAGCGGAGTTCGAACGTCAAAACTGAAGATTCCGCCAAAGAGACTTCGTAAGTTATCTCTATACATGACGTGAATTTCATCCTTGATTTTGTTTAGTTTGAAGAAATCTTCACATTTTATTTTTATATTTCAAAGTGATCTTGTTCAATTACTGTTATTTCAATACTCCAAAATCTCTTGGGGACGATGAAGGAGTATACTTGTGACGGGAGGATTTGAACCTGTGCTAGTCTTTTAAGGAATTCACCCCTTTTGCTACTTGTAGATTAATACTCGACGACCTTTATTACGTGTTGTGTTTGTAACCTGAAGAATTGTTATGCGAGGATTTGGGTGGGGCCAACTGATTTAGGAATCTAGTCTTTGAATTGAATTGAAGGATTTTAACGACGTCCATGAGACCAAACAGTCTAAGGGACCACAGAATCACAGCCTTAAGCTATTTCCAAATTCCTTTCCATGTCTAACCTCCTGTTATGAATCTTGACAATCAATCTAGCAGTTTGGTTGATTTTATCCTCCCTAAATAAATTGTGCATGTTGTTGGCCTTCGAAATGATTTCGTACTAAGCCTGGATGTCATCATACGCCGTGCACTCTATGACAAAGTGCCATTCAATCTCAATCACGCCTGTCTCGCATAACTTGCAAATCCTTTCTTCCCACTCCTCTTTAGGCCTTTTCCATCTATCCGTCTTGCATCTGAGATGATGAGAACCCATTCTTAATTGAGCTGCTAACAACCTACCTTTCCCTTTAATATCTGCCCCTAGATAAGCCTTATCACCATGTTCCCGGATTGGGTGGAACTCTTTGATGTAATGAGCCTTTTTTTGACCCATGTTTGTAGTCCACATGGCAGTCCGGAATTTTTCTATTACAAACTTTTTTATTTTCATATTGGTATTAGGGCATTCTTGTAACTTGATCTTCCACTTAACCATTCTATGTTTTGTTTCATCCATGTTTTTTTCTTGTGGTCCAAGCCCTCTTTCATCGCAATTTTGGGCCATTATTGGTTATCCATGTTTCCAAGTTACTTTAAATAACTTATTAGCCGAGTTATCGCTGCCACCTCCAATGGGAAAATCCCTACTTCCGCTAAGAGAATTTCATATGGCACTGAAGTCTTGACTTTGAGATTGCTTGTGATCAAGTGTTTATGAATCCTCTCTAACTATCTCCATCCACATTTTGTCATGCTGCCTCCCCAAACTACGTAGCCATAAAGGACAACTGGTCTGACCAGCAAACTAAATAGAGTTTTCTTGGTTTTCCAGTACCAAAGCTCAGCATTTCTGCATTTATTCTGTGAAGTAGGAGGACGCTTTCCACCCTCCTTGTATCCTTTTCAGTCTACAAGTCTCCCAACTGAGCCTATAATGGAAGTCAATCCCCAGGTATTTGTATTCTTTCACAATTTCTAACGGGCTACCTTCATAAAGGAAGGAAATATGTTTTCCCTTCCTCTTCAAAGAAAAAATCATAATTTTCATTTTGGTGATGTTCACCTGCATCTCCACTTCTTGAAAAAAGTGCTCCAGAGCCCCTAAATGATCTCTTAATGTTTGAGCTGTTTTTTAAATCAGAATAAGATCTTATACATATAAAAGAAGCTTCACCACGTACCTTGCCAAATGGACCCCTTCACCATCTATCTTGTCTAACCACGATTCTAATTTCTCAATGTATAAGCAAAACAAAGTGGGAGATAACGAACATCCTTTTTTAACACCAATGTCACTACCGAAGCATTCAGACATTCCTTCCTTAGTTCTGATTTTGCCTCTAACTCTCTCATATAGCATATGCACTTCCGCTCTATACACATCTGGAATGCCTAATTCTTCCATTCTGTTCCGCAACTTGTCTCTAGGAATTGTGTCAAAGGCTTTCTTAAAGTCCACAAACCAGCAATAAGCTTCTCCTCCTTGATTGTCCCATATTTTCTCTATTAGATGCCGAAGAGTGATGCAATGATCATGGTAGAATGTCTAGGCCCGAAACCTGCTTGCGCTTTTGCTCTTTTTCCTTCACCTTCTGCCCAATTGCTGATTCTACGTGTTGGTTCCCAAAACCGCAGATTAGAAATCCAAAAGATTTGCCACTTCCTTTTATGTGGATTTCTCAATCTGTTCTAGCCAACAAACGGGAATGATCACTTGATCAATTTCCCCTGCACTTTTGGCTCCGCTAGACCAAGGCGGGTGAGCCCTTACCTCAACCATAATTTGTTGGTTGGAGGCTTTTATATAGCATATCTAAGCTTGATGATCTCTCAAGATGGCAATTACTCTTTAGATAGATCGAATTGTGATTCACAGAACAATTAAATAACTTATGAAAACTTTGAATTGAGTGCTTGTGAAAAAATACTTTGTACAAATGATTGCTTGGTTGTGTAAATGAATTGTAAAATATAAATATGATTCTTGACTAGAACTGCTCTGAAGATGCTTGATTAAATCACCTTAAATCAATATTAGACCAGTTCCTTTATCCTCTGTAGAGTATTATCAATTCAATTTAAAATGATCCTACGTATAAATCTGTGAGACTGTTTTAACAACTTACTTCTCAAGTAAGACCATCACCCCAAAGGCATCTATACACATAATAATTTAAATGTGTTGTTACAGTTAGTCTTATGGATTTTAACTTCTTTACAAAAGACCAATAAGACAAAGTGAAGCCTTGCCAACCGATCTTCAAATTGAAACTAATTCAAATTATTATGTCATAGGATAGCACATTGATGCATCTAAATGAAATAGATTATCGCAGAGAATTGATCAAATTAAATGAAGACAAATACCATCCAAGAATGAAATGACAATTGGAATTATATTGAAATAAGCATGATTAAATCCAACTAAATACAAATTGTATAATTGTCTTCTCCAGCCGCACATCTTCAAGAGACAAGTCCAAAATACACTGTATGAAAAAGCTATATATGTAGGTCTCCCCTTTAGTATAATGAACGTCAAGAGTTAATCTATGTAATAATCGTCAATAAATTTGACAAGATATAGAAGCAATATATTAACATATAAATTGTGATAACAAATTCATGGGATGAATAAGACATTAAATATAAAATATAAATATTAAATATTAACATTGAATATTATAAAATATAAAATATAAAATATAAAATATTAATTATTAACATTAAATATTAAACATTAGCATTGAAATATAATTAACTGCGAATGTGATAATGAATATTGTTAATATCATTAACAATATCATTTTATCTTAATTTTTAATATCATTATTATTACCCATGGGCGTATGGAAACAAATATTAATTTTAACGTGAGACAAGACTCACGATGAAGTCTTAATAAAACAAATGAAAGATAAGTCAAAAGAAAATACAAATAAACTAATACTACCATCGCGTATAAGGATGCGACCCTCAGAAACTTGTGATATTTAATAAACTAACATGTGTCATGGAGAGAAAACGAACACAACCGAAGGAAGAAATAAATATCCTCAGCGACAAAGGAAAACATCGCCAGCCTCATGGACAATAGGCGGCTTGGACTAAACAAGGGAATACATATTTGTATACGTCCCAAAGGAGGAGCAAGAGTTATTCAATCCAAGGAACATATATTTTAGAACGGAAGGAGAAGCAACAAAACAGAGAAGAAAATAACGATAAGGAGAAGATAAAAGATGTTAATGACATTGCAAACACTTAGAGAATCAAAGTGACAGAAGATAAAGAAATAAGGAACAAATAAAACATATTGAGTAACAGGAAATCACATAAGGATAGCGATAAGAGCTTAGGGGACATCGATAAAGAGGCAATAAACAAACACAAAGACAATCAGTAGCCAACAGGGATATAAGGAACATTGATTAGAGCACAAAAGCAATCTGAGGTATATAATAATTATATTTAAAGTTTATTATAAGATGTGAAACTTTAGAGACCAAGTAGATCTTGGTAGAGGACATTCGTTTGGATGTCAAGAAAACTCATAGAGATTAGAGGGCATTCTATACAAATGTCGGAATTCCAAATTGGAATCCAGAGAGAGATTTACAAGGAATCTCTTAGAGACAATATATATATATATATATATATATATATATATATATATATATATTTGATCGATAAAAGGCTGAAGCCCTGAAGTTTTTTATTAATATAAATAAATTTTACAGTGTGACCCCGCTCGCTGCAGGCGCTGGTAGGAAAGAGCAGGGTTGAGAAAACCTCCAGCCTTGCCCGGGACCCTAGATCCTGTACTTATACACAATTACGTGGGCATACCCATGACTCGACACTTGTCGAGTTTTGTTAGATACATAATTTCCATGGGCATACCCATGCCTCGACATTTGACACGATTTGTTTGATACATAATTTTCGTGGGCATTCCCATTGCTCAATGATTTTCTATGATTTACTACAAATACATGATTTCAGTGGGCATACCCACCACTCTATAATATCGGAGTAAAACATTACAAATGCTGCTATAACAGATCCCTTTTGTTTTTAATTCATTGGTTGGATGAAGTACCTATCCCCCTTACAAATCTTGGTACCTGAAAAATAAGACAGACAAAACTTCCATCTCCAATGGGTAACCCACATCAAATAATATAGATATTTCCTACAATTGTGCATTTTCTATTTGGAATTGCAGATTATGATACTGAGTAACACTTTAAAAGTAATACGCACCCATTCAGATTACACGACTAATTTTACTTTGGAACATCTTCCTTTATAACCATATGTAATCTATTAGCAATTTAATCAGTCAAATAAAATTTACAATAGAAACCAAAATAATAGTTGTACTACTATCTTGATTTACCTCTACCTACTATAATCCGAACAAGAAGGATATAAGCCTATATCCATGTCTAGAAAGCAAACTTAGTTAAGATTGAAAGGGGTTGACAGTCTAGTGTGTATATATATATATATATATATATATATATATTTGTGTCCATGGCATAGGCCCTTTGCATTTTCAAAACGTAGCCGTTATAATTCAAAAAAGCAAAAAATTACCTAAGTCTACCCGGGCCAAGTTCTATTTTAAGGTTACTATTGGCCACTTAAAAACTTAAAGACCCATGTGCAAAATTAAATAAACCATTGCACAAGTCTTAAGGGTTAGTCGCATAATCGCATAAGCTATTTACGGCCTATGCGATCATACGACTAATGTTCCAATGGGTCCGCCTTGGTAACTACCCTATCCCTAAGACTAAGCGCCTAAAAATAATACAGCTATCCTAAGGTTCCGGATAAGGTTTAAAACCCTTGTCGCATGGTCGCATAGCCTTTTTTCATGCTATGCGATCATGCAACTGGGGTTAACTGGTCGGGAGGGGACCCCTCTGATATTCCCCTAAGACTTATGTTCCCCGGGATTAAAAATTCATAAGGTCTGCAGGGACTACTGAGATTGGTTGTCGCATGATCGCATGTTAGAAATTTTTGACATGCGTCCATGCGACCAGTTGCCATTTGTCTTAGCGGGCACGTCGGCAGGAGGGTCTGACAGGAATTAATGGGTGTGCAGAATCAACGATCCTCGCTACACCGCGATGGAAAGCTGCGGGCTATTTAACCAATGAGTTTCAGTGAGAGCCCTTGATTCGGATCAAAGGTAATGTGATCGGTGGTCCCGCTGTCAGAAAAAAGGGGGTGAGGTGTCGTCTTATGGCCTTGTCGCATGATCGCAAGAGCCATTTTCACTGCTTGCGATCATGCGACAAGGGAGCCACGTATGCTGCGGGCCTCTTGATGGAAGAAGGTTGGTGGTCCCATTGTCAGGGAAGATGATGATGTACCGGCTTCCGGTTGGTCGATGAATGGTGACATGGCGGTTGACCTGTCAGGGGTCCCGCATACTTTTAAATATCCTAAGAAGTTTCAAATATTCTAAGAATATTCTAATGTTCTAGAATATAGCCCTAATATATACTCTGACTTTAGGATCCTTTAACTTAATATAGGAATACCAATTGTGACTAGGTTCCGTACTGTATTCTCAAATGCATGCAATTTTACTAACTGTGCCTCATCTTTTGCAACACGAAATGCTTCCCTGAGTAAAAACAATGCTTAGAAGACCTTGCTAGCTTAAAGTAAGATAAGATGGTATATACATACGTTTATATATACATATATATAATGTGCATATATATAAGCGTATGTACATACCATTATCCTGTCTGAGGACATCATTAATATAGCACTTAGCAAGGTTTGTTAAGAAGAATATGAATATATGTATATACCTATACATATATTCATATACTCTTACCCATATCTAGCTATGTAGCAAAACAGTAAAAGTATCCATTGACCCCCTTCCCAGGGGCACCGCCTCAGGGATTTTATTAACTCCTTACAGTAACATAATTAACATGACTTAGTCCATATAATGATAACAAATTAGCAATGAATACCTTCATGTCAAAGGGAATCCGATCATGATTATCATTTCCAAGTATTTGCTCTAAGAGTGTATAATAATGTCAACCATGTATTATGGAGACGCCCTTTAATCTGCTGTTGTGAAAGTACTGTTGCCCAAAATTTTCCTATCATTCCCTTTTTGGCCGCATCCTGTTTGTTCCAAGAAATGCTCAAGTGTCAAAACCCTTTGTGTTTTCTGCCTTTTGGCTCGAAAACCCAGTGTGTTTTCGACCTTCTCTCTGAAGGCTCAGGATGTTTTTGACTTTTGGTCCAAAAATTCTCTGTGTTTTCGACCTCCAGTTTAAAAACCCTATGTGTTTTCGACCTTCAAGTGCGCAACTCCGACCAGGCGGGTCCCAGTTCCTCATAGCCGTGCAAGTGCAGTGGAGATCCGACGGCTGTCGCATAATCTCATGAAATCTTTCGAGCCCATGAGATCATGCGACAACGGTCGGATTAGAATCTTAGTGGGTCCGCATTTTTTGAGTGAGGTGGCATATTTCCTAAGCGCGCTATCGCGACCAGGTGGGTCCCAGTTTCTAACGTCACCACGGGGCCAGTCAGCAGTCAAGCAAACAACAAGCCGTCAGCGGTCAGTGGTTAACATCTTACGGTTGGTCGCATGATCGCATTGGGCTCTTCCGAGCCCATGCGACCATGCGACAAACTGTCAGCGGTAACAGTTAAGGCAGTTCACAACGGTTTCGGTGGTGCGGTTTCATGCTTGTCGCATGATTGCATGCGGCTTCCCAAGCGCATGCGACCATGCGACAAGCCTCTAGCGGTCAACAGGGACGGTGATGTATCCATTTGGACTGAGGTAAATGCATAGGATTCAGCATTTGATTCCACCTTTCTGGATAAATGCAACCTCTGAAAGCCATTGCTCGGTCACTCTTAATGTAGTAGGTGCTGAGTCTAGTGTCCATGTTTCCTCTATGAAACTATAAACAATAAAACTTTTTATAAACAGCCGTTGTTCGGTTATTCTGGACTTTTCCAGAAGACTCCTTCCCTTGTTCGAGATCCTTCCGAACTTCACTCAAATAAGTGGGGTGGTATTTCTCTTTGCATAATACCCTTTTCCTTTGTTACCTGGAGCCTAGAGGCTACAAGCTAACATTTCGCATTCCCTGAATAACTTGATGGCATTCACACCCGTGAACTATCATCAGTATTTATGAATCCAAAACTTACTCTTGAAACAATATCTTCTTGCCTAGACGCTATTTATCCGGTTGGAAATTGCCTATTAGTGAGTCTTAATGAAATGATCTCTAATCAATGACCGTACAAAGGTATAGGTGCATCTGCTATACAACATGAAGCTATATCTTCTTATATCGCACTAAAACATAAAACATCTCCTACATGGAGAGTCTCAAACTTTGATATTATGCTTACAGACATACATGCTTATCTATCATTATTATCATTGGCAGAATCCCGCTAATGATGATAATGATAACTTCCCCAAGCAAACATACAAGTAATGCACTAAGCTTCTAGCTTCGGCTATTATTCAATAAGTAATCACTAGTTGAAATGATAACAAGGAGAAAAAGGATTAATTTCTGATTCCCTGCCGGTTCATGATGAGCTCCCGAGTATAAGAGATGATGATCCAAATTTATGCCTTGCTGGTAGTTTTTCACCATGGAACGGGAAAACTGAGTGCATTTAATTATGATTATATTTGCAAGTGCTCTGCTATTTATTATGCTACCTGTAAAAAAGGCTCTGCAAACACTCAATACCTGATGCACACCTCTGAATAAAAAGGCGTACTATGTACAGAATATAAACCAAGTTTGTAGGTACCTACATCCCTTACTCTAATACCCCGGCCCATCCCTATCCTCCTTTCTTAGCTGAGTTTTACAGGTAATAATTTTTAGTTGCTTGGGGCTCTTCAAGCAAGGCCGCTAATACTAGTATCTACCTATAGCCAAATTTAACGTCTTTGGGCTAAATGACCTCCTATAATTTGTACTAATCCTCCTATAACTACTACAAACCTATTGTTTAGTAGAAATTCATATTAATTGGAATGTTATTGTATCTGTGTTAAAACCAAAAAAGTTTGTTAGAATATAAGCCTATGTAGATTATTAGATATACCGATCCATAATTGTAACTCCGTTGGCTCCTAGATTGGCTAACTTATCTGCCTCTGTATTACCCTCTCTATATGTGTGTCTTATTTCATACTTCGGGATCCCCTCAATAACTTGGTTAATCTCTTCTATTTTCGAGTTAAGGGACCAATTGGGAGTTTTCTTGTTTCGAATGGCATTGATGATAATTTGCGAATCTCCTTCGATAACTACTTTGGATAAGTTGATCCTCCTACACAATTTTAAACCTTCTAAGGCCGCTACGCATTCCGCCATGTTATTCCATTTGCAAGAAACTCGGTCAGCCTTCACTTTGGGTTCCCCTTTGCCATATAGGGGAGGAATATCTAATTTTGGCCATTTTGCTCTGATTTTGTTATCCCAATTCTTGAATGCCTCTTCATAGCTTAGCTTGTTTCTGAGATTACTATTGATATTTTCTACTATTGATGCTTCTATTTTATTTGTGATTGAACTCCATGGTAATTTTTGACCTGTGAAAATCCTCCTATTTCTTTCTTTCCATAATTCCTAGGCAACTATTGCCGGGGAGATGGTCCATATATCCTTATATAGATTATCTTTATAAAGTGATGGCCATGCTTTAAGGTTACTTAATAGATCAACGTGGAGAGCAGACTTCCAGCCTAAACATTGATGAAGCCAATTCCAGCAGTTTTGGGCATATGGGCAGTTGAGGAGGATGTGATTAACATCCTTGGATTGACTCTCACACATGGGGCATCTGGACGGCCCTTCAAAACCCAATTTCTTAAATCTGTCTGCTGTCAGAATTTTATTTTGCAAGGCAGCCCATAGAAACATACCCGCTTTTGGGAGGCTAGATTTATTCCAGCAAAGGTTTAGAGGGATATCTATATCGTCCATCTTCTGTTCTCGGATAATGGTATTGTAGCCCTCCTTTACAGAATAATTACCATTCTTTGATCTTGCCCAAATCAGTCTGTCTAATCTCTTTTTAAGTACAACTTCTCTCTTTTCCATTATTGACGTAAATTTCTGCTTCTCCTGCCATACAGAGTCAATTTCTTCTAAATTGCTCCATTTATTACTCTCTTTCTTACATATATAATCCTTGAGAAAGACGCCTTTGACTCTTTTACATTCTTCCATAAACTCCATGGAAAAGCCCAAATTGCTAAGGGGAGTGAGACCTGCCCACGAATCCTCCCAAAAAAGAACTTGATCCCCTACACCTACATCCAACGATAAATAGTTATTAATAATTGCTCTGCATTCTTTGATGAAATTCCATATCCTGGATCCTTTGACATGTGTGGAGGACCTGAAGATGTTGATGGGATCCGCATCGAGAATGTATTTCTGTAATAATATCGACACCCATTTACATCTAGGTTCCTTATACATTCTCCATATAAGTTTAGCTCCCAGGGCTTGGTTTTGCCATAGAAGGTTTTTAATGCCGAGGCCTCCCTTAGAAATAGGTTTACATAAGGTATCCCATTTTATTAGGGCAAGTTTTTTGTCTTTTGATGGGCCTTGCCAATAAAATTCTCTAAACATTTTATCTAGGTTCTTTTTAATATTTATTGGTAAAGGGAGAGTTGACATCTAGTACGTGGGTATGGCCGAAAGGACCGACTTGATCATAGTTGTCCTACCTGCCTTTGTTAGCCATCTTCCTTTCCATGAGCTCTTCTTATTTTGGACTTTGGTAATCACTTGTTGCCAGAGTTTGGATGATAGGAGACCTTTATCCAGGTCAATGCCCAAATACTTACACGGGAACTTGCCAATTTTATAACCCATCAACTTACAAATCTGTCTTTCTACTCTCGGTGAGGTATTAATGAAGAAAATTTCTGATTTAGTGGGGTTAACCCGCTGCCCTGAGGCTTTCATGTAAATTGTTAGGATATCTTTAAATGCTTTAGCTTCTTGACAGTTGGCTTGACCAGGTAGAATCGTATCATCTGCAAACTGTTGGTGTGTGATATTTGTAATGTTTTTAGCGACCTGTAGACCTGAGATCTTTCCTTCCAAATGTCTCTTTGTTATAGATCTTCCCAAAGCTTCTGCCATGATTACATATAGAAAGGGGGACATTGGGTCCCCTTGCCTAATGCCTCTCGAGATACTAAAGAAGCCTTTCGGAGTGCCATTAATTAGAACCGATATTTTAGGGGTTGAAATACAATTAAAAATAAGATTGACCCATTGCTTAGAGAAACCGAAAGCTTCCATGCATTTGCAAAGGAATCTCCATTCTACTTTGTCATATGCTTTTTGAATGTCTATTTTCATAAACATACTTGGTACCTTTGTCATTTGAGCAGTATGGACTAATTCTTGTGCTATAATTATTCCATCCAGGATCGATCTATTTGCTACAAAACCTGTCTGTTCTTCAGAAATTATATTGGGCAACAGTGTTTTAAGTCTATTTGCTAAGCATTTAGAGAGGATCTTGTATATTGTGTTACAGAGGAATATTGGCCTGAAATCCCCAGGATCCACACTTACGTTTTTCTTTGGGATTAAAGCAAAAAAGGTGTTATTGATTTCACTTAGCAGGGACCCCGCGTTTCTGGTAGCTTCCACTGCTTGCCATACCTCTTCCCCAATAAAATGCCAACACTTCTGGAAAAAACCTGCTTGAAAACCATTCGGACCCGGCGCTTTATTCGGGTGAAGTTGGAATACTGCCACTTTGACTTCTTCGAGGGATAACTTATTATTTAACATTTTATTATTGAGCTCCGTAATCAGTTTAGGAATGGCTTTAAGCATTTCATTTTGTGCTGAAAGGTCAGATGCTTCTGCACCATTGAGAAGGGTATGATAGAAGTTCGTAATCACACTCGATATCTGCTTAGGGTCCTCATTTATAAGCCTATCATTGGACTTAATTTTAGCTATTCTGTCGATGCTTCTATTACACTTAGTGGTGTTATGAAATTTTTTTGTATTGCTGTCTCCTTCTTTTAACCAAGACTCCCTAGATTTTTGTCTCCAAAAAATTTCTTCTTTAAGAAGAATATCATTGTACTTAGCCATTAATTCCTTTTCTCTATGATAGCTTAGTTCGTCCATACCTTGTTCTATAACTAAATTGTTGAGGTCAGCTATTTCTTGCTCCAACTGATCCTTTTCTTCGAAGATATTATTAAAATTGTTCTTATTCCATTCTAATGCTTTATGTTTAATAATTTTTAATTTTGCTGTTAAACAATACATTTTAGATCCTTTTATTGAAATTTGTTTCCACCATTCCTCCAAGAGATTTATAAACTCTGGGTTTTGGAACCACTTAAATTCGAATTTGAAAGGACTTCTAGCTGGTTTGGAATCCTCTATAATAGTGAGCCTAACTGGAAAATGATCCAATCCTGCCTCTGGCAGAATCTCCGCACTATACAATAAGTTACAGATTCTATCATTCATCTTAACGAAGAATCTATCTAATTTTTCTGCTATATGGCTAAAACCTGCTCTTCTATTGTTCCAAGTGTAAATGCCATTGTTTGTGTTTATGCTAATTAGATTATTGTCCGATGCCCATTTACTGAAATCCTTATGAGCTTGTGATATATATTGAGAACCCCCATATTTCTCTTCTGTATCTAAAATAGCATTAAAATCCCCTCCAATAAAGAAGAGGGATTCTGAATTTACGGATAAAAAGAGGTGGATTTCCTGCCAGACTCTCCTCTTATCCTCATTAGGTATGGGGCCATATATGTTAATTAAGTTGAATTTTAAATTAGACTTTAGACTACTCTAGACTTTTAATTTCTAGAGCCAACCAGTTACTTTTATGGGATAAAGGTGTGGCTGCTAACTTCCTAGGATCCCATAATACTGCTAACCCTCCGGAAGTACCTATTGAGGTCGCGTACTCTGCTTTCCATATGCCTAATTTTTTGCTGAACTTGGAGCTTTCAACTTTATTAAGTTTAGTTTCCTGTAATAAAATAATTTCGGAGTCAAAATTTTTAAGGTATCTTTTAATTAATCTCTGCTTATTAGGGGCATTTAGTCCCCTAATATTCCATGTAGTGACTTTCATTGTTCATGGGGAAGGCACTTCCCCTTCCCTGTGGTCAGAATATCGGCTAATTTCTTTTGATTACCTGAATTTCCATCTATGGTTCTGAGTTCAACAGCTCATTTTCTCCCTCTTTTCTTTTTGATTCTGTTAATATTTGGTGTACTAAGGCATCCTCTATTCATTGCTATTCCCAAATGTCTATTTTCATTAGTTATGCCAAAGAGGCCTTCTATGGAATCTTTAACCATTGACATGTTTCCCGCTATACTTATGATCTTGTCCTGCTGCCCTGCACTCACTTGTTCTGGTTCCGTTTGTATACTGATCTCATTGTTATCTATAATCTCTTTACCATAGATCTCAATTACCTCATCTGGATTCTTTGGTATTATCACATTAAGGGATTCTTTTTCTATCGGGATTGCTGTTCCTAGTTCCTTCCCCTTGTGCAGTGATTCGGTATCATTTATATTGCAACAGGGAACCTCTTTATTGGTTCCCTCATTTCTTGAGCCTTCATTTTGAATAGAAATAGGGTCCTTTTTTGGACTCTGTCTGTCTTCACCTTTATCCTTTGCGTTTATGTCATAGTCTCCTAGGAGCCTATCACCACTTTGATCAGGGGTTTTAATAGTTGTATTGTTTCATTATTCTCCTTCTCTGCCTGAACTAAAGTTGCATTGCTGATATATCTAATTAATGTTTCTCTCTGGTAATTTAGCTCCTCCAGATCAAAAATTTCATCCATGAACATTTTCATAAGATCCTCTACAAGAGATTCTCCTAGGCACTTTATAATTTGGTCTACTTCCTCATTACATTTTTCTTTAGGATCCCTATCTGCTGTTGTGGATGAGCCCTCTGGGTTCACCGATTGATCTGCTAATAAATCTGTATCATCTTTGACAGTCTTGCTTTCTATCTCTATCTGTTCTATTTCCAAAAATAGAATACCCTCCACATTTGGGTTGGGCATACTGTTATCAGCTAAGTCCCCCATTTCCAAATTAAGAACTGGATTTCTATTGTCCTTCTTCTGCATTGCTTTATGAAGAGAGGGGGAAACTATTGCCTTTTCCTCTCCTTCTAAGGGGCAAATTCCTGTATCCTTAATCTGTGGAAGGTTGTTTATCAATTTGCCCTGATCTTCCCCTAAAGTTCTAGGCTCAAATTCAGATATAGGTCTATCTGCATTATATTCTTTAGGTCCCTTTATATTGAAACCTCCCTTGCCCTTACAGAAGTGGATTTCATAATCATTGCTAAATCGATTTAATGGATTAGTGCTTGCTTGTTCTATATTGGTGGCTTTGTTAATTTCCATGTAATCTTCTAAGATAATTGGGTTAACAATAATAGAGTTAGAATTGAAACTTAATTGTATAGGAGAGATATATTTTTGGTGGTAATCCAATTCTACAATGATTATCTGATCTACATGCATGTTTGTTGTTTCAGCCATTCTAATAAATCTACCAATCTTATTTCCTATATTGCAGAAAATATTCTGACTAGACAATTCCAATGGTACATTCTTAATGGTTACAACTTTTTCAACTTTAAAATTCTTCAGATACATGGGATTGAATAGAGGGATCCAATCAAACAAAGCAAAAGGAGTACTTCTAAATTTAAGACACTTTTTTCTTTTAATGCTATTTTTAATATCTATATTCTTGCAATCAATATACATGAAATTTTCCATGAGTCGAGAAATACTTACCTCTCTGGGAAGTAGTGATGTCAGCTCTGTGACTAAGATATTGATAGGAACCCCTGTACCTTTCCATATGCAGATTAAGCCTGTGTCTGCAAGGTATTTCTGCTTTTGGACAATAGCATCACTATCTAGGGTGAGATTATCATAGTGCATACCAACCTTTGAGATGCCTTTATTTAGATCCTTACCGCACCTATGGGGAGGCGTATATGTGAGATTCTGGTGATTATTATTTTGTAGAACAGAGTATTGCCCGTGTTGCTTACAATCAGACAGAGCGGGCCTTGCTAATCTTTTGCAATGCGAAGGGCTATAGATTTTGGTAGTTGCAATGTTCCTCCAACCCCCCGCAGAGAAGGAAGGATTTTTGGCTATAATAGGGTAGGGTTTCCTTTGCTTAGGCTGTGCTATCACATCTTTCTTGCTCTGATGTGCTGGCGCCCTATGCATTTGAACCCTAATTTCCTTACCTATCATAACTCCCTTTTATGCGGGGGCGATTAAATGCCAGGTAAGTTTTCCTTCTTACTTAGTAAATCAAACGCATTCCTTAATGGTAAACTATTATCAATGTGAGCCGAAGTAGAAACCCTAACCTTATTCTTCCTTTTAACCGAATGCCATGCCCAATTTTGATCTATGAAGCGCCCTGAGGTCGCCTGTGTGTAACTTTTCCTTCCCCCGAACTTGATTGGGGTATATTGGCATTATGATCTGAATTAATTCCAGATTCATGAATACTAGCGTACCCGCTGCTAAGCTTGGCCCTTAACCCATACTTGGTTTTTGCAAATATATCAAGCTGCCTATCCAGAGATTGAACTATAAAAATGTTAAATGTAGGTTCATTGTTCTGCCCTAATTTCTTAAAGCCAGTTGAAGCCTCTGCTAAGGAACTAAAATTCTTTTCTTCAATCCCTCTTTCTTTTAGAGAAGATTCGGCCATGCTTTTCTCCTTCTGCTTAGCAATGAAACCCTTTAAGTGTTCATAATCTGATCGATACGATCTTTGGTCTGGTTCCCTACATTCCAACATTTTGTGCCCATATAACAAGCAATTGAAACAATAACCAGTAAAAACCTTGGCATCTCTATGTTCCGAGCTAGTGTTCGCATGAAAGCCAGCCTTAGGGGAAGAAGATGGAAGCAAGACGCCCTGCTTTCTTGCCTCCTCTTTCTGATGGAAAAGGAGCCCTTTTCTAATTTGTCGCTGCTGCAGAAAAGACTTTCACTGAATTCGTATTTTCTTCATATCTCGCATGGACAAAAGGCTTTTTTAATCCAAATGATATATATATATATATATATATATATATATATATATATATATATATATATATATATATTGTAGTGGTTATTCATATGCATAAGTTAGTGATCAGAGTCTTGGTTAAAGGTGGGATCTTGACTAAGTAATTGTTGTTAATGAGTTTGCTCATTAATAGAGATCCCAGAGGCCTTAGAAAGAAACTCTCTATATGATGGTTGCCTAATTGAGAACTATTCTCATTAGAGGGTTAGGTAAATCTGAGAAGAGTTTCCTCTAAGGATTAGGTGGGGTTTAGCATGGGTTTAGGAATTTGTTGATTTCATGATTATTTACCTTGTTAACCTCTAACATTGAGTGCAGGACTAGTAACTACGATTTCATATTCATATATGTTTAAATTTATCTTTCCAGATACTGATAGTTGTTACAGGTGTAGCCGTCATTACTCACTCCAGAAGCGGGGACATTACATTTAAACATAAGAATAATCCCCTATGTATAAACGAGGATTCAATTTTTCAAAATGAAAGGGCATACCCCTTCATTGGAATGACACAACTGCCCCTAACTGACAACTAAACAAACTGACACAACAGATTAATTACATAAAGACTCTTTGAGATAACATTTTGAAAACATTAAGACACTATGTCTAAACCCCCAACAGTCTGCCACATTCTTTTATGTGCTCTAAGTATCTCTCGAAGGCATAAGTATCTGCATCATGGATGATATCCCTAACTATGATCTCCAGCATGACGAACCGTTCCATTTGTGCAATATTTGCATTCTTTTGTCTAGTAGATCCTTCCCCTCTTCTTGCCGCTAATAAAAAGATCTTGCACAAATAAAAGTAAAAATAAATTAATCAGATAATAATTTAGAAAAATAAAAGCTCACCTGACATTAGGGAAAGTTCAGAGAATGATCTACAACCTTCTTCATAAATCGTCAGCCACATGGAATGCTCTTGCCAACTTTCTGCTTGATACACCGATTGTCCATAGGTTACACTCTTCGGAATTTCAGGAATCGCACTTCCTCCCTGCATTCTCCGATGGATGATGTCGTTCACATGTTTCCCTTCCGACAAAAAGTTTGATGATGCAGCAAGTCTCTTATCATTTGTCAATTGAGTCCCAATGATTTGTCGTTGCTTTGTCTTCTTTGACACAATTACAATTTCAAAATGTGGGCCCCAACTTTCCCTTCAGAATTTTGGGATTTCCCTTACTTTGCTTCCATTCCCGATTACTAGCACTAGGCCCCAATTTTCCCTTCTTGAATAGCTTGAAACCTCAACATAGTGTCTTTTATCTTATTTGATGGCCTATTTTGTTCTAATTGCTCCGTAGTTCAGAAAAAACCTTTTGAAGGAAAGTTTCTTTCGTTATGCCCCTTCTTACTTTGTTCAAAACTCCCTTTTATCCGACGACTCTTTGTTGTTTGCTGCTCATTCTTCATCAGGTCAACATCACCTTGACAACCACGTGGCAGCGTCTGATTGGCTCGCTAGTCCACCTGTGCACCATCTAGACACCATGTCGGCTCCACCTGTGCATCCTGCCACATCATCACACACTAGTCGACCTTGCCATGTGGCATCACCTTGTGATCCTGCTCTGACGTCACCCTTGTACCTACTAAGATGGCGGCATCACGAAATCTTGCCGTCTATCCTCCCTGGCCCACCATCTATCACCTTTGCTCGTGTCATGTGGGGCCTTCTCGCGATCCTAGACACTTTCTCTTTCCTCGTCATCCCAAACCGCGGGATCACAAGCACCCGACACTTGTCACCATCTCACTCGGGACCCATCACCGATCCTCATCAGCTGACCTTCCATGTGTTACAATCTTGTGATCCTGAGCACTTTCTCTCTCTTCATCAGTTGGGATCGTGGGATTATTGTATGACACCATGTGTCATCCCGGACCCACCACCTTGCCTAGGAATGCGTGCCACTTGTCACAATCTGATTTGCCTTTGGATTGCCAACTCATCGCTCGGTTGTTTGCCATGTCATCGATTGAGTCATCACGGGCCCACAAAATACTGTTTAGTTGTCCGCCAAGTCCAAGCTGTCTTCGTGCGCGAGCCCTTTCCAAAAGGCGGCATGCCTTAGGCAACTCAATACTGGTGCATTGACATATAAAGACAAGTTTGGCACACCCCCAGCCAATGTGGGATAAATCCCCCAAATGCCCTTTGCATAAAATTGCCACCTTTGTTTTGTGCGTGCGCGTCACAAGCCAAGTTTGGATTTGTATGAAGATGATTTGGTTCTTCCTGCGTAGAACATCACCTCCAAACTCCGACATTGTCGCCTCATGAAAGATTGCACGCCAGCCATTGAAGCACATACTTTGGTGAATTTTGTCAACGTGAAAGTCCATGCACTTCAATCTCTCTCAGAAAAGTTTGGTAGGCTTCGTCTCCTTCAACCTTGTGATGTCCCCTTTATGAATAAGACTTAATAATAAATATTAATAATAAATAATAGTAATAAATAAAATAAATATAAATAAATATATTACAAGAGTCAAAATTGTAAAAAGTATGTTCCCTTTCTAAAATAATATTTAATAATAATAAAATATAAATAAAATCTAAATTAGAATATAAAAGAGTTAAATTGAAATATAAATGAAATCTAAATTAGAATATAAAAGAATTAAATTAAAATATAAAAGAAATATAAATAATATCTAAATTAGAATATAAATGAATTAAATTTAAATGTAAAAGAATTATAAATAAAATCTAAGTTAAAATATAAAAGAATGAAACTAAAATATAATTAAGTTTAATGAGTGGTCAAAAGGCATGAAATGAAAAGATGTGACTCCTTCAAGCATGAGGTATAAAAATAAGAATATAATTTCATTTGAAAGGGGAGGAAAAAGAGAAGAAAAAATCACAGACATTAAGAGAGAGTGACATATCAAGAAGAAAATGGGATCATACATTGAGTTGATCAGAGGATTAAAATATAATACTCATCAAAAGGATTAGAGAATTATATATATTTATTAAGTTGGAATAAACTCATAATTATATGTATCAGCTATTTTGTATATAATTATAATATATCTGAACTATATAGATAATAGAACATCTAAATTATAAAAGATAATTGTGAATATATATATATATATATATATATATATATATATATATATATATATATATATATATATATATATATATATATATATATATATATATATATATATATATATATATAGATAGAGTATATAATTGAATGGATTAGTTTATTTGGAATATAAGAATGGGCTTATATATATATATATATATATATAATACATATATTTAAATAATAATAAAATCATGATTATATATGTGTGTAGAAAGAGAGATATTAATAAATATGTTCTATGTATTCAAATAGAATTTCTAAATAGAAATATTAAATTGATATATCTAGTATAGATCATACGAACTCATCTCTTTCATCCCACGAAAGCATCTTTGAGTGAGAAGGTTGTGGAAGGTAGAGGCAGAGTAATTTCGGGCACATGATGGTTATCCCAACATTGGGGTTATTAGGCCTTGAGGGAAACTGCTTGTAGCCTGTTTCACGCAACCCAGGCTTGTAACTCTTCCACTCTTGATGGCCTGAGAGAGAGAGAGAGAGAGAGATTCCTATATGATCCATATGAGAGATATTTTGGCATTTATAAAATATGTTTCTTTTCTCACTCCATTGATGGTTTGTATTTCTTAACATTCATAAATAGTGATGTTTAATATAGAATAATATACTAACGTACTTGGTTAGTAGTAGTGATTCCTTAATTAAATATTCCTAACTTGCACTATTCATGGATTATAAGGCATGATAGGAAAGGGATCATTACAAACCTCCAACTTGAGAATAAATCTTTCCTCCCTGTATCATCTCAGTGCTACCCTTAAGCTACCCAGCTGATGTTGGTTTTCTAGAGCCAAGTCACATATGGATTTTTCAATTGATATCTGCTTCCTTTAACTCAATCATGCACATGCACAATCCAACAGTAACTATTCTCATGGCTTATATACTAGGGACATCTTGATTAACATAGATTCATCAAAACATAAGCTCAAAATATGTTAGATGGGAGGCAAAATCAAATTGAAAATTTGTGTGCCAACACTGCGTTCCACCATGTTCTCAAAGAGTTTGCCGAAGAGAGGATTGACCATAATTGTCCGATAATTAGATGGGTTATTGATATCCCCACTCTTAAAGAGAGAAATAACCACACTAGTGCTCCAATCAACCGGAAACCCATCCTGAATGACACTGGTGAAGACTCCTTTTATGTGGGGGGCAAGAAGATCAACTCCCCACTTTAAAAATTCAGCTTGAAGCTTGTCACTGTCACTTGCCTTACCACTTGCCAATTTCTTTATTTCCAGTTTGACGTCATCCACCGTGAACAGTTCCACCGAGGTGTTTACAATGGGGGGAGAGTTCTTCTTGTGCGTTTGCTCATAAAGTAACTTAGCATACTCTAACCATTGATCATCTGTAATATTTTTTTGTTTGCTTTTTTCTCTGTTGTAGTTCCTTCCAGAAGTCTTTGGGATTGTGTTTGCCAAGATGTTAAACTCCCTCCTTCTTGCATTAACATAATCCTCTTTTTTTGCTTGGATCAACTTTGTATAAATCTTCTTGTTTTTTTTGCTCGGATCTTTCCCTCTTATAACTCTCTTGGCTGCCTTACATTCTTCATTATACCACCGATTTTGCCGGAAACGTATTCACAACTCTCTTCCTATTGCAAGATCTTTTACATGCCTTTAACACCTTGTGTATAATGGGAATTAGCAAGCTACTATGCAATTGCTCAATCTCCTTATTGTCCCTTTCATCAATCAAAATATTGTCTATTTCAAGAAGTTGCTGTTTAAGAGCAGTGCTGAATATGACCCTGTTCTCCCAATTTATGAGTATTCTACCTTTGTTAACAGCTGTCTTTTGCTTGTGGAGGTCCTGTTTATCATGTGGATTACTTAGAATAAAGTCCAATCTAATATAGAGGGGCATGTGATCAGATTTCATCTATATAAGACGTTCACCAATGTCGAACTCTATTACTCTAGAAGTAAAATTTTGTGAGCAAATAACGTAATCCACCACACTTTGATCATTGTACGTCTTGCAAGTGATACCCCCCGAAGTTGGCCAGTCTTTCATGCCGTTACAAATAACCATGTCAAACAGACTACACAACCCCAATGATTCTGCTCCGAAATGAGAAACATCCCCATTACCGTCTTGTGAAGCTTTTTTGCAAGGTTGATCACCGCCTTCTTCCGACCATAAAGGATTGTTCTCTCCTTTTTCACCATTGTTCAAATGTAGAGATTGATTGTCAGCTGTCCTTGCATTGAAATCCCCAACAAGCATTATTTCACCTGTAGTGCTGAATAAAGAGATCATTTTTTAATGATGCAAATGGATCCTCATTGTCTAAGTACCTTTTTTTGTAGAACTTAGATTTTTTTCGGGGCAAAGTAACAAACAGCCAATCTGAAAATTGTCTCATTCACTATTATTCGCAGCCATATGTATTGTTTATTTGGATCTTCTTTTTCAAATTTTACCATGCCATACTACTTCTCTTTTATAAACACTGTTATTCCACCACGTCCTTTACCCGTTTCATTCCCATTGTTCCAAACTGAAAATTTCTTGTAACCATCAAAATCCGGGACCATACAACCATCACGCTCATGTGTTTCAACAAGAATAATTATATTCTTCCCTTTTGCTATGGGCCCCAAGCCAGAACCTCTTCTCCATGGACAACCTCTGCAGTTCCAACTTAGTACACTTAAGTGATCCTGTGGGCCCCCTATTTCCTACTTATTTGAAAAATGCTCATTGATTTGAGCTTTCCCATTTTTCAGCCATGCCCACTTTCCCTCGTTTCTTGCTGATTTTGCTTTTACCCATTCCTTCCTTTGCTTCTTTTGTTGAGCAAAAATTAGATCTTCATCTAGATAAAATTGTGTTCCTCTGAGTAGCCCTCTATTTCTAAGGAAGATATTCTTATCCTCTAGGTTTCTCAAGATAACTCTTATGTGCCTATCCCTTCCTCCATCAGACCTCTTACCTATCCTATTTGCTTGTTGAATACCACCTGTCCACTTCAACTTATCTCTGAGAAAGTCCCTTGCAAGATATTGGTTCTCTCTTTTTCTCTGATGTCTTTTAGCCCTTTGATAATGATATTTGCAGCCTTGCCCCGTTTGTCCTGTTCTACCCTTATTTGAATTTTGATTTGTTGTTCAATAATTCCCTTTTGTTTGTTTGCTGAACTGTTTACCACCTGTGACGAAGATTTGGCTTCTTTTATCCATTCCTTTAGTTGAGATTCTTTAGATTCCATGCCCGCTAGAGCTGATTGGATTTCTTTCAATTGTATGGTGCACTTTGTTTACCCGCTGGGGTAAACTTAGTATTGCACAGACATCGTACGGGAAATATAATAAACACAGAATATATCAGAGAATAATAAATACTTTCATTAATCATTCCAGACCGGCAAGTACATTTATATCATAATGATTATACAATAATATCTCCCATGTCCAACCTCCGAGAGAGTATATAAAGTACTCGAAGGGTCACGACTGAAGCGTCGTGACGTAACTGTCTAACCTCTCGGTCACTAACGACCGAGAGTAACATAATACTTTACTAACATAATAACCCGTACATACAATTATCCCGACAACATCATCCCCCCCAAAAAACAAGTCGTCTCCGACGACTTACAACAACAGGGAGATGAAATACACCACATAGAAGAAGAAAATCACTGAGAAGGGGCAGAGGGGCATCTCTGAAAAAGCTGAAGTGCCGCCCTCCCCAGCAATGCTACGTCCAGTAGGTCTTTTCCGTCACATCCCATTCCTCTCGTGCCTGCACCAAACTTGTCTCCAAAACATACTGTTCAGCTATAGCCTCCGCTAACACCATACTGTCTCCCTAGCCAATCTAACCTTGATAGCCACCCGTGCCAACTTCTCTACTTCCAACTCCTGGGTACGCTGACTATGAGGAGACTTTTGCTTGATTAGTTGCTTGAGGGTTCACACAGTGGGAGGGCACTGACTATGAGGAGACTTTTGCTCCTATTGCCAAGATGAGTACAATTCGTCTTCTTCTTCGCCATTGCAACTCATTTTGGATGGAAAGTTCATGAAATGATATTAAGGTTGCCTTCTTCAACGGTGAGTTGCAGGAAGAAGTCTACATGATGCAACCTCTTTGTTTCAAGGTTGCCGGCAAAGAACACCAAGTATGTAGACTCAAGAAAGCACTCTATGGACTCAAACAGGCCCCTTGAGCGTGGTACATCAAGATTTTTTAGTGCTTGGTTGCTCATGGTTTTGAGCGTTGCCCTTCTAACAACAATCTGTGTATCAAACGCTCTGGTGATGATGTTCTCTTTCTTGTTGTCTATGTGGACGACTTGATCATTACCGACAATTCAACAAATTTTATTGTAGAAATCAAAGAAGGCTTGTGCAAGGATCTTGATATGACAAATTTGGGGCCTCTCCATTATTGTTTAGGTGTTGAGGTTTGGCAGATTGATGGTAGCATCTTTATTTCTCATTCTAATTATGCTAGGAACTTGCTTGATAGGTTTCGAATGGAGGATTGTAAACCTGTTTCGATGCCTATGGAGAAAGGATTGAAGTTGTCAGCCAAGTCTGATTCTCCTCCTATTGATGAAACCACTTACAAGTAACTAGTGGGCAGTCTCATCTATCTCACTGCCACTAGACCTGATCTCAGTTTTGTGGTGAGCTACATTTCACGCTTCACGACAGCTCCAAAGGTTGATCATTGGGTAGCAGCGAAGCATGTGTTGTGTTATGTGAAGGGCGCCTTTGATTATGGACTTCTTTACGCTAGGAGTCATGATTCCAGACTCAGTGGGTTCACAAATTCAGATTGGGCAGGTTCGGTTGATGATAAAACGTCAACCTCTGGATATGTGTCCAGTTTGGGATCTAGTACAGTCACTTGGATTAGTAAAAAGCAGGATGCAGTCTCACTCTCCTCTACAGAAGCAGAATATCAAGGAGCTATTAAGGCAGCTTGTCAGGTAGTTTGGCTTCGCTGGATGCTTGCGGATATGCAGATGTGTCAAGTAGGACCGACTCCCTTGCTCTTGGATAATCAGGGAGCTCTCAAACTTGCCAAGAATTTGGTCTTCCATGAAAGAACCAAACATGTGCACGTTCATTGTCATTACATTCGGTAGTTGGTTGAAGACGGGATAGTTCAGTTGCAGTATGTTCCAACAGTGGATTAGATTGCAGACATTCTCACCAAGCCTCTTGATCCAGATAAGTTTGTTAAGTTCAGGGGACAACTTGGTGTTGTTGATAGATTGACCATTACGGGAGGGTATTAGAATATTATTATTTTCTTACTTTAATGGTCATCTTTTGTATGTTATGTAAATTAGATAGATAAGGTCGTTGCTTGATCTTCTTTAGTGTCTTATTAGAAACTTTCTATTTTGAACATTTGTAAAATTCTTTATAATGATCTCTTCGATCATTTGTTAATACAACGATAATTTTTTACCAATTACTTAGCGTAATATAACGCAAGGGGAAAAAATGGTGAGTACTTGCAAACTTGGCCAATACTTGTTGAGTTTGCCAACTATGATGTAAAGTTATCCATTGTACCTACCAAATCCTTGGCCCTTCTTTCTTTCTTTCACACACATTGTGATATCAACCCATTGTTCTACAAAAGCATTAAAGTTATAAGTGATGATCTGAGGGTACCCATTATACCTGCCAAATCTTTGTCCCCAGTGTGTGTGTGGGGCTATCTCTAGGATATTGATCTATCTTTATATTGTCTTATTTTAACAGTCTTGGCAACGGGTTGATAAGATCAAGACATCATTGGTTTAAACATGGTTCTAGAGAATTGAATTTAGTCCCCAAGATTTTGGGTGCTAGTTCTTGTATAAAGCTTTTCATGAAAAGTTCAAAGAAGGAAAGAGAGGATAAGTCAAAATTTGCCATACCATGACATTGTTGGAAATGTCTTGTATATTATTGAGGATATATGATATGATTCTTGGTTGATAGTGAGACCATAGTTGTAAAACTTGGACTTGGCAGCCCTAGAATTTTGAAAAACTTGGTACCTAGCAATAACTAGAGGGAAATCACTGCAATAACTAGACAATTTTATCAAACATTTTAAAATATATAATATTAATTTTTTTTGCTCAAAAAACACATATCACTTAATATGCAAAACATATTATTGATTGACATCATATATAAATCAAAATTAGAGTTTAATATTGTAATGACCCTTACTATAAAGGCCACTAAAAACCCCCAAAACTGAACTGTGACAATTCGTCAAACACTTTCCCTGCAACCTGAGTTGTGGATGTCTGCTTGTTTTGATTTGATTGTTTGGTACCAAAGATGTTTTTAATGATTGCAAATGGTTGCAAAGTAACTAATAGAAAGTCTGAATGATATGCAACTTATATGTATTCCCTTTCAAGTACAAATGCATCTAATCCTGATGTAAATCACACATCTACAGCCAAGAGGCATTTTCACAAACACTTAACATGCAAATAAACTATAACAATAATGGGATACTCTCCTATTAATGCAATGATTATATTTCCCAAGTCTGATTCCAATGACTGAATTCTGAGAGTACAATGGACGGTTTCAACTATGACAGTTTTCAGATTTTTAATACAATGAACTATGGTAAGGGCAAACCATACAATGCACTTTATTTAACTATGACAATCCAATGCTCTTTCCTTGCTATGTCATTACAATTCAATGATAAGAAACAGTGACTGATTTATGCCAAATTCTGGACTGTTATTACAATGACTGAACATATGCAATTTCACACAATTTTGACACCAAATTTCAACACATAAAGAACCTGGAAATGATGCACTGTTGATGATCAGAATTGATGAAGACAAATGCTGATGATGTCACCCAAATCTGCACCCAAACTGGCCCAGAAAACTAAACCGTACCCTGCTGCTGTACCTGGCCGTACAGTACGGACATGTGCGGCAGTTACAGTAAATTCTTGCAAGTGTTTTGGCTGCCGAAAATGATGTGAACAGAATCGCCTAGGGTTGTATTGTCACTTCCCAAATGTATAAAATTAATCTCCAAGTAGATAGGAAGCTATGAGTGAAAATGTGAGTCTCAGGCCCTAATATGGACTTCACAGAAAATGCACTGAATGACCTCCAAACCCTGCCCAACTGATTCTCCAATGAAATGATGAAATCCAAACCCTTATGCAATTTGTTTCAAACCCTCAAAATCAATACTCAGATAAATCCAACATGAAATGGCTAAATACCATCTCCAATGAACAACCCTTCAGAAGATATCTCACTTCCTCAGTTATGCAAATCCAAGGGAGTTATCGTTCCCAAAGATCTAATGAAATTTGCAGACCAAATGACTACAAATTGCTCCAATATGGAAAAGTAGAAGAATCCTTAAATCAGCTTGTTCAAATGAATGCCCAAGCCATCTATTTATTCACTTTTCTAAGAAGTTACTAAGAACTTCTAGAAACATCCATTATAAAATCCCATTATAATGCACTTTTATAATAAAATAACTTTATAAAATAAAAAGTGCAACTCAACTTAAAATTATAACATATGGGCCCCGCATAACACATAATAATAAAAAATAATCTCCAAACCACTTTTCCAAGAGCAAATATAACCAACTGATCCCCAAATGATCAACACGATGACTCTCTCTCCAAATCATTTGCCTACGAGAGTCGATAATAGGCAAATCTACAGTGGAAATCATGTCGCTAGAAAGGGGACATGACAGTCCGCCCTTCCTGAAATTGCTTGCCCTCAAGCAATCTCAATGTTGGATGCTGCAAAATCGCTTCACTCTTCCAAGTAGCATCTTCAATAGGTAAATTTCTCCACTTAACCAAATACTCTCTGATCACTCTCTTGAAGCTGCTTCTCCCTGCTATCCAAAATAGACTCTGGCATTAAGATCAATTTCCCTTCATCACCCAAGGGAGGTAGTACTACAGAAGGCACAACATTCTGACCCAACGCCTTTTTAAGGCACGACACATGAAACACATTGTGCACTTTGCTGTCTGCTGGGAGCTCAAGCTCATAAGCCAACTCACCTATCCGTCTGATGATCCTGAAAGGGCCATAGTATCTAGGCCTAAGCTTCTCCGATCCACTCTTCCTGAGAGTAGACTGTCGATAAGGTTGAAGCATGAGGTAAACCATATCACCAACCTCAAAACTCCTCTCTGTCCGCTTCTGATCTGCATACTGCTTATGTTGATTCTGTGCCCTGGCAATATTATCTCTAAGAGCATCAACAATGTCCTTGCTCTCCTGAAGCAAATCTCCAACACAAGGAACTCTAACATCACTCATAAGTAAATCCAGAAAGCTCGGTGCCTCATAGCCATATAGTGCCCTAAAAGGAGTGAACAATAAACCAATCAATCCACCTGGATCCCAAATGCAGTCATGAACTATACTGCTGTCAATCAACACAAGCTCCTACAATATCCTCTGCAATATAACCAAGAGGAATCCATAATCAAACTGACAAATACAGCTCAACCAAATTCCAAAATCACAATTGCCACAGTCAGGAACCCATGAGAAACAAACTCTCGAAATATCAGAACCCAAGTAGAGAGGACAACTCAAACTGCTAACATAGTAAATACCATCAACGCATCCCACTGGCCTACGTAGAGCGCACAATCCAACTCTGCTACAATGGTGAACACTCCCGAATGAAACTGTAACAAGTATGGAGAATCCACACACTGTACAACTCCTGCAGTCAACACAACTCTGCAGATCATGGGCCACTGTCTCATAACCATAACTCCCATGCACTGTTGATGGCGAAAAGACATCACAAGATAAACACCAAGAAATAGAACCCAAACCAGATTTGACGGCCATCACCTCCTCAACACATGGTTCAAATGCAAACAGATGAACATATCCTACAGTATAATGCTGATAAAAAGAACCAGCCTCAGCCAACAACTCACCATGCACAGGTGATACAACCCACTGGAACTGATCACCAGCTAAGTCAGGAGATGACATAGCCAAAGGAGTAGAATTTGTTTACCTGCTGGGGTAAACTTAGTATTGCACAGACATAGTACGGGAAATATAATAAACACAGAATATATCAGAGAATAATAAATACTTTCATTAATCATTCGAGACTGGCAAGTACATTTATATCATAATGATTATACAATATTATCTCCCATGTCCATCCTCCGAGAGGGTATATAAAGTACCCGAAGGGCCACGACCGAAGCGTCGTGACGTAACTGTCTAACCTCTCGGTCACTAACGACCGAGAGTAACATAATACTTTACTAACATAATAACCCGTACATACAATTATCCCGACAACATCATCCCCCCCAAAAAACAAGTCGTCTCCGACGACTTACAACAATAGGGAGATGAAATACACTATATAGAATAAGAAAATCACTGAAGAGAAGGGGCGGAGGGCATCCCTGAAAAAGTTGAAGTGCCGCCCTCCCCATCAATGTTGCGTCGTTGTTCTCTTTCCGTCCTATCACATTACTCTCGTGCCAGTACCAAACTTGTCTCCAAAACATACTTTTCAGCTGTAGCCTTCGCTAACACAATACTGTCTCCCTAGCCAATCCGACTTCGATAGCCACCTAGGTTGCCTTTTCTGCTTCCAACTCCTGGGTATGCTGAGCCAAGTGTCGCTCTACTGCCTCCAACTGGGTGGTCATCTCCTCCCGAGCTCTCTGTGCATCCACCAAGATAGTCTCCCGTCTAGCCAACACCTACTCCAAGTGCCTCAAAGCGTAGTACCCCTCTCCAAAGGCTTTCTCCAGTGCTCTCTCTACTTTTCGTATACAGACGCCCCCTGCCTGCAGCAGCTCTGGGTCTCTTCAACTGGTCACACTCTCTGAGGACTGATAACTGAACCGACTAGGGGTCTGGGGGCAACGCCCCCAGCGGGGTCGAGGGGCAGCGCCTCCGCCGCCAAGGCCAATTTAGCACCTTCAAAGTCTATGAAACACACCATTTTCATGATTTTCTTTTAATCCCATGCTCTTTTTTGCAAAGCGCTTATGTTTCCTCACTACCTGCTTATGCCCTTCCCTTTGGCACCATACATTATTTATTTTGAACTGTCTTGATTTGTCGTCGTTTTTTTTTTTTTAAAACCTCTCCTTGCTCTGCTGCCAGTCCTTTCTTGTTATTTTTTTTCAATGCTCAGGCCGAAATGCAGTCGTACATCCCTTGGGCGGTACTCCTTGTATGCATCACAAATTCGTACGGTTGATAGCACTTCCCTTGCCTACGTGCGACCATACAGTGACTTTTCAGTAATCTCTCTTGACCGTACGGTCAATGTTAAGAATTCCTCTTCGTACGGTGTCAATGATACCGATTCGCCTATCGTACGGCTCCGTACGGTCTCCTGTCTATACAAAACAATCCACTAATCGCTCGATGCATATACTCGTACGACATGTATTATGTCACTTCCTCCTATAGCGGTACGGCACCTCGAAGATAATTTGTATGTTCCGTACGGTATTGTCCATTGCTGGCGTGCGGTATGGATGCTGTACGGTGCTCTTCCTTATGCCTTTTTCTTGCTGTACGACATCTAGCTTTGTATTGTTCTTTACCGTATGGTATGCACTATTTTATAGTCTTTGTGGTCGTACGGTATTTTGCCGCTCACGTGCTGATGGCTGTACGGTGTTTAGTATGTTCACTTCCATTTTCCGTACGGACTTTTAAACTAAACCGCCCTTTGTTATCGTACGGCAACTAGCACTTCCCCCTGCTGTACGGTGCCGTACAGTTTTGGTTTTTATGGTGCCGTACATACATTGCTCTTTCTTTTTTTTTTTTCAACATTTTCAATTTTTTGTTCATTTTTGTTTTTCAACCTTTTTTTTTTCATTTTTTTTTTCCACCGTACGGTCATGCATAGCCGTACAGGTATTTTTCAATTTCCTGTCCGGAGGCTTCTTTGGTTGCCCGTACGGACGGCTCCCGAGTCGCATCCCTGACCACTCGAGTCATTTTCCATCCTCTCGGTTGCTTTGTCCCTCCTCTCGGGTCCATCTTCTCCGGGTAAAGTTTCAATTTGGTCCCATTGCTACCGTCATGTATTCGTTCATCGAGAGTCCACCGAGTGTGCAATGGTTCCCTCTCCTTGTCGCCGAGTCCGTTTTCAATGGCGATCCAAAAGCTTGGGACCATAAATGCTACAGGGAGCACAGCCTCTTGCCCATACATAAGAAGAAAAAGGAGAATCAAGATTTTGAAGACTGCGGTACTCCACACAGGATTCCAGTTGTCTCCCATAACGATGGGTTTCAGATTTCTCTCATCCCCAAGATTTATTTTTTCCAACTTTGCTTCTTTGTGCCAGATGGGTTCCTCCTTCCGAAACTCCTGGGCAGGGCTTTCTTTCCTTTCGACTTCCCCTTCTCGGTATGCTGTATATTCCGGAGGGAACTCACTCTCGGCTTCCTCAATCTTCAATATGTTGCAGGACGACGGAAATAATTCATAATCACCCATTTGCCAGTGGAATAGACTGTCCATCGAATCTGTATCATCTTCCACTTTCAGTATCCCTTCGGCATTAGGTTCCATGTTTCCTTCCTCTCCGCCCATCCCGTCGTCTGACTCTGAATCGGATGCCATTTCCTCCCCAACCATCTGCGTGTTGAGGTCCACTACAAACTTCCTTCCCCCCTTTTCAAATGCGAGGGTGTTTTTCTTCCAATTATGATCGGCTCGGGCCATCACCAACCACCCTCTACCCAGGATGGCATCATACCCCTTCTGCTTAAGAGGGATTACAACAAAATCTAAGGTGAAAGGCTGGATTCCAATAGTCACCTGTTGCGCCATCAGTGTACCGAGAGGCTTAACACCGTGCATATATATGTATATATATATATATGTATATGTATATCCCCAATAAATTGAAAGTCGGTGGCCATAGCGTCGGTTTCCGCAAGCTTTTCCAAGTTTCTTCCAGGAGGACATTGACGCCCGACCCACCGTCGACAATTGTGTGTGTGAGGATGGTACCCAAAATACCCATCTCCACCACTGCGGGATTCCGCCCATTATTTATCGATAGCGTCATGGGGTCGGCTGCAGAGCCACTCGTGATCTCCGTTCGTTCAACCGTGCTTGCTGGAATGTTTTGCCCAAGGAATAGAGCCATTTTGAGATGCGGCATCGTTTCCAATAGGTCCTTGACCTTTACTGGTACCTCCAATTGCATTATCTGCCTTAAAATATTCTGTTCGGCCATTGCTCGAGTAGAAATGCCGACATCTGTGGAGTCCCTTTGGTCCTCCATACCCTTCGCGATCTTAGCCTTCGCCTCGAGCATCCTTTGTTTCTCTGTCGGAGGGTGAGGATATGTGGCCTTCTTCATTTGCCCACGTGTGATTGTGAGGACCTTCTCCATGCCCCCTCGTTCCATGTCTAGGATGTTGCAGCCGGGCTTCGGACAATTAGCATCCTCATGGTTCCCCGGTCCGCACCACCGACACAGTTTTAGTGGAGCGGTAGCCTCATTCTGACAGTCACGGGCATAATGTCCCCATTGGTTACAACTTCTGCACTGTATCATGGGCCTCCCCTTCGCGTCATACTGGACCCGCGGCTTGTTCTCATCATTGCCTCGGCCTCCCCGTCGGTTGTTTCCATACCCGCCGGATGATGCAGCATTTTGTTGTCCGCCAGTACCAGACGTGGAAGGTTGCTCCTGTGCATAGAGCACTTGTTGATTTCTCGGCCTCAGGTTGTAGGGACATTCTTTAGTGGAATGTCCTGCGATTTGGTAGATATCGCAAAAAGCCTTCTTCGGACAAGAACCTTTTATGTGGCCTGCTTCCTTGTAGTCCGTGCACCACACCGTATCTTCTCCTGTCTTACTGGTACTTCCCTTGGCGGCCTTGAGTTCTTTCATCATTCTTTCAAGGTCTTTTTGCAACGCGAGCACTTTTTTGCTCGACCAATCCTCACTGCTTTCAGTCTCCGAGTCATCGTCAGAAGATGACCTCATCTTCTTGGAGGTCTTACACTCACTCTCTAAATCCATTGCTCGGTTGTATGCATTATTGTACGAAGTAGGTGGAACTATCTTCATTTTCTTTCGTAGGGAGGTTTTGAGTCCCTCTACGAACCACCTCTTCTGCAGTTCGTCCGCTGGGGCCGACTCCATCTTCCCGATGAGTTCTTTGAGTCGCCGTTCGTACGCACGGACGGACTCATTCTTCGCTTGCTTAGCGTTGTAGATTTTCGCTAATATCTCATTATCATCTCGTAACAATTGAAACTCTGTCTGGAAGGCCTTTTTGACCTGGTCCCATGTCGTTAGGCTCGTCTTGTCAACATCCGAGTACCAATCAATGGCACCTTCCCTCAGTGTTGCAGGGAACTGGCGGATCCATTCATTCTTGTCAGTTGCCCCGTGCGCAGTCCATATAGTTTCGCACGTTCGGCAGTGCCGAACTGGATCTTCCTTCGATTGTCCCGTGAACTTTGGTAACTTCTGCTTGTTCACCGCCATGGTTGGCCGCGGTGGAGGCGGCGCGCTGATGCCACTCGTACCCGCACCTGCTTGAGTACTATATGTATTGTTCACCGATGGCACTTGCCCTTGCGGTAGTTGTGTGACTGGTGGGACCGTATTGTGCGGGGTTCTCGGTTCCAATGAAGGGTCTGCTGGTGCGCTCGTGCCACCCTCTGCAGTATTACCCTCTCCACCAGTTTGGTTCTCTGCACCTGGTGTACAGAGACCCACCTCAAACCGTACTCTCTCCTCTTGGAGAAAGGCTCTTCTTGCCCGTGTCTTCTCAAGTAACTCTTCCCGACTCTGCACTCTCCGTTCCGAAGAAGTGAACTCTTCGGCTTCTGCACCCTCTGTACCACTTTCGAGGTCCCCTTTGGGCAACCCTCCGGCAAGCTGGTCTTTGGCAAGTTGCCTTAGCCTATAGTGACGTTCACACTGCTGTGCGGAGATTAGAGCTGTGTGCGGCCTCTTCGTCATCATTTCTCACTTTTCTATTTCTATCTTTATTTAAAACATTGGGCATAAATCCTTTCCTGACTTCTCTTCCCGAGTACGTCTAGGCAGCGGCGCCAGATGTTTACCCGCTGGGGTAAACTTAGTATTGCACAGACATAGTACGAGAAATATAATAAACACAGAATATATCAAAGAATAATAAATACTTTCATTAATCATTCGAGATTGGCAAGTACATTTATATCATAATGATTATACAATATTATCTCCCATGTCCATCCTCCGAGAGGGTATATAAAGTACCCGAAGGGCCACGACCGAAGTGTCGTGACGTAGCTGTCTAACCTCTCGGTCACTAACGACCGAGAGTAACATAATACTTTACTAACATAATAATCCGTACATACAATTATCCCGACAACAGAATCAATAACAACACCCGCTAAAGCATTACTCCCACACTCCCACACTCCTGCTCTAAGTCATGTATTATCAAGTTGTCAACCGCAGAACCTATCGCCATGCCATGCCTATCACAACTCTTATCCCGTGGCATCAAACCATCCCATAACTGATGACAAGCACTAGGAACCAAAGTACATCTCCGTATCATCATCTCATCAACATGGTCATCAAAGGTAAATTGATGAGCATACCTCACAGTGTAATGCCGATAAAATGCGCCAATCTCAGTCAGTGGCTCAGATTGCAATCTAGATGAAACTAACTGCATCCGATCACTAACCAAGCCGGAACTGACTACTACCTCCGAAGACATCGCCAAGGGAGTAGTATCACTAGCAGGAACCATGCCAACTGCCGGCTCACCAACATCACAACTGATCCCTGATACAACCTCACTATCCTCCATGCCATCAATAGTAGGGATCACCACCATGTCGAGCGGGCTACAATGCTCAACTGCAACACCGAACTCAACCGAGCCTGATTCTAGTGGAAGGGAACAAGATATGCCACTACTAGTATCGAGGATAGATATATCCTCATCTCCACTGTCTCTAACAATCTCAACCATGGACATCCTCGGATCACCAGATGCCACAATCTGTGACTGTACGGAATCTGGTAAAGTCTGAAGTCGCTCTAACTCCCTGGTCACCTCAGCCAAATGAAACTGTGACTCCTGGAAAGCCAACTGTGTACTCTCAAGGATCTCAGAAGTCACCTTGAGCTGCTGAGTAAGCTCACTCACCTCATCTTCCTTGGTCAATAATGCGTCATATGCTGTACTGCCCCACTCCATAAGATAATCTCTGTCGGCTACCAACTGCATATAATTTTGTCTCAGAATCCGGATAGCCTCCCATAAAGAGTGGATCTCTGTCAAGGAAAGATAACTGCCTCCTTGCTCATCACTAGTAGGAGAACCCCATTCATAAACTGCTAACAACTGACGAGTAGCATCGAAATGCTGGCAAGTGATAGCAATGTCTCGCTCACTAACTCTCAGCTGACTAGACACATGATGGCGCTGGCTAGACTGTCTCCTACAATCCTCCTCTGACGCACTGTCCAAAGGAGTATCCTCAAAGTCACTGGTCTCTGGAGTACTACCATCCACACTCTGCAAAACAACTCCAAAGCTCATATCAACATATGGAGTATCAAAAACTGTAGCATCGCTGTCCAACTCCTCTATACCAAAAGAAACTGCCAAGGAAACTAAGTCCTCAAAACTGCCCACTGCATCCTTCTAGATGTCATCAATGCCAATACGATCCTGGGACTCACCTGTAAACACTAACATCTCAGATGTGCCTGAATCATCACAAGCCCATTGCATCCTGAGTGGTCGACTGGAAATGCACACAACTCCCAACACCGGTGTATAAAAACTAATACTAGCATCTGGCAAGCTGCTATGAATGAGAACAACACCGTGTAATCTGCTAATCAAATCCATGATAGCACTCAAGCAATCATTGCTACCAATAAGTGATAAGGATCTCCAGTCAACATAATCCCAAACGCCACTATAACAATCCCGAGTCCATATCCGTAAACTAGGATCAGCTGGTAACTCAAGCAAACTCCTCACCTGAGTAATAGGACTAATACCAAATAACTCCTCATACCTGTCTGATACTGTCCCTGAATCCTGGATGTAAAAGCAAAATGAGCTCACAACAACATCGACCACATGTGATCCGCTTGTCGCAGAAAGCTGAGTATCAAGTGTGTAAGATGAAGCTGAACTCAACTCCACGCCATACCCATCCACATGTCTCTCCGCTGCACTACTCTGATCAACTGTACTATCCTCGGCCACTGTAACATCATCAGGATCAACCGTACCGCAATCACTATCCGTGTCAATCACACGATCCAGGGTACGTGTGATGTCTCCTTGTATCAAATCAGCATGTCTCTCTGAGTCCTGTAATGCCAATGAAGTATTCAACAAAGAGGCTCGAGTGTCCTCAAACTCTCGAGAAAGCCTGCCAACTTCCTCCTCCCTCCTCAAGGCATCAGAATAGTCTCCGGCAAGGCTAAGAAGATGGTCACGGTCCGAAAGAAGATGTAAATAACTCATCTTCATCGCTCCCATTCCTTCCCTGATCGCCTGTAAGTCAACACAAGAAGACCCTGCCTGAACTACCTTATGTCTGCCCTGTAACTGAATCATTTGGATGTGATCCTCTATCATATCCCGCATCCTGTCATGATGAGATAATGAAGTCACAATACTGTCTACGTTCACCTTCAGTTGGCTGGACAAATCATGCGAAGTACTACCAGCCTCAACCTCATGTGACGAAGCATCTAACTGTGCCTGGTATTCTCTCTCAGCAAAGTCATGAATGCTCAATGTCTGCTCATCTCTACCAGGTATCTCACCATTATGCACAACATCATCCTCATAATCATCATCCGAACTCACTATGCTGTAGTCACTGCCTGTCGTAACCAAACCATCCTGAGTACCTGTGACATCACTATCAGGCAACCTGTATACGACTGTCTCAACTTGAGTATCAAGTTGACAATTACTATCCATTAGTGTAATATCCTTCACCACTTCGCCTTGTGGCTGAGTAGAAACTGAATCTTCTACCTGGCTACTAATCTGTTTTTCAAACTCCTCATGCAAGTTCCTGGTAACTGTATCAACCGATCTCTTGTCATCTGTCCTGCGAGAAGATCTGCCAAATAGAAATCTAGTCAACTTATCCACAGTAGCTGGATCAGCCAACTTGTCACTCCACTCATGATTTCTTTTTATCATAGACTCAGTCATCTCATCAACAGCTTTCTTGATTTCAACCCAACTGTCTGAATGATTACCTTTTTTGCTACTCTGTGGTTCTTCTTTCACGAAGGTAGGCTGTTTAGGACGGTTATCTGACCATGAAGTGTACCTCTTCCTATCCATTGTGCAATCAATCGAGTGTTGATTACTCATGCAAAGACGGTTCTTACCCAACAGGATGGCAAGAAAACCGCTCTGATACCACTGTAATGACCCTTACTATAAAGGCCACTAAAAACCCCCAAAACTGAACTGTGACAATTCGTCAAACACTTTCCCTGCAACCTGAGTTGTGGATGTTTGCTTGTTTTGATTTGATTGTTTGGTACCAAAGATGTTTTTAATGATTGCAAATGGTTGCAAAGTAACTAATAGAAAGTCTGAATGATATGCAACTTATATGTATTCCCTTTCAAGTACAAATGCATCTAATCCTGATGTAAATCACACATCTACAGCCAAGAGGCATTTTCACAAACACTTAACATGCAAATAAACTATAACAATAATGAGATACTCTCCGATTAATGCAATGATTATATTTCCCAAGTCTGATTCCAATGACTGAATTCTGAGAGTACAATGGACGGTTTCAACTATGACAGTTTTCAGATTTTTAATACAATGAACTATGGTAAGGGCAAACCATACAATGCACTTTATTTAACTATGACAATCCAATGCTCTTTCCTTGCTATGTCATTACAATTCAATGATAAGAAACAGTGACTGATTTATGCCAAATTCTGGACTGTTATTACAATGACTGAACATATGCAATTTCACACAATTTTGACACCAAATTTCAACACATAAAGAACCTGGAAATGATGCACTGTTGATGATCAGAATTGATGAAGACAAATGCTGATGACGTCACCCAAATTTGCACCCAAACTGGCCCAGAAAACTAAACCGTACCCTGCTGCTGTACCTGGCCGTACAGTACGGACATGTGCGACAGTTACAGTAAATTCTTGCAAGTGTTTTGGCTGCCGAAAATGATGTGAACAGAATCGTCTAGGGTTGTATTGTCACTTCTCAAATGCATAAAATTAATCTCCAACTAGATAGGAAGCTATGAGTGAAAATGTGAGTCTAAGGCCCTAATATGGACTACACAGAAAATGCACTGAATGACCTCCAAACCCTGCCCAACTGATTCTCCAATGAAATGATGAAATCCAAACCCTTATGCAATCTGTTTCAAACCCTCAAAATCAATACTCAGATAAATTCAACATGAAATGGCTAAATACCATCTCCAATGAACAACCCTTCAGAAGATATCTCACTTCCTCAGTTATGCAAATCCAAGAGAGTTATCGTTCCCAAAGATCTAATGAAATTTGCAGACCAAATGACTACAAATTGCTCCAATATGGAAAAGTAGAAGAATCCTTAAATCAGCTTGTTCAAATGAATGCCCAAGCCATCTATTTATTCACTTTTCTAAGAAGTTACTAAGAACTTCTAGAAACATCCATTATAAAATCCCATTATAATGCACTTTTATAATAAAATAACTTTATAAAATAAAAAGTGCAACTCAACTTAAAATTATAACATATGGGCCCCGCATAACACATAATAATAAAAAATAATCTCCAAACCACTTTTCCAAGAGCAAATATAACCAACTGATCCCCAAATGATCAACAAGATGACTCTCTCCAAATTATTTGCCTACGAGAGTCGATAATAGGCAAATCTACTGTGGAAATCATGTCGCTAGAAAGGGGACATGACAAATGTATATTTTACACTCCAATGGGTTTTAGGAGTAGTGCCCCTCATGTGGGCCTCGGGGCAATGTTCCCAAATGACGTCGACGAGCGGTACTCCTCATGGGGTTTTGGGGGGAATGCCACTTCCCCCCCTCCAAATGGGGGTAAGGGTTAAAACCCCTTTTGGGGGTTTAAGGGCAACACTTCCTGTGGGGTCAAGGAGTAGCGCCTCATGTGGGGTTGATGAGAGTGCCCTTGGTGAGTTCCTTGTTGGGATACAAGGTGGGTTTGAATCTAAAATTTTTAACTTTACGAATTTAGGTGAAAAAACCAAAGATATACTGATTTAGCGGAGTTTTTCATGAAAAACTGCAAGTTGTTTGCAGAAATTGCCACCAGTTCTTCAAAAAACTGCTGGTTGTTTTAGGTGAGTAACTCGCCATGGCTTTTAGCCTATGAGTAGTTGTGAGCTTTTTGAGTAGTTCGTGATTTTCTCAACTATGGTTGAGATGGTTTTTGTTAAGGAATGTAGCTTCGTTCAGATAAAATCATTGTTATTGAATTATCAAGTAGACATCGATATATATGTAATAATAATAATATGTATTATAATTACTATATATATATCCATATAATTTATATAAGTGGATTATTATCATATTGTGATATATACATATAATTGATATTTATATATACATATAATTGATATTATTTATATATAGTTAAATAATTAATAAAGATTAATGAATAGACATGTCCCTTTAAAAAGGACATGTCTCTTCTTATCATTGTCTTGTATAAGTACAAAGAGATCAATGCACTTGGAAAACATAGACAATATGACAATGCCATTACATTTGCAATCGATCATAAAATAACATGGTATCAGAGCCAGGTTTGCAAATGTATGGAAGAATTTGAAACACATTCTAAAGATTATGATAGATAACTAGACAACATGTCTGCTACTGGGATTGTTTGTCTGTGAATGTTCGATACATCCAGAGAGTTCTGAAAGGATTTTTGAAAACATATAAGCTACTTCTCTTCCTCGCTCTCCCGCTGAGAGCATTAGCAGGGAAGTTACCATGGACGACAGCCTGTATGATGAATTCGGGAACTACATAGGTCCAGAGATCGACTCTGACGAAGAGTCTGATGGAGAAGAAGATGAGTGAATGCAGGAGCGCGAGGACGAGGAAGAGGTCGGCCACGAGGGTGATGGCGAGGAGGCCTGGCTCACTCGCGGCGGCGCTGTCTCTCCTGAGAGCGAGAATGGGGACGACTTTGATATGGATATGAAGACGGACATGGAAGGGCAAATCGTTCTTGCAGAGGACAAGAAGTATTACCCCACTACAGAAGAAGTGTATGACCAAGGCGTGGAAACCCTAGTGATGGACGAGGATGCTCAGCCGCTGGAGCAACCCATAATCAAGCCCGTCAGAAACATTAAGTTCGAGGTGGGCGTGAAGGACTCATCCACTTACGTCTGCACTGATCTCTTGCTCGGCTTGATGTCGAACCCCAAGCTCGTGAGAAATATTGCTCTAGTGGGACACATTCAGCACGGCAAGACCATGTTCATGGACATGCTGGTCGAGCATGAAAACAAAATTATATTGAGAGGGGGAGGGGGTGAATCAGTATAATCAAAACTTTTAACACGAAAGCTGCAAACAGAGAACTCAAAACAAAGGAGACAGTACACAAGTTATCTCGTGGAAACCCAAAACGGGAAAAACCACGGCATCACTAATCCAATGGGCAACAACCCCTGCTTACAAAGAGCTACAACTCTTAATTGGCTTCAACTAGTATACTCAAGGCTACAACCCCTGTTACAATCTGAGAGCTACAACTCTTGTAATTCCAATCAGAACTGGCTCCAACCAGTTAGCTATAAGGCTACAACCTTATTTCAAAATGATATCAGAATTGCAACAAAAGAGAATTCCTTGTCTTCACTGAGGTATGAAGACGCTGAAATAAAACTGAGAATGAACACAGGCTCTTCACTGTTAATCCTCTCTCTATCTTCTTTTCAACTTAGTCAAATTATCAGTCACTGTTCCTTTAGTCGTATTTTTGGTTCAGCAACGCCCATTCAATGTCACAGTTTTTCTATCTTTCTAACCTCTCACTGCTGATGCTGAAATTCTGTTTTGAAGTTTAACCAATCTCACACTTTTGCAGACACAACTATTTTTCACAGATCTGTGTCTCTAACTCTGCATCCAAAACTTCTCCTATTTGAGAGTGTTTCGTAGTCTCAACTCTTAACCGCACCATGTGATTATCTGCATTTATAAACAGTGTACATCAGATTTTTAACAGTGCTTTTCAATCTCACCGAAGCCATTTTTCTCCATCGCCCAGATTTTCCGTATCAATGCACATCTGACAGCACAAGCATCATGCTTCTTTCTAGAACGGCAACACACACACAGACTTTTCTACTGACTGTAACTTCTTTTGCTTGGCTATCCGTATATGCTCTATCTTGTTTGAAACTGTATTTAAGAACTGTTTAGTATGTTTTTGCCGTTTTTATTTTTACTCCATTTCTCACACTAAATACATACACTGTGGTCGCCCCTTTTTCTACCGTTTTTGGCCTTCCTTACTTTTGACAACCACACTTGTTTTTTGCTTCACACATTCGCACAGCGTACAGTCGCACCATAACTATCTCAGTCGCATTATTGGAAGACGATGCCAGACCTATCTGTTAACCGTTACCACTGTGTCCTTTTTGTAGTGGGTGTATTTTGTATCTTGAAAGACCTCCGAGCATCTTCACTCCTTAGCTCATCGTCTTTTGATCTTGCACACCAAAATTTTCACCTGTATTCCGTTTGATGTATTTCCCGCTAAATCTTCAATGCCCGTGAAACTCCAAAAAAAACACTACACAGCAGAAAGCCGTTCCCCTCTTTTTTTTTTTTGACTGATAAACTCTTGTTCATCGTAAACTAGGAAGACAATCTGCACAGCTGTCGCAAACACAGATATTCGTTATTTAATCAATTATTGGCACCGTATACCTTCACTCCACTGCCAAAACGGCCCTCACACACACATACGTTCGTAATCTGCAAGCTTGCAATCTTGAAAGAGAATCTTACGGGGACACCTTATTAATCTCTTTCATACATTATATTTCCTTAGCTTGCTGTTAGTCACAAAGACGCCAGTCTGCAAACACAGGATGCCATTATGTCTTCATCATTGGTTAACTGCGACTCTCCCCATATATACCAAGGAAACAAAATTTAGAAACGGTTGTTCATTCTTTAACACCTGTCCTCCAGCGCCATTTAGCTACATGACAAAACCGAGATGTGCATGTAGACACGTGCCTATGGGCAAAGAGGATTTTGTAGATGACCCGCCCAGCAATACATGACTCCATAAAAAATTCGAAGTTAAAAGAAAGTGACTCTGTATGATGTGATGACAGCACACCAATTTTCTGAAGGAAGTCAAAAAATAGTATCAATTTCCAAGACAGCAGAACAGGCTCAAAGGCACGTACATAGGTGAGTCCAGAGTTTTACAAGTGTGAGGGATTGTCATGCTTAAACTCATGTTGGTTACCGCCACCCAACTGAACATTCTCATACTAACATTCTGGAAGCAACAGACATCAATGACATAAAACTAACAGAGCAGACCCATCTCATTTCTACTTTTGATGTTGAAAGTGAGAAACATATGAGGTACATGAACACTCGGGTTGACGAGCAGGAGCGTCAGATTTCTATCAAGGCGGTTCCCATGTTGCTTGTTTTGTAGTCCAGTTGTTTCAAATCAACTTGGCTTTCATTGCAAAACCTTAAAACCCTTACAGTCGTTTCAGATTAATTTGACATTGATTTTATGGAAGGTTAATGTTTATCAAATTTACCTGTTATTAGCAACCATATTGAAGAATCGGTTTTCAGTTTCATGAAATGAACAGTCCTAGAGTTGAATGATGAATTCATTTATGTGACAGGTTTTATGGAAGATGTTTAATGTCTTATATGAATCGATTTTGCTAACAGAAATAATCGAGTACTAATCGTGATTCAAGAATCAAGTTTTGACGAAGATGTTTAATGTTTTAATGTTGAATTGGCTATCGAGTATTGAAAAGATGTTCTATGCAATAACAGAATAAAATGTGATGATGGTCATGTTAAAGAAACCCGAGAGACTTATTGGGACAGTCACATAGATCATTTGCAGAGTTATTCGGTGGTTCAAAGGAATTCGAAGAAGATTTATAATTCACAGCTTCCATTGTGTGCGTGAGTTTATTCCCAATTTGCAACCCGTACGAAATGTTTAGATTGAAGGATGAGAGTAAATTCATGTGTGATGGGCTCACCTTGCGAAAGGAAATATTCGAAACATAAGGAGGAAAGCATAAAAACATTTTCATTCAGAGGGAGTCTGAGAATTTAAAAGGAGGTCAAGAGGTTGATGAACTTGAGCTTCAGAGGGAGAAGATAAATGATATGGTTCAGTCAACTTTTGATAATCTCGGTCATTTTGTGATTAAGAGGGAGTTCACTAATGAAGGTGAAACACCTTTGAGGTAAACTTGATAAAATTGTTTATTATACTAATGGAATTATGTAATGCTATATGGGCCCTGTGTATATCATCTGGAGGTGACGACTTCCAATGATCATCACTTGTATTCTTTGATGTTATTGAAAGGTGACGATCTTACAATAACTATCTTTTATCATGATAGACCTCATGTGATGGCTGAAACAGATCATGATAAATGAATTATTACATGGTGGATTGAGTTCCTTAAAATGACCATGATCTCGTGTTGTGATAGTCATCATGTGATGCTGTAACAGATCACAGTACTGAAGGTGATAGTCGTCATGTGACGCTGAAATAGATCACCAGTACCTAGCTATTGTGATAGTTGTCATGTGACGCTGAAACAGATCACAACTATTGAAGGTGATAGTCGTCGTGTGACGCTGAAACGGATCACCGGTACTTATATTGTGATAGTCGTCATGTGACGCTGAAACAGATCACAATTATTGATCATGATAGACCATGCGATGGCTGAAACAGATCATGATAAAGAATTCTTGTGTGGTGTATTAATTTCATACTGTGATAGTCATCATGAGGATGCTGAAACATATCACAATTATTAAAAGTGATAGGCAACATGTGAGGTTGAAATCACGGTTACTGAAGGTGATATACATCCTATGATGTTGAAACAGATCACCATTTTCTCATATTGTGATAGACATCATGTGATGTTGAATCAGATCACAATTATTGATATTATTGAGTAATGTAAAACATATACTGATTTTATCTTCTCTAACTAAGAGGGAGTGTTAAGGAATGTAGCTTCATTTAGATAAAATCATTGTTATTGAATTATCAAGTACACATCGATATATATGTAATAATAATAATATGTATTATAATTACTATATATATATCCATATAATTCATATAAGTGGATTATTATCATATTGTGATATATACATATAATTGATATTATTTATATATAGTTAAATAATTAATAAAGATTAATGAATAGACATGTCCCTTTAAAAAGGACATGTCTCTTCTTATCATGGTCTTGTATAAGTACAAAGAGATCAATGCATTTGGAAAACATAGACAATATGACAATGCCATTACATTTGCAATCGATCATAAAATAACAGTTTTTTAATGTCCTTTGTGACAACAGAAACTTTTGCGATTTCAGTTTTCTAGTGATAGAGGTTATGTGAAAAAATGATCTTCATCAACATCAGATAAGTAACTTGCAGAAACTCATCAAATTGAGCTAAATTTACTTATTGTTTGCTAGACAAAGATGTTTCAAGTGTCTTTATTTAATGTCTTTCCATTATGTGGGCAACTTTTCAAGAATAAGTAGTTATGACATCTTTGATAAACTATTAACTTGCTGTGTTAAGTAGTATTGGCTTCTACTTTTTTATATTTATTGTTGATTGGCTTTTGTTCTGACATTTATTTATTAATAAAAAGGTTTTTAAGTTTGTATTGAAGGACTTAGTAGCATAGCTAATTGGATTAGGTTTATTGGTTTTAAACAACAAACAAATGGCATTACCATGCATTCTGGTATTCTAATTTTTGTTTTCAAAACACTCCGTACAATTAGGCTTCAACTCCGCAAACGGATCACTGCCATCAACAGAGATTTACCACCAAGAAATGAGCAGTTTCTCCTAGATTTTCAGCAACTTCAAGCCCAGTTTTTGGTAAGATTTGAAACACTTCCCAATCATAAATTATTTCCTACTGTTCTCTTTTATGAATGTCAATTTGTTTTGTATATTTGAAGAGTTTGACATAATGTTTTCTGCCTTATCATCTAATCTCTTCCCCTTTGCAAATGGCAGTTCATAGTTGGCTCAAAGGTAGAATCTGATAGGATTATGCATGATATTCCATCTATATTGATATGGTCTGAAAGTGTTGTTTATCAATTTCAGGATCAGGAACAGTTGCGGTCAGCAACAGAGTCTGTACTTTTTGCTTTAATTGTGCAATGCAGCAGTCACACACTTCAGGCAGATTTTCTTCTGTTTGCTATGCAAATGCTGTCTAGCGTAAATTTCATAAATTGGGATTCATTTCTGCCATCTCTCCTTTCTGCGGTGTCTGCAGCAGAAACTTCACCTATCCAAAGTGGCCAAATGAATGCTGGCACACCATCTGTCAGTTCAGGAGCAGCTGGGAGCACAATTCCAAATTCAACTTTGCCTAATTCATCAATGGCACAATCTTCCAATCCGGCTTCTCCATTGACTTCATTGAATATTATTGGGACACCTCCCCATGGACTGGTTGATGCAGCAACATCTATCTATCAATCTCCAGTTAAGGGGTCTGATCCATCTTACAGCGGACAACAAATACTTTCAAGAGGTTTTGGTCTCTCAAAGTGTTCTGTAATGAGTTCTCTTCGGCAAATTGTTTGTAAGATTATCCTAGCTGGGCTTGAACACAACCTAAAACCAATTACTCACTCTGATATATTTTCACACATGCTCAGTTGGCTGCTTAACTGGAATCCAAGACAACAAAATATGAGTGATGAACATGATAATATGAATATTCGAAAATTTGAGAGATCCTCTTGTAACTGGCTGCATAGTTCCTTGAGTGTTGTGTGGGCTTTAGTGGATGAGGATAGATGTCGAATACCTTTCTATGAGCTGTTACACAGTGGCATACAATTTGTAGATAATATACCAGATGATGAGGCTTTATTTGCTTTGATCCTAGAAATCCATAGAAGACGGGATAAAATTGCTATCCATACACAAATGTTAGATCAACACCTACATTGTCCTTCTTTTGCCACACTCCGGATTGCAGCTCAGATATATCCAAGCATTCCTGGAGAGCCAATGCCAACAATTCGCTCTGCACCTCTAACATATCCAAGTGTTCTTGGTGAGCCATTACATGGAGAGGTACAATTATCAACTTTCCTTGATTTTGTATATATTTTAGCAGTCTTTATTAACATAAAATAGTAAACATGCTTTGTTTAGATGTTTGATTCACTTTATACCAGATTAATATGTGTTCTGCAGTAAAATATGTACCCAAAAGCATTTAAAATTGAAAATATATTTTACTTGTAGTTTTGTGCATGAGCATAAGTTATGGATATATTCTCCAGGACTTAGCATTTGTTAGATTGTATTTTATTGGAAATCTCTATTGTTTGGGGATATTAATATTTATAGTCAACTTCTAATATCACATTGTCTTACCCATTGCTTGCTTATTCTCAAAATTGTGTTGCTATCTGATGCATAGCATATATTGACTGGAGTAGGTAATCATCTTAATATTAATTATTGAAATATTCTCCAATTGGAAACATGTATTAACCAAAGTACTTATGACAGAATACATGTTCCAATCATTAGTTGACAACCATGAATGACATGGACAGAAAGTTCTAAATAATAATTCACTATTGTGATTTCAAATTCAAATGGGCAGAAAGACGACTGACCTGCATTCTTAGATATATTCAGTTCCTTATGGTTTGAAAATAAAAATGATTGTAAATGACAGGTCAAATGTTTATCTATGATTTCATGTAACACAGACCCCATATTGAGTGCATTCTTTCTTAAATCTTAACATGATAGGAAACACTTTTTTAAAACCCCTAGATCCTAAAGACAACATTTTTTGGGAAAAAAATGGTGAAAAAAGGACAAATAAAGGTTAAAACAATTTGGGTTATTCCATGACTTGTGTTCAAAATACTTTAAAGGTTGTATACAGGTTACATAAACTGGAGATTCCAAGGTTACAAAATGTTGAAACATTTTTACCAGTAGTAAAATGTTCAAACATTAGACCAGAGATTCCAAGGTTATTGCATCTTTTTTAGAGATGCAATAAATCTTTTATGACACAGTATCCTTACATTTACACAGTATACAAGTTTGGTTTCAGAGATGAAAGATATATTCCTGGTCAAATTAACGGTGGATTCACAATTTAACTGAGATATTTTTGCCAGTTGCAAATTCTGGATTTCCAGATACAAATTTATTGAGATTTGCAAGCAAATAATAAATTTGTATTTGTGGTGTGTGCGAATGGTGAAAGAATCGGAAATTGCAAGTATCGTGTGTGCTAAGGGAGATTGGAAAGGAGAACTTAGTGCTGTGTGTGTAAAGGAGTTTGATTAAAAATAATATTGGCTAAGTGGTACCCTGCTGCATGATATTAATATTTCCTAAAAGGGCCGTACAACTCCTAAATGTGCCCAAGATGGGTCGACACACTTTGTAAGAGGCTTAAGAGTGTTGCGTAGCATTCCTAGGCTATTTCTGTGTTCGTCATTGCATACCAAAAGGGTTCTGTACTATTTATTGAGGACAAACGAAAGGGCATGGCACTTCAAGGAGACTAAAGACTTAGTCAAACCCTACTGCAGCCTAGTGAGGAGTCAACACTTTAAAAAAGTGCTGATTATGCATATATCCCCTGCCGTACCACCTTAGGAAGGTGCCTTACCATTTTGAGTACAACCTTGTGGAGGAGTTAAGGAAGTCATGATTGAATCATCTTTCCAGGTAAGAAAATTAATATCAGAGTATTAAGATTTAATCCGTGACATTGCTGTTGTATGAATTTTCTGCGCATATTTTTCTGTAACAGCAATACACAAAAATATAAAAAGACACTGTTGAATATTTTATGCAATAATTTGTGTGGCTGGGGGTTTTATCAATGTTTGAAATTGTGGAGTTAATGACATGATTATTAATTATCATATTCCTTTAAACAAGTTGTAAAACATAGCCAATCTAGCCAGCATGCAAACTGTTCAACAAAATGCCTATGCATCAAACCTTGTGAAAATTGCAATATTTTGGTTTAGAAAAATTTGGACAGTATATTACAGGCTGTTTGTAGGGACAAGTTGGTTAACAAAGTTACAAAAATAGAGAGGTTGTGGGAGTTGTGAAAGAGACAGATAGGGTTTTTAGGAGCTTTGGTTTCTGATTTGAGGTCTTCTAGTTCTGCATTTGTTTAGAAAATAATCAAACTTGGTTATAGGAGGCATTTATAGTGTGGCATCCATAGGCTTCCAATTTGGTGGTCTTTGGTGCAAAATAAGTATTTTTTGACTCAGATTTTCTCAGTATGTTTAATGTTCCATTTTAATGTGATCTCATCATCTGGCCCTTTGGGTATGTAATGACCCTTACCAATAGGCCACTAAAAACCACTAATACTGAACTGTGAAATTTTGTCAAACACTTGGAATGCAAACTAAATTCACTGCTGAAAGTAAAATACTGAATATAGGAAATTGTTGTGCAACAAATCCACTCAAATAGCTGATGTAAAATAGTGCCAATCTATTCATTCAATGATAACCAAAATGTTTTTACATATGGTATGCAAATTTCAGCTCAAAGCAATACAACATGGCACATTTCAAACTACTACAATGCTGATGCAAAATAGATATGCAAATATTTTCCCTTTACAAATAGATAGATGAAATGCTTAAAATGTTCAGAGGAAGTACAATAGCTGGAAATGACAAAACCCTTTCTGGCTGAATACAACTGAGAATTTCACTATCAACATGCAACCGAAATAGATAGAACCTGGAATGCAAATAATGTTGATGATTTTGCAATGCTGAAACTTGATTCCCAAGCCTTGATGGACCTCCAAAAATGACCGTACGGTCTGTCCCTGCTAGCAGCCGTACAGTACGGTTGCTGGCAAAAATAAATGCCAATGAAATAGGTGCCGAAAATGGTATGGAAATGATCGCCAGGCTCCAAGGAAATTCTTCTCAGAAAATAAAAATCAAACTCCCAGCCAACAGTGAGATGTGAGCAAGAATGTATGTCCAGGTTGAAAATCGAACCTTGCTGGAAATGCCTCAAAATGCATTGAAATGATCTCCAAGCAAACCCGATGCAATCCTCCTGATGAGTAGATGAAAAACAAGTCCTCTTGCAACCAAAAACTCAAACTCTCAGATAAAGTCTGAGTACTCCCAATAAGCTCAACTTGAAAAGGCTGAATACCACTTCCAAAGTGCAATCCTTCAAAGGATATTTCACCTCCTCTGTTATGCAAACCCTAAGAAACTCCGTTCCTAAAGATCAAATGACAATCTACAGACCAAGATGGCGCCACAAATGCTCAAAGAGAAAAGTAGTGTAAACTCAAGTCATGGGATGTCCAAAATGAGAGGCCAAGCACTCTATTTATTCACTTTTCTAAGAAGCCACTAGAACTTCTAGAAGTATCCATAAAATATTCTTATAAAATCTCTTTATAATGCACTTTTATATAAAAAGTAACTTTATAAAATAAAAAGTGCAACTCAACTCAAAATTATAACATTTTGGCCCCACTGAACACATTATAATAAAAATATGATAAACACCATCTCTCCAAGAGCAAATAAGACCATCCAATCCCCAAATAATCATCAGAATGACTCTCTCACCAAAACCATTTGCCTACGAGAGTCCATGATAGGCAAATCCACTGAAAAATGACATGTCACTAAAGAGGGGACATGGCAGTCCGCTCCTCCTGAAATTGCTTGCCCTCAAGCAATCTCAACGTTGGGTGCTGCAAAATATCTTCTCCCTCCCATGTGGCATCCTCCTCAGGCAAATTTCTCCACTTCACCAAATACTACCTGATGGTCCTCTTGCGGAGCTGCCTCTCTCTGCTGTCAATGATGTACTCGGGAACAAGAACCAACTTCCCCTCATCATCCAATGGAGGAAGAACTGTTGAAGGCACAACATGTTGACCCAACGCCTTCTTGAGGCGCGACACATGGAAAACATTGTGTACCTTGCTGTCTGTTGGAAGCTCAAGCTCATATGCCATCTCTCCAATACGCCTGATAATCCTGAAAGGAACATAGTACCTAGGCTTAAGCTTCTCCGATCCACTCTTCCCCAGGCTAGACTGTCTATAGGGCTACAACATGAGATAAACCTGTCACCAATCTCAAAATTCCTCTCTGTCCGCTTCTGATCTGCATACTGCTTATGCTGATTCTGTGCCTTGGCAATATTATCTCTAAGAGCATCAACAATGTCCTTGCTCTCCTAAAGCAAAGCTCCAGCATGAGGAACTCTAACATCACTCATAAGCAAATCCAGAAAACTTGGTGCCTCATAACCATATAGTGCCTTGAAAAGAGTCATCTGAATAGACATGTGGTATGTGGTATTGTAGCAATACTCACATAGAGAAATCCACCTAACCCATACCTTCTGCTGACCAGCCATGTAGTTCCTCAAATATCCTTCCACCCACTTATTTACTATCTCAGGCTGCCCATCAGTCTGCGGGTGGTAACTGGTGCTGGGTGTAAGCTCGGTGCCACATAAACGGAACACCTCCTGCCAAAAATGACTTAAGAACCTACTGTCCTTGTCACTCACTATGCTTCGGGGTATCCCATGTAGTTTGAAAATCTCCCTGAAAAAGACCTCAGCCACCTGCACTGCTGTGTAAGTAGTAGTGATGGGAAAGAAGTGTACATACTTCGTCAATCTGTCCACCACCACATAGATGCAATCACGCCCTTGGACCTTAGGCAAGCCCGTAATGAAATCCATGGATATACACTCCCACTTCCTGTCAGGAATGGGAAGTGGCTGTAGGAGCCCTGTTGGAAAGGTGTGCTCTTGTTTGTTCTGCTGACAAACAGGGCACTCTCGTACATACTACAACACATCCGCCTTGAGCCCCTTCCAAGTGAAACGCTCTCGCACCTGCCTGTAAGTTTTGAAGTATCCAGGATGGCCAGCTGTAGGTGAATCATGGAGAGCTCTCATAACAATACGCTTCACCTTCGATCCTGGGACTAAGAATATCCTGTTCTTGTAGATAATCAAATCATCCACAAGTGTGTACCTGGTATCAACAACTGTCCCATCAATAATCCCGGATGCCCATGAGTCTCTAGCATACTCTGCAATAATCAAATGCATCCAATCCTCAGATATTTCAACCATAGCACTGAGATGTGGTCTGCGTGACAAAGCATCTGCTACCACATTTTGAGTCCCTCTCACATAGGAGATGTCAAAATCATAACCCTGCAGCTTACTAACCCACTTTTGCTGTCTATCATTGAGATCTCTCTGTCCAAGGAAATGTCTCAAACTATTGTGGTCAGTTTTAATGCAAAACTTACCACCCACCAGATATTGCCTGAATTTAGCCAATGCATGCATAATGGCTAACATCTCCTTGTCATATATACTAAATGATCTCTTTGGCCCACGGAGCTTCTTGCTCTCAAATGCAATAGGGTGCTTGTCCTGCATTAGAATAGCACCTATACCCTCTCCAGATGCATCGCACTGAAGCTCAAATGGCTTCGAGAAGTCGAGCAAGGCTAACACAGGACATGTAGTCATGATCTCCTTGAATCTTTCAAAGCAAGCCTGTGCCTCAGGTGTCCAAACAAAGGCTCCCTTCTTCAGCAAATTTGTCATAGGAGCTGCATGTCGTGAATACCCACTGACAAATCTGCAGTAGAAACCACACAACCCAAGGAACCCTCTCAACTATGTCAGATTCTTTGGAGTAGGCCAATCCACAATAGCACGGATCTTATCAGGATCCATCCGCACTCCCTCTGCACTGATAATATGGCCCAAGTACAACAACTCTGTCATGCCCAAATCACATTTGGACTCCTTGGCATACAATGATTCTGACTGCAAGATCCCCAAAACTGTCTCTAGATGCTCCATGTGCTCCTGCCAAGTCCAACTGTATATCAGAATATTATCGAAGAAGACTAACACATACTTCCTCAACTGATGATGGAAGACCCTGTTCATAGTAGACTGAAAAGTAGCTAGCGCATTGGTCAACCCAAACGGCATGACCGCAAACTCAAAATGCCCACAATGACATTTGAAAGCCGTCTTCTCAATATCCTGCTCTCTAACTCTGATATGATGGTAGCCGGATCTCAAATCAATCTTCGTGAAGTAACGTGCACCGTGAAGCTCATCAATCAACTCATCAATCCGTGGAATGGAGTACCTGTTCTTGATTGTCCTTATGTTCAGCACCCTGTAATCAATGCACATCCGTAAAGTACCATCCTTCTTCACCAACACTACCGAAGAAGCAAAAGGAAACTTGCTCGATCTGATGTGTCCCATCGCAAGTAGCTCCTTGATGGTTTTCTCTATCTCATCCTTGAGTCTCTTAGGATGCCTGTATGGTGTAACCATCATGGGTTTAGCACCCTCCTCTAACTCAATGATGTGCTCAATGCCTTTGTTTGGTGGCTTGCCAGGTGGGATGTCGCTGAAAACTCTATCATACTTAACCCTCAGCCTCTGTATATTTGGATGATACTCTGTCTTATGCTGTCCCTCCTGTGTAGGCATGAGAGTGCATACTGCTGTCCACTCTATATCATCATGTCTAGCCAACCTCTCCATCTGTCTGAAAGAAATAGTCCTGATGTCACTATTTCTGATGGCTCTCAAAATATGCTATTTCCCATCCACCTCAAATTTGATCTCCATGTCCTTCAATCTGAAGGTGACCTCTCCCAATGAGTGCAACCACTTCATCCCAAGAACAATATCCAGATCACCTATGTTGACAACATGGTAGTCCGCCTTGAACTCATTGTTGTTGAGGCATAAGGGCAAATCTCTAACCATCCTGTTACACTTAAGAGTGTAAGCATCAGCAACCTGAACTCGAAGTCCCTCAAACTCCTCAGTCATAATACCACGGCGTTCAACAAAACGTGCATCAATAAAATTGTGCGTAGCACCTGTATCAACCAATGTAATAACTCTCTGCCCTGCTAGAACACCACGCAGTCTAAAAGATCCTTCTTGTTGAATGCTAGACAAGCGTGCCTTCTGTAAGTGCAACTCGGGCTCCTCCTTAGGTTCTGAAGCCTCTGCCTCTGCCTCGGGCTCTGCATCATTATGATCAGCATCATGTCCAGAATTGTCAGAATCTGAATCCTCGTAGTAAGCCCACATAACTTTGTTGGCCTTCCCCTTAGGCCTCATGGGACAATCATGATCTTTGTCATAGGGTCCCTTGCAGTAGAAACATAGCTTCTTCCTGTGCAAGTCATTCAGTGTCTCCATATCCAGAGGTGCAGTAGACTTACCCTTAGTATCATCTTTTTTGCCCTTATTTTTATCAAACTTCTTAGTGTCCTGGAATGAAGAAGTGCTCCTGGGGGTGAATCTACTGGAGGGTGCTGTGAGCTCCATGCTCCGTGCCTTCCTCATAGCCTCCTGCAATGAGGGGGGATCGAATGCCTTGATCCAACCCTTTAGAGGTTCAGACAACCCCTCTGTGAATAGTATAACCAGCCTCCTCTTAGACACATCCTGTACCATCACTGATAATCTCTAAAACTCACTAATGTAGACCTCTAAACTGCCTGTCTGTCTCAACTGTGCAAGATCACGGAAGAAGACCTTTGGGTTTTTCTTATCAAAGCGCTCTACCAGTCTATCCACAAAATCGTGGTAGGATGTCACCTGATTATGTTGCAATGTAATCATACCATGTGACCACCAATCATGTGTTGTGCCCTCGAAATGCAAAGTGGCATACCTAATAGCATCCATCTTTGACATAGGCCTCAATGCTAGAAATGTATCTAACTTATGGATCCAGGCCTGTGCTGTCATCTGCCCACTGCCATCAAAAGATGGTAAGGCGAGCTTGCTAGCAGCTTGCTGCAACTCACTGTCCCGACAACCTCTAGGCCTCCTGTTCTGCCTGCTACTCCTCATGTGCTCTCTTCTCTGACTCAGGTAGCAATTGAAATTCAGCAACTCACGAACATGTGGAGGTAATGCCTGCCATTCTACATTTGCCTCTCTAAGATCATCCTGAAAGTCCTCTGGCATATCATTCTCTCTTGCCTCCTGGGCCTCCTCTCTAAGGAATGTAGGACGTGTAGGCCTGTTTGTAGTCCACGACCTGTGCCTAGTAGCACCCTGTGAACCTGCTACACTCCTGTTATCCTGCTCTGGTGTCCCTCTACCTTGTTCCTGATTCCTCGACTGAGCAACTCTCTCCATCATAGTGGTCAATGCACGTATAGACTGAACTATCTCCTGCTATCCAGTAGTCATAGCCCGGAAGAAGTATCTAGCCTCATCATCATCAGTCCTAGGGACTCTAGGTGGACTCTGTGACTGTCTCTCACCCATAGTAAGTATATCTCTGAATTCCTGCTCAACCTCAAGTGCAGCTCTCTTGTGTGTATAATACTTGTGATGCCCAAATGTTGAAGGATGCATAAAGATTTCTTACCCAATAGGATGGCAATAACACCGCTCTGATACCACTGTAATGACCCTTACCAATAGGCCACTAAAAACCACCACTACTGAACTGTGAAATTTTGTCAAACACTTGGCATGCAAACTAAATGCACTGCTGAAAGTAAAATACTGAATATAGGAAATTGTTGTGCAACAAATCTACTCAAATAGCTGATGTGAAATAGTGCCAATCTATTCATTCAATGATAACCAAAATGTTTTTACATATGGTATGCAAATTTCAGCTCAAAGCAATACAACATGGCACATTTCAAACTACTACAATGCTGATGCAAAATAGATATGCAAATATTTTCCCTTTACAAATAGATAGATGAAATGCCTAAAATGTTCAGAGGAAGTACAATAGCTGGAAATGACAAAACCCTTATTGGCTGAATACAACTGAGAATTTCACTATCAACATGCAACCGAAATAGATAGAACCTAGAATGCAAATAATGCTGATGATTTTGCAATGCTGAAACTTGATTCCCAAGCCTTGATGGACCTCCAAAAATGACCGTACGGTCTGTCCCTGCTAGCAGCTGTACAGTACGGATGCTGGCAAAAATAAATGCCAATGAAATAAGTGCCGAAAATGGTATGGAAATGATTGCCAGGCTCCAAGGAAATTCTTCTTAGAAAATAAAAATCAAACTCCCAGCCAATAGTGAGATGAGCAAGAATGTATGTCTAGGTTGAAAATCGAACCCTTCTGGAAATGCCTCAAAATGCATTGAAATGATCTCCAAGCAAACCCAATGCAATCCTCCTGATGAGTAGATGAAAAACAAGTCCTCTTGCAACCAAAAACTCAAACTCTCAGATAAAGTCTGAGTACTCCCAATAAGCTCAACTTGAAATGGCTGAATACCATTTCCAAAGTGCAACCCTTCAAAGGATATTTCACCTCCTCAGTTATACAAACCCTTAAGAAATTCCGTTTCTAAAGATCAAATGACAATCTGCAGACCAAAATGGCGCCACAAATGCTCAAAGAGAAAAGTAGTGTAAACTCAAAGTCATGGGATGTCCAAAATGAGAGGCCAAGCACTCTTTATTCACTTTTCTAAGAAGCCACTAGAACTTCTAGAAGTATCCATAAAATATTCTTATAAAATCCCTTTATAATGCACTTTTATATAAAAAGTAACTTTATAAAATAAAAAGTGCAACTCAACTCAAAATTATAACATTTTGGCCTCACATAACACATTATAATAAAAATATGATAAACACCATCTCTCCAAGAGCAAATAAGACCATCCAATCCCCAAATAATCATCAGAATGACTCTCTCACCAAAACCATCTGCCTATGAGAGTCCATGATAGGCAAATCCACTGAAAAATGACATGTCACTAAAGAGGGGACATGACAGGGTATTTGAAGAATTGAAGCAATATTGTACTTTGAGTTCTGAAATAAATCTGAAAATCATTTTTGAATTGTGGGTATTTCTACAATATTATATTTGAGAGTATATTTTTGTTTTTCATTGGTGCAAATGAGTTTATTGTGAAAACAGCTTGTGCATCTTGGTCTATTTCTTTAAACACAGTCAAACAACAACAAAAAAAACAATAAATAACCAGGGTGTATTTTACAAGAATCTGCATTTCTGTTTTTTAGTGCAACTTGTGGGGACCATGCCTAAGCATATGTAATGTTGGGCCTTATGTGATCTAGATAGATGAGACTCCTAACAAGTTAATGGTACAAAGTGCCATCAACAAAAGATAAAGAACATTGAGCCTCAATTTTGACTGGAAAGAAAGGGAGTCAAAGTAGGCTTGTAGTTAGACATGTGAAACTGTGAGAGAAAATCTAGTCCATGTTTGGATTGTGTGATGCTGATCCTAGAAGCAGACTTAGATATGTCAACTTAAAGAAAATAGTGCAATAAGCCCAAGTTAGTCATCGAAAACCCTATCATCAACATAAAGAACCATAAGGAGTGAATCATTCTGCTGCAAAATGTAGATGTCAGATTTGAATGTAAATGAGAGAATCTAAGTGTGAGAAAGGAAGGAATCCATCAAGGCATACCAAGATCAAAGCACCTGTTTTAGGCCATACATAAATTTTTGCAGTCTGCAAACCAAAGAAGAGCCTTGGACAAAATCTCTATGCTGGCTCCATGTATATGTCCTTAAGGTCTCCATGAAGAAAAACACTCTGCACATCCATTTGGTGAACTTCCATTGTTTTATTATAGTGACAGCAAGTGTGAGGTTGATGGAGTTCATGTCTTGCTATAGGTGTAAAAGGTCTCAAAGTAATCAACACTAAGAACTTGGGAACTATCCTTTGCTACTAACTATGCCTTATGCTTATCTATTGACCTATCTATTGTGAATTTTGCCCAATAGATTTAGTTACATTAAACAAGTTTCTTTCCCTTGGAAAGGGGGACAAGATCCTAAGTGTGGTTCCTATTTAAGGAGCTATACTCTTGCATTCTATATCCCACTTAGGAATACCAAAATCATCTCAAAATTATTATGGATTAGAGGCAATAGCAATAAAAACACATGGTGACCCTTGAATCTATAAATGAATTTTTATGGTGTCTGATGGATCTCAAAATCACCTGCAGCCTGTTTTGTCTATCAAGCCCAAAGTGGATTTGAAGTCAGAGAATTTGGAGGAGAATCATTACTCAGTGATTAATGATTAGAAGAGGAAGGAGGTGAATCCTAATTGTCATTTTCAGCATCTAAAGTGGAAAAAAGACTTGTAATTAGGAATCTGCATAGGTGGTTTTGAATCCTCAGAAGATTTGTCATTTAGTCCAAGTGATGCCAAATCCAAAGGAGGATGTGCATCAACTAATAACCTTCAACACCATTTGGATAACCTGCAAATATGTAAGGCCTGTTTTGTAGATCCATGGTCTTATGTTTCTTTGCAAGAATTTGGGTCCATGCAATAGAAGCAAAAACTATGAAGTGCTTAATTGAATGTAAAGAACCTGCCTGGCTCTTTGCTGAAGATAACTTTTCTTTCTGAATTGTTTGCAAGTTTTGTTTTTGTTTTTGATAATATTTTTTTGAATCTTTTCCAGAATTGAATAATAAAAAATTAACAATTTAGTCTAACTTCATAACTCCACCAGGAATGGCTAAATTTATTAATTTGCAAATTGTCTAACAATTTTCAATAAACATATGCAATTTATCACCTTTCTCATGAAGTGTGGCAAGCTGGAAATGTCGCGCAGCCTTTGAAGGATGAAACACAGCTCATAGGAGATGCTACATATCCTTCCAAAACACAACCACAAGCTTCCAACCCAAAAACACAGCCTCCAAGTTGAAATGCAGGCCACTAGGAAAGAATTGCAGGCCTTCAGAAATGAAACACAGGCCTTGGGAAATAAAACGCAGCCTTGCTGATTTAATTGCAGCTTTCCAAACACAAAACACAGCTTATGGGAGATAAAATAGCCTCCCAAATGGATATGCAAGCTTCTAAAGAAAACAAACCAGAATATAGAATATCTCTGTATCAGTTATAAATGCTCAATTCTTCTCAAATTTGGTATACAACAACACCAAATTTGCATCCACAGAATCAGAATTAAATTTCCAGAAATCAGTTGCACAATTCACCCCCAAGAATAGTGATTCAAAATGCAGAAGAGAGGAATCAGTCCTTAAACCCTTGAAGAGTTTCTCCACACCAAAAACTTCATAAAAAATGCACAAGTCTAGAATGAGGTTCGAATTCTCATAAGGCTGTATATATAATATTTTTCCATAGCTTCTCATTGACACTTTTCACTTAAAAGACACTTTGCTTTATGGTTGCACATTTGCAATATAATAAACTATTATATTTCCCTTCACTTTAATGTTGAAAATGACCCTTTCATTAAAATAATGCTATTTTGACACATAGGGTCCTTGTTTTATGAGCTAAAGATTTAAAACTTCTCAAGCCGGTTCCAATGAGCTATAACACTAAGATGCCCAAAATAGTTTCCCAATAAAAATGGCAACCTTAGCCGATTTAATTAAATAATAATCATAATTCACGCATCTTGCGAAAACGACTAAGCATCAGAATCAAAATCTGACAGCACAAGAGTGATCCCGATGATGAAAGATGATGAATGAACCTGACGGAATGACTTTATAAAAATAGACACTCCCTCCAAGAATCTTGGAACCCAAACCGGAAGTCGAAAATAAAAACTGAGAGCATCATTTAATTCCTCTTTTTCATCTGAGCTCATCGGAACCAACTGTTGACTTACTATAAATAGTAAGTCCCTCAAAACAGGCCAAAACCCACATCAAGGTCTTCTAATCACCAAAATTAGCCTACAAGGACCCAATGATAGGCTAAATCCACTAACTCCAATGTTCACTCAAAATGGGGACATTACATTGAAGGTTTTTGACCACTCCAATTTTCGAAAGGAGTGTCTAGCCTCATTTTTTGAAATAACAAGCACATTTAGTAGCCTCCGTCCAATACTGTTGTGCAAGATATCTAGATAAGATAAGATAAATCTATTAATGTCCAACAAAAGACCACAAAGGGTCAAAGGGACTACCAAGTACATCAAAAAGGGGTCAACTTGCATCGTTTGGTGTCCTAAGAAGAAAGCAACAATTGAAATAAAAACAAAAAGAAGGCTCCAGTGGGAAAGAGTCCAATGGAAAAGAAAATCTTCCTGAACCTAATTAAGGGTTCTGAACCGCTGTGAAGAACTTTTGAATTGAAGGATAAGCAATAGGACTAGTCAGAATCATGGGCTGCCTCGGAGTGACCCTAGATGGGGATGGTTGCTGTCAATAAGAGCCCGTCGTGGGCCTCACAGATCTAGAATAATTGGTGGGCCCAAGTCAACGCTTAGTACCTCACGCTGAATGAACCCTTGTGAAGAAGGAAGTAATAAGTTGACAGGGTGGAGGCGTCGCAGGATGTTGGTGTTGAAGTGTGTGATCTCAAAGCCTAAGGGCTTCCTAAAAGCAAATGACAAGGCATCTCCGGTCCATATATCTGAAGATGGAGAGTGACCGCACCTCCCTAAAGAGGTAGTAGAACCTTCCCTTGATCTCGTAGTATAGAGGATAGTGAGAGATGAAGTGCTCCTCAAACTCCACCTCCCTAATGTTGCAAAGTTGACAAAACTTGCGCACTTTGTCTATATGATGTTCAGTCTCACAATGGAGCCGATGCGAACTTGCTCTGAAGGAGCCAAGGGGGATCCTGCGGGAATGTGGCCAGTGGTGAGATAAGTAGGAAGGGCGAACAATGAGTCCATCCTTCAGATCCAAAAAGTTCTCTGCATAAAAGGCCATCTTAGGGTGAAGGCCCCCATGGGGGTTAACCCAGATAGTCTGAATGAAGTGCCCGTAAATGTCATCTTTGATGCACCTATTCAGCTCTTGGTGGGGGGGAAGAAGATTGGGGGGGGGCATCGAGAGAGTATTGAAAGGGAGGGAGGCGATCCATAGAAATCCCAATAAACCCAAGAAAGACTGAGGTCTTAGCAAACCATCTACGAGCCCAACCAGAGGAGACAATAGAAGTAGTGATAGACTTTGAAGAACAGTATGTAAGGTAGGGGTATCGGTGATGCCCCTCCCTTGAATCAATAAAGCCTCAAATGCGGTGAAGGTACCAAACTGGATCAAATATGGCCCCAAGTCTGAAGGGACGTGCCCCAAACTCTGCAAGAATAGTGTTGTGCGGAATGGATTGCTTGCACCGGATGATGCGTCGGAGGAGACTCTAAACCTGCTCGGTAGAGGCCCAATCAGAATCTAGCAAAGCACCCCACACCACCGAACCATAGAGAATAATAGGTCTGATAATTGTATCCATAATAGTCATCTTGGAGAAAGTGTCGTGGAAATGGTGATGGGAACATTGCCACTTGAGGAGGGCCAATGAACCATACCCCTTATTTATTCGCGGCTAAGGGCGGGTCTCATGGTAAAACGTGGTCCAGAGAACTTGACCCCCAGATAGATGTATGAAGACGAGATTTCCACTTCCAAACACATGAAGGGTAAATGGAGGTGAGAGGTCTTATGAGCATTGAAGACCATCACCTTGGTCTTCCCCAAATTAATTGTCAAATGCCGCAATTCACAAAAGGATGCAAGACCATCCAACTATCTCAGTAAACTCTTCAGAGAGGAGGCTAAAAGAATGATATCCTTCACAAATGGCAGAATAGAGATCAAAACATGGTGAAGCAGGCAACTGTCCTTAGGAAGAGTGTGGTCTTAAAGATACCTCTCCAAGTCGTCGATGTAGATATTGAAAAGAGTAGGTGACAAGGGGCAACCCTACTTAACCCCAACGGTGGTCTTGATGAAGTTTGAAAACCCAGTAGGGGTCTTGAGATGACCCTAAACCATCTCGTAGATTCTCATGATAGTTGCCAAAAGAGTCTTTGAAATACCGATATCCCGTAGCCTCTAAAAAAGGGCCATCTTAGGGATAGAATCAAAGGCTTTGCGGACGTCCACAAAGCAACAATACACCTTTGAGGAGAGATGACGCACCTCCTCAATAATGCCCCGAAGAGTTAGGATTTGATCCATATTTTGATCATTTGGTTTGAAACCTGCTTGCCCTTTGGCAAAGATGTGACGACGATCCAATTCTCTCGATAGAGTAATATGAAGATCCGTGGTGTACAACTTGGCAAAGGTGTATCCAACCATGATGGTCTTGTAATTATTTGGGTTCGAGGTAGGACCTTCCTTGTGGATCAAATGGATGATGTGGTGCGCCCAAGAAGGGGTGAAGCTTGTGCAAAGAACAAGGTTGAAGAGATCAGCTAAATAAGACCCCAAAATTGTGAAGTCTCGCTTAAAGAGCTTGTCCTGAAAGCCCTCCTTGTCAGTCGCCATGCTATAGTTCATAGCTCAGATTGCCTCCCTGATAGTGGTATAGTAGAAAGGGTGACAGTGAGGGGGGGTGTGACCTGGAAAGGGTGCTGACTAGGGATGTAATAGAGTGTAGAGGTATGGGAAACTAGTGAACCGTAATCAAGTTCGGGGGGGAGGGGGCATGGTGCGCGAAGAGGGTATGCCAGAAAAAATTGGAGAAATTGTGGAGGGAGGCAAGAATGGTATGGCTGTGTTGGGAAATGTGAAGATGCTTCTTATGGCGGAGGAGTTGGTGATAGGAAGTCGTAAGGGAGGTGTAAGAAGGGTGGTGGAGCATGAAGGCCAACTGTAGGGTCCGATGAGAGGCCTTACAGTCCTCATCGTACCATTTATTCATAGGGAATGTGTTCTTCGACTTGGGAGGTGGGAGTTGGGAGGTGGAGAAAAGAGGGAAGGAAGACATGGCAGCATCTCATATGGTTGTGGACAGACGAGAGAATATGGTAGCGATGCACCCCAAAGTGGAGAAGAGGGGGTAAGGGGGAAGAAGCTATCTGAGATGGTGGGTAAAAATGTCGGGATCACTGTTGTCGAAGCGAATTATGGTGCGGGGAGGGGCTGGGGGCGCGGGAGGGGGGAGAGGGGGGGTAGGGGAGTTAGAGGGTGCAAGGAATGGAGAGATGAAGCAGCGCATGGTCAGCTATTGGGAGGGGTGATGGAGAAATGGCTAATGGAGGGGATGAAGGACTGCCAGGATAGAGCGTAATCCACCACGCTAGTGCCACCACCATGAGGCTTGCATGCAAATGATAACCAAACCGCCAAATAGTGACTTCAGAATGAAATCCTTCCAACACCAAAATGATGTCTATAGGCAAGGCATCCAGTTTGATTTCTCTCACAACAAAAACTGAACTACCTGCAATCTCTCCTCCTGGTAGATTGTGTTTGGAGCGTAGTTGCAAGCTGGAGTGATTCTTGCCAAGGTTGTGGAATATTATGAATTTTTTTTGGAGACCGAATTAGCTTCAGGACTGGGCATTGATGAATCCTGTACATTTTATCTTGGTCACAATCCTTGCACATTGTCCCTGCTTAGAGGTTGACTCTGTTACAAGCTTGGATAGAAGGACCTTTTGAGGTCCCTAACAGTGAATTTGGTGTTCTTTTAATGCTGCTGTCCAAATATTGGTACTTTACATCTAGATGAGCCTATCCTCATTGGAACTGTTGCTGTTCGTAAATCTGGGCACTTGAGTATCACTTCAAATTGTAATGGTGAATGCTTCAGATTGTTTATAGACATGAATTATCTTTGCAATCAAATAAGGTAAAAAATCAGTCGTTTTCTGTTAATTACTGAATTATATTATTCTACAGTGTGATTTCTTCCAACAATATTCTTCATTGGAAATGCATATGTTTACTCTATTTGGACATAGCAAGTTTGTGACATCTATGTGTACAACACAATATGAATGTTAAATGATGTTAATGCAAATTCAAAATATACATGAGTTCAAAATAAACCTTTCATGCAAACTGTTCGACACAATGTCTGAACTCTGAACTGCAAATTGAAGGGAAGCCAAAGGGGAAAGTGCAAAAAAAGGGTCTGGACACAAGGGTAGCAACTTACACTTGGTCTTGAGTCTAAGTGCCTTTCACAATGTCTCAACACCCAGCATATATATGATAACAACACTTTCAGCAATGACAGCTAGTTATTATGGGTCCACTCGTCCCACGATGACCCTTCTTCCCATGTCAGTAATTTAGAATGCCAAAAGAATATGGAGACCAGGCTGATCAATGAAATTCTCTCCCGCCTCAAATCCGTCATAAAATCAATTCGCCCAACTTTCCAATCATATGAAGATGCAATACCTAAATTCAGAAGAGACAGAATAGACCATATTATGAAATTATGTTAAGATATTTGTGTAATGACCCTTACTAATAGGATCACTAAAACACTGATATGGTATTATAGAATTTCGTCAAACACTTGGCATGCAATCTGAATTTATACTGCTGTAAGTAAAGATTGAATAAGGAAATTGTTGAGCAACAAATCCACTCAACTCAATAATGCAAATCAATGCCAAAATATATATATATATATATATATTCATTCAATGAAGATATTGACTCCCTTACAACAGATTGCAACTTTCAGATTTTACAAATTATTTGGCACCTTAGAATCTAAAATATGCTTGTGAGACACAAGGAATATTGTCAAACACTTCGTGTGCAACCTTCCAGCTTGCTGGTCTAATAATATCAGTCTGATATGTACTTTTAAATGACTATAGATAGCTTCCAATGCTTGAGAATCAACACATCAAAACATAAATTATCATCTAGATGCTTAAATGACACTTTGGACCCTTAACCAATGCATAGAGATGGATTTTCAATGTTACATAAGCACTTACAGCCAAGTGACATTTTGACAAACATTTGTCATGCAACTCAAGAACATCACGTAATTAGAATGCAGCCTTATCTCTCTATGCAATTGAAGCATTAAACTGATTTCAAGAATATTTATCAAATGGGCTAGTCTCTTGACTTTCAACTACAAGTTTCAGAATTTTCTGAGTACAAAGACAGCCATGATTTCATACATAAACGACATTAAAACTTATTGAAATAAGTGCCAAATGAACCTGAAATGAAGCACCTAGGAGTGTGAATGAAGAAGCAATCAATATCACTCCACTTTGAGCCTTCCTCTTGTCAAATTGAATTTTTTTTCAAATTCGCCCCTGTTCTGATATGAATGCCAATAATAAATAAATGCAGCAATAAAAGGTCTCCAAATTCGTATAGAAATGATTGCCAAGACAATAGCAATTGATTCCTCAAATACCCATAACCAAAGGATGCCTCCAAGTGAAGTTATGAACAAAAATGTGTGTCCAAGATGAAAATCGCAGTATGCTGGAAATGCCACAAAAACTACTGAAATGGTCTTCAAATAATGCCAATGCAATCCTCTTGATTAATAGATGAAAACAAGTCTTTTGACAACCCAAATTCCAAACCCTCAATAAAGTCTGAGGACTTCAAAATATATCAAGACTCAGTCCAAATCTGAATACTCAATAATGCCTAGCATGAAATGGTTGAATACCACTTCCAATGTGCAACCCTTCAGAAGATATTTCACCTCCTCAGTTATGCAAACCCTTAGGAGTTTCCGTTCCTAAAGATCAATTGAAAATTTGCAGACCTAGATGTTGCCACAAATGCTCCAAGATGAAAATGTAGTAGAATCCTCAAATCAAGCATGTCCAAATGGGAGGCCAAGTCCTCTATTTATTCACTTTTCTAAGAAGTTACTAAGGACTTCTAGAAACATCCATTATAAAATCCCATTATAATGCACTTTTATAATAAAATAACTTGATAAAATAAAAAGTGCAACTCAACTTAAAATTATAACATGTGGGCCCTGCATAACACATAATAATAACAAATAGGCTCCAAATCATCTCTCCAAGAGCAAATAAGACCATCCAATCTCCAAATAATCACCAAGATGACTCTCTCACCAAAGCCATCTACCTACGAGAGTCCATGATAGGCAAATCCATTGAAAAATAACATGTCACTAAAAAGGGGACATGACAATTTGTCATTGATGTCAAAATGTAATCAGATATTACGCAGATATTCTACTCTGAAAATGCAGAATAAGTTGATGGAGAACAAACACATACCTTTGATACTTAACTATTTTGTCTGTAAAAACAGATTTGTTTTTAGTGATACTAAATGAAGACAGACATCGATCTGCACAATAAGTGAACGGAAGTTGAATAACAAGATGTGTGCTGTGATAAAGAAATAGTAATTCTTAATCTACGGAAGGATGATGGGATTTATATCGAACATCTAAGAAAGAAAGCATCAAAGACATTGTTAGTCTATGCAAGCAATGTGTGACTACAAGGATTGTTTTTATGTATGGATACAGAATTATCAGGCTTGCATATATCGAACGTCATTACCGTATATATTGGCAATATTTTTGTTCAGATGTTATTGCAGAATCACCGCTCTCAAGCATGTTCTTACGAATATCGTTCTGAAGTGGTCATCAAAGATATTTAGTTGTATTTGTGGTTTGACTTTTGAGTGATCAAACATTGTTTCCATTTGTTCACATACTGATCTTTATACCTCTTATTCTGTGATTCCGTCAGCCTGAAGATTTTGATTGGGTGAAAGATGTTGGAAATTGGCTCCATTGATATTACTTTTGTCAGTAATGTTTTGGTTATTTCCGGTTCAAAGTTTTGTTAGAAATCTTTAGTTAAGAATTTATAACCAAAAGTGAGTTTAACTTCCTCAAACTAACTTGGAAACCGATGAAGGTAGAAGGACTAATTTAAAAATGTAAGGTAGTCGATGGTGATGAGAAGGGAGAGCAATGATTGTATATATTTGATGATTATAAAAATCATCTATGAAAGTTTGATGAAACCTTTCTGAGTATGCTTCATGTATGAGTCTATGAAGAAGTTGATTAAAAGATTGAAAGAGGAGTTTGTGAGACTAAGGAACATTCTTTTCAGCTGCAATATTTCTGAAAGTTAATTTGAAGAAGTCTAAACTAGTATGAAGATAAGAAGTGCAGTGGCTTGACTGAATTGTTGTGATCAGGTATAATAATTATTTTCATTTTAAAGTATATTCTGAATTTGTGTAGAAAGGGTTTTGAAGGTTACTGATAACAGATATGTTCTAGATGCTTGTTTGCAAGTGTTTTATGATTTGACAGTAAGAAGTACCAATTTTTGTTTGCACATTCTTGGTATCATTGACAGTATTCAGCTTTCAGAAGGTTTCTTGCAGAGTTTTTCTTATCAAAAGAAACAATACTACACAGAATAGTTGAAGGTTGACAAAATTCAGATTGTAATAACTTGCTCATATTATTTTAATATTGTGAAGTGTAAACTTTTGAGGCTAAAATCAATTGTAAGTTGCAAATCTGATTGGTGCTGAGTTGGTGCTCAGACAGTTGAGTGGGTGCTCATATTTTGAAAGAGTTGGTGCTCTTTTAAAAAGGGCTTTGGTGACTCCATAGAGTTGGCGCCCTTAAAACATTGTAATCAAGTTTCATTGTGAGGCTGGATTAGGACAGTCGATCCTAGCAGCATTTATCATTTCTTGTGCATTGTTCTTATTGTGTGATTTGCTTTTTTATCATTCTTTTAGTTCTATATTATGTATATCAAAGTTTAAATTATTTGAGGATTACAATTTTATATCTGCTATTGATTCATTCCCCCTCTCATTAGAAGAATTGTGGTCTACAATATAGTGTCCAATAATTAAATATCATTTGGTCGGTACATCAAACAATTCCAATGCTAAAATATGAAAATATTCAATTGCTCGATGTTGGGGAAATATACTACTCAGCTTAAAAATTCAAACTCCCCTAAATGACATTCCAAACATTCCAGGAAATGTATTAAATAACTTCAGACTTGAAATTTGTCTTTATTAAATACTTCCCAAATTTTTTCTTCCTTCAAAGGGTCAACCTGCAGAAAATATATTCCTTGAAGATCGAAACCCTCCACAAATGAAGCACAAATTTGAATTCTGAAGTGAATCCACTTCGATAGGTTGAGTGTGCTTTCCTCCGAACAACCAAACACCCAAGGGTTTTCCTCCTAGGGCTTGCTGAACCTGCAAATACTGAATGAATATAGAAGGAAAGAATATCCAAATGACTTGCCTTCCCCTCCTTTAAAGCCCTAGGTGAACATTCTAGAAGAAAATGATTTAACCTCCTTTGAAGCTTCTAGAAGTTTCCCCTCAATAAAGTGATTTTATAATTTAAGTCACTTTCATTAACTAATTAAAATAAAATTATACTTGAGTTTTACACAATTGGGACAACTTTAAAATAATTAATTTAATTCTATTCCCTTGTAATCTCCCATCATAGTGTTTTGGAATAAAAATAGGTTCGATGACTCTGCTGGATAATCACTCGGAAAAAGGGAATATTACCATAAGTGAATAGCACACCCTAATTCCAACTTCTTTCACTTGATATTTATTGTAGTAGAGAATTTGGTAACCTACCCAAGAAGTGCACCACAAAAACTTTGTTTTCCCTCTCGGGTCAACAAGAATAGTTGCATAAACAAACATTAACTGATAAATATGAACACAGGAAAGTATTGCAATTCGGTAAACATAAAGTACTCAGAAAACCAAATCATGTCATTCACACTCAAAGCAATATGTACATATAACCTCCGAAGAGACACCACCGAAACGTCACGTCGTAACGGTTCACACTCTCGGTACTAACTGCCGAGATTAACATAAGTTTATTACACAACACCCGTACATACAAAATATACCGACAACATCATCCCCCCCAAAAAACAAGTCGGCTCCGACGACTTTTACAAAATATAACATAGACAAAAATGAGCCTACTACAAACTACTCAGGAGGGGGCGTAGGAAGCGTCCCTGATGATGATGGCGCGGCTGTGGTTGTGCCGGAAGTGACTTTAGCCCGCAACTCGTACACTTGAGTTGTCCGAAGCTGTAAAGCCTGTTCTGCCCTCATCTTAAGCTCCATAGCCTTCCGAACCATGCTAGCTGCCTCGAGCACTGCCTTCTCCTTCGCATCCACAGTCTCCAAAGCAGAACCAAGGCGAGTCTCAAGAAGAGCCCGCTTGGCACGCTCAGTCTCCAATGCAGCCCGTAAAGTGTCCAACTCCGACACCATAGTACTCCGCTCAGCCGCCCAAGACTCCCTCTCCTGAACCACTGCAGTCTCCAAAGCTGTAAGACGGGAAGCTGCCTCCTCCCGAGCTGCCTCTGCTGCCAATCCCGTAGCCTGATGTACTGAGGAAGCATGCTCTAACCGCCTGAGAGTGAAATACTCCTCTCGAAAGGCCTGTTCTAACTCTCGGATAAGACCGTGAATCCGACTCTCGCCCACCGTCGCACTAAGAGCCCAATCCTCCAACATCGTAAGAGACTCCTGAGTAGGCCATCCCCTAGCCTCAAAGCACTCTGCAAATGCCTGTGGACAGCCAACGCGCACAAAGGTCAAGAGGCGCTCCAACTCCTCAGCAACCCCCTCCTGAGCTTGAAACTCTGCTGAGGCTATGACCCGCTGGGCTCCAGCAGCTACTGCGGCTACATCCGCCAAGTACTGCTCCAACACTTTCTGCGTGGACTCCCTCGCTGGCACCGCCCTCCATGACCCTGTCAGGGCTGGTGGCTCCTCACTAGCCTCAGCTTGCGATCTCTGTCCCTCCATAGGAACTGGTCTCTCGGATATCTCTCTCTCCTGGGCTACTGGCTCTTCTCTTGGTGGCGACATCACTGCATCCAGGTCAATAACTTCTGAAGGCCTCTCTCACACTACTCTGGCAGGGGAAAGTGAAATGGGAGCTACCACTGCTATCGGGGGTAATGTGAACTGCTCCAACCATGACAGCACTGAAGAGTCCTCATCCCCCGTCGGCAACGCTCGAGCCGGCTCCTCCAATACCCCTGGCCCAACTCGCACAATGGCCTCAGTACCAACAACATCCAATGTAACCTGCTCTCGCGGCTGTGTCTGCTCCTGCTCTAAACCTCCAACACCATCTTTGCTAGTCTGTCCTGGGTCGGTTGGCTGAGCTGTAGGTGGCTTGGAAGCCTGACCCGCCGGGTGTAGCACAACAGGGGGCCGGAGCTCTCCGAACCGTGGCATGGGTACAGCCTCCAATGTGGTACCGAACGGTACAGAGGTCCCCGCTGCAACAGTCGTCGAGGGTACTGGTGGCGTGAATAGTACAAGAGGTGGTGCACTCTCAGACGGTGGAGTTGGAGCAAATGCACTTTCAGATGGTACCTCTGTATCGAGAGTGTCAGAGTCTCCCACTGCAACACTCTCACTGCCTTCCTCCTCCTCCAAGTCTTCACTCGACTCCTCTCGGCCACTGTCCACATTCTCCCCTTCCGACTTTGAGAGGACTTGGCGCTTCCTCTTTGACCCTGTCTGTACTCCGCCAGCATCCAAGTGACGCCAATGAAAGATAAGAGGCTCTCCCGTAGCAATATCAACTGGCTGTGGCCTCAGCTTCTCTGCTAGAATCTGCTCTCGGGCAGCATTCAGGAACAACCCGATGGCAATATGGGGCATGTAAAATGTCCGATGCTGTAGAGTCATGAACTCATACAGCCTCTCTGCCATAACTGAAGCCCAATCGTACATTGTACCATTACGGATCCCGTTCATGAAAATGAGATGTGTAAGGGCAATGTCGGAGGCCCTACTAGCCCCGGTCAACCTACTCTTCACGATGTCCATCAAACACTGCCACTCTCCGGGAGCCACAAATGATTTCTTGATTCCCCGATTCTTTGAAGAAGCGCCAGCCAATGACTCCAACTCACTCTGAGACAGGTTTCTGGAAACCAGCTTAATGTACTTTTCCTTTTCTTCGCGGGACAGTTTCCTGGGCTTTAAATCTATTTTCTTCCCGTGCATGCCAGGTATGCCAAAAACCCTCGATATCTCCTGGGCAGAAAATGAAATTTGTATCTCAGTGCCACAATACTGCAGAGTGCTACGCCGGCTATCCCGATCGAATGTATCAATCATGCCTCAGAGAGGTCCCTCGTACTCTCTAATGGAGGCAAAGGCATCTGAATTGCCCAGTGTACTCCTGCTCTTCGAAGCTGTCCCTTCAAAAAATGTGCGTCTGGAGTGTTATCCCACCATGTTCGGCACTCCACTCCACTCAAACCCTCGAATGTCACAGTCTTCCAAGTAATCTCTTCCTTTTGTGCTTGTGGCTGTTGTACGTGTGGACGGTGCTTTCTGGCAGTATCCATGCTACCAGCAATGCGGACTCTAGACTGTGAAACCCTCGGTCCTCTGCTGCTACTGGCTGGTTTTGAAACCTGTAATTTCTGTCTCCAAGTACTATGCTGTCGTGATCCCATACTACTATGCAGTGTCCAACAATAACGGTCTTAACCGTTTTGTTTTTTTTTTTAAAATTCCTCCTCTTACAGTACAAATCAACTTCCTTCAGCCAATGCAAATATGTAGCAGCTCCGGGTCTCATCAACTGGTCACACTCTCCAAGGGTTGATAACTAAACCGACTGGGGGTCTAGGGGGCAACGCCCCCAGCGGGGTCGAGGGGCAGCGCCCCCGCCGCCAAGGCCAATTTAGAACCTTCAAAGTCTATGAAACACCCTATTTTTGTGAATTTCGCCTGCTCCCATGCTCTTTTCCGCAAACCGCTTATGTTTCCCTTACTTCCTGCTCATGCCCTTCCCTTCGGTACCATTCGTTCTTCAATATGAGCTGCTTTGTTTTGTCGTCGTTTTTTTTTTTTTTTTTTTTATACCATATGAATTTCTTCCTTCATGCTTTCCCTTAACACATCCCAATGCTGTACTGAATCCTCAGACCTCCTCCAACCGTGCCGTACAAATGCCCTTATGTTATGCGTCAGCTACCATATGACTTGGTACTCATACTTTGCAATCTGATGACCGTATACTAGGCCTCCTTCCCGTGCTGCGTCTGGATGCGGTACGGCCAGTACAATCCGTACACTGATCCACTGTGCGGTGCTTTGCTTGCAGTCCTCGCCTTGTACGGTTCCGTACAACACCTTTATTTCTTTTGTTTCAGCTTGTATGTCGTCACTTTTCCGTACGGTGTCGTACAATACTTGTAAATGTATCGACCACAATAATGCTTCAGTACGGTACCATACTTCCCTGTCGCCGTGTCTTTTTTATCGTACGGCGTCGTACGATGCTTCATAGATCCGTACGGTGCCATACGGGGCTTTATAGATCCGTACGGTGCCGTATGATATTGCCTTTTTTTTTCTTTTTTCTTTTTTTATTTTTCTCTTTTTCTTTTTTTTTCTTTTTTTTTTTAAATTTTATTATTTTTTTTCTTTTTTTTTTTCTTTTTTATTTTTTTTTAATTTTTTTTTAATTTTTCTAAGTACTTGGTCCTCGCAGTGATGTCATCGGCCGTTCGTGATACACCTTCAATTTCGAGCCATTCACCGCGTCTGAAATTTCCCGTCCGTCGAGGGTCCACAACTTTACGGACCCATTTGCGGCCACCTCCCGAACCTTGTAAGGGCCTATCCATTTCACTTTGAACTTTCCAGGCTTGATTTCATTTCGGCCGTTGTATTTTAGAACCAATTGGCCCGGTGTAAATTGCATTCGTCGGATATGCTTATCGTGCCAGACCTTTCTCCGTTGCTGCGTCACTTCAGTGGCCCATTGTGCCAAAGCCCGTTTTTCGTCCAACTTATTTAAGAGATAGAGTCGTTCCCTCAGACTCTCCATATCTCCCAATTTATTCTCAATTGCAATCCGCAGGCTAGGAACCATGAATTCTACCGGTACCACGGCCTCCTGTCCGTACATGAGTTGGAACGGTGTCTGCCCAGTGGTCACCTTGTAAGATGTTCGATAGGCCCATAGTACCGAGGGTAGCCTTTCTTCCCAATCCTCGCCCTCAACGCCGCAGGATTTGTAAATGACTCCAATCAGGATCTTATTAGTCGCCTCTGCCTGACCATTCGCTCGAGGGTAGTACGGGCTCCAGAGTGTGAAAAATTTTGAACTCTGTCGTCAGTAGCTTGATCACATGGTTGACAAAATGTCCACCTCTATCACTCGTCAACTGCAGTGGAATGCCATACCGCGTTATTATCTGCTCATAAATAAACTTCGCTGTACTTAGAGCAGAGTTATCCGTTAGTGCTCGTGCTTCCACCCACTTGGTCAAATACTCTGTTGCCACAACAATGTACCGACAGCGTCGAGCGCGGCTGGGCTTCAAAGGCCCCACAAAATCCAGTCCCCACCGTTCAAACAATTCCTGTGCATGAGAGGGGTTAAGTGGCATGTAGTCTCGTTTGAGAGGTCTCCCTGCCCGCTGGCATGTGTCACAGCCAACGACCCACTCCCTGGCGTCGTTGTACACCGTCGGCCACCATAAGCCTGCCAACAAGACTTTTTTGGCGGTGGTGTCGGGGCCCATATGCCCTCCGGCAGGTCCCTCATGAGCTTCCTTCAACACTCTCGGAACCTCTTCCTCCATTACGCAACGCCTCAATATTTGATCTGGACCCATTTTGTACAGCAGTCCATTGATAAGCTGGAAGGTTCTGCTCCTGAGAACCAATTTTCTACGCTCTCCGGGGAGCATTCCTTCTGGAAATCGGGCCGTGGACAGGTACTCACCGATACTTGTGTACCACTTCGGTAGTACGGCGATGTGAAACAGGTGAGTATCTGGAAAGTCATCGTTTATTCCTACTGGAGGCTCGCCGGACTTAATTCGGGACAATTGGTCCGCAATCACATGACTACGTCCTGGCCGTACAACAATTCTGAAGGTGAATTCTTGAAAGAGCAGCAACCACCTGCTCACCCTTCCCTGAATGATGGGCTTGTTAACCGGGTACATCAAAGCTTGGTGGTCCACGAAGAAAGTAAACGGCGTCGCCAATAGGTAGTGCCGAAACTTCTGAACCGAGTAGACCATTCCGAGAGCCTCTCGCTCTGTAGTGCTGTAGTTCCTCTCCGCCCTCGAGAGTAACCGACTTGCAAAATAGATTGGGTGATACAGCCCATGTTCGCCTTCTTGTGCTAGGGTGGCCCCGATGGCGTAGTTTGACGCATCCACATGAACATGGAACTCTCTGTCCCAGTTCGGAAATGCCAAGATGGGGGCTGCCAACAGTCTCATTTTTAAGTCCTCGAATGCCTCCCCTTGCTCCTTCGCCCAGAGGAACGGCTCCCCTTTCTTCATAAGTTTATCCATCGGGTATGAAATCCGGGAAAAATTCTTTATGAACCGTCGGTAGTACTCGATATGGCCCAAGAATGACTTGACACCGGTTACGTCACTGGGAGCCTCCATTTCAATTATCACTCGGACCTTGTCGGGGTCCGTCTTCAACCCTTCCTTACAAACGATGTGTCCGAGCAGCTTCCCCTGTGGTACCATTCAACGACACTTCTTCGGGTTGAGTGCCAGACGTGCCTTCCGACACCGCTCCATGCACTCTCCGAGTGCTACAACGTGTTTGTCTTGGCTACTGAAAATGGACCAGTCATCCAGAAATGCTTTAAAATTCCCTCTCGACATCTTGTCAAAGATGTGCAGGATGATTCTCTGAAAAGTTGCAGGTGCATTACACAGGCCGAAGGGCATCCGGTTGTAGGCGTACACACCATCTTCCACTACAAATGTGGTTTTTAGCTTGTCCTCCTCTGCAATGTATATCTGGTTATATCCTGAAAACCCGTCCATGAAGGAATAGATCTCATGGCCTGCCACCTCCTCGAGTATGCTGTCTGTGAAGGGTATCGGGAAGGGATCCTTAATGGTCACCGCATTGAGACACCTAAAGTCTACGCAGATGCGGATTTGGTTAGCCTCTTTCTTCTGAGATATCACGATTGGTGACACCCACTCACTTGTGTCTACTCGGAAAATTATCCCCGCGTCCAGCATCCGCGCAATCTCGGTCTCCACCCTTGCAGCATAGTTTTTGTTCATCCTGTACGGCCTCTTCCGCACAGGTTGGGCTCCAAGAACCAAAGGGATGCGGTGCACGCAGAGCTCCGGAGGTACGCCCTTCAGGTCTTTATAATTCCAGGCAAACACGTCCTTATACTCTGTGAATATTTTGAAGGCTGCCGTTTTTAACACGGGATCCCAGTCATCTCCCACCAGGATAGTCTTGGGATTCTGCTCGTCCCCGAGATTTATTGTTTCCAGTTTTGCCTCTTTGTATCGGATAGGTTCTCCCTCCGAGAACACGTGGGCCGGACTTACTCTCATCTGGGCTTCCCCCTTTGTATATTCTGTGTACTCCGGAGGGAACTCGTTCGTGTTTTCTTCCGTAGGGAACTCATTCCCGATCTCCAGTATATTGCACGATGGCTGAAATACCTCGTAGTCACGCATTTGCCAGTGAAAGAGACCATCTAGTGAATCCGTATCTCCTTCTATCTCAAGTACCCCTTCATCGTTCGGTTCCATAGTTTCTTCCTCTCCGTCCATTCCGCCACCATCGGAGTCTGAGTCGGACGCCATTTCCTCTCCAACCATTTGTGTGGCGAGGTCTACCACAAATTTCCTCCCCCCTTTCTCGAATGCGAGGGTGTTCTTCTTCCAGTTGTGATTGGCTCGGGCTGTCACCAACCACCCTCTACCCAATATAGCGTCATACCCCTTTTGCTTGAGAGGGATTACGACAAAGTCTAAGGTGAAAGGCTGGGTTCCGATAGTCACCTGCTGTGCCATTAGCATACCGAGTGGTTTAATACCATGCTGGTCGGCCCCTAACAAATTGAAGGTTGGTGGCCACAGCGTCGGTTTCCCCAAACTCTTCCAAGTTTCCTCCGGAAGGACATTGACACCCGACCCTCCATCAACGATGGTGTTCGTGAGGATTTTACCTAGGATACCCATTTCTACTACTGCCGGGTTCCGTCCATGGTTTATTGATAACGTCATCGGGTCGGCTGCACAGCCACCTGGGATCTCCGTTCGTTCCACCGTCGTAGGTGGCGTGTTAGGCCCTAGGAATAGAGCTGTTTTTAGGTGTGGCATGGTCTCCAACAGGTCCTTGATCTTCACGGGTATTTCCATTTGCAGTATCTGCCGTAGTATACTTTGCTCCGCCAATTCTCGATGAGAAGTGCCGGCGTCGGCAAGTTCCTTCCAATCCTGTATCTCTTTTTCGATCTCGGCCCTCGCTTGCAGTACCCTCTGTTTCTCCGTCGGAGGGTGTGGGTACGTGGCCTTTTTGGCTTGGGCACGGGTGACTGTCAGGACCTTCCCAGTACCTCTACATTCCAACTCCAGGATGTTACAGCCGGGCTTCGGACAATTAGCGTCCTCATGGTCGCCCGGTCCGCACCACCGACACAACTTCTGCGGAGTCGCGGGCTCCGTCTGACAATCACGAGCATAGTGACCCCACTGATTACAACTCCGACATTGTATCATGGGTGTTCCCTTGGCATCATATTGGATCCGAGGCTTATTCTCGTTGCCTCGGCCTCCCCGGCGGTTATTTTTATATCCGCCAGATGATGCAGCATTCTGTTGTCCACCCGTACCAGACGTGGAAGGTTGCTCCTGTGCATAGAGTACTTGTTGGCCTCTTGCCCTCAAGTTATAGGGACATTCTTTAAGGGGATGTCCTGCGATTTGGCAGATATCACAAAAAGCTTTTTTCGGACAAGACCCTTTTGTGTGGCCTGCCTCCTTGCAGTCCGTACACCACACTGTATCTTCTTCGGCTTTGCTAGCACTTCCTTTGGCGGCTTTAAGTTCTCGCATCATCCTCTCAAGGTCTTTTTGCAATGCGAGCACTTTCTTGCTCGACCTGTCCTCACTACTTTCCGTCTCTGAATCATCATCAGAAGATGACCATGTCTTCTTCGAGGTCTTACATTCGCTCTCGAGATCCATTGCTCAGTTATATGCATTACTATACGAAGTAGGCGGTACTATCTTCATTTTCTTTCGGAGGGATGTTTTGAGTCCCTCCACGAACCATCTCTTTTTCAATTCATCCGCTGGGGCCGACTCCATTTTTCCAATGAGTTCTTTGAGTCGTCGGCCGTACGCACGGACAGACTCATTCTTGGCTTGCTTCATGTTGTAGATCTCCGCCAATATTTCATTATCATCCCGTAACAATTGGAACTCTGTCTGGAAGGCCTTTTTGACATCATCCCATGTCGTGAGCCTTGTCTTGTCAACGTCCGAGTACCAATCAATGGCACCCTCTCGCAGTGTTGCAGGGAACTGACGGATCCATTCGTTCTCGTCAGTTACCCCGTGTGCAGTCCATATCGTTTCACACGTTCGACAGTGCCGAACTGGATCCTCCTTGGATTGCCCCGTAAATTTCGGTAACTTCTGCTTATTCACTGCCATGGTTGGCCGCGGTGGAGGCGGTGCACCGATACCACTCGTGCCCACACCTCCCTGAGTGCTGTGGGTAGTCTGGACTTGTGGTACTTGTCCTTGCGGTAGTTGTTGGGCTGGTGGTACTTGCCCTTCTCCTGGCACCGTACCGTGTGGGGTTCTCGGTTCCAACGGAGGGTCTGCTGGTGTGCTCGTGCCACCCTCTGCAGTATCACCCTCTCCGCCAGTTTGGTTCTCCGCGCTTGGTGTACGGAGACCCACCTCAAACCGTACTCTCTCCTCTTGGAGAAAGGCTCTTCTCGCCCGTGTCTCCTCAAGTAACTCTTCTCGACTCCGCACTCTCCGTTCCGGAGAAGTGAACTCTTCTTCGGCTTCTGCACCCTCCGTACCACTTCCGAGGTCCCCTTCGGGCAACCCTCTGGCAAGCTGGTCTTTGGCAAGTTGCCTGAGCCTACACCGACGTTCACGTTGCTGCGCGGATATCAAAGCCTTCTGTGCGGCTTCCCCTTCGTCATCTATCACTTTCTTATTTCGATCTTTATTTAAATTATTGGGCATCAAGATAAACTATACACATTGCTCAATCAAAAAGAACACTTATTTTTTATTAATTCATGTTGCTTTACAACATTCTCAATTGAACTACAATGGAATTTTTGTGTTCCGTTCCCCTTCGTTTCAAACTTCAACAACTTTACTGTTTGTCATTTCCTTCCTCCCGACGGCGACGAAGATGCTCTTGGGCATGGAATGCACGGAGGATCTCCTGGCGGCGGTCCTCACGGTCAATTTCCTCTTGCCGAATATGTCGTGCGAGTGCTGCTTGTGCCAACAACCGTGGAAGTTGGTTCAACAACCGATTCGCTGCAGGGTTCGCCCCAATCGCGTCCCACACTACGCCTGCAGGGACGTCTCCGTTCGTTGCCTCCCTTCGGACGTGAGTTTCAAGAGCTACTTGAAACAAAATTCGGAAGTCACGTGCCAGATTATCCTCTCCGTCGTACAACTCGGTATGGGCTTCCTCGGCTTCTGGGTTTATCGCACTAACGGGTAAGCCCATTATGCCTACTCGCCATCCGGGTATGTCTAGGCAACGGCGCCAGATGTTTTCCCTGTCGGGTCAACAAGAATAGTTGCATAAACAAACATTAACTGATAAACATGAACACAGGAAAGTATTGCAATTCGGTAAACATAAAGTACTCAGAAAACCAAATCATGTCATTCACACTCAAAGCAATGTGTACATATAACCTCCGAAGAGACACCACCGAAACGTCACGTCATAACGGTTCACACTCTCGGTACTAACTGCCGAGATTAACATAAGTTTATTACACAACACCCGTACATACAAAATATACCGACAACATGATATTGCTTTTTTTTTTTCCTTTTTTTATTTTTTTATTTTTTTATAAAGTTTATTTATAATTTTTATTTTTTTTAAAAATTTTTTTTCTAAGTACTTGGTCCTCGCAGTGATGTCATCGGCCGTTTGTGATACACCTTCAATTTCGAGCCGTTCACCGCGTCCGGAATTTCCCGTCCATCGAGGGTCCACAGCTTTACGGACCCGTTTGCGGCCACCTCCCGAACCTTGTAAGGGCCTATCCATTTCACTTTGAACTTTCCAGGCTTGATTTCATTTCGGCCGTTGTATTTTAGAACCAATTGGCCCGGTGTAAATTGCATTCGTCGGATATGCTTATCGTGCCAGACCTTCCTCCGTTGCTGCGTCGCTTCAGTGGCCCATTGTGCCAAAGCCCGTTTGTCGTCCAACTTATTTAAGAGATAGAGTCGTTCCCTCAGACTCTCCATATCTCCCAATTTATTCTCAATTGCAATCCGCAGGCTAGGAACCATGAATTCTACCGGTACCACGGCCTCCTATCCATACATGAGTTGGAACGGTGTCTGCCCGGTGGTCACCTTGTAAGATGTTCGATAGGCCCATAGTACCGAGGGTAGCCTTTCTTCCCAATCCTCGCCCTCAACGCCGCAGGATTTGTAAATGACTCCAATCAGGATCTTATTAGTCGCCTCTGCTTGACCATTCGCTCGAGGGTAGTACGGGCTCGAGAGTGTGTGAAAAATTTTGAACTCTGTCGTCAGTAGCTTGATCACATGGTTGACAAAATGTCCACCTCTATCACTCGTCAACTGCAGTGGAATGCCATACCGCGTTATTATCTGCTCATAAATAAACTTCGCTGTACTTAGAGCAGAGTTATCCGTTAGTGCTCGTGCTTCCACCCACTTGGTCAGATACTCTGTTGCCACAACAATGTACCGACAGCGTCGAGCGCGACTGGGCTTCAAAGGCCCCACAAAATCCAGTCCCCACCGTTCAAACAATTCCTGTGCATGAGAGGGGTTAAGTGGCATGTAGTCTCGTTTGAGAGGTCTCCCTGCCCGCTGGCATGTGTCACAGCCGACGACCCACTCCCTGGCATCGTTGTACACCGTCGGCCACCATAAGCCTGCCAACAAGACTTTTCTGGCGGTGGTGTCGGGGCCCATATGCCCTCCGGCAGGTCCCTCATGAGCTTCTTTCAACACTCTCGGAACCTCTTCCTCCATTACGCAACGCCTCAATATTTGATCTGGACCCATTTTGTACAGCAGTCCATTGATAAGTTGGAAGGTTCTGCTCCTCAGAACCAATTTTTTACGCTCTCCGGGGAGCATTCCTTCTGGAAATCGAGGCGTGGACAGGTACTCACCGATACTTGTGTACCACTTCGGTAGTACGGCGATGTGAAACAGGTGAGTATCTGGAAAGTCATCGTTTATTCCTACTGGAGGCTCGCCGGACTTAATTCGGGACAATTGGTCCGCAATCACATGACTACGTCCTGGCCGTACAACAATTCTGAAGGTGAATTCTTGAAGGAGCAGCAACCACTTGCTCACCCTTCCCTGAATGATGGGCTTGTTAACCAGGTACATCAAAGCCTGGTGGTCCACGAAGAAAGTAAACGGCGTCGCCAATAGGTAGTGCCGAAACTTCTGAACCGAGTAGACCATTCTAAGAGCCTCTCGCTCTGTAGTGCTGTAGTTCCTCTCCGCCCTCGAGAGTAACCGACTTGCAAAATAGATTGGGTGATCCAGCCCATGTTCGCCTTCTTGTGCCATGGTGGCTCCGATGGCGTAGTTTGACGCATCCACATGAACATGGAAGTCTCTGTCCCAGTTCGGAAATGCCAAGATGGGGGCTGCCAATAGTCTCATTTTTAAGTCCTCGAATGCCTCCCCTTGCTCCTTCGCCCAGAGGAACGGCTCCCCTTTCTTCATAAGTTTATCCATCGGGTATGAAATCCGGGAAAAATTCTTTATGAACCGTCGGTAGTACCCGATATGGCCCAGGAATGACTTGACACCGGTTACGTCACTGGGAGCCTCCATTTCAATTATCACCCGGACCTTGTCGGGGTTCGTCTTCAACCCTTCCTTACAAACGATGTGTCCGAGCAGCTTCCCCTGCGGTACCATGAAACGACACTTCTTCGGGTTGAGTGCCAGACGTGCCTTCCGGCACCGCTCCATGCACTCTCCGAGTGCTACAACGTGTTTGTCTTGGCTACTGAAAATGGACCAGTCATCCAGAAATGCTTTAAAATTCCCTCTCGACATCTTGTCAAAGATGTGCAGGATGATTCTCTGAAAAGTTGCAGGTGCATTACACAGGCCGAAGGGCATCCGGTTTTAGGCGTACACACCATCTTCCACTACAAAGGTGGTTTTTAGCTTGTCCTCCTCTGCAATGTATATGTGGTTATATCCTGAAAACCCGTCCATGAAGGAATAGATCTCATGGCCTGCCACCACCTCGAGTAGGGTGTCTGTGAAGGGTATCGGGAAGGGATCCTTAATGGTCACCGCATTGAGACACCTAAAGTCTACGCAGATGCGGATTTGGTTAGCCTCTTTCTTCTGAGATATCACGATTGGTGACACCCACTCACTTGTGTCTACTCGGAAAATTATCCCCGCGTCCAGCATCCGCGCAATCTCGGTCTCCACCCTTGCAGCATAGTTTTTGTTCATCCTGTACGGCCTCTTCCGCACAGGTTGGGCTCCAAGAACCAAAGGGATGCGGTGCACGCAGAGCTCCGGAGGTACGCCCTTCAGGTCTTTATAATTCCAGGCAAACACGTCCTTATACTCTGTGAATATTTTGAAGGCTGCCGTTTTTAACACGGGATCCCAGTCATCTCCCACCAGGATAGTCTTGGGATTCTGCTCGTCCCCGAGATTTATTGTTTCCAATTTTGCCTCTTTGTATTGGATAGGTTCTCCCTCCGAGAACACGTGGGCCGGACTTACTCTCATCTGGGCTTCCCCCTTTGTATATTCTGTGTACTCCGGAGGGAGCTCGTTCGTGTTTTCTTCCGTAGGGAACTCATTCCCGATCTCCAGTATATTGCACGATGGCTGAAATACCTCGTAGTCACGCATTTGCCAGTGAAAGAGACCATCTAGTGAATCCGTATCTCCTTCTATCTCAAGTACCCCTTCATCGTTCGGTTCCATAGTTTCTTCCTCTCCGTTCATCCCGCCACCATCGGAGTCTGAGTCGGACGCCATTTCCTCTCCAACCATTTGTGTGGCGAGGTCTACCACAAATTTCCTCCCCCCTTTCTCGAATGCGAGGATGTTCTTCTTCCAGTTGTGATTGGCTCGGGCTGTCACCAACCACCCTCTACCCAATATAGCGTCATACCCCTTTTGCTTGAGAGGGATTACGACGAAGTCTAAGGTGAAAGGCTGGGTTCCGATAGTCACCTGCTGTGCCATTAGCATATCGAGTGGTTTAATACCGTGCTGGGCGGCACCTAACAAATTGAAGGTTGGTGGCCACAGCGTCGGTTTCCCCAAACTCTTCCAAGTTTCCTCCGGAAGGACATTGACGCCCGACCCTCCGTCAACGATGGTGTTGGTGAGGATTTTACCTAGGATACCCATTTCTACTACTGCCGGGTTCCGTCCATGGTTTATTGATAACGTCATTGGGTCGGCTGCACAGCCACCTGGGATCTCCGTTTGTTCCACCGTCGTAGGTGGCGTGTTAGCCCCTAGGAATAGAGCTGTTTTTAGGTGTGGCATGGTCTCCAACAGGTCCTTGACCTTCACGGGTATTTCCATTTGCAGTATCTGCCGTAGTATACTTTGCTCCGCTAATTCTCGATGAGAAGTGCCGGCATCGGCGGGTTCCTTCCGGTCCTGTATCTCTTTTTCGATCTCGGCCCTCGCTTGCAGTACCCTCTGTTTCTCCGTCGGAGGGTGTGGGTACGTGGCCTTTTTGGCTTGGGCACGGGTGACTGTTAGGACCTTCTCAGTACCTCTACATTCCAACTCCAGGACGTTACAGCCGGGCTTCGGACAATTAGCGTCCTCATGGTCGCCCGGTCCGCACCACCGACACAACTTCTGCAGAGTCGCGGGCTCCGTCTGACAATCACGAGCATAGTGACCCCACTGATTACAACTCCGACATTGTATCATGGGTCTTCCCTTGGCATCATATTGGATCCGAGGCTTATTCTCATTGTTGCCTCGGCCTCCCCGGCGGTTATTTTTATATGCGCTAGATGATGCAGCATTCTGTTGTCCACCCGTACCAGACGTGGAAGGTTGCTCCTGTGCATAGAGTACTTGTTGGCCTCTTGCCCTCAAGTTATAGGGACATTCTTTAATGGGATGTTCTGCGATTTGGCAGATATCACAAAAAGCTTTTTTCGAACAAGACCCTTTTGTGTGGCCTGCCTCCTTGCAGTCCGTACACCACACTGTATCTTCTTCGGCTTTGCTAGCACTTCCTTTTGCGGCTTTAAGTTCTCGCATCATCCTCTCAAGGTCTTTTTGCAATGCGAGCACTTTCTTGCTCGACCCGTACTCACTACTTTCCGTCTCTGAATCATTATCAGAAGATGACCTTGTCTTCTTCGAGGTCTTACATTCGCTCTCGAGATCCATTGCTCGGTTATATGCATTACTATACGAGGTAGGCGGTACTATCTTCATTTTCTTTCGGAGGGATGTTTTGAGTCCCTCCACGAACCATCTCTTTTTCAATTCATCCGCTGGGGCCGACTCCATTTTTCCAATGAGTTCTTTGAGTCGTCGGCCGTACGCACGGACAGACTCATTCTTGGCTTGCTTCGTGTTGTAGATCTCCGCCAATATTTCATTATCATCCCGTAACAATTGGAACTCTGTCTGGAAGGCCTTTTTGACATCGTCCCATGTCGTGAGCCTTGTCTTGTCAACGTCCGAGTACCAATCAATGGCACCCTCTCGCAGTGTTGCAGGGAACTGACGGATCCATTCGTTCTCGTCAGTTACCCCGTGTGCAGTCCATATCGTTTCACACGTTCGACAGTGCCGAACTGGATCCTCCTTGGATTGCCCCGTAAATTTCGGTAACTTCTGCTTATTCACTGCCATGGTTGGCCGCGGTGGAGGCGGTGCACCGATACCACTCGTGCCCACACCTCCCTGAGTGCTGTGGGTAGTCTGGACTTGTGGTACTTGTCCTTGCGGTAGTTGCTGGGCTGGTGGTACTTGCCCTTCTCCTGGCACCGTACCGTGTGGGGTTCTCGGTTCCAACGGAGGGTCTGCTGGTGTGCTCGTGCCACCCTCTGCAGTATCACCCTCTTCGCCGGTTTGGTTCTCCGCGCTTGGTGTACGGAGACCCACCTCAAACCGTACTCTCTCCTCTTGGAGAAAGGCTCTTCTCGCCCGTGTCTCCTCAAGTAACTCTTCCCGACTCCGCACTCTCCGTTCCGGAGAAGTGAACTCTTCTTCGGCTTCTGCACCCTCCGTACCACTTCCGAGGTCCCCTTCGGGCAACCCTCTGGCAAGCTGGTCTTTGGCAAGTTGCCTGAGCCTACACCGACGTTCATGTTGCTGCGCGGATATCAAAGCCTTCTGTGCGGCTTCCCCTTCATCATCTATCACTTTCTTATTTCGATCTTTATTTAAATTATTGGGCATCAAGATAAACTATACACATTGCTCAATCAAAAAGAACACTTATTTTTTATTAATTCATGTTGCTTTACAACATTCTCAATTGAACTACAATGGAATTTTTGTGTTCCGTTCCCCTTCGTTTCAAACTTCAACAACTTTACTGTTTGTCATTTCCTTCCTCCCGACGGCAACGAAGATGCTCTCGGGCATGGAATGCACGGAGGATCTCCTGGCGGCGGTCCTCACGGTCAATTTCCTCTTGCCGAATATGTCGTGCGAGTGCTGCTTGTGCCAACAACCGTGGAAGTTGGTTCAACAACCGATTCGCTGCAGGGTTCGCCCCAATCGCGTCCCACACTACGCCTGCAGGGACGTCTCCGTTCGTTGCCTCCCTTTGGACGTGAGTTTCAAGAGCTACTTGAAACAAACTTCGGAAGTCACGTGCCAGATTATCCTCTCCGTCGTACAACTCGGTACGGGCTTCCTCGGCTTCTGGGTTTATCGCACTAACGGGTAAGCCCATTATGCCTACTCGCCATCCGGGTATGTCTAGGCAACGGCGCCAGATGTTTTCCCTGTCGGGTCAACAAGAATAGTTGCATAAACAAACATTAACTGATAAACATGAACACAGGAAAGTATTGCAATTCGGTAAACATAAAGTACTCAGAAAACCAAATCATGTCATTCACACTCAAAGCAATGTGTACATATAACCTCCGAAGAGACACCACCGAAACGTCACGTCGTAACGGTTCACACTCTCGGTACTAACTGCCGAGATTAACATAAGTTTATTACACAACACCCGTACATACAAAATATACCGACAACAAACTTTAGCAATATTCACTAGCTTGGCCAAAGAGTTTTTAGTATTTACTTGAGTACTGAGTTTCTCCATCTAAAACAAACTAACAAAATAATATTGTACATCCACATGTTAGTCCAAGTATGATATGCAGGATGCTTTGCTAGAGAAATAGCACTTACTGAATCACAATTTAACACTACATGATTCTTAAAACCAATACTTTTAACTAATCTTCATAAGAACAACTCTGCAAGCATGTATTTCTGCTATATACTCTGCTTTAGGTATGGAAAATACAACCATAGTTGGCAGACTTGGACTCGACAAAACTCAGCAGATCCAAAATTTTTGACTCGGAAAAAACTCTACAACTAAAAATATTGCTTAAATTTATTTTTAGAAACACTTTTTTTTTTTGCAAAATTCAATGACAAGATGTGTCCAATGAGTCCATGAATGAGTACAAAAATGTTCTCTTTTAAATTTTATTAATTTGTATTCAAATTGAGTACAAAATCACATCTTCATGCATAATCCTGATGGCTGATAAATTTATGATGATTGCTTTTTGAAATCATCATCATAACTCATAGGTTACATATTACAAAATGAAAATGCAACATTTTACATCTTCCTCTTCCCTAATCTAGAGAAAAATCGGAGAGAGGTTGAGGTTCTAATCATTGGAGTCCATTGTGGCTCCTCACTTGACATAGAAGGATTGTGGCTCAACCTCTATCATGCTAGTAGATGGCATTGACTTGTTAACCCCATCAATGTCATCAAATCCTATATCTCCTTTTGACTTACATCCTCCAATGCCTACCATGCAAAATAAAAAACCCATTTTCAATAGACAGTAGAGGCTTCTCATCCTGCCTTGTCCAATTGCACAAGGATCAATCTCATCCAAATCAATGAACTCCTTTGATTTGTCCTCTATCCTTCGTGTCTGAAGGAAAATGTTGTATTGCACAAAGACAAGGTTATTGAGGTCTTTTTGAGCTAAGACTTCAAATTTTATTACTTGGTGTTTGAGTGGTTCTTTGGATAGATAGCTTTGAAGAAAGATCCCACCCCTTACAGCCCATAATTGTGTAATTCTTGAATAATGAGGTCACTCACCTCAACTTGGGGTGTCATTGTTTACATGCATGTTGTGAGACCCTCCATAGCTTGTCCATTGGGATTTTAGAAACTCAACCAAAAGAAAAAACGAGGGTTGAGGAAGTACCTTTCTACATCGATGGTGTGGTGGAGTTGATTGTTCCACCTTTGATCAATCATCTCCCAATTGGTCTCAAATGTGAGATTAGGATTGATGGCTATCACTTAGGAGATGAGGCTGATTTACTTGGGCATTTGAGTATGTTAATATAGAAAATAAGCTTCAGCGCACTCCTCAAATGAAGAGGCTGGTAAACAAACTTGGATTGGATGATGTGCTATCCCAACCTTTGACCTAAAAGGAACCATAGGTTAAATGGTTGTTGAAGACGCACATCTTAGACGGGATATTGTTGACATCTTTAAATATTGCTGTGATCACCACATGATCTCTTTTATAGGATTACTGGAACCTATAAAAAACATTATATAGATACTAAAAATTACAATCATAGATTTACTAAGGTCAACCAATAACTGTTAAAGCTTCTACAAGCCTTCAACTTCTTCCTGATGTCCATGTGAACTTTCAACAAAGTGGGAAAAGAGGACCTCATCATCATCATAAAGGAGCATAGTGATAAAAAACATGATTTAATGTACATCCATCATTAATATAAGTATGACGTCAAATGAAGTCTTTAATCTCATCTATGTATATAATAAAGAGAGTAGGTGAGACTCTGATACTCTTGGTTGTTTCTTCCTCTATTATAATTGTGTGGATGCATATAAAACTTAGAGCCTTTTGGCTCTATTTATTTGAATCTCAGGTGGAGAAAACATATTCCTAGAATAGTTCTTAATTCTGAATTGTAGAAGTACTTTTCCACTGTAACTATTGTCTCCTACAGACCTTCTCTAGTCATTAGTGGGCAGTAGCATAATAATTTGTTTCTTTCTGTAAGACTGCTATTTGTTTTGTTGTAATTAACAATGGTTTTATTTTCTCTCCATTTGATAATCAAGTCATTTTGGACCTTTACCTCCAAGACCTCTTCCATTTCAAGTATTTCATAATATTTACTTTAGAGATGGCTTTCCTGATTTCCTTTTTGGGCAATTCAATCTTTATTATAGTTTTTAATTGACCTGTCTTTTAAATTTTGAAATCCTTCATTTAAGTTTTACCTTTTTATTTTGTCAATATATACATTTAAAACTTCTTTGTTGCTGCTGCTTCAGTACATGGGCTCATAAACACATATTATTTTCTGCCACTAACATGGTTATGCATTACCTTGTCATATCCAGACATGTATATTATTTACATGTGAAAATCTCAAATCTTTAATGGTTAATGGATAATCTCAGTAATTATAATCATCTTATCCTGCTGCTTCTCTGACAGGATTACTATAGTCATGTTCTATGTAGTGTAATATGTTTCTGCCTTGCATCTGCCATAAAAACAATTTTTGAACCTTCTATTTCTCATCTGATGTCTTGAAAAATTGCATTCATTGTAGTTTCTTCATATCTGCTATTAAGTCTTTAATGTCTTCTACAGTCTTTGAGGATTTTGCCCGGTGAGAAGAAGGTATCTCTTAGATCAAAGTATGTGAAATATCTGATTCTTGTCTTACCAAGACCCTCTAATTCTTTAGGTTCTGATGATTAGAGTTCTTTGGATTATTCAGGATGTTGCACTAACCATCCAAAGAGGTAGCTTGGATTGGGAAAGAGCTCTTCGTTGTCTACGACATGCTTTGCATACTATGCCTTCTCCAGATTGGTGGAAACGGGTTTTGTGTGTAGCTCCTTGTTATAGACAACATATTCAACAGCAAGTGTCAGGTCTTGGCATTGTGTTTTCCTCTGAAATGATTTGTGAAGCTACAATTGATCGCATCATGGAACTCATGCAGCCTTTGAGTACAAGTAAGCATTATTAATGGAACCATTCTACCACAAGTGTTACATGAGAATCAGATTATTTTAATAGGCTCATATTGTGCTTTTGGGAATCAGTAAAATAGACGAGGTGTTATCAAGTTTTGCTATGCTTCCCTGCAACCTTAATATTGAATTTATTTGTTTGGTGTATTATTAATTGCTGGAATGATGCATTTTAACTATATATGCAAATATTTATTTGAACTGCACACATTCATTTAGGTCTGCTGTTGTCATTTTCACAAAGTAGTCTGAGCGTGATCTCAAAATAAAAAATGTTTTCACATTAACTTTTTATGTTTAATATGCATTGTAGAATTTTCTTGTAAAATAGTTTTTTTTGCATTTCTTCATTCATTTTTCAGATACTTTCCTTCTATAACATGCATTATTGCTTTTAATATATTTTTATTGTGAATAGGAGTTCTTTGCATCTCCTTATGACTGCACTGTTGCTTTTCCAAATGATATTGAAAATATTTGCGTACTTTATGATCAGGAAATTTCTGTTTCTCCTGATTTCTGTGCCTTAAACAAGATTAGGGTGATATTTGTTGGAAAAATTTTAGTCAGAAAAAGGTTTGATATTATCCTAAAGGGAAAGGAAATAACCTTGTTTTGGACCTACAACCAAAGAAAACTAAAATAATAAGCTCCCGAATATGATCAATACTGAAAATGAAGCTCCCCCAACAAAATCAACCATTAATTTTAAGAATTTGTATCAGAAATAAGGCAAAGTACCAAAATCACACCAATTTATTTCTGATTGTGAATGAAAATTTATGGATGGCATTTATGCAAATATTTTTCTTGAACTGTATCTTGCTATTCAATTATCTTCTTTGGAATTTTGTTTTTTGAACAAATTAATTTATAACACAAAAGTTTTTATTTTGAAATATATTTTTAATGTCTATGCAAGGTGCAGCAACTTCCAATATATCTATTGCAGAAGCAAATCGGTGGCAGGAGTGGCTTTCGTTTTCAGACCTATTTTTCTTACTTATGAGGACTGGGAACATTGACTTCCTTGACTTTGTTGATAAGCTTGCTTCTAGGTTCAATAGTGTCGAGCAACAAATTGTTCGGACCAATCATGTAACATGGTTGTTAGCTCAAGTATTTCGCATTGAAATAGTGACAAGTGCATTGAATACAGATCCGAAGAAGGTTTGATTCATACCACCTATTAATGCCAGGATTACAGATTGTGAATAGAAATGTGCACACCTTATTATTCTGAAATGCATATTGATTTTGTTTAGTTGCGTTGTAGTTAATACTATTGTAAGTATATGCAACCCAGGTTAATGGTTGAATGATATAAACTTCCCTATCCTTAATTGAAGAGATTGAGAAAACTTTAATACTCTGAATAATGACAACATGACTTGTAAAAATCAAGATTTTTTTACAATAATACATGAAAAATTTGGAGAGCGTGTGATGTTTCTATAAATTCAAAGCTGTATGAGAATTGATGTTTGTTACATGTATTATTCTTTTGGCATTATTATGCTCCTCATAACCCATTCAGACCTTCATTCAGCATGGTAAACCTTTAAGCTCATTGCTTGAAATTCTGAACAAGGATAAATTGCTCAATTTGTACCAAGTGAAAACTTTTGACTTCATAAGACAAACATAAAATGAATGAAGACAAAAGAATTCTCATAAGAATTCATTTACAGATTGGACATTGCTAATATGTTTCTCTTGGAAGGGACAATTCTTCTAGCATCTAGTAATAATGCCCAAGGAATTCTAAGGTTGTAGTCTTGGAAATGCCAATAACTTTGTTTACTAGGCATTGGTCCAAGTTTTAAGTGAAACAGGGCTACAAAATGTTTTGTAAGACCAGAATGTAACAAAGTGAATTGTATGAAAAATATCTATTTTCCTGCATTGCTTACACTGAGAACATCTATCCTATGATTAAATAATTTTCAAGGTTGTAATTCCACTTCTTTGTGGTGTGGTGCCACTATTGGTGTCAAAATGACAAAAGAAAATTCTAGGCCAGCTATCATATTTAAGTCTACAACAATGCTAACAATTGTTACGTTACTTGGAAGACAAGTCATTACTAACATACATCAGGTCTGAATTGTGTTCTTAACAGCTTATGCAATATTTTAGCATAGATTTACAGCACAGATTTCTAAAGAATGATATTTTAGTATTTACTATTTTTTTTCTGATTTGATGTTATTACTATGACAGTTAGATTCTTTCCAAATTGATCTAAATAATGAATTGAGTATATGTATCTAGCAGCATAAGAACTAGTATATTTGATATTATTACTTGTGCAAAGTGCATTAAGTACCCATTGTGCTGCCCACAGCCAGATTGAGGCTACTGAGCAGGTGCATCCATCATGCTCTTTGTAAAACTATAAGGGCACAAACCATCTACATGGACCAAATTACCCCAGGAGATTACAGCCATGTACAACACCTCGTGAACAACTAGGATTGCAAGGCTACAAAATGTTTCCATCTTCTTCATTAATCCACTCATGTTCAACCAAGTACAGGGCTATAAAATAGCAAGGAAGTGAGATCCTCAAAAACATCCATTTAGGGCTCAATTGATAACAAAGTAATCAGCACAAATAGGTTACCCACCTTTATGAATGAGTCATAATAGAGTTCCACTCTTACCACTTGTTGATGTGTGTTTTACGACTCACCAAATAGTACAACAAATATCATATCCTCTCTTGAATAAAGTACCATGTATGCTAAGATTGCAAGAAGATCATACGGTAACTCCAAGGTTCCTCGACTTGTGGATAAGCTCAGTGTTGATGTGTTTTGTTGATGATCACAAGGGGCCTTACATTTTCAATTTTGGAATGATTTTAAGCCATGATGAGTGCAAGTGCTATCGAAAGATGTTGCAATTAAGTACTATTTTTGAATTTTCACTAGATATGCAAAAGTAAAAGAATTAGGGTTTAGAGATTTCTAATCTACTCCCAAGGGTAATGATAGAAAAAGGAAGTACTTTGATGGACGAGTTCCTCAATTACCAAGTCCCGCTTCGCCAAGTCAAGCTACAACTACACGTGAACTGGTGCAATCTTCAAAGGTTTGTGCGAATGATAGAATTTAGGCACATATGGATAGTGGTTCAAGCTAACTTTGTACAATGATTTAGAATCACTAAAACATCAAAAGTATGAACCAAAGGAACTCATCAAAACACCATCATATTCTCTAATACAATCACAACACTTCATCTACTAAACTTAATCTAATTGAGGGAATTATGAAACCAAGTAAGCATCAAGACACATCAAATCATCACCACACTTCAATAAAATTTTCATTGTCTCAATAGCTCTTAGGCAACAATCTCAAAATTCGCTCTTTACAAATGAGAAGAAGAGGCCTTTATATAGGTCCTTGAAAACAATGATTGACCCAGATTGAAACAATGACCGATGGCCCAGATTTTGCCACATCAGCCCTAATTAGGGTTAGGGCACAGAAAAAGGGTATCTAAATTAATGTGAGGAGGAAACCACTATTGTAGTGGGTAATAAATGCCCACCATGCAAGCATGCTCAAGAAGAGAGTGGGGTGTCATAAATAACCACAACACACATACCCACTATGCATTAAATGCATCTATCTCTGACCTCTGCATTTGAATTCTTGGAACCTACTCAATATGGCCTCCAACTCATCAATGCTGACACTTGGTGCTAATTCTTGCTTGAATTCCAGTGCCACCACTGCTCGCTCTGATTTCTTCAAGCTATTCTCCCATTCTAGTAATAGATCCTGAGATGTGTGCATGTTGCTTGAGAAGGCAGAGAATTTCTCAAAATCATCCTTCGTGAAAGAGTTAAGTCTGAAGAACTCCTCCAATTTTTCCTTCATGTTGTCCATTGTTATCTCTTCTTCGCCCAACCTTTGTAACCACAGTGATGCAATGGTATTGGAGACCTACTATTGGATATTCTCAGCTATCCCCTTCAATCGAGCCGACTCCCTAGTGAAATGTTCAAACATTTTCTTCGCCATGAGAATTGCACCATACCATCGAGGGAAATCATACACTCCTTCCCCAATGACCTCGCCATCAACCAAGACTTGCCTAGGGGTTTCCATTAGCTCTTGCAAGTCAGAGATCATCTCATCCTGATAAATACGCTCATCCTCCCAAGTCTCCTCCATGCAACGAATTCGGGAAAGGATGACCATTGCCTTATCATGAATCCGAACTAATTCCTCAATGTGGTTGTAGGCCTCATTTTGGATCCCCTTAATCCAAACTTCTGCACCTTGCGCAGTTCTCCTAATCCTTTGGATGGCCTCAACTAACTCGGTTGGAATAGCTGGTGGGGGGACAAAAGATGGATCTTCTTCTTGAACTGGACAAGGCAAGTTGTCGATGTATGCACATAAGGCCCTGATCTCTCCCTTCTGCCTTTGATATTTTTCTTCCAGCTTTCTCATCTTATCCTTGACAACTTGTGTTGAGTCATTGAATTCTTCCATGACCTGTGCTCGAGAGGCCTAACCAAGATCAACCTCTGTTATGTGATACTCCGTAGGAGCAATTTGATCCTTGGTCTTGTCAATTGCTGGAGTTGCTATCTGCAGAAATCTGGATCCTGATTCTCCTCTCATGACCTTAGTGAACTTCTTGGCTTTTCCTTTTTCTCTTGATTGTTCAATTCAATCCAGAATTTCCTGTAATTCAATTGTAGGGTCAACCTCCTCCTAGCTTCTTTGAATCCTCTACCTAAGCCATTCTGGAATATCTGCGTTCTGGTCCCTCTACACTGCTAACTGCTCTTGTCCTTGCAATGCTTTGGTATACATCTCGTCTCTAGGACTCTTTGCCATCACCTTAGGAGCTAGTGTTTTTGTTGTGGGAATCTCTTCTTCCACTGCAGGGGCTTCTGCGTCCACCTCAGGGATCTTCTTCTCAATTATCTTTCTAAAGAAGACACTGAGACTCTCCTCTGTTGTGACATCATGTTCCTTGCTCCTTCCTGGCATGAACCTCTCATTGGCATTAATGCTTAATCTATCCTGTATCGGCCTCGTCATGCTTTGTTCTCCTTGCTGCATTCTTCTTTTGCTTGATTCTTCTTCATGCCTGACGAATGCTCCTATTTTCTGCATGCTGGGAGTCCGACTAGTCGAAGATGGCGCATTCTCAGACCTTAATCTCTTCTGCTGTGGTTCTTCAACATGAAGATCCAATCTCCTTTTCGTATGCGTTACTTGAGCCGCACCTTTCTCCTTCCTGTACTCTGCCCTCCTTGATGGGATGTCTCTTTCTTTTATCCTTCCTCCCGATTGCTGCCTTGGTCTCTCATCTCGCAGCTGTGGATGACCTAACTTGTATGTCCAATCCTCTTTTGGTACAGTCATCTTGTTGAATTGTTGTTCGACCCACCACTTTGTGAAGTCCATGATTGGTTTTGTTAGTGCATCAAGATCTACAATCTCCTTCTTTTGCCAGTCGTAAGGATGAATGACTCTTTCCTTACTTGGGTTATACCCTCTCTGGAGCACATTTGGATCTTCCATCTGATCAGGAACGTGGACAATCTTGCATGCCCGGATTAGGTCTAATGGCAAGCGGGAGCACATCCTCTTCCCACTCTCATTCTCATCAACCGCATTTGCCGAGAAGTCCTCAGGGTGTGCTCTATGTTGATGCCTCATTGCTGCTACTACTCTAATCTTATTGTATGGATCAAAATTTTGTCGTCCTGAATAGAGTGGTAGACGGAAGAAGTTCAGCTCGTCAGATGACCTTTCAGCTGTTGGTAGACAAGGGTACACCTCAATTGCATCACTTCCAATGGAAAGTGGGAATTCCAGTCCTAGTTTCTTCTTCTTCTGCAGGACTTTGTCATAAGTTGTCAACTGTCGGGTGACTTCCAACAGGATCATTTTATCAGTAGGGTACCGTGGAAGCTTGTACGACTTCTTAGAAAATCCCTACAATCCAATATACGAGAAGGTGGGAAACTGAATGAACCATGCTCCAAATTCTTCCACTAACTTCCTTGCCTTAGTAGATAGTCTCATATGCAAATCCCTTTTGCAAGGTCCTCACAATGCGCATTGCAAACACATCATTAAGTTGAGTGTAATCATCTATGCCCTGTAGATGCAGCTGTGGATAATAGTCATGCACCCTTAATCATGGATTTCCACCTCCGAGGGCTCCCTTGTACCTTAGTCCTTCATACCTCGTGTTTCGTGCCAGCATATATACCACGTATGAGCTCATGAAGAACTTCTTTGTATGCTCCAAATTTCTTAGTTGCTGATCGAGATTGTTGCTAATCAACCCAACCCAATCGATGTGATTGAACTCCACCACCTGCTGAACAAAATACCACATCCATGTCTTGAATAGGTAGGAGTGGGGTAAGCCAAATATTTTGCTGAGCATCATTATCAAATCATTGTATTCCCGATGGAAATCCAACCACACAAGCTCGTTAGGCAATTTGGAGTAGTGGGATTTGTTCCTCATCCATTTGTTGTTAATGATCTCCTCGGAATGTTGAACTCCAGCTGTGTAAACTCTATGCGCTTGCTCCTTTGTCTTTGAGACCAACCTTCGAGATGAAGGGATCCCAAATGCTTCAGTAATGGATGGCGGGGAGAGATCTGCAATGATATTCCCATCTGAGTCCTTAATCGTTTTATCATTGGATTGGTAGTGCTTTGTGCACTCCACAATTAACTCAACATGCTGAAAGACGGGATGGAATTTGGCTATTGGTACAATTCCGCTGTTCACAATCTGGGCAGGCAAGTGTGTCGGGTGATGATCCTTGTAGCCAAACGTCCTCCTCTAGAACTCGCTCAAATCAAGGCATCCAAGGTTTGTGTTCTTGACTTCTATCCGCTTCAAGACAATTTTGGACTTGGGGTAGAATTCCCTTTATTCGTTCTTTATCAATTGTCTCTTGCTTACGCTTGTCCCTCTAGGCTCTGCCATCTGCAAAACAAAAAAATAAACATATAAGAGCATGAAAGAAAGTGAGAAAAGCAAAAAAAAAACATTTCTTCCCAAAATTTAGAAATTTGCTAGAATTTCTCCATTTTGCTCAACATTGAATTTTCTCTCATGGAAATTTGTGTCTTTTACCAGCTTACTGAAGAAAATCCGAAAATTTCGCAACTTCCCTCAATTCCTTCACACTTTATGAGAAATAATCCTTTTTTGCTAAGAAACTTCACGCCTTTCAAAAAGACAATATTCTCTCTCCTCTTAAGAATACCCTCAAGTTTGTTCTTCTCGATTTGTGTGAATGAAAAAGGAGAGGCCTTCTCTCATAGAGTTTCAAAACCTGAAACATTGCTTTAAAGACTATAGGCTAATCTAAGAAACTACTTTACTTGCCTCCCAAGATTCCAATTTTGAAGAGATTCCCTGCCACTTGTCACAAGTTTTCTTCTCGTTTTTTAGAATTTGCCAATTTTGAGTGCTTTGTCTTAATGAAAAAGTTTTATCTATTTGATTTTCCAATTTTTGATTTTTTGAAGTTAATTAATTAAATATTAATAAAATCAATATTTAATCAATTTTAAATTTAAAAAATAAAATCAAAAAATCTTTTAAAGCAATTTCCCATTTCTTATGAGCTTTGCCATTTTTTATTGCTTTTTATTTTATCGTATTTTTTTATATTAATTAAATATTAATATAAATCAATATTTAATTAATTCTATATTTAAATCCGAAATCGATTTATTCCCAAGTTTTTTATTTTCCAATTTTCCAATTTTTTGAAGTTAATTAATTAAATATTAATAAAATCAATATTTAATCAGTTTTTTTTTAAAAATAAATTATAGAATGCAGTGTGTTTATTACGGCCCTTTAATTTTCAGTCATGAAGGTTTGACAAGTACAAGTTCGAGTCTAAAATGGGCTGGACAAGTGAAAGTCTCAATATTATGGGTGTTACAAGTAGTTGTACGGTTAGTTTATAAGCTCCTGCCTATATTTAGGTTGTTTCCTTTTTTCAAACATCAACTTTTCTCTCTTTCCTAGTTTTTAATATTTAATGTGGTAAATGGGAATTAATTACCATAATTTGGTACTTGGTAATTTGATTTCATCTTTAATAAACACATACACGCGCGTGTAGATAGATAGATAGATAAATTCACAATTCATTTATGTGTAGCTATTCATGTGAGAATTTTTAAATGCATGCTAATTATTATAAATGATCTTGCAATCTAATATATACTTTAGTTAATTATTAACTTAGTTTTTTCTCTGGTCTAGATGGAAACAATACGGAAAATACTTTCATTTCATAAAGAGAGGCAATCAGATCAAAGTGCAAATGGTTCTCCCCAGAGTACACTACTTGAATTTATTAGCAGCAGTCAAACTTTACGTGTTTGGTCAATGAATCCTTCTACTAGAGAATTCTTAAACCCAGAAGAGCTTCAGAAAGGCAAGCAGATTGACGAGTGGTGGAAGCAGATGTCTAAAGGTTTGGATACTTTACTAAGCACTTTAAGAATATTGTAGTTTTCATTTTCTTGTTGAAGAAAAACAGTTCCAGGAAGCGATATTATAAGTCCTCCAGCATAAATTGAAAGAATGAAATTAAATTATGTCCACAAATGACTAAAGTGAGTCATTGGGAGTGAGAAAAGTCAATAGCATTATAATTAATCATGTTTCTAGATTGATTGTCTGTCTTACTACAAAGGAGGTTTATGGATTCTGTTGTGACTATTTGGCAGAGCACAAGCTCTGCCATCTCTGCCTGTTAAGGAGGCACAAGATAGAGGGCACTTTATTCTTTGCCACCCTTTCTACTATGAGATCCAGGGCAGATAATAATATCTTTCCAGAGACTTGGGCTGTTATTTGTCCACCACCCTTTGCTACCTTGATCAAAGGTGATTGTATTTTTTTCGTTAAGGGTTTGTCATCCTCTAACATACATTCTTACAAGGGAGATTTTAGGCTAACTACATCCTTCTTCCAGCACACAATGAGTGTTGGAGGGTGTAAGGACTTGTCATATGCAACTAATTAACTCCACGATTGGATCACAGTTCACAAATTTGGACTCTTAGCGAAAATTGACAGCTTAAAACAATATTAGTGCAGTCAGGATAGAGGGGTTCAATGTGATGTTCCCTTTCTCAAATAAGGTTTAATAATAAATAGATAATATTTGATATTACTAGTAAATAATCAAATAATATTATTAGTTATAATGATATTAAATAATCAAGAATAATTATTCATTGTTAATCAATAATAGTAATATGTTATTATTATTATTATTAAATATAAATATAAAAACAAATCATACATATAAAATTTGGAGTAATCCCAGGCATACGGATTTAATATACAAGTTATTAATAATAATAATAATCTAATATACAATTTATTAATATAATATTATTAGCAGCAAACAAAGTAAATATGATATCGCAACCTGTAGACTACGGCCTCATTCACATGGTCTACGGTAGCCTAAGACAATAAGCCCTTAAGTCAGCATTGACTAACTTCAATAAAAGACCATTAAACGTGGCACCATCCAAGTATTATGTAGCAAATATTGATTATTAAAGGCAGGGCTGTAAATGAGAAGTTCATAGCATTGTGAAGAGGTGTGTTTACCGGTTGGCAAAAGACACAAAGGTAAGGCGAGCCTTTTGAAAACAAACCTCCCAACATATAAGAAGAGGTTCAGATCATTGAAGGAGAGCATCGAGGGCAGAGAGAATAAATCACCATGGGAGAATACAGTGACAGTAAGGAATTACTGGTATCCGATCAGGAAATAAGATATGTTAAATCTCATTCGCTAATAAGATATGTTAAATCTCATTCGCTAAGATATGTTAAATCTCATTCGCTAAGGAAATACATTATATTGCTGGCAAGCAGCAATGAAGTAATACTGATCACAGATTATTATATCTGAATCTTCTTGGCATAAGATCTTGTATATGTTTGAATATATATATACATATACACATACATATGACTAAATTAAATAATTGAAAGATCAAACATACATATCTGAACGATCTATAATAGATATCTAAAGATCTAATATATCTGAACTCTAAGAATTATCTAATATGTATAAATATTATATATCTATATATTCTATAAGGAATATATATACTATAAAAAGGAGTAATCACAGATATGTATACAATAAATAAGACAATAGGGAAATGATCAATGATATATTCAAAGGTATAATATACTAAGATGATATATATATATATATATATATATATATATGTCAGAATTATATAAGTAACCTATCGAAATTATATATGTATATAGAAGATTTAACATATTCAACACCGATCATAAGATGAGATGAGAAGGGAGATTGGGATTAATTATATTTGGAATTTCTGAAGGGAATTATATATATATATATAAAAGTATGTTGACAGATTAATAAATCTGTATTCAGTGTTTGGCAACAATATTAATGGTCAGAACTATATATATATATATATATATATATATAAGAATTATACCGGTTATATTATATGGACATATATATATATATATACACTCTAATTTGTCACCTACTGGAGTGGAAGGAAGGAATATAAGGATGTCTTCAAGGAGAGCTTGTGTAAATCCCGCCAATAGCTTCTGTCCCAAAATAGGGTGGGGGTCAGCGTCCCAATAGATTGGGCTTGGACTTGTAAACCTTGAGGGAGCCTATTGGGAATGGTCTCTAAGTGCCTCGGTCACATCCTAAAGTCTTTCTATCCAATTCGACAAGGTAATAAGTTGGACAGGGGACCATCAATATAATCATAAGAGGAAATATAAATTCTATTTAAATTATCATTTCTAAGTTGAAATACTAAATAGATCTAGATGAATTGCAAGCATGATGAGCAGACTAGTGAGATCCAAGGTTACAAATTGTAGACACCTAAAAATCCTTTAGAAAATAAAGTACTTTTATTTTCTGAAAAACCCCAAATGACATCATCATTTGATAATTAATTGATTATTTAATTAATTATTTTATTTTTTATGTCATTAAATCCCTTTATCTTAATTAAAAATATTTAATTAAGAAATCCCTCCCAAAAATGTTTAAATCTTATTTAAACATCATTTTCCGTATTTATTAATTATTTAATTATTAAATTGACCAAAAAGCTAAAAAATAAATAATTTATTTATTTTTTCCCAAAACCTTAGAAATATTCTAAAGATCCTAAACCTCTTCTAGAATCTTCCATCCTTTCATCCATACCATCTGAAGAGTTTTTCCTTCTTCCAGACATCACAGCTACAGAATCTCCCATCCTTCCATCCACCCCCTCTGAAGAGTCCATCCATACAGCCCCCATCACTCTATCCACACAAATCCTACCATGTCAAGATCTTGTCCAAAAGCATGTTGAAATACTCGCAGAAGAAAATCAAGATCCAATCCCTTCACTTCCCCCATCACATGTTCTATTGCTTCCATCACCCCCAATCCAAAATCCTACAATCCTAATTCCTCCAATCCAAGATCCTATCATCCCAGTTTCTCCATCTGAAGATCCATTACTATCCCCCAATCCCAGTCAAAATCCCACCATCATATCCTCTCCTCTTGAGGATCTTCCAATCCAAACTGTCCCACTGCCATCACTCTATCCGCTTGGACCACTTACATTTGTCAAAGGCAGTCCACTTGAAGCAGAAGAATTATCCTTCCATCCATTGATTTAGCATAATCCCTCCATCCCAATGTTTCTTAGATGAATTGCAAGCATGATGAGTAGACTAGTCAATTTATCTTATTTAAACATCATTTTTCCTATTTATTAATTATTTAATTAATAAATTGACCAAAAAGCCAAAAAATAAATAATTTATTTATTTTTTTCCAAAACTTTAGAAATATCCTAAAGATCCTAAACCTCTTCTAGAATCTTCTAATCTCTCTTTAAATTCAATTAAAGGCCGATTCCATCATTTCCTAACCCTAATCCCAACTCAAAAATATTTAATTAAGATTAAATATTAAACCCTCATATTTATTAAATATATTTTAATAAATATCCTCAAAACCTAAAACCTTTTGAAATAAATAAACCTTTATCTATTTCCTAAATTCCTAGAAAGTCCTAGACTCTTCTAGAAAGTCTTCATCCTCATCCAAAAGCCTAGACTCTTCTAGAAGAAGTCAATCCTTATCCTTGACCCCAAATTCAACCCCTAACCTTACCCCAAACCTTGACTCAACCTCCTAACCCAAACCTTTCCAAAATCCTATAAATACTCCTCATTTCTAAGAGCAAAACACCAATTCACTTTCAATTAATAGCATTGTTATCATGTTAAATTAGCTCTAGATCATTTAGCTAAATCACTAAATTGTCAGTTTAATTCATTTTAAAGCTTTCGTAAATCACATCTTAGCATAGAACTAATGGATTAATTTAGTTTAATTCCTGTTTATGCATCATTTTCACACCTATTTTGGGCTTAAAATATACTTAATCATACTAGTTGCATGAATCTGAGTTCTTGAAGCCTTAGGGCCAATTTTGGGTGTTCTACCCAATATTGTGCCATTTATGGATTTCTTATGAGTCTCAATCCTTCCAAATCAGCATTAGGAACATGCTCTAGGTGCTTTGAGAGCATACCCACATTCCTTTTATCTGAGCAAATCAAATAGTGCATGGGTGCATCTGTTTAAGCTCAATCTGAATCACTTTGTAAATTACTGTTCATTTTTTGTTAGGTATATGTTGTTTAGGCTAACGTTTGACATGTCTATGCCTTTCAAAACAGATTAGGTTTGCATCGATCACACAAACTAACAAGGGGACATTACATTCAATGAAGGACTACCTAACGTAGCAGCCTAAACAATTCTCAAACAACAATAAGACACTAATGTTTGGGAGTCGTACAGGACTCGGCCGAGGCTCGACCGAGTCAGGTTGTAGAGTCAAAAAGAATCTGCAAGCCTGACTCGGCTTGGGACTTGCAGAGTCCTGTATCTATGGTCGGGTTTGCTGTACGGGGAAGCTTTTGATCGTACGAGGTAGAGAAATCTCCTTGTGTGTGGAAGTCAAGGTATGTATGGGTGCATTTGGCTATATGGGTTGGAGCTGAAGGTCATATGGGTGGTCTACCGTATGGGGTGGCCTTGCTGTGCAGTAACTTGTGTGGAAAGGTGGTGTTGTATGGTGTACTGGTACATGAAAAAGTGATTGTACGGGCTCAGTACATTACATCTTTCCTGATGTCTTGGCGACTCTAGGTCCTTTGGAGGCTATTCCAAATTCCTGTGTGAACTCGGTCAGAATGACGTAGTATTGTCACAATGACTGTGGTAGGGTATCGTAGTCTTGTGCATATGCCTATTATAGCACATGACCATAACTTTTAGCACATGTTCAAATTCTCTCACATTGAAGACATGGCGATTACATGATCCTATGCTACAAAAACCTAACTTGCATCACACAATCAAGGTACGTACAGGTGCATTTAGCTGTACGGGTTGTCGCCAAAGATCATACAGGTGGTTTATCGTACGAGGTGGCCTTGTTGTGTGGCGACTTGTGTGGAAAGGTGGTGTTGTATGGTGTACAAGTACAAGAATAAGTGATCGTATGGGCTTGGTACATTACAGTAGTATTAGAGTTGGTGATCTTGCCAGCATGTTGGGTAACATTGGATGTGAACAAGATCGCAATTAGTAGACTGGATGGGGGAATCAAGCACCAAAATGATGACGTTGCTAGGGGAGCTCACAAGAGGACAACTCAGTGAAACCTTGGTGCAAGGACAACAACTCGGTGAGATTTTGGCAAAAGGACAAAAACAAATCAGCGAAACACTGCAGCTTTTGGCGAAAGGACAAATGGAAATCAATGGGCATGGTGATGATTTTGTAAATGAGATATCTCATACTCAGCGTTCCCACACATGCCCAATGATGCCGACGTTTCCTCAATGGACTAAACAACATGGAGAACAAGAGCCTACCTTCTTGGAGATGCAATATCATTTCAGGAAAGATTGGTTTGATGCCGGATTTGGAGCAAAACTACCCTTCAAGGATTATGTGGATTTGCAAATGAGATATTCAAGAGACATGGCCATTACATCACAAATTTCAGAGATTGCCGGTGTTGGTTACATATATCAGAGAGTAGATTGGTTGTATTATTCATGGTTGGATTGATGGAACCCCTAAAGGGGTGGGTCAAAAGGTTCAATCCCAACATGCTCACACAAGCAATTAAGAAGGTGCATGACATGGCTACCTCATCTTCTTCTTCCAAGAGTTACACACATCCCAAACCACCCTTCTCATCGAAGGAGATAGACATCAAACCGAACCCAAAGAATCCATCATTAGACGAAGCCACAAGGTAGGAGCTTATTAGGAGAAAGTTTTGCTATACCTGCAAGGAGCCATGAGAGTTAGGGCACTGATGCTTAGGAAAGGGAAAAATACACTACATTGAGGTGGTATCCGATAGCGAGAAGAATGAGGAATTTGAGCTACAGGGAAAAGACGAGGCTAAAGAAGACAAAAATCATGTAGAGAAAATTGCCACATTGGTATGGAGGGGAGGTGTCATTGCGGCACTAGCCAACACTCCAAGGTGTAGTGTGTTTCGAGTTCGTGGTACATTGCAGGGATAGCGGGTCATAGTCATGTTGGATAGCGGGGCCACTCTCAACTTCATCAACTCATCATGCATCACCAGGAGGGGTTTGCGTATGGAGGAACATGAAGGGTTTGAAGTTAAGGTAGTGGGAGGAAATCTATTGTCATGTACTCATCTGGTTTCGCAACTCAGCATCAGCATGGGGAACTACATAGTGATAGATGACTTTCGTGGTAGATTTGGACGATACGAATGTCATCTTGGGCATTCAAAGGATGGAAACCCTCGACCACTACACACAAAGTTTAAAAAGGATGGAATTCTCATTTGAAGTGGATGGCGAGAAGGTTGTATTGAGAGGAATGTCTAATGGCAGTTTGAGGGAGATGTCAATGAAACGGATGGAAAAGATTTTCAGACATGATGAGGTTGTTTGGTTGGCACAATGTTTGGTCTTGACCAAACCTTTGAGTGGGCAACAAGCCTACTACCAGGATGACGAGCTTCAGGCGGTTTTGGGTAAGCACAGTTTAGTCTTCGCAGATACTCCACTTTGTATACCCCCACATAGAGGTTTTGAGCACACCATCGAGTTGGAGGAGGGAGCCATGCCTATTATCACCATGCCCTATCACCATCCCAATAAGTTCAAAGAGGAGATAGAGAAGATGACCCAGGAGCTCCTTGACAAAGGATGGATCAGACCCAACTCCACTCCCTTTGCATCCTCGATAGTGTTGGTGAAGAAGGTTTGGACCCTTAGGATGTGCATCAACTACCGAGCATTGAACAAGAAGACTTTCAAGAATAGATACCCCATTCTTAGGACCGATGAGCTTTTAGATGACCTACACGGAGTAGTTTACTTCTCCGTTTTGAGTACCACCAAATCCGGAATGAGGTAACAAGATGTCTAGAAGACAACATTTCGTTGCCATTACAGACACTATGAGTTCTTGATCATACCATTTGGGTTGACTAATTCACCAACCACCTTCCAGTTTTGCATGAACCGCATCTTCAACAAGCAGCTGCATAAGTTTTTGCTTGTGTTTTTCGACAACATACTTATTTATAGGAAGATGTGGGAAGATGTAATATGCTGCCTAGTTCTGTAATTCTAGTGTCTGTTTCTTCCTGTAATTTTGTCAAACAATTGGCCTGCAATTGTCCTTCTGTTTTTTTTTGATTGATGTTGATTAATAGTTCCTCGAGATTGTTGTATTTCATATGAGATATCAATAGAAGGCAACATAAAACCATATGCAGCTAATAACAATGATCATTTATTTATTTCTTGTTTCAGATAATCAGAAATTACAACTACCATAGCTAATCATATCTTCTCATTAAAATCCAACGCATTATATCACTATAGAGTTCAATGGTAGTCCATACCCATTGCGGCTACAACATGTTAATAATTTCGAGATTGCTACAGTAACCCGTAGCTACAGTGATTCGGACTGCTACAGTAACTCACTGCTACAGTACCGCGCTACAGGGACTTGCTACAGTACCGTGCTGCTACAGTGTCGCTGCTACAGGAACTTGCTATAGTACCGCGCTGCTACAGGAACTTGCTACAGTACCGCGTTGCTCTAGGAACTCACGCTGCTACAGGAACTTGCAGCAACAATATTAAATCTCAAGACCATATCTTTCAATGGCATCAAGATTGAAAGCGTAGAGGGTTTGCGTCCTCCAAGCCCAAAGAGATAATCCCCACAATTTCTTCCAATTTCAAATAATATTCAGCATGCCCAAATGAGAGCTATCCTCTTTCTTTTAACCCGTCCTCACAAGTTCTTCGCTTCCCTCTCGCCAATGTGGGATAAAACATGAGCTTTAATGTTACCTTTTTCCCTTTACGAATGCCCATGTATGTCCTTTAAAGGGGGGAACTTGATTTTTATAAAGTGACTTTATGAAACATTATAATATTTAATTTAAATAGTCACTTTATCGTTATAACTTCAAACATTAAAATAATATACCAAATAAACTCGAAATCCCACATATGATAGCTCATCGGAAAGAGCTCAACAAAACACATCACATCCTGTCATTGAAAATTCAAGGCACTGCATGCCCTATTGGCTTACTAAAAATAGTAAATCCTCCCCAAAACCCAACAAACGAACTCCATTTGGCCTGTAATTAAATTTGACTAGGCCAAATAACCTCAGGATCCCTTTTGAAGTCCTGGTTAGCCCTCGGGACCATGAAAGAACGGGCTAACGACAACATATATCCAGACTGGCTAGGTGGGGGACATTATAGTCCGCCCCTCTTGAAGTTGCTTGTCCCCAAGCAATCTCAACTCAGGATGCTGAAGAATCTGCTCTGCCTCCCATGTTGCATCCTCAACTGGTAGGTTCCTCCACTTCACTAGGTACTTCCTGATAGTCCTCCTGCGAAGCACCCTCTCCCCGATGTCAAGTATAGCTTCAGGAACCAAGATAAGCTTCCCCTCATCATCGAGAGGTGGCAATACTACTGAAGGCACCACATTGTGCCCCAATGCCTTCTTAAGGCGTGACACATGGAACACGTTATGCACTTTACTGTCTGCAGGCAGCTCCAACTCATAAGCTACCTCGCCCACTCTCCTGATTACTTTGAATGGTCCATAGTAGCGTGGTTTCAATTTCTCTGCTCCACTCCTCTTGAGAGAGGACTGTCTATACGGCTGTAACATGAGGTACACCATGTCTCCCACCTCAAAAGACCTCTCAACCCTGTGTTGATCAACATATTGCTTCTGCTGATTTTGTGCCTTTTGCAAATTTTCCTTCAAGGATCGCATAATGTCCTGACACTCCTGCAAAAGATCCTTGGCCTTAGGTACCCTACTGTCCCCAAATAACAAATCCAAGAAATTAGGAGCATCATACCCGTACAGTGCCATGAAAGGGGACATTTGAATAGACATATGGAAAGAAGTATTGTAGCAATACTCCCCTAGATGTAGCCACTTCACCCAAGCCCTCTGTTGTCCTGCAATGTAGTTTCGAAGGTACCCCTCAACCCATTTGTTCACTATCTCTGTCTGCCCATCGGTTTGGGGGTGGTAACTGGTACTCGGAGTGAGCTCTGTTCCACACAACCTGAACAACTCATGCCAAAAATGGCTCATAAATCTGCTGTCTCTGTCACTGACTATGCTCCGTGATATCCCATGTAGTCTAAATACCTCTTGAAAGAATAGCTCTGCTGTCTGTGCTGTGGAATAAGTAGACGAAATTGCAAAGAAATGTGCAAATTTCGTCAATCTGTCTACCACAACAAAGATACAATCCCGACCCTGTGCCTTTGGGAGCCCTGTGATAAAATCCATGGAAATGCTATCCCACTTCTTCTCTGGTATGGGTAGGGGCTGTAGTAAACCACCCGGAAAGGAATGTTCCTGTTTGTTCCGCTGACACATTGGGCACTCCCTAACAAACTGTAGCATCTCTGATTTGAGCCCTTTCCAAGTGAAGCGCTCTCTCACTTGCCGATATGTCTTAAAGAATCCTGGATGTCCTGCCAATGGTGAATCATGAAATGCTCTCAAAATCTTCTGCTTCATAGCAGACCCAGGTACCAAATAAATCCTTTCCTTGTAAATGATCAGATCATTTACAACAGTATATGGGCTATCCTGAGTAACCCCCTCAATAACACTAGATGCCCAACTATCCTTAGCATATTCTGCCAAGATCATCTCTCTCCAATCATCCATGACTATCCCAACAGCAAGCAAATGAGGCCTCCTGGATAAAGCGTCTGCGACAATATTTTTCTTCCCTTTGACATAAACTATGTCAAAATCATAGGCTTGTAACTTACCCATTTCTGTTGCCTGTCATTAAGATCCTTTTGTCCAAGGAAATGTTTCAAGCTGTTATGATCTGTTTTTACTGTGAATCGACTTCCCGCGAAGTACTGCCTGAACTTAGCTAGCGCGTGCATGATTGCTAGCATTTCTTTGTCATAGATGCTGTAGGTTCTCTCAACACCTCGTAATTTCCTGCTCTCATATGCAATGGGATGTTTTTCCTGCATGAGGACAGCTCCTATGCCTTCTCTCGAGACATCACACTGCAGCTCAAAAGGTCTGGTGAAATCTGGAATGGCCAAAACGGGACATGTACTCATCAGCTCCTTGAACCTGTCAAAACAATCCTGAGCCCTCTCTGACCACTGAAAGCTGTCTCTCCGTGTCAAGTCTGTAAGTGGTGCTGCTGTTTGTGAAAATCCTTTCACAAATTTGCGGTAGAACCCACAAAGCCCGAGAAATCCCTTGAGATGTGAAGTGTTCCTTGGCGGTGGCCAATCCATAATGGCCCTGATCTTGTCTGGGTCAACCCGAACACCTCCTGCACTAATAATATGCCCTAGATAGAGCAACTCTGTCATCCCAAACTCGCATTTACTCATCTTGGCATATAATGACTCCCTCTCTAAAATACTGAGCACTGTATCAATATGCTTCAAATGTTCCTCCCAAGTACTGCTGTATATCAGTATATCATCAAAAAATATCAACACAAACTTCCTCAACTGATCTCTAAACACTCTGTTCATACAAGACTGGACAGTGGCGGGGGCATTAGGCAACCCAAAGGGCATGACTAAGAACTCAAAATGACCATAGTGGCATCTGAAAGCTGTCTTCTCCACATCCTCCTCTCTAACCCGTATCTGATGGTAGCCGGATCTCAAATCAATCTTCGAGAAGTAGCATGCACTGTGCAATTCATCAATAAGCTCATCAATGCGCGGGATAGGGTATCGGTTCTTGATTGTTTTCTTGTTTTGCTCCCTATAATCTATGCACATCCTCATTGTACCATCCTTCTTCTTCACCAATACTACTGAAGAAGCGAAAGGACTCTTGCTTGGCCGTATGTGCCCCATGCCAATCAACTCCTTGATTGCCTTTTCTATCTCATCCTTATATCTTTTTGGATGGCGGTAAGGTGTGATGATAACTGGCTTAGCCCCTCCTAACTCAACAACATGCTCGATTCCCCTATCCGGGGGTCTCCCTGGAGGTATCTCACCAAACACCTTAGTATGTTTGGTTATTATTTTTTGTACATCAGGCGGGTACTCCTGTTTATGCTGCTCTGTCGTCTCAGGCATTTCTCTAAACTCTGCTGCCCACTGTACTTGATTATGTCTAAATAAACTCTGCATCCGCTTGAGTGACACCACTCTAAGCTTCCCATCTGACAATCCTCTGAGCACTATCTTCTTACCATTTGCCTCAAACCTCATCTCCATTTTCCGAAGGTTAAATGTAAACTCCTCCAGAGACTTCATCCAGTTCATCCCAAGCACCATATCTTGATCACCAATGTTGACCACAAAGAAATCTCCTGTCATGTCATAATCTCCCAAACGAAGCTGCAAGTTGGAGATTTTCTTGGTACAGTCAATCTTGAAGCCATCGGCAACCATCACCTTAAATCCCCTATGCTCCTCTGTATGTAGCCCTCTGCGTGACACAAACTTCTCATCAATGAAGTTATGTGTTGCACCTGTATCAATGAGTGCCACAAATCTCTGTCCGTCCAAAGTCCCCCTAACTCTGAAAGTGACGGCCTCCTGTATACTGGACAACTGAGCTATCGTGCTATCACTGCGTGCTTCCTCATGTGAAGAATTATCATCATCTCCATCTGATTCTGATGACTGCTCTGAATCTCCATCCACTGACTCTTCGGCTGAAAAGTACTCCATCTGCTTAGCTTTTGCCTTCAATGGACACTTATGTGACAAATCCCAAGGTTCCCTGCAATGAAAACAAAGCTTCTTCTTCCTGAGATGATTAAGTGTCTCATTGTCCAACCTCTTACTTTACTCCTTAGGTGGCTGAGCCTCTCTATGAAAAGGTTTCCTGTCCTTATCTTTCCTCGAAGGGAAACTCTTTGCCTGGAATTTATTCTTAGAAGCTGAAGAGGAATCCATGTCACGAGCCTTCTTAATGGCTTCCTGCAAAGTGGGAGGGTTGAGAGCTTTAATCCACCCTCTCAACGGATCAGCTAACCCATCCATAAATAGAACTAGTATCCTCCGTTCAGAAACATCTGTTACTAACACTGCGAGTTTCTGAAACTCTGAAATGTATGTTTCCAATGATCCCCACTGTTTAAGCTGAGCTAACTCCTTGAAATGGAGTTCTGGATCCTTGCTATCAAAACGTTCAATCAGTCTCTCCGTAAACTCCACATATGAGGTAATGTGTGCATGACCCATAGTGACCATACCATGATGCCACCACTCGTGTGCTAACCCATCCAGATGAATTGTTGTGTACTTAATGGCTTCTTCCTCAGGCATAGGGTTCAATTGAAAGTATGTGTCAAGCTTTTGAACCCAAGCTCTTGCTGTCGATTTCCCCGAGCCATCATAATATGGTAACTGAAGTTTCCCTACTTTCTTCTGTAGCTCATAACTCTGGTTCCTATTATGTCCACGTGGCATATGTTTCATCCGCACATCCATATACTCCCTAAAGGTAATTGCAGCAGTAAAATTTGGACCTCCGGCTTCCTAATCTCTCCTCAACTGGTCTTGTATATCAGTGATCTGGGGCTCTGGTACGGGCTGCTCTGGAGCTCTAGGAGGAAATGTGGGAATCATGGGCCTCGAACTCACTGTCCTAGCTTGCTGGGGTGCATGACCGAAATTGTTCCCAACTTGTTCACCTCCATTATATGTCCCATCCTGATTATTCCCATTCTGATTGTTACCATTCTGATTATTACCTCCACCCATGTTAGCATTCAACCCCATTTGACGAGCCATCATCTGCATCATAAGCTCCAATCTCTGACTCTGTTCCTGTGCTCTCTGCTCTGCTAATCGCTGTCCCTGAGTCAATGTATCCAATAATTGCAAGAATCACTCCTCACCAGGATCCCTAACATTCCTATCCCCCATAGTCTCTACAGCCTGTTCCCTTGTAACACTCGGTTCGTCTGAGTCACTGCTTCCTCCCGATAAGATATTCTCTCGGTTAGTATTCAATAATGCTCTGTTTCTTCTTGTGTTGTAGTGATGTGGCAATGGTTGAACACTCCAATCTGTCATGTCATATTTAATTTATACTGAACCCAACAGGATGGCAGGAAAGATAAGCTCTGATACCACTGTAATATGCTGCCTAGTTCTGTAATTCTAGTGTCTATTTCTTCCTGTAATTTTGTCAAACAATTGGCCTGCAACTGTCCTTCTGTTTTTTTTTGATTGATGTTGATTAATAGTTCCTCGAGATTGTTGTATTTCATATGAGATATCAATAGAAGGCAACATAAAACCATATGCAGCTAATAACAATGATCATTTATTTATTTCTTGTTTCAGATAATCAGAAATTACAACTACCATAGCTAATCATATCTTCTCATTAAAATCCAACGCATTATATCACTATAGAGTTCAATGGTAGTCCATACCCATTGCGGCTACAACATGTTAATAACTCCGAGATTGCTACTGTAACCCGCAGCTACAGTGATTCGGACTGCTACAGTAACTCACTGCTACAGTACCGCGCTACAGGGACTTGCTACAGTACCATGCTACAGGGACTTGCTACAGTACCACGCTACTACAGTGTCGCTGCTACAGGAACTTGCTACAGTACTGCGCTGCTCCAGGAACTCACGCTGCTACAAGAACTTGCAGCAACAATATTAAATCTCAAGACCATATCTTTCAATGGCATCAAGATTGAAAGCGTAGAGGGTTTGCGTCCTCCAAGCCTGAAGAGATAATCCCCACAATTTCTTCCAATTTCAAATAATATTCAACATGCCCAAATGAGAGCTATCCTCTTTCTTTTAACCCGTCTTCACAAGTTCTTCGCTTCGCTCTCGCCAATGTGGGATAAAACATGAGCTTTAATGTTACCTTTTTCCCTTTACGAATGCCCATGTATGTCCTTTAATGGGGGGAACTTGATTTTTATAAAGTGACTTTATGAAACATTATAATATTTAATTTAAATAGTCACTTTATCGTTATAACTTCAAACATTAAAATAATATACCAAATAAACTCGGAATCCCACATATGATAGCTCATCGGAAAGAGCTCAACAAAATGCATCACATCCTATCACTGAAAATTCAAGGCACTGCATCCCCTATTGGCTTACTAAAAATAGTAAATCCTCCCCAAAACCCAACAAACGAACTCCATTTGGCCTGTAATTAAATTTGACTAGGCCAAATAACCTCAGGATCCCTTTTGAAGTCCTGGTTAGCCCTCGGGACCATGAAAGAACGGGCTAACGACAACATACATCCATACTGGCTAGGTGGGGGACATTACAGAAGAACATTTGAGACATTTGGATGAGGCATTAGGAATCATGGAGTCAGACTTGCTTTTTGCAAAAAGGTCCAAATGTGAGTTTGGAATGACTAAGATCTTATACTTGGGTCACGTCATTAGTGCCCGAGGGGTTTAGGTTCACCAGGAGAAGATTCAGGCAATTATTGACTGCCCCCCACCTAGCACACTCACAGAGCTGCGTGGATTCTTTGGATTGTGCAGTTATTATAGAAGATTTGTGAAAGGGTTTTCACAACTAGGAGCGCCATTGATAGACTTGACAAAGACGGGAGCTTTCCATTGGGATGAGCAGGCACAACAAGCCTTTGAGAGATTGAAGGAAGTCATGAGTGTTGGCAGTGGGCCAGCGTCCCTCACAGGGTTCACGACATGGCTTAACTGTCTCCTGTGTCTTCTATAAGTCTAGTGGTTGTATCGGGCATTAATAGGTCGATCTTTTGGTGCAATGGCAACTACTACTTGTAACAAGTGGTATCAGAGCTTGGTCACAGGTTCGAATCCATGTAGGCCACTGCAAGTGACACTGGGAGGGGGATTGTTGGCAGTGGGCCAGCGTCCCTCGTAGGGTTCACAACATGGCGTAACCGCCTCCTGTGTCTTCTATAAGTCTAGTGGTTGTATCAGGCATTAACATGCCGATCTTTTGGTGCAACGACAACTACTACTTGTAACAATGAGTACATGTCTAGTGCTGGCACTACCAGACTTTACTCGACCCTTCATCCTGGAATGTGATGCATTGGGAGAAGGCATTAGAGCAATGTTAATGCAAGATCGTCACCCCATCATGTTTTAGAGTCGAAAACTCTTGGGAGCTGAACGACTATACCCGATCTATGATAAGGAGATGCTCGCCATTATAGACACATTGACTAAGTTTCAACAATACCTTGTTGGAGCAAAATTAGTTGTGAGAATAGACCGCAACAGTCAGATATTTTTTGTAGTAGGAGGACTTGAATAGATTAGGGTGAGCAAAATCCAAGCATATGAATTTGACATTGAGTACGTGAAGGGGAAGAAGAATGTGGTGGCTGATGCATTGTCAAGGATACTTTCCATGTGTTCACTATCACAGATTTCGACAGATTTGAAAGCCCATCTATTCGTCGAGTACTCCAAGAACAGCTTTGCGTGCCAGTTAATGGATGGTCAAATACAAGATGACAGGTATAAGGTGGTTGCGATATCATCTATTAGAAGGATAGAATCTATGTGGTACTCAAATCAAAGTTGAAGGAGAAAATTTTGAGAGTTCACAATTCACCCTTTTCAGCACACCTAGGGTACGTCAAGACTTAAAGGCAAGTTCGTGAGAGGTTCGCTTGGAAGGGCCTCATGATGAAGTACTATCGTACGTGAGAGAATGTGCCACTTGCCAATAGAACAAATCCAAACATACCTTTAGCCAATACCCGAACAGAAATGGGAAAGCATCTCGGCGAACTTCATCACTGGACTTCCCAAGGTGCAAGGGAAGGATTGCATTTATGTTGTGGTGGATCATTTGACGAAATATGTCCACGGGATGTTGGGCAGCTTAGGTGGCTGAGTTGTTTTTCTGAGAGGTGTTCCGCTTGCATGGCCTTCCGCAGAACATAGTCAGCAACAGGGATAGCCACTTCCTCAACACTTTCTGGATGAAACTTTTTCTCTTGGCAAGTACGGAATTGTCACCGATTACAAGCTACCATCCACAGATGCATGGTCAGACGGAGATTATGAACAAGTGGTTGGAAGGCTACCTGAGGAACTACGTCTCAGCACAACAAAAAACATGGATTCATTGGCTTCATTTAGGAGAGCACTGTTATAATACTATCTATGAAATGTTAATAGGTATGTCACCATTCAAGGCACTTTATGGTTATGAAGCTTCGTCATTTGTGGATTTGGCATTAGGTGACAATTGTGCATCGAGGGCCAAGGAGTGGTTGTAGGAGAGTTTGGATATCTTTCAGTTTCTCAAGGATAACCTCCAGTTGGCTCAGAATTAGCAGAATATGTATGCCGATGGGCACAGGGTTGAGCGGAGTTTTGAAGTGGGAGACTTGGTATACCTTCGATTGTAGCCATATAGACAGTCTTCCTTGAAGACAATTGGTATGAAGAAGCTGAAGCCACGCTTCTATGGACCATACAGAGTGGTACGGAGAGTGGGACAAGTTGCCTATGAGTTGGAGATTCTAGAAGGAAGTTGGATTCACAAGCTCTTTCATGCTTCATGCCTCAAGAAGGTAGTTGGTCAACATGCTACAGTTTCCTAGGAACTCCCACCTATTGATGAAGAGGGAAAACTTGCGTTGGAGCGTACAAAGATCATTGATGTCAAAGAGAGGAAGTTGAGGTGATGCACCATAAAGGGGTACCTAGTTCGCTGGAAGGATCTATTGGTTGAAGATGCCACATGGGAGAGCAAATAGATCTTGGAGCATCTAAGTTTGCAATTGCTCGAGGGAAAGCAATTCTTGGGCCAGGTTGACTGTAATGTTTCCAAAATATTCAAATAACTCAATTAAATTAATTGATTAGTCGGTCCCAAATTTAATAATATTCTATGAACCCTTTGATTAATTAATTTAATTATAAAATAATAAATAATAAATTACTATTGTCGGCCTTACTTGTAACCCTTGGGAAACTTCCTGGAGCCCTTTATAAGGTCGTGTTTGGCATTGTAGGTAGTCATAGTGGAGTTTTATGTTTCTTATGTATTTGCGATTTCTAGTTGGAGTTCAACACTGTTTTCCATTTCGGAGGTGCAAGATCCTCCCTATTCTGGCACTTTGCAGTTTCGGTGGGAGTCACTCGTCACCCTATTCTGCCTATGGTCTAAATCTGTGATGCCTTTAGTTGAACACCCATCTGATGTAATTTGAGATCTATCTTTATAATATGAAAATAAAACTTCTATGTTCTTACTGAATTGTTCGGTGGATGCTATGAGTAAAAGCGTTATTCATTGGTATTGATATATCTGGAATTCGCAATATCAATTAGTAAGGTCACATATATATCATACCCTGTCAGTTGTCTTGTAGATCTAAAGAACAAAAGACATTGACCCTTCCGATGGATGAAGAAAAGGGGGGTTGTACGAGTGAGTACTGTATGAGCAAGCACCATAGCTAGAAGTTTTGATCGTATGGTGAAGTTGGATCTTTTGTATGAGTATTGTATAGGTATCCTTTCGCATAGTGAAAGGAGAAGTGTGTCAGGTCTGCCGTATAGGGAATCTTTTTACCGTATTGGGTAGAGAAATCTCCCTGCATGTGGAAGTCAAGGTATGTACGGGTGCATTTGGCTATACGGGTTGGAGCCAAAGGTCGTACGGGTGGTTTGCCATACAGGGTGGCCTTGCTGTGCAGTGACTTGTGTGGAAAGGTGGTGTTGTATGGTGTATGGGTATAGGAATAAGTGATCGTACGGGCTCAATACATTACATCTTTCTTGATGGCTTGGTGACTAGCTCCTTTGGAGGCTATTCCAAATACTTGTGTGAACTTAGCTAGCTAGAATGATATAGTAATGTTGCAACAACCGTGGTAGGGTATCATAGTCTTGTGCGTATGCCTATTATAGCACATGACCGTGACTTTTAGCACATGTTCAAATTCTCTCACATTGAAGACATGGCCATTAGATGCTCCTATGATGCAAAAACCTGACTTGCATCACACAATTATTTTCAGATCACTTTTGAAGGTGTGAGTGGCATTGGGTGCCATGGTTATTAGTAAAGCAATGTCATATTTGGAAGCAATCAAATTGAGAGAGGGCCTAGAAGGTCCAATTATTGATTCTGAATGGTGATTAGTGGGCTCGTGTGGAATATGGGTTGAATTTCACTGAGCCTGTGATGAGTATGATTAGGGTTGTTGATACAGATACACCATGTTTGGGGCAAATCAATGATGACATGAACTCCATGATAGAAAAAATAAAGGGAATAATAGCACAAGAAGAGAATGACCACGAAGAAACATTTTCGAAAGTGTGGAAAAAATCATTCATCATCATTGGAACAAGACGAACACACCATTGCACCTTCTTGCATATGCATTATCTCCCAAATACTATAGCACTCAGATACTCTATTTTCCAGGGAGAACATTATATAGAGATAGTGAAATCTGTAATGGGAACAAGTGGGCATTTAATAGACTCTTCTTAGATCTGGAAGTGGTGGAACATGTTTGGAAAGAGTTTGGTTGTTCATCTTAGGAGGAGATCATAGTCCTTGTGCTCTAAACAACCAATGTACTCTAGATGCTTGTACATGGTGGTACCTCCACGGGCAAGATTATTTATTCCTCTACAATTAAAGATTCTATCACAAGTATTTTAAATTTTATTTACATCTGTATGGTAGACTTTACTAGTTAACATTCTTTAATTTATTTTGCAGTTTTTATTTTTAGGTTGTGTTGGTTTTCTCTCCAATTCCAACAAGTTGCAAGTTACTCTTTTGCTAAACGATTTGGTGTACATAGCCCTTTATCCACTCAATGAAGCATAACCAATTGGCTGCAAAAAACAAAGGAAGTGGTTTATGTTCTTTCCAATTCGTGTCTTCTATCACATAATAAGCAAGAAGAGTCCAAGGATGGGTCAACGGAGCATTAGGATTAGCCTTTGAGTGTACCAACATGGGTGCATCTATTCAAGAGCTTCTAGAGCTTGCTAGAGTCACTATGGATGATGATGATGAGATACACATCACACAACTAGTGGGATTGATATTCCATTTACTTGTGGCCCAAATGATGTTGAACTTGAAGCAAACGATAATCTTGATCTAGATCCTTTTAATGATTGATGAAGATTGAAGACATTTATTATTTTTGATTGTCAATTTTGTAATTATAATGATTTCTATTCGAATCATGACCCTAGACATATATGATACATATTATATGGCATATGACATAATATTGAAATTTTGAACTATCAATTGTTATTTAATATTTATCTTAATCACTACCATTTTGGCATTTGGTATTAATTAATGAAGTTTCATACTATCAAAATGTATTTCGTTTCATAGTTCTATATATTTTCAAGTTTTTTGTATATATATATATATGTATATATTGATAGTCCCAATCAGTGCTGAGAGGGGAGGGGTGAATCAGCACCCACTAAAACAAAATCTGATATAATGCAACTAAAACTGTTAAGCAGAATAGATTCTATCACAAAAATAGCTATTACACAATCAAGCAATAATTAACACCAGATTTATCATGTGGAAACCCAGATCGGGAGAAAACCACGGTGTGAGGAAACCTCACAAATTTTGCACTCTTCTGAAGTGCGCCTTGTAAATAGCCTTCCCTGTTAAAGAATTACAAATGCACGGTTAGATGTGACCCGGTTAAGAGATTTAAGAAATAAGGCTTGTTAGGAACCTGTCTGGTTAGAGGACTTAGAACACTTACACAGATGTCACTCGGTTAAAGGATTTAATACAAGGGACTTGTTAATGACCACCCAAAATACTAGGATTTAGCTATTGCAATTGTCAGACATCAATAGAGGGTTTGACCTTTTAGAAATGGCTTTAGTGAACCCGATAAGATCACTGTGCTTTTCAATTTTGAGTCATCACGAGTCATTGCAGGTATGCTCTTCTTTCGGTTGTTGTGCTTCCTTGTACACTCTTGTTCTCTTCACCTTTCCGTAGCTTCTTTCAGCTTACAGGTTCACTCTTTTCTTTGGGAGAATGAAGGCAAGCTACATTCTTCATAGGCTGAAGAATATAGTCTTTCTTACCTTTCTGCTTTTTACATGCACGACCTATTCAAAGATCACCTTCGAATCCATCACCCAGTGGAGTCTCAGTTCACTGAGGAAACATCCGATGCATGCCATGCTTTTTCCGATTTATGAAGGAAAGGACAGATGCGTGCCAAAAGCTTGCCTTCACTAGACTTTTCTACATGTTTTAATGCCACAAACTCCGACATTAAAACCTTCAATTGGGCCTTGCACCGATTGTCTGATAAAAAAGTCTTCCGGATTTTGTGCAACAAATCTCGGTCAAAGAGTCACACAACTATTTGTCGACTGTGACTTTCCCCGGTTCATCAGTCTTGATGAAATCTTCACTGATCGGTTTATATCCCTAGGTTGTGCATAGGAAAAAACCTTCACCTGGCACCATTCCTTTCTCTGTCTGCACCGGTTGCATCCTTGGTTAACCAGTATCCTCGGTTCCTGTTACCGGTTACCGGTTGCACCTTTCTCGGTGACCGGTTTTTTCTGATGATTAGGTAGAGCTTTATAGTAACAGAGATAGTGCCTCCTCTTTCTTACTACTTGTCAGCGGTCTCCAAACTAGTCTCTCCTTGTGCTTGTTATTGTCAGCTGTACCTGCTTCTCATCTATACCTGTCCTTGGTTCTTGATTGAACACTGTAGGCATCCCTAGTCATAAATGACAACACCTCGTTGCCAATCAATGACAATAGCTCTTTGCCATGTACGGGTTACATCCTTACCAGTTATTGCCAACAATCTCCCCCTTTGGCATTGATGGCAAAAACATTACTGGTTGAACCACATCTTCACCACATCTTCACCGGTCATAATCTCCTCCTTTGACAATAATGCCAAAGGCTAGTCAGATGACTACCTTTATCCCCTTTGAGTAGCCGTTCGTTATCACCAATCCTATTAAAATGAGGCTGAATCCTTTGTTGATGCACAATGGATTGATGAACACCTTTGTCTTGTTACTGAAGATCAGGAATGGGCATTACCCCTAATTTACCTTTGATATACTCAAAGGTACTCTTCGGTAAAGGCTTTGTGAATATGTCAGCAACTTGTTCTTTTGTAGGAACATATTCTAGTTTTACTTCTTTATTTTGCACTTGCTCTATCAGATAGTGGTACTTTATAACAATGTGCTTTTTTTTGGAGTGCATGACCGGATTTTTAGATATGTTTATTGCACTTGTACTGTCAGTCACAGTAAATTGCAATCGGTTTAGGTATTTGTTCTTGGATTCCTTCCAATATCTGTTTGATCTAGATCACCTGTGTGCAATTGATTGCAGCAGCAACATACTTAGCTTCTACTGTGGACTGTGAAATGTAGTTCTGCTTCTTACTCGTCCACGACACAATCCTTTCTCCAAGAAAGAATGCACACCCACTTGTCCTCTTTTTGTCATCAATATTACCAGCCCAATTTGCATCAGTGAATACCTTTATCTTGAAACCTCATTTGTGAGGAAACCATAGGCCATACTCCTTAGTACCCTTTAGGTATCTGGAAATTCTCTTTGCTGCTATTAAATGTGCCTCTTTTGGATTAGTAGAGAATCGGGCTACAAGACCTACTGTGTGTGCAATATTAGGTCTACTATTGTAATGTACCCAACCAGACTGACACGTTTCTGAGCCCGTACGAATGGAGTGAATAGGTACGGTGTACACCCAATCTACCAAGGGTGTCGTACAATGGTGCGGATTTGGTGCGGACCTGGCGTGGATTTGGCGTGGACCTGGCGCGGATCTGGCATGGACCTGGTGCGGATTTGGCGTGGACCTGTCACGAATCGCGGATCTGGCGCGAACCTAGCGCGGATCTGTCTGCCGTACGGTGTGATGAGGCTGTGTAATGGAGATGGCATGGATGAAGTTGGAAATGGACCGAGGAAGCGAGGCGTACAATGATCCACAATATATTCCAGACTATTATTACTACGCAACAATACGTTAGATGAAATATGAATAATAATTCCTTCAATTTGCCAAATACCCAGAACCAAAGAATAGGCAGAGTAGGGTGAGGGTTGATTCCCACCGAAATTGCACAAAACCAAATAGGGAGGGTCTTTCACCTCCGAAATGGCGAACAGTAGAATCCCAACAAGAATTCGCAAATACAAATCAAATATAAATCTCAACATATCAAATCCAACCTACACGTCGAGCATAAATACCTGTCGGGAAAACTCCCGAGAGTGCACAAAAGAGCCGATGGCGACAACTACACCTACGCCAACAAAATAAAAATGGGCCCGAGATAAACTAAATCGATCGGAACCCAAATACAATAATTTTATTAAAAATGGGGACATTACAAATCCTTGCCACCCAAAGATTGCTTGCCCTCAAGCAATTTATCATCAATACTCCAGGATTCCAAACTAGGCGCGGACACTGATAACTGTATCCACTGGAGCCCTCAAGCTGCAACAAGACCACGCGCATGCACCTGGAAGTAAGCGAGAAAAGTAACTCTCCATCAAGCTTCCGCTGCTCCACTCTGACATAATTGTTGCCATGCCCAGAGTCACCAGGATCCCAATGAAACCAAACATCAAACTCATCAATGCTGAAATCCCAAGCCAAGTGTGGACATTGGTAGTAATATCTGTTGAAAACTCTGTGCTGCTGTTGGACCATATGCACATAGTTGGATTTAGTTGGGACGAGCAAACCGTCATAAAGCTTTAGCTGCATCACTCTAGTATAACTATTGCCATGCCCTTCACTAGGATTCCAACAATGCCAACCCATGAAATCTTTCACACCCTCATGTTCAACAATCTCTTCCAGCATGGGCACAGACATAGATGCTGATGCTGATAACACTGTAATGTTTTGAAGGTGATCTCTGCCCGGAGGTAATTTTGCGAGACGTCTGGAAAGCAATCTCGGCCCGAAGGGAATCTCCATTCGAAGGCAATCTCGGTCCGAAGGGAAACTTGACCCGAAGGCAATCTCGGCCCGAAGGGAATCTCGATCCGAAAGCAAACTCAGCCCAAAGGGAATCTCAACTTGAAGGCAATCTTGGTCCAAAGGGAATCTCGATCCGAAAGCAAACTCAGCCCGAAGGGAATCTCGATCCGAAAGCAAACTCAGCCCGAAGGGAATCTCGACCCGAAGGCAATCTGGGTCCGAAGGGGATCTCGACCCGAAGGTAATCTTGGCCCAAAGAATCTCAATCCGAAAGCAAACTCGGCCCGAAGGGAAACTTGACCTGAAGGCAATCTCGATCCGAAGGGGATCTCCACCCGAAGGTAATCTCGGCCCAAAGGGAATCTCGATCCGAAGGAAAACTCTGCTTGAAGGGGATCTCGGCCTGAAGGGGACCTTGACTCGAAGACAATCTTGGGGGTGAACAGAGTCTCGACGACAAACACAGCCTCGGCAATGGATACGGCCTCGACGACGGACAGAGCCTTGGCGGCGGACAGAGCCACGATGACGGACAAAGCCTCGGTGGCAAGTAGAGGCTCGGCGACGGACATAGCCTCAGCGACAGACAAGGCTTCGGCAACAGACAGAGTCTCGGCAACGGACAAAGCCTCTGCAACAGACACAGTTTCGGCAGCAAACACGGCCTCGACGGCAGACAAAGCTTCGATGGTGGATAGAGCCTTGGTGACGGACAGGGCCTCGTGTAAAGCATCACCTTTATCGCCATCATCAAATTTCTCCCACTTGTGCAAATGAGATATTAGTTTTTCTTCACAATGTTGGAAAACATTACTGACCAATCTACACGCTGCCATAGACGGAACACATTCAAGATTACGAACAGCCCACAACATAGATATGATAAGTTGGGATATTTCATCCATCTCTTCGATGCACGAAATCATAAGGCTCTCCATAGCAACTGAAACCTTACTATCATGACATTCCTTAATTGTGACCAAGAAGTGATGAAACATATCATGGACCAAATCTTGCAACTCCAGATCTAAGAGGAGGTTACTTACTTTGACATTGGCACAATTCTCCAATATTGTAGATCTCCTACCAAAAGGGTCACCATTAAAGTCATCAAGACTTTGAAAGATGTCAACGATCAAATGCAATATCTCTCTCATGGTGTTGTCATCATACGGTTCTCTAGGAGCCCAGATTTTCAAAATCTTACTAAGACATGCTGCAGCTGCCAACTTCATTTCCTTGTCATGGTGTCTCAAAAGCTTGGGTTGACTTAAGGCATCCTTAATTGGAGAAAGGATCCTCTGTATAAATCTTGAAGGTAATTGGTCAACCTTACACAAATATACTTCCAATATATCTAATGGAAGATCAATACCCTCGCTAAGCTCTTTGCTAATCCTTTGTAGTGCCTTCAACCACCACTGTCTGTCACTGCTGGGTGCCATAGTGTGATCCAAATTCCAAAATCTCTCAATCATCGCAACAGGCTGGCAAGATCACCAGCTCTAATACCATTGTAATGTCCCGAACAAGACTGACACGTTTCTGAGCCCGTACGGATGGAGTGAACAGGTATGGTGTACACCCAATCTACCAAGGGTGTCGTACAGTGCCACGGATCCGGCGCGGATCTATCTACCGTATGGTGTGATGAGGCTGTGTAATGGAGATGGCACAGATGAAGTTGGAAATGGACCGAGGAAGGGAGGCGTACAATGATCCACAATATATTCCAGACTATATTATTACGCAGCAATACTTGCTAGATGAAATATGAATAATAATTGCTTCAATTTGCCAAATACCCAGAACCAGAGAACATGCAGAGTAGGGTGAGGGTTGATTCCCATCGAAACTGCACAAAACCAAATAGGGAGGGTCTTTCACCTCTGAAATGGCGAACAACAGAATCTCAATAGGAATTCGCAAATACAAATCAAATATAAATCTCAACATATCAAATCCAACCTACACGCCGAGCATAAATACCCGTCGGGAAAACTCCCGAGAGTGCACAAAAGAGCCGACGGCGACAACTACACCTACGCCAACAAAATAAAAATGGGCCCAAGATAAACTAAATCGATTAGAACCCAAATACAATAATTTTATTAAAAATGGGGACATTACAACTATGCATTGCATACTGTAACTTGCCAATCATTGACCGATATAATGTCTCATTTACATCTTTTGCATCATCTTCCTTTGACAACTTGATGTTAGTTATCATTGGTGTCCCAACCGGTCTGGATTCTTTTAACCCAAAGGATTTAAGAATTTCTTTAACATACTTGGACTGAGAAATAAAAATACTTTTTTTTAGCTGATGGACTTGCAATCCAATGAAGAATTTTATGGCTCCAATCATGGACATCTCAAATTCTCTCTTCATCTCCTCAGCGAAGTCTTTACTCATTTTGTCATCTCCTCCAAAGATGATGTCATCCACAATCAAGCTCCCTTCTTTGCCAGTCTTGAGATACATATTGTTGTTATCTCCTGTTCTTGTGAATCCTATGGTTAGGAGGTATGAGTGTAACCTTTCATACTAGGCCCTTGGGGCTTGTTTTAGCCCATAAAGTGCCTTCTTCAGTTTATAGACTATACCACACTCTTCTTTGTAGATGAGAAGCCTTTTGGCTGTTCTATGTAAACTTCCTCCTCCAATATACCATTTAGGAATGTAGACTTTACATCCATTTGGTATACTTTGAACCTTTTATGAGCAACATAAGCAAGTAGGATTCTCACTCCTAGTCTGGCCACAGGTGCAAAAGTTTCACCATAATTTAGTCTTGCCTCCTGTGCATATCCTTTGCAGACTAATCTTGCTCTGTTCCTTACCACCTTTCCTTCTTCATTTAATTTGTTTCTGTAGACCCACTTGTTCCCAATGACATTCTTGTCCCGTGTTCTAGGAACAAGAGTCCATGTTTCATTCTTCTTAATTTGCTCAATCTCTTTTTCCATTGCCTTAACCTAGTTCTCATCCTCCAGAGCCTCTTTGGTGGATTTGGGCTCTATGCTCGAAAGTAAGCAAATACTTTCTCTAGCCTTTCTCCTGGTCAGTATATTAGCATGTTTGTCACCAATAATATTATCAGTAGAGTGATAAGTGACATACCTTGGCAGAACCGGTCAGTGTTTCCGGTCCACATCTTCCGGTTGAGCAATATCTCCAGCAAGGTCATGAACAATTTCCTGTTCATCATCTTGAGTTGGTCTTATGTTCTGATCCCTTCCTTGCTCGGGTACATTACCCTGCTCCAAGGGTCTGTTTACTTGTCCTTCATCAACAACAATCATTTCATTAAAGTCCAAATGATTTTCAGCATCATGTTCTTGGTGACTGTTTGATTTATCATTACTTATCTTTTCTTTTAGTTCTAAATATTCATCTATCTTTACATTGATACTTTCAACTATTTTTCTTGTCCTCTTATTTAGACACCGGTAGGCTTTGCTTTTGGTGGAATAACCTAGAAATATGCCTACATCACTTTTTGGCTCAAACTTACCAAAGTAAACATCTCTTTTGATGTAACAATTGCTACCAAAATTTTTGAAATAGCCTACACTGGAAGTGTGACCAAACCACAACTCGTAGGGAGTCTTACCGGTTCCTTTCTTAACTTGAACTCGGTTCAGTGTATACACTGCAGTGCTGATAGCTTCTCTCCAGAAGTGATGGAGAAGATCCTTCTAAATCATTAGAGTTCTTGCGCAATCAATCAGAGTCCTATTTCTTCTTTTAGTGACTCCATTTTGTTGCGGGGTTCTTGGTGCAGACAATTGCCTCTTTATCCCTTGTTCCTCACAGTAGTGAGTGAACTCTTGAGAGGTGTATTCACCTCCTCTGTTTGACCTTAGAACACTTCAAACTTTTACCGGTCTCCTTCTCCACTTGAGCTTTATAGATCTTGAACATGTGAAGGCCTTAGATTTTTCTCTAAGAAAGAGTGTCCACATCATCCTTGAAAAATCATCTACAAAGAGCATGAAGTACCTATCTCCATAGTAGCTCTTCGTCCTCGTAGGTCCACACAAGTCTGAGTGTACAATATCCAGAACGTTTTCAGTAGAAAAAGATTTACTACTAAAGCTTGTTCCTGTCAGTTTTCCTAACTGACAATCTTTACAAATACCTCTGTTAGGCTTTGTAATCTCAAGAAGCCCTTTGACTGACTTCTTACTTACTTTGACAATACTGCCAAAGTTTATGTGGCAGAGCCTCTTATGCCACAACCAACTGTTGTCCTCTTTGGTTACAAGACAAATTTTATTTGTCTCACCTTTTGCCATTGCTATGAGGCAAGCTCCCTTCGTTGAGTCTAGATAGAACAGGTTCCCTTTACTCTGTCTACCTATAGCAACATGAGCTCCTAATTGGTTCCTGACAACACAAGAACCTTGCCCAAACTCCAACAGGTATCCCTTGTTATTTAATTGACCTACGCTCATTAAATTGTACACGAGTCCTTCCACTCAGTACACATCCTTGCATACAGCTTCATTGCCAAGTGCAATTGAACCTTTACCTTTGATAGCACAGGGAGCATTGTTACCAAAGGTCACCGATCCACCATCATTGAGCTTCAGGCTGATGAACTTGTTCTTATCACTAGTCATGTGGTGAGTTCATCCACTGTTAATGATCCAATCATCACATTGATGAGATCTTGAGACAAGTGCCATTTCACTTATCACTCTGATTTCTTCTTTTATTGCAACAAAGACAATTTCTTCATATTTAGAATCTTCAGATTCATTGTCCATGATTCTTTCTTCAGCAAGGTAGCACTCCTTTGCTTTTTTTTTGAATCGATTGGTGTTTTTTTTATTTTCATTATTTGGACACCTTGCAACAATGTGTCCTATCTTATTGCAAGAAAATCACTTTAGTGGAAGTTTCCCTTTGTACTTCCCTTTTCCTCTTGGAAATCTCCTTGCGATGAGTGCTTCAAACTCATCCTTCTCCATCTCTTAAGAGAGTAGATTTTCAACAAAATTTCCAGACTTACTGGTAGAGGTATTACCAGTTTCTCTTCCTTACTTGGTGGAAGAAGTATTAACAGAGGACTTAAAAGCAGCCTCTAGCATGGGCAAGCTGTTATCAAAATTACTCAATTCAAATGCATTCAACTTACCGATTAAGGAGTCAAGAGTGACTTGAGATGAGCTCACTAATCTGAGCTCCTGTATGGCTGAGATTTTGATAGCATATTGTGGCCTTAGCGTCCTCTGTATTTTGCTTATCACATCTTCCTCACTCAATGTTCCTCCAGCGCTTTTGATGGAGTTCATCACTTTTGATTCTAATGCTGCAGTGCTCAATATCCTCTCCTTCATTCATCCTCGTATCATCATATTTGCCTTAGAGGTTCTCTACCTTTGCTCTTTGAACATGTGGGTCACCATGATACACAGTTTGTAGCTTGGCCCACATCTTGCAAGCAGTAGTCAGATTTTCAATCTCTGCATATACATGATCAGGTAGCGTACTTGCTATCATATCCATTGTAGCTGTGTGTTTTGTGCTAATCTTTTGTTGATCAGATGTCAAGGTACCGGTGGGTTTAGTGTAATCATTGATTACATGAGTCCAGTATTGTTCTCCGATGGTCTTCATGTACAACTTCATTCTGTTGCACCATAACGTGAAGTTTTCCTTAGCAAACTTTGGTCCTTCCTTCCTCATCATTAGAACTTTTCTCTATTGCAGTTAAGCAGCTTAGAAAAAGAACTTGGCTCTCATATCAATTGATGCTCCCAACAGGTGTTGAGAGGGGAGGGGTGAATCAACACCCACCAAAACAAAATCTGATATAATGCAACTAAAACTGTTAAGCAAAATAGATTCTATCGCATAAATAGTTATTACACAATCAAGCAATAATCAACACCAGATTTATCACGTGGAAACCCAAATCGGGAGAAAACCAGTGTGAGGAAACTTCACAAATTTTGCACTCTTCTGAAGTACGCCCTATAAGGAGCCTTCCCTGTTAAAGGATTCTAAACGCACGGTTAGATGCGACTTGGTTAAGGGATTTAAGAAATAAGGCCTGTTAGAACCTGCCTGGTTAGAGGACTTAGAACACCTACACAGATGTCACCCGGTTAAGGGATTTAATACAAGGGACCTGTTAATGTCCACCCAAAATAATGAGATTTAATTACTGCAATTGTTAGAGAGCAATAGAGGGTTTGACCTTTTAGAAATGGCTTTAGTGAGCCTGATAAGATCACTGTGCTTTTCAATTGAGAGTCATCACCAGTCACTGCAAGTATGCTCTTCTTTTGGCTGTTGTGCTTCCTTGCGCACTCTTCTTCTTCTCTTCACCTTTTCGTAGCTTCTTTTAGCTTATAGATTCACTCTTTTCTTTGGCAGAATGAAGGCAAGCAATATTCTTCACAGGCTGAAGATTATATGGTCTTTCTTACCTTTCCGCTTTTTACATGTATGACCTTTTCAAAGATCACCTTCGGATCCATCACCCAATGGAGCCTCAGTTCACTGAGGAAACATCCGATGCATGCCATGCTTTTTCCGCTTTATGAAGGAAAGGACAGATGCGTGCCAAAATGTTTCCTTCACTAGAGTTTTCTCATGTTTTAATACCACAAACTCTGACATTAAAACCTTGAATTGCGCCTTGCACAAATCGTCTTGATAACACAGTCTTCCAGATTTTGCGCAACAAATCCCGGTCAAAGAGTCACACAACTGTTTGTCGACTATGACTTTCCTCGGTTCATCAGTCTTGATGAAATCTTCACTAATCGGTTTATATCCCGAGGTTGTGCACAGGTAAAACCTTCACCTGTCACAATTTCGTCCTCTGTCTGCACCTTGGTTAACCAGTATCCTCGGTTCCTATTACCGGTTATCGGTTGCACCTTCCTCAATGACCAATTGCACTGATGATCAGTTAGAGCTTTATGAGTAACAGAGACAGTGCCTCCTCTTTCTTACTAAGTGTCACCAGTCTCTCCTTGCACTTGTTATTCTCAGCTGTACCTGCTTGTCATTTGTACCTGTCCTTGGTTCTTGATTGAACACTATAGGCATCCCTAGTCATAAATGACAACACCTCTTTGCCAATCAATGACAATACCTCTTTGCCATGTACTGGTTACATCCTTACTGATTAATGCCAACATATATATGTATATGTGTATATATATGTATGTATGTATATATTCTTATATACTTATGTGTATATATATATGTGTGTGTGTATACATGCACGTACCCAAATGTACCATACCCAAGGGAAAAAATGTTGTATTGGTGTACTCTGACCCATACCCACACTTAAAGTTCAACATTTACAACTTTGAACCCTAAATGCCTAACAGCCCTAAAGCTAAAAATAAATAAAAAGAAGGAAAAAAATACCTTGGGTCTTATCTTTTTTTAGATGGACAGGCATTTCCATTGATATTTAAATAAAATTACACTATTCTCAAAAAAGATAGGGGATACGAGATCACTCCTTGAGAGTCAAAAGGGCAATTCTTGAAAAAGAAAAGATAACAAAAACACGGGCTGTGCCCATAAACAAAAGCATCACATAAATGACAGTCCCAACCGGTGCTGAGAGGGGAGGGGTGAATCAACACCTCTAAAACTTCTCTTTAATTCTGGTGAAGTATACTTATAACTGCAAGCCAAACACATTCAAGCATATAATAACAGTAAGCAAACAATCACATAGTGACACCAAATTTATCACGTGGAAACCTGATTAGGGTGAAAACCACGATGTGAGGAGACCTCACAAATTCTGTACTCTTTTGGAGTACGCCCTGTTAGGAGCCTTCCCAGTTAAAGGATCAAAACATACTGTTAGATGCGACCCGGTTAAGGGATTTGTTACAATAGGGCCAGTTAGTGCTTGCCTGGTTAGAAGACTTTGAACACATTGAAAGATGTCACCTGGTCAAGGGATTTGATACAAGGGACCTGATAAAGTCCACCCAAATACTGAGATTTAACTATTGTAACTGCTAGAAAACAATAAAAAGATTGACCTTTTACAAATGACTTTGCATAGCCTAATAAGATCTCTGTTTGTTCTCAATTGAGAAGCATCACCGGTCGCCGCAGGTGTGTTCTCCTCTAGTGTTGTGCTTCTCTGCACACTCTTCTTTCTCTCTTCTTCAAACTTCTTTTTACCCTTGCTTCTACAGCATACAAGTTCACTCTTTTATTCGACAGAATGAAGGCAACTCATATTCTCAACAGGCATAAGAATATATAGAGTTATTTCCCTAATTGCGCCTCTCATGCATGACCTAATTTCAGATCTCTCTCGGATACATCACTCAGTAGAGTACCAGTTTACTAAGGAAACATCTGATGCATGTTTATGCTTTATCTGCTTTATGAAGAAAGCAATAGATGCATATCAAGCACCTTTCCTTCACAAGAGATAATTCTTCGTTTTAAAGCCACAGATTCCGGCTTTAAAACCTTCAGACGCGCCTCAAACCGATCACCAAGTTAACTCAAAGTTATCTGAATTTACTGCAATAAATACTAGTCAAAGAGTTGATTGAAATAGATAGTTGACTATGACTTCCTTGGTTCATACCGGAGTCATTACTAGATCGGTTGAGATCCTCATGTAGTGAATAGGTAAGAGTCTTAGACCTGTCACTATCCTTTCCTTTGCTTACCGGTTGCGCATTCCTTAGTTGTGTCGTTGACACTGGTTTGTACGTTTGCTTCCTCTGTGCTTTGTCTACATCGGTTGTTCCCTGGTCCTCGATTGTTATCTACCTTTCCTTGACTGTATGCATTACCCGGTTGCTGACGCTTAGTGTAGTGACCGGTTACACTAGATCACAATCATTCCTTTTTTGCATTGTTGACGCTGGGTGCCAAACCAGCCTCTTTTCATATAGATCTCCTTAGAGCTTTAGACTTTAGAGAGATGAGAAATCTCTATCCTCTTTTGCCAATCAATGACAATACTTGTACCGGTAGCAGGCTTACTGGTTACCTCCTTTTAATGTCAACAATAAAAGCTGCTAAGCGGCTAGACCAGTGGCTGTTGGTGGAGGATCTGTATCATCCTTGGGACCCCATACATTAGTGGGATTGGGATTTCATCCGGAAGGGACCACCTTTTTTGAGTGCTTTAACTGAACTAGAACAAATGATAACAATAGAAATGAGTGTGCTGGGTATACCCTAATCAATCAAATGTTTGATTACGGCAGAAATATGAGTTTGAATCTTTGTTGTGCACTTGCATTATTATAACAAAGTTTAAGGAAAACAAGTGTTTGCAGAAAAGATGATAAAACCAGTTTTATCCCAATAAAATCATGCTTTGAAGTTTTCTGCCCAACTTAAAATATTTACAATTCAATTTGGATCAGATTGCCATTCTTCCTGTTGGTGATTTTTTTCCCATTTTCTGCTCATTCTGTTGAGATTGCCGTATGTTCCTTTTCTGGCTTGATGATCAAAGTGTTTTTTTCCTAAAACTAATGTATATTGACATTTCTCATTGTTTTTAAGTATTTATTAAGTGTGTTGTTCTTTTCTTGATCATCTATTGAAATTAGGTGTAGTAGGTCTAATTGTCCCTTTTTAGTTGTGTAATATGTTTTCTTATCTTGTGTCTAATCAGTTGTGAGATATTTATGACTCAAAACTCTATGAAAGCATTATACTCTGGTCTGATTTGATTACTATCAGCTTCATGATGCTACTCTTGTTGCTTGTTCCTTCAGGAGAACATGCTATGGATTATCTGAACTTGGATGACAAATCTATGGGAATGTTCTGGGCTCTATCACATACAATGACTCAACCAGCTTGTGATGCAATAATGAGTTGGTTGAATTCTAATGGCATTACCGAGCTCCCAATGCAAGGATCCATTGGTCAGCCTAGTGAGCGATATGTTTTAATGCATGAGACTCGCCCTTTGCCAATGTCTTTACTTTCTGGGGTTTCTCTCCACTTATGTGTTCGTCTCACCGCTCAGATTGAGGAGACAATGTTTTCTGGCCAGGTATTGTTGATTAAAAAATTGAGATCAATTGTTATAGACATAGAGAGATGTGACAATGGAATCTCAATGTATGTGAATGCAAAAAGTTCTCCCTAAAGAAAAAATGATGCATATTTATTTGACTGCTTCCTTTTTAGAGGTTAATTTTGCTTTTAATTTCATCTCTTAATAAGGTGTTTTCTATTGCCAGCATATTTGTGAGTTGCATGTCTTAGATCCTTCCAGCAAAGGTGGTTTTGTTTATTTGTGTATTTAAATGATAGCCTTTTAGTAATATCTTGTTATTTTTATTCTTGTTCTGTATGCATGATAACATAATGTTTTGTGCATGCATGACTTCTGACAGTTCCATGAGTTGTGCTTTTAATATATTTTGATTTGTTTCTTGTAATGGTCTAGTTAAACTGACTGAGTCATTATAAATTTTATGTTTGGGGGTTTCTCATTTTAGGTTCATCCTTGTGTTTCAGCTATTCGTAGATTTTTCCTTCTTTTTTGCTTCATGGCTAGAGCCCCTTTTTCTCCCATCCTTTGCAATTGTACCTTCTGTACATGCCAGCTCCTTTGATCTAATTTTGTTATTCATGGACATTAATATAATTTCTTCTTTCCTTTTTCCATCATATTATGCTTCTTATTATTCTGAAGGCATAATCACTTCTCAAGAACTGCTGCGAGTTCTTTATTACTCCAGTTCATCAATATCCTTTGAAACAAAAACAAACAATTTGATTTGGTACAGATTAAAATCCCAATTTTGATGAGTTGATCCTGTATGAAGGCTATTGATGATAAAAGTCTAATTTTAATGTTATGAATGTGTGTGAATTAATTACATTTGTCAATGAAATTTTGGTAATATGTGATTCAATGAAATAAGTGCATGATCTTAATGCGTAATTATAAATAAATTTTGAGCAGCTGCTTATGACATTCTATGGTAAACCTTAAACTGCACACCTTATTCAAATTTTTAACCATTGTTATGAAAATTAAACACATGGAGAAACCAAGAACACGAGAAAACTACACAGAAGGAAAATAATTCATTCAAATAAAATGACGATACTAACAGAGCAACTTTTTCTTTATAGGAAAGAAATAAAATAAACATAAACCCTGATTGTCTTTAGTGTACTATAACTTATTAATATGACACCAGGTATACATTAAATTATTAAACTAAGTAGAAAACTTACTTTATTGTTGTGCTTAAGTCTATAGTCTAGATGATTTCTATGTCATATCTAACATTCTCCCTTAATGGTCATTGTAGAAGATACACCAAGTTTGTCTCTAGATTTTACAAATTTATTTGACCCAAGAAATAGCGCTAGAATGTCTGGCATTTGGTCTTGGGTAAAACAATATTGCAACTCACCTGCTCCATCTACAAGTCATTGAATAAAGTGAAAATGAATGCCAACGTGTTTGGTTTGCTCCTCAAAGATAGGGTTCTTTGCCAGCTTGAGAACTTCCTAGTTGTCACAAAAAGTAAACAAATTATAATGAATCTTCAAATATCCAAGCATTTGCTTGTACCAAACACCTTCGCATTTGGATTTCACTACTGCTCTATATCATTGCTTCTAAGAGTGAAAGAGAAATAAAAAAAATCACCCATGACCTAAGGCTGAGCACATAATTTGTTGTTGACTTTCAGTTAGCCTGGAGCCACATATCTTGCTAAATTTGGATATAAACAGACACATAACATAAATTCTTTGCTTCTTTCATATGCTTTTATTGTTGTTCAGCATATAGTGTTTGGAGTTGTCATAAACAGGGGGATATGGAGTGTTTTGAGTTGTTAGGCGTAGAAGTTGAAAGATAGATAAAGCTGCGCACCAGTTGCTTGAGTTGCTTGTAGACTAATTCTTTTAACTGCCTTTGAACTAGTCTTAGCAGAAAGTTTCAGCCCTTCTTCCATGGATATGGATGAAAGTTTGCAACCTGCCATCACGATCTTGTGAAACAAAAATATTTTAATACACAAATTGGCATATCTGATGTTGTTTTTACATACATAGCACTCTTTTTAGTTTAATTATTACAAGTCACTGAAAACTCCTACTCTTGCCTTTCTTCTTCTTTTAGGAGTCTTTTCATTGGTTCTTTGTTTACAACAAATTGTCAAGATTCTTCTTTCTTTAGGGATGATTCTTTTGGCTTTTGCTCTTCTTTCTTTAGGGATGTTTCTTTTGGCTTTTGCTATTTGGATGGTTCCTTTTTTTTTAATGGGTTTTTGCTTCTCTTGAAATCTGTTGGTTTTGCACAAAAGCAATCTGGGAAAATGGTTTTATTTCTGAACAAAAGGCTATAATGGAAAGAACGAAATTATATCATCAGACTAATTTTTCTTTAATGTCATCAACATATTCCTTAATTATAGATGTAATATTAATTAGGTAAAGCTACTTCCCTTTGCACAATTTTTTTAGCATAAACTCTTCTATACTTTGTGGCATTATTTGTATTAGAATATTTGACGTGGTCATGTTTGATGAAGGTTGTGCCAAGCATTGCAATGGTGGAAACATATGTGAGATTATTATTAGTTGCTCCTCATTCGCTGTTTCGACCTCACTTTAACGTATGTATGCTTTACCGTTTGATATTATATGTCGGGCTCATTTCAATTTCAGTTATAATATAATAAACTAGTTAGAAACCTTCAATTATGTGAAGTGAATAAAAATAATTGTTATTAAAATGCAGTCTTTATGTGATTATCTATATACATACATACATACATACATACATATATATATTTATATATGTATGTTTATATGTTTGTATGTATGTATGTTTATATGTATATATAATCATATATACATTTGTCAACAAAACTAATCGTTATTAAAATGCCTTCTTTATGTGAATACATATACATATATCATAGGTAAAATGGTACCTTATTTTTGGAGCAAAATATTACAACTTATACATATACATATACATATACATATGTGTGTGTAGACACACATACATATCATAGTTAAAATGGTACCTTGTTTTTTTCATATTTGGACCAAAATATTACAAGCTTTATATTAATTATAACTTAAATTTAATGCTTATATTGTGTGTTTATGTGCATCTATGGGGATATTGATTTTCAAGCACGAATATTTGCATATATTGAACATAGACATAGCTGACGTACTATGAGTATCAGGTATCATTTTCTTTTCTAGAGTTAGCTATTGGATAATGTTAGAGTAAAGTATTAATTAAATTAACTTTACTCCCTTCTTAAGATGTCACCTTATTTTGCTTTAGTTTATATTTAAACCTCTCTTGCATTGGTAGTGTTATATTTAAAACACTCATGCACTAGTTGTTTTAAATATAAACTTGCATGCATTAGTCATGTAATAATTAAATTAATTATGACATGCACTTTTGCTTTTTAGGGTTTGCCTTTCAAGGCTTTCGATCTCCTTTATAAGGTTGATCCATTGTATATTTTATTCATTCATTAATTGAGGATATTTTCTTCATATTTTTGAGTCAAATCCTTGCCTTCTTGTCTCTACTTCCTTGTAACAGGTTTTTGTATGTAGGTGATCTTCGGGTTTTGTGGATTGTATTGCTCAAATCCTACATGGTATCAGAGCCTAATATGCTACAACTTGTTGGCGTTTGAAGGAATCAGAGATAAGAAAATCATCTGGTTCAGATTAGGGCTTTTTCAGTTATTTTTTATTGAAATTAGGGGATCCCTAAATTTTGGTGCACTTTGGGCTCAAACAAACCTCACCGTTGAGCTCGCAACACTCAAAAACCCCTATTTCTATATTAAATACGTCCAATTTGGACAACTTTGCATTTTGAGGTATTTTTTTGGTACCAAACAACTTGGCACACTTCCCGAGGTGAAATTTGTATGGATTGGCACACAAAGTGAGGTAAAAATTCTTTGCTTTGGCATGCAAAACGAGGCAAAAATTTTATTGTCCGGTATGCAATGGAAGACCAAAAAATGCAAATCAAGGCAAAAATTTGTAGGGCTTGACAGAGATCATGAGACGCGCATGCGATTTTACAAAAAAAAAATTTGGGGCAGTGAGCCATTTGGCCGTCAAATTTAAGCCCCTCATTTGATGATGTCAGCATGCATCATCATCATTTGCACCATTTTTGGGCCCTCTAGCGCAGTAGTTGGTATTTTGCTCATAACTTGAGCATATGGTGTCGAAATCGGGCAAACGAGATATCGTTGGAAAGTTGGTTCCGAGCTCTATTTAGATCTGGTGGTTTGAATTTCTGATTTTCTTTTTTGATGGTGTTTTTTACTGTCAAAGCCAGATGTTCATTTTTGCACTCCGAGAGCTCTATCTTGCGCATCCAGACTCCTTTTTGGGAAAACGATATATTGTTGGAAAGTGTGTTGTGAGAGCTTTCCAGTGCTGTATTATTTTTTCCAGATTCTACTTCAGGTATATTTTATTCAATTTTTTGCATTTCTGCACTCTGGTGGATATCTTGGATGTTATAGGTCCTGAGATCTCTTTCCTTTAGGGGATGACTCTTCTTAGGCTGTTCTTTTGTTTCAGCAGCCTTTGCTCTTCTTTGAGCAGTGTATACTTCACTTTTGTAGAATTCTTTTATGCACATGCATTGAGATAAAGTGTCATTCTATTGCATGCTTGAAATCTTGAACATGTTTGTGCTATTTGTACTTGCACTCCATTATAAAGTGTCATGATGGGTTTGATGTTTGCCCCTTGTTTTCCATCTACCTTTGTCAAGTGAGTGTTCCTTCCACGACATTAGCCTAAGGGTATCTTTATTTGTGTTTGTACTTTCACTGCACCTTCGATGTTCCTAGTTCTTTGCGATGCAGTTCTTATTGGCACTATTTTTAGAGTACCTGTCACCTCTCCCTTGTCAGCATTATGGGGGGGTTTCTACTAATCGTTCTTCTGCTTCTTTGGCTCGATAGTGTGAGCTATGTATTTAGTATTTGTTCCTATGTACTAGGCGGATGCAATGGTTGGGTACTTATGCATTTCGGTGAGATGGATCATTTACCATATAGACACTCTTTCTTTCCTAATTTTAGAGGCACTCTTCCATCTTTAATTGATCAGCTCTTCAGGCTTTGGTGTTTTATACCATTTGTATCTTCGAGTTCAGTTGTTTGCCTTTGTTTGCCTCCTGATTCAAGTAGTGTCATTTGAGGGCACTCATACAAATTACAGTCTTCTCTACTTGGTCATGATCTATTTTAGTGGAGGATCTTTAGATCAGCAGTTACTTCTTGACAGAGTTTGCATCTTCTTGCTTTAGTGATGTTCTACATGTTCATTCTTGTTCCTATTTTCTAGAACATTCCTAGTTTTGGAGGCTTCTTCAGTCCTTCATATTAGTCTTTGTCTCTATTTGCAGTAGAGTTTTTCCCATGTGGTCTTCTCTATTTCTCCGCTTTATAGAGACTCTCTTTTGTGTTGGGTACCTCATTAGGTCATGTTGCCGAGAGCCATTTTTTGCTTTCAACATTGTAGCTTCCTTTGCTTTCTTCCTGCATTGTTTATAGCTGCATTGTTGCTCATCTTAAGGGGGGGTGTTAGAGTAAAGTATTAATTTAATTGTGTTAATTAAATTAACTTTACTCCCTTCTAAAAATGTCACCTTATTTTGCTTTAGTTGTTTATGTTTAAACCTCTCTTGCATTGGTAGTGTTATATTTAAAACACTCATGCACTAGTTTTATATATAAACCTGCATGCATTAGTCATGTAATAATTAAACTAATTATTACATGCACTTCTGCTTTTTAGGGTTTGCCTTTCAAGGCTTTCGATCTTCTTTATAAGGTTGATCCATTGTATATTTTATTCATTCATTAATTGAGGATATTTTCTTCTTCATATTTTTGAGTCAAACCCTTGCCTTCTAGTCTTTACTTCCTTGTAACAAATTTTCGTATGTAGGTGATCTTCAGGTTTTGTGGATTTGTATTGCTCAAATCCTACAGATAATAAGGTGGGTGATAAGTGTATATCATCTCTAACTTGTGGAGTAATATTCTAATTTTGGTGTATTTTTCTTGAATATTGTTGTGTTGCAAACACAGACACTCCATTGCAAATGCGGACCCCTACTTTTTGCTGGATAGCTTAGTCTTTTTTGCTTTGTTAGTGTTAGCTGTTGGGAATGATTTCAGTCTCTGGCCTTAAGGATGTGAAGGGGTTTGGTGCTGATGTTGATTAAAAGATGAGTTAGTAAAATTGGACCTGAGGTCGATTGAGGTGAAAGGGTGAAGTAAAGTGATGAAGTGACAATGCGGTTTGAAGGGAAAAGTTGCAAGTAATAGATGAAGTCTCAATTGGAATTGTAGGATGGCTTGCAATTCTTCTTGGAATTGCAAGCATCCCATCACATCCCGCTTAAAAATGTTAAGTTGAGAATTATCAGTCCAAAATGATGTATTCACTTGCAAACTTGATTAGAAATGTTAAAAAACCCTTGCAAATACACATTAAAATGCTAATATTCTTGCAATTACCAGGTTTTCAAAATTTTATTCTAGATGACAATTAAAGACTTAAGTTTCAAAATTGTAAGTGTGGGAAGTACAAAGCATGATTTTTGCTTGCAAGGTATTGAATTGTTGAAATTCTTATAAGTTTTACATCAAAACGTTGAACAACTATTCAAAAGCCTTGCAACTTATATCAACAATGTGAGAAGCCCTCAAATTTTGATCTGCAAATGTATAAGAAGCCTTTGTAATCCTGTTGAAAATTGTTGCATTAGATCAGATTTCCACAAAAAATTGTTGACAAGCCCTTCTATCCCACGATAAATTATTGCATTAAGTGCTTTCTTCCTTTCAAACCCGTTTCACATTGTGATACACAGGTAAAGTCTTGCTCACTAGTTCAACACTACACTGAATTACTGTATTGTCGCGAAGGTGATTTCTATCCCGAAGGTGATTTTGGTTTGGAGGTGATTTCGGTCCGGAGGTGCTTTCTGTCCCAGAGGTGTTTCGGTCTAGGAGGTGATTTCTGTCTTGGAGGTGGTTTATGTCTTGGAGGCATTTTCTATTCCGGAGGTGTTTTTTGTCATAGAGGTGATTTCTTTCCCGGAGGTGTTTTCAGTTTGGAGGTGATCCCAGAGGTGTTTTTGGTTCCAGAGGTGATTTTGATCCAGAGGTGATTTTTGTCCCGAAGGTGATTTCTGTCCTGGAGGTGTTTTGGTCCTGGAGGTGATTCATTCCTGCAGGTGATTTCTGTCCCGGAGGTGATTTCTGTCCTGTAGGCATTTTCTGTCTCAGAGGTGTTATTTGTCTCGGAGGTGATTCCAGTCCCGAAGGTGATTTTTGTCCTGGAGGCGTTTTCTATTCTGAAGGTATTTTCTATCCCGGAGGTGATTTATGTCTCGGAGGTGTTTTGGCTATATGGTGATGACAGGAAGGCCATATGGTAACAAGAAGGCTGTACAGTGATGTCAGGAAGGTGGTATGGTGATGGCAACGAGGTTGTACGAGATAACAAAAACGCCGTACAAAGGTACTAGGGAGGTCATACAGTGATGACAAGGCTGTACGAAATAGCAAGATGGTTGTACGAAGGTAACAGGAAGGCCGTACGGTGGCTGAATATGCATGCAAGAAGGTCGTACGATGTCTGTCTTTCCCTTCACCTGGTGATGTTGCCAATTACATGTAATGTTGCGATGCAAAACCAGATTTAATGGATGCACACAAAATAATATAACTCCAGATTGCCGAATTAGAGATAAACGCCAGATGCTAATGATGCTTGAAGTAATTCTTGATTCAAACAATAATAGTGCCATAGAACACCGAATGCCAAGTACCAATGATACCACAAGCTGTATTAATGCCAAAGATGCAAATAGATTTTGCAGATGTATACAAAGATGGTGTTTCAGATTCGCTAGATCCGAAACAAACAAATCACAATAGATTTGGTGCACAGTGAAATATCAGAGTGATATTTCCAACGATAGACTAGGGTGGTTGTGAACCATCGAAACTGCAACAAACCAAATAGGGAGGATCTTTCACCTCTGAAATGGCGGACAACAGAACTCCAACTGGAATTCGCAAAGAAAAATTAAATATTCCAAGATGCATATGAACAACTACTTATATGCTGGTCATAAATACTCCTTCAGAGAAACTCCGAGGGTTTACAAAAGAATGTCGACACGACAAACACCTACAAACAATAATAAAAAATGGTCCCCTTTATTAATTAATTAAAGGTCCTTAATAATATCTTTTAAATTGGGACAATTAATTAATTAATTATATTAATTTATTCTCAATTTGGGGACATTACATATCCACACCGCCCAAGGATTGCTTTCCCTCAAGTAATCCATCATCAAGACTTCAGGATTCCAAACTAGGCGCAAACACTGATAACTATAACCACTGGAACCTTCAAGCCGCAACATGACCACATGCATGTGCCTGGAAGTAGGCGAGAAAAGTAACTCTCCATTAAGCTTCCGTTGCTCCACTCTGATATAATTGTTGCCATACCCAAAGTCACCAAGATCCCACCGAAACAAAACAACAAACACATCGATGCTCGATCCCAAGCCAAGTGTGAAGGGTGAAGGCAATATCTGTTGTAAACTCTGTGTTGCTTTTGGACTACAAGCACATAGTTGGATTTAGTTGGTATGAGTAAACCATCATCAAGCTTCGTTTGTGCCACTTTGATATAAATGTTGCCATACCCTTCACTAGGATCCCAACAATGCCAATCGTTGAAATCTTCCACACCATCATGTTCAATAATCTCTTCTAGTATGGCCACAGACACGGAAGTTGACACTAACACCACTGTAATGTTTCGAAGGTGATCTTTGCCCGAAGGTAATTTTGTGAGACGTCCTGAAGGTGATTTCTGTTTAAAGGCATCTCTTCTCGAAGGCAATCTCGGCCCGAAGGCAATCTTGGCCCGAAGGCGATCTCGACTTGTAGGGGATCTTGACCTAAAGGCGATCTTGACCTAAAGGCGATCTTGTCCCGAAGGGGATCTCGATTCGAAGGCAATCTCGGCTTGAAGGGGATCTCGACCCGAAAACAATCTCGGTTCGAAGCGGATTTCGACTTGAAGGAAATCTTGGCCTGAAGGGGATCTCCGCCCAAAGGGGATGTTGATTCGAAGACAATCTCGTCCCGAAGGGGATCTCGATCCGAAGGCAATCTCGGCTCGAAAGGGATCTTGAACCGAAGGCAATCTTGGCCCGAGGGGGATCTCAATCCGAAGGCAATCTCGACTAGAAGGGGATCTCGACCCGAAGGCAATCTCAGCTCAAAGGGAATCTCGATTCAACGAAGGGGATTTCGACCCGAAGGTGATCTCGCCCGGAAAGGAATCTCGACTCAAAGGGGATCTCGATCTGAAGGCAATCTCGCCCTGAAGGGGATCTCGATCCGAAGGCAATCTCGGCCTGAAGGGTATCTCGGCCCGAAGGGGATCTCGATGTGAAGGCAATCTTGGCGGCAAACAGAGTCTCGGTGGTGGGCAGAGGCTCGGCGAGCAAAGCCTCGACAGACAGAGCCTTGGCGACTGATAGGACGTCGACAACGACAATGATGGAGAGAGCCTTGGCGATGTACAGGGCCTTGATGGACAGAGCCTCGGCGGAAAGAGCCTCAATGATGGATAGAGCCTGGGCGGAAAGAGCCTCAACGACGGATAGAGCCTCGACGGACAAAGCCTTAGCGACAGATAGAGCCTTGGCGGCGGATAGAGCCTCGGTGGCTTACAAGGCCTTGGCGGTGGACACAGCCTTGGTGACGCACACAGGCTTGGTGGCGGACAGAGTCTCGGCGTTGACGGTGATGAAGAGAACCTCGGCGGCAGACAGAGCCTCGATGGTGGGCAGAGCCTCGACGGGCAAAGTCTCGGGAAACAGAGCCTCAACGGCAGATAGGGCCTCGGTAGCAACAACGACAAAGAGAACCTCGGTGGCGTATAGAGTCTCGGCAGACAGAGCCTCAGCGGTGGACAGAGCCTCAGCAGCAGACAGGGCCTCGGTGGTGATAGCGGTCACAGCCTCTGTGACAGACACAACTTGCTGCACATAAGGAAGGGCTCCATACTCAACGAATTGGAGGCCTGTCTCATGAAACGGAGCAAAGCTTATGTCATTTTGATCTGTCTAGGTTGTCTTGGCAAGATCCATGCAAGCAACTTTTTCATTTTTTAGGTGTTCTCCACATGTAGGTGAATAGCAAGATTTAGCATATTCTCCAGGAGCAGCCTTGTAGTCATGCCTTTACCCTCCTCGTGTAATGCATCACCCTTAGCTCCGTTATCTACTTTCTCCCACTTGAGCAAATGAGATATTAGTTTTTCTTCACAATGCTTCAATACATTACTGACCAATCTACATGCTGCCATAGATGGGACACATTCTAAATTACGAACAACCCACAACATAGATATGATAGGTTGGGATATTTCATCCATCTCTTCAATGCACGAAATCATAAAGCTCTCCATAGGAACCAAAACCTTAGTATCATGACACTAGTTGATTGTGACCAAGAAGTGATGAAACATATCATTGATCATGTTTTGCAACTCTAGATCTAAGAGGAGGTTACCTTGACATTTGCACAATTCTCCAATATTGTAGATCTCCTGCCAAAAGGGTCACCACTGAAGTGATCAAGGCTCTGAAAGATGTCAACGATCAAATGCAATATTTCTATCATGGTGTTGTCATCATACGGTTCTCTAGGAGCCCAGATTCTCAAGATCTCACTGAGACATATTGCAGCTGCCAACTTCATTTCCTTGTCATGGTGTTTCAATAACCTAGGTTGACTTAAGGCAACCTTAATCGGATCATGGATCCTCTATATAAATCTTGAAGGTAATTGGTCCACCCTACACAAATATACTTCCAGTATATCTAATGGAAGATCAACACCCTTGCTGAGTTCTTTGCCAATCTTTAGTAGTTCCTTCAACCACCACTGTCCATCATTGTTGGGTGCCATATTGTGATCTAAAACCCAAAACCTCTCAATCATCCCAATAGGCTGGCAAGATCACCAACTCTGATGCCAGTGTAATGTACCAATCGACTAATTCCGTCTAAATCCTCTGCAATTCGCTGTATGGAGGTCTGATATGCTGGTACGATGAACAATTTGTTTGTACGGTGGCTGGAAGTGGCCATACGGTTGTTGGGAGTGGCCTTACAGAAGCTGAGATGGCCGTACAGAGGCTCAGACTGAGTTGTACAGAAGAGGTTGTATGATTGTACAGTGGGTATATGGTGATCCATACAAAGTGGCTAATTGGTCGTATGGTGCAACGTGTGGGGCAGTACAATGAGGATTGGGTCATCTATACGGTGTATTTGGGTAAGCTGCATGGTGAGGAAAAGTATGTTTGCATTCATTGATTTATTCTGACGCACTCGAAATTCCAGAACAGTATGATGAATGGGTAAGATAAATGCACAAAACAATGAGACACTAATAATGATGGTCGCCAGTAGGAGTATGAGGTCCTACACCTGGTGTAATATGATGGTCGCCAGTTTGTCGCCTGGTGTAGATGTAAAACCAAATTTAATTGATGCTCAAAAATAATATAACTCTAGATCGCCCAATTAGAGATAAATGCCAGATGCTAATGATGCCAAAAACAATTCTTTATTCAAACAATAATAGTGCCACAGAACGCCGAATTCCGAGTACCAACAATGCCACAAGTTGTATTAATGCCAAAGATGCGAATAGATGTATACAAAGATGGTGTTTCAGAGTTGCCAAATCAGAAACAAACAAAGCACAACAGAGTTGGCGCACAGTGAAATACCGGAGTGATATTTCCAACGGTAGACTAGGGTGGCTGTGAACCACCGAAACTGCAACAAACTAAATAGGGAGGATCATTCACATCCGAAATGGTGGACAACATAACTCCAACTGGAATTCGCAAAGATAAATAAAACATTCCAAGATGCATACTAACAACTACCTACATGTTGGTCATAAATACCTCTTTGGAGAAACTCCTGAGGGTTTACAAAAGAATGTTGACATGACAAACACCTATGGACAACAATAATAAAAATGGGCCCCCCTTTAATTAATTAATTAATTAAAGGTCCATGTATAATATTATTTAAATTCTGGGACCATTAATTAATTTAAAAATAATTTATTAAAAGTGGGGACATTACATTATGAATAATTTTCAAGCATGTGAGTGAATTGTTGATGAGAATTTTCAAGAATGTGAGTGAATTGTTGATGAGCAGTTGAACAAAATTAATTTGCTTGATGTCAAGATATTTTCATGTTGAAAAAAATAGCAAAAAGTTATAAATATTTTGAAACTCAAAAAAAATTGCAAAATAAAATAAGGTAAAAAGCTAGTATGTAGTTGAGAGCCAGTTGGGCTCATCATAGTGCTATTAGATCATTGATCTTGCTAGTTTGAAGAAAAAGAGGGATTACCTATGGCAGACATGTTTGTGCCTGGAATGCATTATATCTGCAGGGGTAGAGCTTCACCCCCACTAGAGGGTAGTGAGCAGGGCCCACAAGTTGAACATATAGGTGACGGGAACAAAAATAATATTGGCAATGATGTTGACAGGGAAGCTAGAGATGCTTTTAGAAATTTAGCAGAGGGTTAGCATCATGTTGCAAATGTTTTGCAACAATTATCAAATACTCTACAACGTATCACATTACTAGGTGATCGTACTAGAGACAAAGGTACGAGGAGTGCTTCAGTCAGCTCGCATAGGTCTAGAGCATATGATAGACAGGATTATAGAGCTGACTCTACAAGCACATATGATAGGCCTCTACGCCCTAGTTTCTTGAGGCCTGAGATGGATGCAGTCAACGTGGAGACAGAGCCAACACCATTTGTTGATGACATGGTAGCACACTTTGCAAAGTGGGATGCTCTTCTAGAAGCAATCAAGAGAAATCTGAATTTTGATAGGTACTTGACACAGAAGAGAGCATTCCAAAGGTAGACCGGCTCTTGACACGAGATAGAGGCCTAGACAGAATGACCTTAAGCAAGCAACCAGCAAGTTGACTCTAGCTCACTTTGATAGAAGTGGGAAAACGATAGCTAGAGCTTGGGTTCACAAGCTGGACACATATTTATCACTTTGTCCTATGTTTGAGGAGGATGCCATACGCTTTGCCATGCTTCATTTACATGGAGTAGCTCATGACTGGTGGTACCATGGGCTATTGTCCCTACGACATGATTAGATAATCTATTAAGAGGAGTTTGTTGATAGGTTGATAGAACAGTTTGACAGGAAGGACCCCGAGACTTATTTCAGAGAGTTAGCTCAGTTGAGGCAGACAGGTGGCCTTGAGGCCTTCATAAGTGAGTTTTAACAGTTATCTGTCATGGTTTATGACATCTTTGAGAGGAGAGTCATGCTCTTCATTGAGTGTTTGACTTAGCCATATAGAGGGTGGGTTAAATCCTTGGATCCACCTACTTTGCGGGAGGCTATGAGAAAAGCAAGTATCTTGAGCCTTTTGTTTCACGTGGCAAGTCTACTTCAAATCCTATTATCACTCTTATAGAAGAGGTACCCCTACCAGTTGTTGACAGAAAGAAATCAGCAGGTAAGCTTGATGAAGTTACTTGAGAGGGTTTGAGGAGGCAACTTTGCTACTGGTGCAAAGAGCCCTATGACAGAGAGCACTCTTGCCCTATGAGGCCTAAGGGAAGGGCAAACCAATATATGTGGGTGTACTCGAGTGAGAGTGAGGCTGAATCTTCACATCAGCCAGCTGGTTCAGAATCAAATGAGGCTCAAAAGGTCTCTATAGAGTTTGGTCTTGATGCCAAACTATCTCCCATAGTGTTGTCCACTGTTGTACCACTTCCCACTGCTTTCAAACTGAGGGGATTAGTGGAAGGACAACCTTGTATTGCTATGATGGACACTGGAGCTACACACAATTTTATTCATGAGAGAGTTGCTAGTCAGTGTGGTCTTCAGGTAGAGGAGTTTGCTGGATTTGGAGTTAGGGTGGCAGATGGCTACACCCTTACCTGTACCAGGCGCATTAATCATCTCTCTTTGTTCTTTGGTGATTATGAGTTGGAATCTGATTTCTATGTGATCGATTTGGGAGAGAGGGATGTGGTGCTAGGGATGCAGTGGTTATAGCAGATTAAGGAGCTCTACCTTAGCCTGAGCTCGATGGAGATGAGATTTGAGTATCGAGGCAGGGAGTATGTTTTATAGGGTCTCACTGAGGGGAGTCTACGCACTGTCCTTTTGTGCTGTAGATAGGGAGTATTTATAGAGGCACAATTCCATTCAGATAGAGAAGGTTACACATCATGTCTCTCATAGCCCACAGTTACCTAGCTTAGATCAGCAGTTGGGAGCAGTTTACTTTGTGAACAATCCTTTGTTTGATATGGATGTCATTGTCTTATGATAATCCGTTGTTTGAGCTCAGTGATGATCCCTTTCAGGTGATGGGTGATGATGATGATGATGATGATGTTTGGAATCCTATTAGTACATCAAGTTATTAGATAGTTTTTGCAGGATGCCAAACAGATCTTGCTGAGCAGTTTACAGAGTTGTACACAGTGAGGAGTGCATATAGCTTTACATTTGATCCTCATGTTCAAGATATCTACCAATTGCAGAGTTCATTAGTGCATCCGTTTGATGACTGGTATGATAGTTTAGTGTCATGAAGACTAGAGGCAAGTCCAGTTTATTGGTTGAGTCACTCTCGTGTGATGTTCCTATTTTAGCATCTTCAGTTCGAGTGTTGAGTTCAGTTTCTTAGACTCTGTTGTTTGTACTGTTGATGATGGAGTTGTCTTTGCAGGAGTTTGGTGATGACAGGGACATTACGCATGTCTATCCATGGGATCCGGGTGGACTGTGCTGTTGCATTGGTTTTCATGATTGCTTGACGACAAGCACTCTTGGGAAGGGAGGACTGTAATGTCCCCGTTTTTAGGCCCTTGAGATTAGCTTATTTCAGTGACCCTCGTAAGCTAATCAGGTTATTAGAGGGGGTCGTTTGGCTGAGCTAGTGGTTGGTTTCCACTCTGGAGATCTTAGATGTTAGGATTTCTCTTCGTTGGTGTCAATTTGGAAGACTTACTATTTATCGTAAGTTTTATTTTTGGTGATCATCTTGATTGCTATGTTTAGCAAAGCCCTTGTGCATTGGTTTCAGTTGATGTGGGATTACTTATGTAGAATCTCTAGTTTGAGGGATTTACTATTTTTAGCAAGTCTAATTTGGTCTAGTTACTATTCCTGACAGGGCAGTGTATGCTCACTGTTGTCAGAGAATTTGATTGCACCACATTTTATTTGAGGTTATTAAATTAAGTTTGCTTTAATTTAATAACTTATGTTCTTTTCATGTTATAATTTGGTGGTGTGTGGGATGAAGCTTCCTCTCAATTTCGAATTCTTATTTGCATTATAAAGCATTGGGAGAATTCAAAATTCTCTACCAATTGATGATTATTATCATTTTCTTTGGAGACTTGTTAGGAAAAAATCGAAACTGAGAGGAAACAAGGGTTTCAAGTGCTGCTGTTTGAAGAGCTGCGTTTTTGTTCACACACCTTGAGTTGGCCGCCTATGCCAATGAATCGTGTTTGGCAATTGTTTATGATTGTAAACTGATGGAAATGGGAGTCTGTTTCAGACAATGTAACACCAATGCTTGGGTTCATCGGGGCGTCGGGACGAGTTTCTAGGACGGGGAGATAAAGGGCCTCAATTTCGGGATGGCCGGGGGACGGTGGGGGGATGGCGGCTGCGGGGTGAGGGGGCAGGGGTGATGGAAAGATTGTCATTGATGTCAAAAGATTGAAAATAATGTTACCATTGATGACATGAGAAGATTACTATTAAAAGACATTAAGATTGTTCAAAGAAATACTTCATTGCAAAGCTCCTCAACATAATATCAAACAGATAAAAGCCTTTGTGCAGATTGTGAGTAGAATTTGAGCAAGATGACTTTATCTAACTACGAAAGTGAGTTTGTATACATTGGAAGAATGAGATCATAAGAAAATAAATCGAGAATTAATAATTATTTTCAAAGGAATTACTAATGCAAATAAATCCCGATATCTAACGCAAGTGAAGGCAATCAGATCTATAAACAATACAGACTAGGATAGACTGCAGAAACATCTTATAAAACATTGTGTAAAATGGTTTGTAAGACAGCAAAGAAAAGAAATACATCCCGATGAAGTGGAAAAACATCAACACTGGATGTCATCATTTCAAATATTTAAACAGAAAAATATTGAGGGTTGATGTTGATATCAAATATTAATCAGAGATATTAAAAAATATATATACAAGACGTCAGCACAGCAAGTCCGTTATGAAAATTAAGAAACGATTAATATTGTGCATATGCTGTCCGCCAAATCATCATAAGTTCTCAGCAATGAGTCAGCCATGAAGTGTTATCGAAACAATAAAAGTCTATCGAAGTATTTAAGAAGAGAATAAAAATGATAATAATAGTGCGATTAAAAAAAGGAGGATTAACTTATTACAAAATAAATTTTTAAAAGGAGACACCCATTCGTAAATGAAAAGATGCATGTAAAACCAAGTTTAGTTATTTTAATAAAAAGTCATAACCTTTGAAAAGAGACATATCCTTTCCTTGAGAATATGAGAATATATAAATAATAAGTCTATTATTTGAACAAAGCAAGTCAGCGGTGAGAGAGAATAAAAGGAAAATTTGAAAGGTAGTTTGTGTGGACAGAAGAGAATGAAGAGTTGATTGAAAATATATAATCAGAATAAAAATCTGATCTATAATTATATAATGTGGTGTCAATGAAGAAAAATATACTTACATATCTTTATTGAAGGCTGACTTCGGAAAGGAATAAAGGTGTATGTGCTGAATTTAAAACTACTATAAAAGAAGAGATATTAAAGTGTCCATCATCAGTTGAGTTAGCAACATTGCCTAGGTGGAAGAGAAGTTTGTGTGCAGTGAGTTGGTGCTCAGGAAGACAGACAGAGGGGGTTGGTGCTTCCAGTGGGTCGGTGCCTGCGAAGTGTGGGAGTTGGAGCTTCCAGTGAGTCGGTGCTCATAAACATATGGGTTGGAGCCTCTAGTAGGTGGGAGCCTACAAATCATTGTAAAAGAACAAATTTATATAAAAGAAATTATTTGTTGTGATTTTCTCCCGCATTGGGTTTCCACGTAAACATTGTGTTACTATGTTCATGTGCATAATTGTTTATTTAAGTATTTGAAGTTATTTTTGGATAAAAGTTTTAAATTGGCAAAATTGTTATTATACTGATTCACCCCCCCTCTCAGTATAATTGTGTGCTCTACAATTGGTATTAGAGCGGGTTCCTTCTATATAGCCTAACCGCTTGAAGGTAAATCTAAAGAGCACAAATGGCTGAATGTTTTCAAAACAAGATACCAACTTTTGATGGGACAAATTATGCATTTTGGAGTATAAAGATGGAAGCATATTTAAATGCTATTGGATTCGATGTTTGGCAATTAGTACTAGATGGTTATACACCACCAGTGACACCACCAACAGATTCAGCCGGAAAGAAGAGAAGTGAAAATAATGCCAAAGCAAAACATGCTATTTTATGCAATCTAGCCGACTCAAAGTTCACAAAAGTTATGCATTGTAAATCTGCAAAGGAGATATGGGACAAGTTAAAAAATATTTATGAAGGGGCCGACAACGTAAAGAAAGCCAAACTTCAAACCCATCGAAGCACATTCGAAAGCCTGAAAATGAAGGAAGATAAAGACATAGCTTCATTCCTTTCTCGTGTTGACGAAGTTGTCAATTCAATGAAAGCCCTTGGTGAAGATGTAGAGGAATAGTCTGTGGTTGAAAAGATCTTGAGATCTCTACCTATTAAATTTGATTCTAAAGTGTCAGCAATCGAGGAGAGGAAAGATCTGGACAAACTTACAAAAGATGAGTTACATGGAATTCTTACCGCTTATGAAATGAGGGTTGGAGGCAAGGGACCGAAAAAGGAAATATCATTCAAAGTTTCTAAAAAGGGTAAAAGCAAAAAACAAATCTCAAGTGATAGCTCAAGCAGCGAAACCGATGAAGGTGAAGCTCATTTCTTAAGAAAATTGAAAAAGGGAAGTGGAAAATATAAGGGGAAATTCCCTTTCAAATGCTTTAATTGTGGAAAGGTAGGACACTATGCTTCAAAATGTCCCCAAAATGATGATGATTCAAGTGAAGATGAAAAGCAAGCATACACTAAGAAAAAATGGAAGAATAATAATAAATTTAATAAAAAGAAAAAATATCAAAACAAAAATAAAAAGAGTTTTTATTCCAAAAAGGACAGCTCTTCGGATGAAAGTAGCGAGGAATGCCCAAGTGATGAGGAGGTTGAAATTTTATTCATGGCTGAAGCAGACACGAGTGATAATCTTGAGGAAGAAGAAGACGAATCATGCAATGAGGAAGAGAATGTTGATCTTGAAGAAGAACTTCATTATGCATACAAACAAAATGAAAAATTGAAAAGAAAAGTAGTGAAGTTTAAAGAAGAAGCTATGGAGAATCTAGAAGCATTAAAGAAATCAGAAAAAACAATTGAAGATCTAAAGATCCAATTAGAAGAAACCAAACAAGCTAAAACTGATCTAAAATTAGAAATTGAGAAATTAAAAGGGGAGTTGGAGGAAAACACCATCAAACTGCACAATAGTCTCAAGTTTGGAAAGAGTTCAGAAATCCTAATTGATATCATTGATAGTCAAAAGCCCTCTTCCAGCAAAACAGGGGTTGGTTTTGAAAGAAACTCAAAGAGTAACAATACATTCAAAAGTTTCATAAAAGAGGGAAGCAACATAGTCGTAAATGAACTATCAAAAGAGGACAAGCTTAAAGGATATAAGGACTGCAAGAAGAATGAAGAGAATGATGTTCATAAGCCCCGTCATAATTTTCGTGGCTACTGCTACTCTTGCAATTGTTTTGGTCACAAAGCACTAGAATGTAGAATACCAAAACAAAATATGAATGAATGGAAAAGGCCATATCATAGAGAACATTTCTCTTACCCGTTCAATGGATATTGCTACTCCTGCAACAAGTTTGGTCATAAAGCACTAAACTGCAGAAGCAAAGAGAAGAACACTCCAAATTTTAGAACTCAAAATGCTTTTGCTCCATTGGTTGATTTAGATATTCTATGTTCAAAATGTAACAACTTTGGACATGCTGCCTGTTAAAATTATACAGGAAAACTTTCAACACAGAATAACATCAGCTACCCTAGGAAAAACCCTCATAAGCAGAGGGAAACAACCCAGCAAAAGAAAACCTTTTATTAATAGAAGAAATACATGAATACAATCTCAACTGAGAGAAGCTCTCTACATCGATCAATCAGCTGAAACTCAAAGAAAACTCTTTGCTAAGAACGATAAGTTCTGAGAATCCAAACTTTCCACAAGATAATAATATATAGAATGTTATAACGCTGAGCAATGCCTTACAAAACTATCTCAGACCTGCAAATCGCATAGAATCACAATGATCAAAGTATATCAATCACTTGGCACATGAAATCATCTGCAATAGCTTCAGACGTCACAACCAAGAATCATTTTCGCACTAGCTAAACACAACCCCATGTTACACGAAGGGTCAACGGTAGTTACACTTGCCATTTTGCATTCCACCGAACATACAAGCCACCCGATCACTATGAACTTGCGACGCTTAATCTTCCTTCGTAAATGACATGAATACAGCAGAAAATGCTTACTGAAGAGTAACCGAAGGCGAGAGGAATGACAGCTGTGAAAGGCCCGATAATATGAAGGAGGCCAGCGTGGGAGAGGAAAGCATAAGGAAACCGATGACAGCTGTGTGGGCCCATCGAATATGAGGGAGTGCTTCCACCGTGGAAGAGAAGAGCTTCCGAGAACGCCATCTATTATTCACTGAAGACAATAGTCCATACAAGACAAAAACACTATATTCCACTAAACATAAGGAAGAGACATTACATAAGCAATGAATCGTAAAGAACAATTCATATAAAGCTATAAATTTAACACTGCCCACCAACGTAGAACAATCTTTCCTACGAATCAAGCAAAGAAAGATCTTCCTAAAAAGAAGGTTTGGAAAAAGAAAGAAAAGTCACTATTTGTTCAAATAGCTTTACATGCCCAAAATAAGAAAGATAGGTGGTATGTTGATAGTGGATGTTGAAGACACATGACAGGAGACAAAAGCAAATTCATTTCCTTTGAACCAGCTAGTGAAGGATCAGTAAGATTTGGTGACAACTCAAAACGAAAGATAAAAGGAAAAGGAACTCTTAGTCTAGATCATGGAAAAACCAAAACAACGAATGTGCTATATGTAAAAGGGCTAAAAGAAAACTTACTAAGTGTAAGTCAGCTTTGTGATCAAGGGCATAATGTAACATTTCATCCTAAAGGTTGTGAAATTAAGGATGGAAAAGTGATAGCTAATGCTTGTAGAACTGCAAACAACTTGTATATTTTACAAGAGATGAATGATGAAAGATGTTTTTTTGTACAAGAAGATGAAAATTGGCTATGGCACAAAAGATTGGGGCATTTAAACTTTGACAACATTGTCAAAATCAGTTGTAAAGGAGCTGTAAGAGATATACCAAAGTTATCAAAACCTACAAATATCATTTGCAAACAATGCCAACTAGGGAAGCAAACAAGAAGTACATTCAAAGCCAAGGAGTACTCTACATCAAAAGCACTTGAACTCATTCATTTAGACCTTTGTGGACCAACCAGGACAAAAAGCTTATAAGGAGAAAAATACTTCATACTATTTATTGATGACTACTCTAGGATGACTTGGGTAGCTTTTCTAAAAGAGAAATCAGAAGCCCTTGACAACTTCAAAGCTTTCAAGGAACTAGTTGAAAATGAAATGGATACAAAAATAAAATGTCTTAGAATGGATAGAGGAGGAGAGTTTACTTCCCACGAATTTGATGAATATTGTGAAAAGAATGGTATAAAAAGACAACTTTCAGCACCTAGAACCCGCCAACAAAATGGAGTTGTAGAAAGGAAAGATAGAACTGTTCAAGACATGGCAAGGGCAGTGCTAAATGAATCAAAGATAGCCGATTCCTTTTGGAAGGAGGCTGTACATACAACAGTCTACATTTTGAACCGTGCACAAATAAGAGTAAATCATGATAAGACACCTTATGAGCTATGGAAAAGAAGACCTGCAACAGTCAAGTATTTTAGAGTCTTTGGAAGCACATGCTATATAAGAAGGGATGAAGATGACTTGGGTAAATTTGAAGCTAGAGTAGATGAAGGGATCTTTCTTGGATATTCCTCTAAGAGTAAAGCATATAGATGTTACAACAAAAGACTCCACAAGATTGTAGAAAGTGCAAATGTAAGGATTGATGAAGGAAAACAATTTGAAAAGGTAAAAGAAAATGCTGAAATACCAAGTATATGTGAAGAAGAAGAAGATCCAAAAGAGGAAGAAGAAAAAGAACTAGAACTAGAAGGCTCCAAAACCCCTTTGAAAGCAAAAACTCCCTTGAAGACACCAGCAAAGACTCCATCAAAATTTGTTCAGAGAAATCATCCTGAAGACTTGATAATTGGAGACCCAGATAAGGAAGTCCAAACAAGAAGGAAATTTGTCAACACTACTGAGCATGCACACTTTTGTCTTTTATCTAAAATAGAACCAAAGAACTTCAAATAAGCAAGTGAAGACAAGCTTTGGGTAAAAACAATGGAGGAAGAATTGAACCAAATCGAAAGAATAATACTTGGGAAATTGTTCACAGACCAAAAGACAAAAATGTCATTGGAACTAAATGGGTGTTTTGGAATAAAATGAATGAAAATGGAGAAGTCACAAAGAACAAAGCTAGACTTGTTTGTAAAGGCTATGCTCAAGTAGAAGGAGTGGATTTTGAAGAGACATTTGCCCTAGTTGCAAGACTAGAAGCAATCCAAATGTTCTTAGCATTTGCAAGTCATAAAGCATTCAAGGTTTACCAAATGGATGTAAAATCAGCTTTCCTAAATGGAGACTTAGAAGAGGAAGTGTATGTTGAATTACCTGAAGGATTTACATATTCAGAAAAGGAAGATCACGTGTGTAGACTAAGAAAAGCACTTTATGGGCTAAAACAAGCTCCAAGAGCTTGGTACTCAAGATTGGACAAGTATCTTCTCGATCAAGGTTTCAAAAGAGGAATGGCAGATAGTAATCTATACATTAAATCTGAAAATGACAAACTTTTGGTATAGTAGTATATGTGGATGACATAATATTTGGAGGAGGTAGTGACAAAATGTGTAAAGAATTTTCCATGAATATGCAACAAGAATTTGAGATGTCCATGCTTGGAGAATTATCTTTCTTTCTTGGATTGCAAATTGAGCAATCAAGTAAAGGAATATTCATTTCTCAAAGCAAGTATATCAAAGAAATATTGAAAAAGTGTAATCCAGTAAGCACTCCCATGATTACAGGATGCAAGCTTAGCAAAAAGGATGAATCCCCTGATGTAAATTAAGCTGAATATAGATCTATGATTGGAAGGTTGTTGTACCTAACCGCCACTAGACCTGACATCTTGCAAGCAGTTGTAGTTATAGCTCGATTCCAAGCAATGCCAAAAGAAAATCATGTTCTAGCAGTTAAAAGAATAATTAAGTACCTAAAACGCACTATGGATCTTGGTTTATGGTATCCAAGAGGAAAAGACTTTTCACTCACAGCCTATATAGATGCAGATTTGGGAGGCAATATTGATGATAGAAGAAGTACAAGTGGAGGAGCATTCTTCCTTGGTAACAGTCTAGTATCATGGTTAAGCAAGAAACAAGGATTGGTAACTTTATCTACCGCAGAATCCGAGTATGTTGCAGCAGTAGCAAGCTGTACACAAGTGCTTTGGATGAAGCAAACTCTAGGAGATATCAAGATTGAATTTGAGAATCCTATTCCCATCTTTTGTGACGACACAAGTGCAATCAGCATATCAAAGAATCCAGTCATGCACTCGAAAACAAAGTATATTTCAATCAAATATCACTTCCTAAGAAAACAAGTACTTGAGAAGCAAGTCAAGTTGGAATACATTAATACAAAAGAGCAAATAGCGGATATCTTCACAAAACCACTTCCAAAAGAAACTTTTGAGTACCTAAGGGCGAAATTGGGAGTAATGTCACTCGCATCCATCCATTAAAGGTTTCATGAGAAGCATGTGTTCAGGGGGAGCTAGTCTCTAGCCTTGGAGAGCCTTTGCCATTGATGACAAAGGGGGAGAGATTGAAGAAGATGGGAGCAGTGAACTAAGGGGGAGTCTTGCACAATCAATACCATATATCTGAGAAGTTGCCATCAATGACAAAGGGGGAGATTGATGGAAAAATTGTCATTGATGTCAAAAGATTGAAAATAATGTTACCATTGATGACATGAGAAGATTACTATTAAAAGACATTAAGATTGTTCAAAGAAATACTTCATTGCAAAGCTCCTCAACATAATATCAAACAGATAAAAGCCTTTGTGCAGATTGTGAGTAGAATTTGAGCAAGATGACTTTATCTAACTACGAAAGTGAGTTTGTATACATTGGAAGAATGAGATCATAAGAAAATAAATCGAGAATTAGTAATTATTTTCAAAGGAATTACTAATGCAAATAAATCCCGATATCTAACGCAAGTGAAGGCAATCAGATCTATAAACAATACAGACTAGGACAGACTGCGGAAACATCTTATAAAACATTGTGTAAAATGGTTTGTAAGACAGCAAAGAAAAGAAATACATCCCGATGAAGTGGAAAAACGTCAACACTGGATGTCATCATTTCAAATATTTAAACAGAAATATCGAGGGTTGATGTTCATATCAAATATTAATTAGAGATATTAAAAAATATATATACAAGACGTCAGCACAGCAAGTCATTTAAAGTAGAAAATCCGGAACATGGTTCAAACTTCTCATATACGTCAAAGTGTTGTCCGTTATGAAAATTAAGAAACGATTTATATTGTGCATATGCTGTCCGTCAAATCATCATAAGTTCTCAGCGATGAGTCAGCCGTGAAGTGTTATCGAAACAATAAAAGTCTATCAAAGTATTTAAGAAGAGAATAAAAATGATAATAATAGTGCGATTAAAAAAATGAGGATTAACTTATTACAAAATAAATTTTTAAAAGGAGACACCCATTCGTAAATGAAAAGATGCATGTAAAACCAAGTTTAGTTATTTTAATAAAAAGTCATAACCTTTGAAAAGAGACATATCGTTTCCTTGAGAATATGAGAATATATAAATAGTAAGTCTATTATTTGAACAAAGCAAGTCAGCGGTGAGAGAGAATAAAAGGAAAATTTGAAAGGTAGTTTGTGTGGACAGAAGAGAATGAAGAGTTGATTGAAAATTTATAATCAGAATAAAAATCTGATCTATAATTATATAATGTGGTGTCAATGAAGAAAAATATACTTACATATCTTTATTGAAGGCTGACTTCGGAAAGGAATAAAGGTGTATGTGTTGAAATTAAAACTACTATAAAAGAAGAGATATTAAAGTGTCCATCATCAGTTGAGTTAGCAACATTGCCAAGGTGGAAGAGAAGTTTGTGTGCAGTGAGTTGGTGCTCAGGAAGATAGACAGAGGGGGTTGGTGCTTCCAGTGGGTTGGTGCCTGTGAAGTGTGGGAGTTGGAGCTTCCAGTGAGTTGGTGCTCATAAACATATGGGTTGGAGCCTCTAGTAGGTGGGAGCCTACAAATCATTGTAAAAGAACAAATTTATATAAAAGAAATTATTTGTTGTGATTTTCTCCCGCATTGGGTTTCCACGTAAACATTGTGTTACTATGTTCATGTGCATAATTGTTTATTTAAGTATTTGAAGTTATTTTTGGATAAAAGTTTTAAATTGGCAAAATTGTTATTATACTGATTCACCCCCCCTTCTCAATATAATTGTGTGCTCTTCAAGGGGGGGTGTTGTATAGTGAAAAAAATAGAACTTGAAATGCTAGTTATGAAATGATGTTTCAGTACAACATACCAAATTGAAATACTTGAACATAGCAAAATTGCAACACGAACCAGAACCATTGAATATTCAACATAGTAACATAGTACATACCCAATATTAACACTCAAAAATAAAAATTCAAATAGAAATTCAAGTACTCGTCCCGCCGTCAGCGTGGTTGTGAAATGGCAGAGGTGTGGGTACTCGAGTACTCCAAGTACCCGGTGCGGGGACATTTTGGGGATGGGTACTTTGAGGTTTTTAGGGGGGTGCGAGTCCCCGGGTTTCACTGGTTTCAGAAGTACTGTACATTGAATGTAAGGAGCATTGCCTACATAGCTGCGTTGGTTTCATTGAAGTTGCCGACAGGTGTATTCATGATTAGCAACCGATTTTACATTGTGGAAAGCAACTATAGTGGTGCGCCTTGATTCTTAGCGACGTATCATTCCATTGAAGGCTGCATGTTCATTGCCAAGGAGCTGCGTGTTCATTCCCAGGGAGTTGCGTATCATTCCAAGGAACTGGCGTCACATATCTGAGAAGCCTCTTTAAAAAGGTGCTGCATCTTACTAACATATGAATGATTATGAATAATTTTCAAGCATGTGAGTGAATTGTTGATGAGCAATTGAACATAATTAATTTGCTGTTTGATGTCAAGATATTTTCATGTTGAAAAAAATTGCAAAAAGTTGTAAATATTTTGAAACTAAAAAAAATTGCAAAATAAAATAAGAAAAAAGCTAGTTTGTAGTGGAGAGCTAGTTGAGCTCATCACAAGTTATTGGGAGTTTGTCGACTAGAGCACTATCTATTGATATCATTGCCCTTAGGAGTAGATTTAGATCCTTCTCACTCTTTCCCTTTTAATTTTAATTCATTTCAGTTGTGTCTGTTTGAAGAAGCATCACAGGATTGCAATTCCGACGTAGAAGTTCCAGCCAGCAGAGGTGAAGAATGATTCAAACATAAGGCCCTTTAGATTACCATCATATCACAATGACCATTGAGCTTATTCGTAAAAAAAGGAACCTTGGAATCACATGTATGATCTTTCACATTCTTAGCATACACTGGATTTTGTTCAAGAGAGGATAAGATACTTTGGTATTTTATTCTGTGTTAGTGTGGTCATAAAACATCCATGAACAAGTCCCCAGGTGTGAACCTTCTTCGAAGAGTGTGCACATGCACCTATCTTTGCGACCTTAACCAATTTCTGGATTTTAAAGCTTCCTTCTTTCATCAAGACAAGTGTCCTCAAGAGCCTCTTTCCATAATCTCGCAAACAGGAGAACATGAAACAAAAACCAGGGTAGATAGTACAATGCCTTCTAACTGCAACTTAACCTATGTACCTGTTAGTGAATAGATTGGTCTTCATATTAATATTTACTTATTAACTCCATTACCCTCTTTTCTGAAGACACAAAAGTTCATAACAGTTGGGTAGGTTCAATAATTGACCTCCCTCTGAATTGTATGAGGTACAACTCCATCACTAGATATTCAATGAATCCCTAAACTAAAACACATATACATGCTTTTAACCTAAAAGCATAAAGGTATCACAACTCATTCTTGGATGAGAGGCCAAAAATAAAATGATTATGATGATAACAAATAGGATGAGAAGATAATAAAGACCTTCAAGAATCTAGTGATTCGGGACTTCATTAGAAGATGGTAGCAACAAGAATCCATCAAGTCATTCACTCAAAGAAATCACAACACATGAAATTTGAAGAAAACATTCGCAAAGAAACATTCCTCAATTCAATCCCAAATAACACAGATTCAGATTGCTTTCACGGAACTATTTCGTATTGCATTGATTCAAAGCTCAATAACAAAACAATCTCCAAAGTATTAGATATTGATTTAGTTTAAACATTACCACCAAAAATGCAACATTCAGTATCCACTAACAAAGAGTAAAAACTGTAATGTCTTTTCTTTATCTCTATCCTCTAACCCCCTGTAGCACACAGTCTGTAGAAAAGAAGCCGAACCTCCCACAATCTGGACCCCCCATGCTTCGTCGAGCCTCTTCCCATTAAAAGGCATGGTGGGACATCATTCGGTTTTCATAACCGAATCTTGGATTTATATGATCCTTCACTATTGACTAATTCCCATGGTTTTTTTTTTTATATTATCCCTTTTGCAAATGTGAAAACATTAAAACTACGTGCTTGTATTAAAAAGAGACGCCAGTCTTTTTATTAGTGATTAAGCGACATAGATAGGAGGTGTCTTGTTTTTAATAAATTGAGATACGTCTTTCCACCACCAATTCATTTGGCCCATCTTTGATTTCGAACCAACCCATGTAATTTATCAAAATTTCTAAATGCCATGCTAGAAGTTTCCTGTGCACTCTAGCATTGGGTCAAATAGTGCCTTTAAAGCTTATGCGCAACAATAGGTCTCTCCAAACGACTTCTCTGCATTGCCTATAGCTCCAGGGAGTGTCGCCTTTTGACATAGATCAATGAATTTGAATATTGGTGCGAACCTGTGATCATCCCTTTGTACATCATTACCAAACAAATTCGAGGCATCATGTTTGCTACATACCTTTGGACATTTTGTCAAACAAATCACATGTAGTGTCTATGCGGTAATACAAAACCAATCTGATATCATTTTCTTTGAGCATTGCAAGAAATAAACATCCCAACACTCATTTGAGGTTGGGGAATTGTTGTTAAGCAATTAAGGCTTTCAAACGCCCTGGCTCAGAAATATGGGCAAGTCAGGGGCATTGAGAATGCCGTTTCTCATACCATTCGCGAGCGGGTTCGTACTATTATCACAGAGTTAATGGAGGATCTCAAGAACCAAGTTGAGCGTTGGACAAATTACGGGGGTGCCAAAGAATTACGAACATAAGACATGTCTGTTGCCCGATACATTCGGTGTATTAAAACACCATTTATACCGCGCTGACAATTATTCTTGGCCATTTTGATAAGTACCCAAACTCGGCATATTCCCCTTCTAATTCTTTTTCACGGGCCCTGCATGTTATTGACCATCAAACTGTACATCCCAATGGGACATGCATCCAGTCCTGAGCCTTTCAATGACAACTTGGCACTTGGAAGATTGGACACAGGTGCGTCTGCTGTCGTGTCGTAGCTTTACAACACGAGTATGAGCTTGTTCTTGGACACCAATTTATTTACATGAGATTGAACCCAGCCTTATATTCACCTTTGAGAGGGTTAAAAAGTTCCTATATCCACCTTTATACTGAAGAGGGGTTTGTACTCCCGGTTCGTTCACTACATATAAATTTCACCTTGAGTGGTTATTCTTCATCTGCTTATTCACATGCAATTGTAGCTCAAACAAAAACTGCCAATGAGAAAGTGCTTGATCCTCGGTATCAACTGATTCCAACAATAAAATAAAACCCAAGCATTATTTGAGTCCCATGCTAGACCACATGATGAGATGGAATTATTGTGCATTTCATATGTCGACGCTCCTTGCCGATTATACCTGAACCTTACACATCGATTTGTGAATCCCTTCCAAACCAATTAGCTAAACTCGACCTTTGAACCTGAACTTCTGAATCACTGAACCTCTGTACTGAACTCGATCACATTTGAAATTGATGAGCCTGTGAAGCCATTTGAACCTGGACATGATGATCTCTGCATAGTTTCCCTTTGCAAAAGATTGTTATGTAATGACACAAACTTGACCTCTGACCATTATAAATAAGAAATCTGCTTAGAAGTTGAAATTTCATATTGGGGGGGGGAAGAAACCATATGTCAGCTAACAGCACCATTCCCTAGTTTAGATGATTTTTATCATTAAGGTAGTGTTTTTAGACCTTGTGACATTGAATGAACTTTAAATTTAGTGGATTGGAACTCATCTCTTGATAGTGTAAATCTTTATTGTCATCGATGTGTTCTGTTTTTTTTCCAAAGTTGGATATAGCGATGGTTGATCCAATAAAAATTAAGCCTTGATTATTATTTCTAGTCATCATTTGACCTCGAATTTTTTGCATCACCCATTATTTGGTTGGCATTTTTTGTGGCAATAAACATGAGGGCAATCATATTATCTTGTGATATTGATATTAGGATTCAATTGTGTAGTTTTTGAGTCAAACTCATTGACCCATGTTTCATGAGTAGTGGTTCACAAGAACGCATCTCTCATGACTTGTTGTGGAGAATATCTCCTACTTATCAATTGATGAGCTTAAGGGGATTTATAATGAATGGTTCATAAGGCACAACTTTTGCTGAAGGTTTTGCAAATGGGGTTGCGAGCAAAGTGGGTTTAACCTTGTAGGAAACTACATAGCTAAGCATGCTTGAGTTGGAGCAGTACTGGGAGAAGTCCTGGTGCTTCATCTTTGTGAGCATCACCTAGATGCTAAGTTTCTGGTCTTGGTTTGGGTTTGGATTCTAGTTTGAGATTTGTTCAAAATATTTTTGGGGTGGGTTCAGGTTTGTTTTGGGTTGGTCCGTACAAAATCATATATATATATTCAACAGAAAATAAGTTCATACACCACTATGCTAATAGTAAAGCAACAAAGCAAAATACACCACCATATCAATGTTTCAGTTCAAAAATAATAATGCCAACATTAACAATCAGCCATCACTGATCAAATATCATCAAAAGTCATCAAACATATAATCATCTTCCTTCTGTGGCAAATTTGAAGCACAAGCAATGCCACTAGCATTGGTACTAGGAATATCAGCCTCAAGAGAAGCCTCATTATAACTAGGTAGCTCATGATCATCATTATCAACTACAAGTGCATCAAGGCGGGTAGTTGAATCATCCAACTCCTCACGCTTTGGTTCAACATTCCAATGCTTTGCCTCCCCTTTTTGTAGGTATTGTCTTTGTGTGTTAGGAGCCTCAAGTTTGAATGCACATAGACCAAGTCATCTGCCTTATTGGAATGTAGTCTAGTGTGATTTATTAAGTGGATGAAGTATGTGCTCCAGTTCCTCTCGGATGACGATGAACTAGCAACCTATCAAGGTTTTCATTTTTGTAATTAGAGAGTTAAGAGTTATGAATAAAATTTTTAAATATAAATTCAATATTCATTAACAAGAATTTAGAAATTTGAATCTTAAGAGTTAAGCACTTGTGAAAACTTTAATGGCAACGGGTTGTAGGTGCTCGTATATTTCTCCATGGAAGTACCACCATTAATGAGCATCAACATTTTTCTTGTCTTCAAGAGTGTCAAGATCACAATCATCTGTGCTTGCAAAACTCATGAATTCAAACCTCACCATAGGCTGTATGGGATCGGGGAAGAGTCTATAAAGGGCTGCATTGTACTTGTGAGCAACTTCAGGATCTCTATATGGGGAAACTCTAGTGCTACTCTCATTAAGGAGTACTTGACTATTGTACTTGGGGCTCAATGCAAAGGCAACGAGATGCAAAGGGATAGTTATTTTGTTCCATCTCTCTGCCATGATTTTCTGTAGGTCCTTGAAGAATGTTTCTTCAAGATCTTGCTCTTTCTCATTTATGGTTTTTTTCATATTCTCAATCATGGAGTCTATACCATCATATACCTCACCTAAGCAAGGCCCATCCATGTTAGGGTATTAGATCATGCTCAATATAGGCTCAATGAATCATAGGAGGTACTTAATATGATCCCACCAAGAGTCATCTAGTATCATTGTGTAAAGAGCCTGACTAGCTCTTGGCTCCAGGAAATTCAATTCTTTGAAATAGATAACACTTCTACAAAATTTTATCAAGGAAAATATATAACTTGGATATTTCTTCACAATTATAATATCATAAATTTCAAATAATCCATTTATAAATTAAACTCACAGGTATGAATATACAAAGAATTTGTAAATTCAAATTCTAAAAATTAATTCCATCAAAAAATGGCACCTGGCAAGAAAAGTATGCGTGCTGAATGATGAATAAACTCCAGGTGTTATCACGCAGCCCTAGGAAGAATTTCGCAGCTCAAGGAATCAAAACACTGCCTCCTAGGAAGAACTCGCAGGCAACAAAGGACTCCACACAGCTGTTTGAAATCAGAACGTGGTTCCCTGAAATTGAAATGCAGCTTCCAAATAATTAATGCAGCTTGTATTTATTGGTAGGCAGCCGTACAGTCAATGCAGCAATCATAAGGAGATACATCAGCCTCTCTTACTCAACAATGGCATCCAGATAAGAGAAAATCGAACCCAGCTATAGAAGTAATGAATTCAATTTATTCTTGAACCAAATTGATATACATCAGCATCAATTCGCAGCCATGAATTATCAAAATTTCTTCAGTAGAATCAAATGCACAATTCACCACGACAAGAATGATTCAAAGTGTAGCAGAGAGGAATCAGTCCTCAAACCCTTGTTGAAAGCTTTCAACAAAAGACTTCATAATTTTTATCAAAATGAACAATGGATCCTTTTCCTTTCACAAAGCATTGCTTTTATAATTCAAAAGTGTCTTCTCTCACACACTTTTCACTTAAAACAATTTTTATACTTAGGCACATATTGAATAATATAATTTATTAATTTATTTGGCTCCAAAAAAGGCCTTTTCACCAATATCATGAAATTATGATAGGCAATGTCCCTGTTTCTTGTGCCCAAGATTTAAAACTTTTCATCCTGGTTCCAACAAGCTATAACACTAAGGTATCCAACATATAATACCAACAAAAATGGCAACCTTAGCAAATTTAATTAAATAATAATAATAAACCACTCGTCTTGCAAAAACAACTGAAGAAGCGTTCGAATCGAAATCTGTCTGCACAGGATTGATCCAAATGATGAAAGATGATGAATGAACTTGATGGGGTGACTTACTAAAAATAGACGCTCTCTCCAAGATTCTTGGAGCCCAAACCGGAAGCCAGAAATGAAAACTGAGAGCATCATTCAACTCCTCTAACTCATCTGAGCTCATCGGAACTATCCATTGACTTACTATAAATAGTAAGTTCAGACCAATGACCCTCTAAACACCTCACCAGACCACGAGGATCACAATTATGACTTGGCACCATCAGATCAATGACTTGCAAAAAATGGGGACATTACAGTCCTCCCTCCCCAAGATTGCTTGTCCCCAAGCAATCACCGGAATAAGAAACATCACAATCCACTTGGATCCCATAGAAAAAAGTATATCGTGCCACTAACATCAATTATAGGCTCCTGTAACATCACCCAAAATACAAATCGGATAATTCTGTAAAGAGACCCAAAACAACCACTCACCCAAACTCCTGTACTGAATCTATCTCTGCCTGGATCCCGAAAGAAGTGAACTTTAGGATCATCTAAAACCAAGATGTATGGGAGACTCAGATCCCATACACATTGAACTCCCCCTGCGCTCCCAACTGACCTGTACTGAGTGTGTAGACCATTTGCACAACAGTGATGAGCACCCCTAAACAAAGCTGTACCAGGACCTGGATATCCACACACTGCATAATCTTTATAGTCACCATAACTTTGCAAGTCACCTGCTACTGACTTGCAGCCAAAACTCCCATCAACTACTGATGGCGAGAACCCATCCCATAATGGATGATAAGGACTAGGAGCCAAACTACCCTTGCGAGAGATGAAATCTTCTACCTGTGGGTCAAAAAACAAATGATGAACATGCCCCACCGCATACAGCCAGTCGGAAACCCCAATCTCTGTCAATAGCTCATCATTGCCAAATTGGGAATCATGGGATGGCTCCAATCTCTGACTCCGCATAACTGCAGGCAGAGTAAGAACTTGAGCAACTCTCTCAACAAACCCAACCTCGAAATCCCTGTTGATGCAGGGGCATCTCTGATGCATGACCAAGACCATTTGATAGCAAGAGGTTGCCATGACTTCAAGGAATCAAATCCTAGCAATTGGAGCATAAGAAGTCAAGGAGTCAAATCCATGAAGTCACCTTGGAACCTTGTGATGAAGGATTGAGATGTTTTAAGATGTTTTCAATAGTTTAGTGTTTAAGTTTTCTTGTTTGTAATAATGGTTAAAGGATTGATTAAACTCTCCTTATAACCCATCCACATGTATGACTATGACCCCTTGGTATTGTTATAAACCTTGGGTATCATTAGTCCTTGGATGCATTTTGTTTTAATAGGTGTTTTAGGAGTTTTGAAAGTCAAAATAACTTTATTAAGTTCCTAAAGTTTCATATCATACTTTTAACCTTCTCGGCAAAAGTGGTTTGAACAAAAAAATGCAATGCAACTTTTAAAAGTTGCTTAAACAAACTCTGTTTTGTTTGGGATTAGTGATTCCAACCATATGATGGTTGCATTAATGGTTTGCAGAGCCTTTTTAGGCCTGAAATGATCGAAGAAAGGGAGACAAGATCTTTTGTAAGAAGTTTGCTTTCAAAACAAATAAAAAATAAGACTGTTTCAAGCCTTTTTCCTGTGTTTTCAGCAGTTTCTGTGCATTTTCTTCAAGTACTGTACGGTGTACGGACGTGAAAGGGAGGCAGACCTGCGTGGAAGTTGAAATAGTGACATTTGGTGCTTTGAGGATTGGTTTGATTGTTTAACCTTGTCTCATATCTAAGTTATTTCAAAGTTGCTGTGCATTGTTTGTAAAACCCTCATTTTCAGGGTAGTGACTGTTTTCATGGCTATAACTTGAGTTTCAACCGTTGAAAATTCTTTATTCTTGGCAAGATGAAGGTTAGACATGTATATTTTCATATTACAAAAGCTTTGGAACAGGATATGAAGTCTGAGGGTTTTGGGAGTAGGCCCTAGTTCAAGAATCATAGTGTTCTTGACTAGAAAATTGATGAATTGTGAAAAATCAGAGCATAGTAATGGATGATGGAGCACAAAATCTATTTTTTATGAATGCCTAGAGTGAAGTGAATGTTCTAAAACTCTAACCTTGGTTTCATGAAAGCATTTTCAGTGACTTTGTTAAGAAACCCACACCTAAGGCATGCATTAGGTCTGCAGGACTTTATGAAGAAACTGAGGTGCAGGAGTGAGATCAGGGTCTGAGTTTTGGAGGTCATTTAGAACACCAAAAAGGGTGTCTAGAAAACATATAAGTTCATTTGGTCATTTGTTAAATTGCAAAGTTATTGGGGTAAAGCAGGTTTAAGAGACCTAGTTGAGTTCCTAGGTGCTTTAAGGATTTCCAAGTTCCAAGCTTTTGGGTGATCAACCAATGGTTGAAATTGTTTATTTTAATGATGTTAAAGATGATCATGACTTCTGAATGGTCTGTCATTGCCTAAAACAGTGAGAGTCTTATTGGATGGAAAAACAGGGAACTTGTCCCTAAGAGCTCATTTTGAATCAAGTTGGATTGAGTGTCTAAGTTGTTGAGGGTACAATGAAACCTTCTAATCCATGTTATTGCAGAGTTTACACCTTTCCATATTGGGATCAAAACCTAAATGAGTGATTGAACCAATTTGGTGTCTTGAAATTGGGTTGGGCTAAAGACCAAGTTTCTTGCTGACCACTCTGCATCACCTGTGCAGTTTGTCCCTACCATGTGTCTGGGGTGCTCGCTTGCGAGGCCGTCCTGGGGTTACCCCCTTAACGCGGGGAGGTGCCGTTTACTATCAGTCTAGGCTTTTGGTGCAACGGTTACTAACTTGGTATCAGAGACGAAGGTCTCCAAGTCGAGACCCGCAGAGCATGGTGGGCTGTGATGTCCCAGAGTGGGCCCCTAATGGAAGGTGACGTAGGTCTGTCCATGCGGTTTGTCCCTACCACGTGTCCGGGGTGCTCACTTGCACCCTCAGATCATGCTCAATATAGGCTCAATGAATCACATGAGGTACTTAGCATGATCCCACCAAGAGTCATCTAGTATCGTTGCCTTAATTGTAGCTGTCCTTGTACTACTAGATTGCCTCCATATGCTCCAATTAGCACTAGTTACCATTCTAGACAATGCCTCTTGAACCTTCGCAAGACGTCTCAAAACATCAATGTTGGAGGCAAAATGGGTCTGAACAACCTATTTCGAAATCAAAAGGATAATAAAGTAAAATCAAAATGAAAATTAAAGACATAGAAAGTTTACTAAACTAAAGTCTAAAACATACTTAAATTTTAAATAATTGAACTTACCTTCAAGAGCTTTAATTTCGAGAATTGTCTTAATATTGGTTGCAACAAATGGTGGTTTGTGATGAACATTTGGATCTCCTGGGCATCTTCATACATTTATTTGATCCACTCAATTTTCTTGCCAATTTTTTGCAGCATTAGGTTGAGTGAGTGGACAGCGCAAGATCTCCAAAAAATGTGTTTATAGCGCTCCTCAACCAATAACCCAATAGCTCTACAATTTTTGGCATTGTCTGTTATCACTTGAACATCATTTTGAGGGCCAACTTGCTCAATGGCTTGAATGAGAATGTTTGCAATGAATGGACCATCCTTCACTTCCCCTTCACAACTCCCTGCCCTCAAAAACATTGCACCTCTCGTGGACACTACAATATCATTAACTAAAGGGTGATTTTTTGCATTTTTCCGTCCATCAGACACTATGGACACATCTATTTTGATCCATGAAACCATGATGGGCTTCAAGGAAGCTTCTACATGTTTCACCTCTTTGTCCAATAAAGTGGTGCACACCTTCTCATAACTCAGGCCCTTGAACCCCCTTGGAGCTTCATTAATTGATCTCACCAGTTTTTGCCAATATGGTGAGAGAACAACATTAAATGCCAAACTGATGCAGGGGCATCATCTGCTCATCATAGGTATCTTGGAGATCCAGGGCATCCCAGTGGACATAGAGCATCTCCTAAGGTCAATTGGTCAATTCTACAGCCAATCATGGCATTTGAAAGCACAAAAAGTTATAATTTTGTATGATGTCTTGATTGATTCCAATGTTGAAAAGATGTAATTGATCCATGGAATAGGATCTAGAGGTTTTCTAGGGTAGAGAAGTCATTTGATAGGATCTAGTATGAAGTCATATTAATATCAAGTCATTTCATAAATTAAATCATTCAATAAGTCCTTTAAAATATAGTTTATTACTTTAGAAAATTCAAATTTTGAATATAAACGGTTATATAGTATTTTGGAGGGAAAGTCTCTAGTTTGAATTTCATGAAGGAATGGGAAGTTAAACGAATTGGAGTCAGTTAAGAGGTTTAATAACTACCTCCCAATCATATAAATAGTGATGGTACGGCCTGTACCTACAGATTTGTACGGATTGTTCCTTAAAAAGTGAATAAAATTGCTTGTTTTGACAGAAATTTGAGGATTCTTCGATTTGTTTGCTTATATTTTGCAGTGGAATACATTATAAATATAGTTGCAGACATGTTTTGATGATATTACTCCAGATTTGAATTCAAAACAGTAAGATTTTGTTCAAGTTTTCATTGATTTTTAGTGTAGCAGGCAGATTAAGGACAGTTTTGAAGGTTTGTTTAATGTTCATGGCCATTCTGTGAAATGTTGACTGATTCTTCATAGAATGGTGGTTTTCTAACATGTTTAAATTTTCCTAATCATAAAATGATCATCTAACTGTACGAAAAGGTGGCCACCAATGCACTAACACAGTGAACAAGAAGGAATTGCAGGGGACAGTCATAGTGAGGAAGTTCTGCCTTGATGAGGGCAAGGTTTAAGTATTGAATCATGTTATTTGTGTTTAAATATAGGTGATAGCATCTGGAAGTGATCAAAGAAGTCATTGTATGAAGGAGATTGAGCATACCCTAGAAACAAGGGTTTTGAATGCATGATTTGGGGTTTTTGATGTTGTTGAAGCCATAAACTGAAACTGATTATGTATTTGTCAATTCGAAGGCATTTGAGGAGCCTATAAACAGTTTTAAGTTCATACCTTAAGTATTACTACATGTTGCTTTGTAAATGCACTTGTGTTTCATTGTTAAAGACAGGGTCATTGTGAAGGAAGTACAAATTGGTCCAAAGGAGTTGGGTCTGAACTTGACATATGTTTTGTATTCCTGAAAAGGGTATCCCAAAATATAATTTGTTTGGCAACTTGTTTGGAAGAAGTCAGAGAAAAGGCTAGAAAACTGGTCCAGCAGGGCTAATTGGGGCTAATAGGGCTAAAAGGGGATTTGGAGAGTGTTGGTCAATAAATGTTGCATAAGACCCTTAAAAGTGGTTGAATCCTGATGAATGTACATTGTTGACACCTTGTAAACTTATCTTGTTCATTTGAAAGCCAAGTTGTGTCATTTTGGGTATTTGGTCTCTAATAGGCCTAAAGGGAAGTGCATTATTGTAGAAACATTCATACTATTTCCACCACATCTGTTTGCCACTCTGCATCAGGTGGTATCAGAACATCAGCAAGATCTCCTTGGGTATTGGAAGGTTAAGTTTTCATCATCATTGAAGTCTTTTGGTGTCTTTTGTATACCGGTTCCATTGTTGAAACCTTGTTGTGTTTAATTCCTCCTTGTGTGACCCAAAGTTGAAAGGTGTACTTGAGGTGTCAGAAGGGTTCTTGGTGAGGAAAAGGTATTGGCTACCAGAGATATCTTGTATTTGAATATAATGGCTCCCAGGAATGCAGGTTGGGCGAGAAAAGTTCAAGAGTTAGAGGAAAAGAATGCTAAGTTGCAAGACTCATACAATGTATTATTGGCAAGGCTAGAGACAATTGAATCAAATCAGAGAAGAGCAGTAAATGATGATGAAGATACTGAAGAAGAAGAAGAAGAGAACAATGAAGAAGTGCAAGAGGAACAACAGGTTGATCCTGAAGAGCAAAGGACACTTAGGATCTTGAAAGCTATGAAAGGAGATAGCTACAAGGTAAGGAAAGACATTCCAATGTATGATGGAAGTTTGAAAGAAGAAGACCTACTGGACTGGATTGCATCTATGGATGCTTATTTTGAAAGTGATGATATACTTGAGGGACAGAGGGTCAAGTTGGCAAAGACCAAATTGAAAGGACATGCACTCCTATGGTGGGATCATGAGGAGGCTGAAAGAAGAAAAAGAGGTAAGCCAAAAATAACTTCTTGGGATAGAATGGTTTCTAAAATGAAAAGTAATTTTCTTCCTAAAGATTTTGAGGTTCAAATGCATAAGAAGATGCAGGGCTTAAAGCAAAAGGATTTGGATGTAAAGGCAGACACGGATGAGTTCTACAAACTGAGTATAAGATCAGGTTTGGATGAGGAAGAAGTTGTTAAAATTGCAAGGTATTTAGGAGGATTGAAATTTGCTATTCAAGATGAGTTTGCTGCTACTAATCCCAGGAGTGTGAAGGAGTGTTATCAAATGGCTTTGAGGATAGAGGAGAAACTGAAAAGGAGAAGTGAAAGACACAATAACACGAGGAGGATCTTCCATGAGAGGAAGAGGAGGGAAGACAAACCAGGTTTGGGAGGAAAAAGACAAGGCTACAAGTTCTGATCCAAGAGGAGGACAAAATCAGAGAGGTGGTAGGAGTGGACAAGGAAGAGGAAGTGGTGTGTTCACAGGTACATGCTTCACATGTGGAAAAGTGGGGCATCAATCCTACCAATGTCCTGATAAAGAGAAGAGGGTACACCTGGTCCAAGAAGAAAACAAGGAAGAAATGCCAAAAGGTAATGCAGACCCTGAGACAGAAGAATTCTTAATGTTTAGGAGAGGTAAGGATTGGACACCACAAGTAAGTATTTTCAGGACAAATTGTTTGATACAACGTGAGGTTTATAAATTGGTCATAGATTCAGGTACTTGCAGCAATTTAATTTCATGGGATGTTATTAATGCATTGAAGTTGCCTATTCAACACCATCCTAAGCCATATTATGCTACATGGGTGGAAGACAATCAGAATTTCATAGTGCAACATCAGACCTTGGTAACTTTTTCAATAGGTGAGTACACTGATCAAATATTATGTGATGTTGTCAATATGAACTGTGCACATGTCATCCTAGGTAGAACTTGGCAAATATCTAGGCGAGTTGCACATGACTGTTACACAAATGTTTATACCTTATGGAGTAATGGAAGAAAGATTCAATTGACACCATTACCTTGCAAAGGACATGAGTCTCTTCTCATAGGGAGCATCAGAGAACTGGATACTGATAGGAAGTTGAAACAGCAGGTCATGATGGAAGATAAGGGGCAGAAATTTCAGAACTCTGTGACAGAGATTAGGACAGAGTTTCAAGGTGGTGAAGGAGTGTGGATTGGTAGGTTATATTGTCCTATTAAAGGACCTGACAAGAACAACAATATAAGAGTACAACAGCAGAAGTACTGTCCTGAGGTGACAGAAAGGAAGAAGGAGCAGGTAGCAATAAGGACTGTCCCAACAGTCATGACAGCAAGCACTGCCTCGAGGGCATAAAATTTTGTTTCTAACAAATGTTTTGATGTTTCTTATGCAGTTGCTAAGAAGAAAAGACATTTTATATTAGGGGACTTCATTCCCAAGCATCAAGTGCAGAGACATGGAGAAAGAGAAGTCATCACTGCAAGACAATGTTCTTGGGACAAGAACAACTTTCAAGGTGGTGAATTTGATGCAGGGGCATCATATGCTCATCATAGGTATCTTGGAGATCCAGGGCATCCCAGTGGACATAGAGCATCTCCTAAGGTCAATTGGTCAATTCTACAGCCAATCATGGCATTTGAAAGCACAAAAAGTTATAATTTTGTATGATGTCTTGATTGATTCCAATGTTGAAAAGATGTAATTGATCCATGGAATAGGATCTAGAGGTTTTCTAGGGTAGAGAAGTCATTTGATAGGATCTAGTATGAAGTCATATTAATATCAAGTCATTTCATAAGTTAAATCATTCAATAAGTCCTTTAAAATATAGTTTATTACTTTAGAAAATTCAAATTTTGAATATAAACGGTTATATAGTATTTTGGAGGGAAAGTCTCTAGTTTGAATTTCATGAAGGAATGGGAAGTGAAACGAATTGGAGTCAGTTAAGAGGTTTAATAACTACCTCCCAATCATATAAATAGTGATGGTACGGCCTGTACCTACAGATTTGTACGGACTGTTCCTTAAAAAGTGAATAAAATTGCTTGTTTTGACAGAAATTTGAGGATTCTTCGATTTGTTTGCTTATATTTTGCAGTGGAATACATTTAGATATAGTTGCAGACATGTTTTGATGATATTACTCCAGATTTGAATTCAAAACAGTAAGATTTTGTTCAAGTTTTCATTAATTTTTAGTGTAGCAGGCAGATTAAGGACAGTTTTGAAGGTTTGTTTAATGTTCATGGCCATTCTGTGAAATGTTGACTGATTCTTCATAGAATGGTGGTTTTCTAACATGTTTAAATTTTCCTAATCATAAAATGATCATCTAACTGTACGAAAAGGTGGCCACCAATGCACTAACACAGTGAACAAGAAGGAATTGCAGGGGACAGTCATAGTGAGGAAGTTCTGCCTTGATGAGGGCAAGGTTTAAGTCTTGAATCATGTTATTTGTGTTTAAATATAGGTGATAGCATCTGGAATTGATCAAAGAAGTCATTGTATGAAGGAGATTGAGCATACCCTAGAAACAAGGGTTTTGAATGCATGATTTGGGGTTTTTGATGTTGTTGAAGCCATAAACTGAAGCTGATTATGTATTTGTCAATTCGAAGGCATTTGAGGAGCCTATAAACAGTTTTAAGTTCATACCTTAAGTATTACTACATGTTGCTTTGTAAATGCACTTGTGTTTCATTGTTAAAGACAGGGTCATTGTGAAGGAAGTACAAATTGGTCCAAAGGAGTTGGGTCTGAACTTGACATATGTTTTGTATTCCTGAAAAGGGTATCCCAAAATATAATTTGTTTGGCAACTTGTTTGGAAGAAGTCAGAGAAAAGGCTAGAAAACTGGTCCAGCAGGGCTAATTGGGGCTAATAGGGCTAAAAGGGGATTTGGAGAGTGTTGGTCAATAAATGTTGCATAAGACCCTTAAAAGTGGTTGAATCCTGATGAATGTACATTGTTGACACCTTGTAAACTTATCTTGTTCATTTGAAAGCCAAGTTGTGTCATTTTGGGTATTTGGTCTCTAATAGGCCTAAAGGGAAAGTGCATTATTGTAGAAGCATTCATACTATTTCCACCACATCTGTTTGCCACTCTGCATCACAAACCCTTTGCATAGATGCATCTTGCTATGTCTTGCTTGACAATGTCTCTAGTCTCATTGTGAAATGACTTTTCCAAGGTTCCCTATGCTCTCTTATTTTTCATTGGTTCTTGAGGAACATGCAAGAATGGATGACCCTTTATGGGTTGTTCACTGGAAACTGAAGCCATAGAGCCAAAGGCCTTTGATGCTTTTTTACTTTTAGACCTTTCCAAAGGATGAGCAATTGGATTCCCAGCTGCTTCATCTACTTGTCTTTGCTATTCAATATATTTAAGTACACATTGGTTTGCAAGAAGGGTTTTAGGTGGAGGTTGTCCTTCAACTCTTTGCTGGCCTAGACAAAACGTGATGGCTTTCTTAGGGATAAAGCACAAATGTGCTTTCACTCTACTATAAGAGCTTTTATATTCCTCTTTGCAATGGCTGCAAATTCAAATAAAACCTCCTCCACTTGGTAGTTGTTGAACCATTTCCACATATTTCCATAGTGGAGAGCTTGCTCCTGTTTTGAATTGAGTTACCAATGCTACAAGCACTTGCCATTCTATGAATCTATAAACAACATACAAAGCCACAAACCAAAATGAAAAATAAAATAAAACTAGAGAGTTCATTTCATTTTGCAACAAAAATGCAAAGAAAATTTAAAAACCAAACAAAATCAACAAAAAACTACATCTTTTGTTGAAATCTTCCTCTTCAATGTCTTTGAGGAGTTCTCAAAACTTGTAACCACGTAAGAATAGCTCACAAACAGCTTAGAGCATGCAACAATCACCTTTCTGTTGTCGGCATAAATGTTATACGGTTGTAGTAAAGTTATGTTATGTTAATCTCGGTAGTTAGTAACCGAGACCGTTATGACGCGACAATTGGTCGTGACCCTTCGGGGATTATATGTATACACTTGTTCCTGTGTTGTGGACACGATTGATATGTAGAAGTTCTTATGATTATGAATGAAATAGCCTATTGTCTTCTATGCTGCGTACTTGAATATCTGCTTGTGGTTACATATCTGTCTGTTACCCCACGAGGGTAAACATCTGGCGCCGCTGCCTAGACATACCCTGATGGCGAGAAGGCATAATGGGCTTACCCGTTAGTGCGATAAACCCAGAAGCTGAGGAAGCCCGCACCGAGTTGTACGACGGAGAGGATAATCTGGCACGTGACTTCCGAATCTTGTTTCAAGTAGCTCTTGAAACTCATGTCCGAAGGGAGGCAACGAACGGAGACGTCCCTGCAGGCATAGTGTGGGACGCGATTGGGGCAAACCCTGCAGCGAATCGGTTGTTGAACCAACTTCCACGGTTGCTGGCACAAGCAGCACTCGCACGACGTCAAGAGGAAATTGACCGTGAGGACCGCCGGCAGGAGATCCTCCGTGCATTCCACGCCCGAGAGCATCTTCGTCGCCGTCGGGAGGAAGGGAATGACAAACAGTAAAGTTGTTGAAGTTTGAAACGAAGCGGAACGGAACACAAAAATTCGATTGTAGTTCAATTGAGAATGTTGTAAAGCAACATGAATTAATAAAAAAAAAAAAGTGTTCTTTTTGATTGAGCAATGTGTATAGTCTGTCTTGATGCCCAATAATTTAAATAAAGATCGAAATAAGAAAGTGATAGATGACAAAGGGGAAGCCGCACAGAAGGCTTTGATATCCGTGCAGCAACGTGAACGTCGGTGTAGGCTCAGGCAACTTGCCAAGGACCAGCTTGCCGGAGGGTTGCCCGAAGGGGACCTCGGAAGTGGCACGGAAGGTGTAGAAGCCGAATTGGAACAGTTCATTTCGCCGGAACATCGAAGGGTGCGGAGTAGTGAAGAATTAATCGAGGAAACGCGAGCATTAAAGACCTTCCTCCAGGAAGAATGAAACTGGTTTGAAGACTGGGTCCATACACCACGTGCCGAAGACTGTGATCACGAAGGGAGACGTACGGCTGAGGGTGACGTTGATGGAGCGGAGACACACGGGAACCCTTCGTTGGAGCCCACGACTCCACATAACACAGTTCCACCGGTGACACAGGCACAACAAGTGCCACGAGTAAATACGGTACAAAGCAGCACAGTAGGGGTGGGTGCGGGTACCACAGGCGGTGGTGCTGGACAACACACAACCCAACCACCTATGGAGACTCATAAAGAAAAGTTGCCAAAGTTCCATGATGATGGAAAGGACGACCCAGCACGGCATTGCCGTACATGCAAAACCATCTGGTCAGCCAACGGGGTGACTAACCAGGATGAATGGATGAAGCAGTTCCTCGCCACACTGAGAGGAGTGGCTATTGACTGGTATTCAGACTTGGATAAAACCAAGGTAACTACGTGGGATGAACTGAAGAAAGCATTCGAGAAGGAATTCGGCTTCTCCGAGATGATAACAAGATAGTCTCTGAAATCTACGGAACAAAGCAAGGTAAGGAGACCGTACGGGCGTATGGCCGCCGACTTAAGGAATTAGTTGGAAAGATGGAAAGCCAACCGGTTGATGGCCTAAAGAAGAGGTGGTTTGTCGAAGGCCTGAACCCTAAGCTACGACGAAAGATGAAAATTGTGCCTCCGACATCCTACGATAATGCATACAACCGGGCATGGACCTGGAAAGCGAAAACAAGACGGCCAAAAAGAAGAAGAATAGATCTTCGTCATCCTCTGAAGACGATACGTTGGAAGAGGAGAGTAGCAGCGACGAGAAGCCGAAGAAGAAAGTCATGGCCCTTCAGAAGGATATGGAACAGATGTTAAAAGAAATCAAGTCAATGAAGGGGACCACAAGCAAGGATGATGAATTGTGGTGCACGGATTGTAAGGAGAGCGGCCACACGAAGGGTGCCTGTCCCAAGAAGGCATTCTGTGACATCTGCCAGATCATGGGACATTCTACGAAGGAATGCCCATACAATCTGAAGGCACGTAACCAGCAAGTGCTCTTTGCACAGGAGCAGCCTTCCACATCGGATTCAAACAATAATGCATCTTCCGGAGGCTACCGAGGAAACCGACGAGGCGGACGGGGGAATAATAATAATTCCACCCGAGGCAGGGTCCAATACGATGCGAAGGGACGCCCGATGATTCAATGTAGGGCTTGCAACCAATGGGGTCATTACGCACGAGAGTGTAATAATAATGATGCCCCTCAAAAGTTGTCGGTGGTGCGGCCCCGGTGACCACGAAGATGCCGATTGTCCGAAGTCTGGCGTAGGGGCCAATTTGATTGATATCAAAGGCAACACACGGGTTAAAGAAGCCATCCTTGCTCTTACCCGAGGGCAAGCAAAGGAAGCCCGATATCCCCATCCTCGTACGGAGAAGCTGAGAATGGCGGAAGCAAGGGAGGAAATAGAAAGGGCCATGAAAGCCCAACGGGGAGAGACACACGAGTCATCTGGACCCTACTGCACAGACACGGAGAGGAACATCGTATGATAGATGCTTCAACTAGAGGTACCTGTGAAACTGGAGGACCTCCTACACACCATGCCTCAATTGGGGACAGTGCTGTTGGGTACAAAGGTTGATAAACCCAAACCGAGACACATGGATGCTTCCATACCAGGAAGCTCGGCAACACATCCAGTTGTGCTTACCCTTAACAACGGCAGACATCCAGCCGTGGTGGAGATGGGCATTCTGGGCACCATCCTCACGGATACTATAGTAGACGGCGGTTCCGGGGTAAATGTCCTCCCGGAGGACACATGGAAAAAGCTAGGAAAGCCCACTCTGTGGCCACCTACATTTAATCTGTTAGGTGCTGATCAGCACGGGATTAAACCCCTCAGCATGTTGATGGCACAGCAGGTCACCGTGGGTGCACAACCTTTTGTGCTCGACTTTGTGGTCATCCCATTAAAACAGAAAGGGTACGATGCCATACTCGGAAGAGGATGGCTGGTGGCAGCGAAGGCAAACCACAACTGGAAACGGAATACACTCTCGATGGAGAGCGGAGGCAAGAAATTTACTATTGATCTCCGGACTCAGTTGGTCAGCGAGGAACTTGCCTCCTCGGGATCTGAATCTGAAGGGGAGAATGACCCACGAGATGAAAGCAGAGAGGGGATGGATCCGGATGCCGAAGGCATTCTAAAACTCGGAGGATGCTGTTCGGAGGATGACACGGATTCACTAAATGGATTGTTCCATTGGCAACAAGAGGATTATGAGATGTTCTCACCCTCCTGTAACGTATTAAGTGTCGAAGAAGAAGAGCCAGATCAATATCCTCCAGAGTACGGGGAATATAAGGAAGGAGAAGCTACAATGGATACCGTACACGCACATCAGTTTAAAAACAAGGAGGCCATGAAGTACGAAGAACCAATGGTGAAACCTTTGAATCTGGGTACGGAGACGGATAAGAAAATCATTCTGGTAGGAGACGAATGGAACCCAGTGCTGAAAACGGCCACGTTCAAGATCTTCATCGAGTACAAAGATGTATTCGCGTGGACTTATAAAGATTTGAAGGGAGTCCCAGCGGAGTTATGTGTTCACCGTATCGCGTTGGTACCAGGCGCAGTACCAGTACGACAAAGGCCGTACAGAATGAATAAAAACTACGCTACGAAAGTACAAGAGGAGATTGAACGAATGCTGGAGGCCGAGATTATCTTTAGGGTGCCGAATAGCGAATGGGTATCCCCCATCATAATATCCCTTAAAAAAGATGGCAACCAGATCCGGATTTGTGTCGACTTTCGGCATCTCAATGCAGTCACCATTAAGGATCCGTTTCCCATACCGTTCACGGACTCTATTCTTGAAGAGGTGGCCGGCCATGAAATCTATTCATTTATGGATGGATTTTCTAGCTATAATCAGATATCAATAGCGGAGGAAGATACGCTGAAGACGACATTTGTGGTGGAGGACGGAGTATATGCTTACAACCGAATGCCCTTCAGTCTCTGCAATGCTCCGGCAACATTCCAACGAATAATTCTCCACATTTTCGATAAGATGTCCGTGGGTAACTTCAAGGCGTTCCTGGATGACTGGTCCATCTACAGTGGGGAGGAGACGCATCTGAAGGCACTCGGAGAATGTATGGACAGGTGCCGGAGGGCATGACTCGCACTGAACCCGAAGAAATGCAGATTCATGGTACTGCAGGGTAGGCTACTCGAACACATAGTGTGTAAAGCGGGACTTAAAATAGACCCGGATAAAGTTCGGGTGATTGTGGAGATGGAACTCCGACAGGATGTCTTAGGGGTAAAATCTTTTCTGGGACACATCGGATATTACCGGAGGTTTATAAAAAATTTCTCCCAGATATCTTACCCCCTGGATAACCTCACAAGAAAAGGGGAACCGTATGTATGGGGAACGGCGCAGTCGGAATCTTTTGAGGAATTGAAATCACGTCTGTTGGTGGCACCAATATTGGCCTACCCGAATTGGGACAGAGAATTTCATGTGCACGTCGACGCCTCCAACTATCCAATAGGTGCAACATTGGCACAAGTTGGGGATCATGGGTTGGATCACCCGGTCTACTTCGCCAGTAGGCTACTCTCGAAAGCTGAGAGGAATTACAGTACAACTGAACGGGAAGCACTTGGCATGGTTTACGCCGTTCAGAAGTTCAGGCATTATTTGTTGGCGACACCCTTCACTTTCTATGTAGACCACCAAGCTCTGATGTACTTGGTGAATAAACCCATTATTCAAGGACAGGTGAGTCGGTGGCTGTTATTACTGCAAGAGTTCACATTCAATATTATAGTACGGCTGAGGAAGAGCCACGTGATTGCCAACCAATTGTCACGAATCAAGTCGGGAGAACGAGCAGAGGGGGTGAATGATGATTTTCCAAACGAGCACTTGTTTCGGATTGCGGTTTTACCATCTTGGTACACTCGTATCGGTGAGTACCTATCTACGTCCTAGTTCCCTCAGGACATGCCACCAGGGGAACGACGCAAACTGGTTTTGAAAAGCTGAACCTTTCAACTTATCAATGGACTTCTCTATAAAATGGGGACGGATCAAGTACTCCAACGGTGTGTGATGGGGGAAGAGATCCCGGGTATCCTAAAGGAGGCTCGCGAAGGACCGGCAGGAGGCCATATGGGGCCAGACACAACGGCCAGAAAAGTACTACTGGCCGGACTATGGTGGCCGACGCTACATAGTGACACCAGAGAATGGGTCGGCAGTTGTGATACGTGCCAAAGGGCCAGGAAACCATTAAAACGAGATTTTATGCCATTGAACCCTTCGGCTACGCAGGAGTTATTTGAATGTTGGGGGCTTGATTTTGTGGGGCCCTTAAAAGTTAGCAGACCTCGGCGGTGCACATACATTGTGGTAGCCATAGAATACTTGACAAAGTGGGTCGAAGCACGGGCACTACCAGACAACACTGCTGTAAGTATAGTCAGGTTCATTTATGAACAAATATCACAAGGTACGGGATCCCACTTCAGATAACAAGTGATAGAGGAGGCCATTTTGTAAATCATGTGGTGAGACTCCTTACGACGGAATTCAAAATTTTTCACTCCTTGTCTAGTCCGTATTACCCGAGGGCCAATGGTCAAGCGGAGGCGACCAACAAGATTCTAGTCTCCGTCATCTATAAGTCATGCGGGGTAGAAAAGGAAGATTGGGAGGAGAAATTGCCGTCGGTGTTATGGGCATACCGCACCACTTACAAGGCGACAACGGGCCAGACACCGTTCCAATTGATGTACGGGCAGGAGGCGGTAGTGCCGATGGAGTTCATGGTGTCGAGCCTCCGAATTGCTATCGATAATAAACTTGGCGATATAGAGAGCCTGAGGGAGCGCCTCTATGCGCTAAACAAGCTCGATGAACGAAGGTTGATGGCACAATGGGTGACAGACATGGTCCAGCAACGAAGGAAACACTGGCACGACCAACACATCCGTCGGACGAAGTTCACTCCGGGGCAGTTAGTATTGAAATATAATGGCCGAAATGAGATCAAGCCCGGCAAGTTCAAGGTTAAGTGGTTAGGCCCCTACAAGGTCCGAGAGGTCGCAGCGAATGGATCTGTCAAACTCTGGACCCTCGACGGAAAGGAAATCCCGTAGGCTGTTAATGGCTCAAAAGTCAAAGTATATCATCAGCGGCCAGAAGCGCATAGGCAGGAGCCTGACAATTAGAAAAAAAAAAAAAAAGAAGAGAAAAACACCAGACGAAGACATAAAGCCCGAAGACAAAGTCCGAAGACGAAGACATAAAGTCCGAAGACGAAGACATAAAGTCTGAAGATGAACACATAAAATCCGAAGACGAAGACAACATATTGAGCGAAGACATAATGAACGAAGACATATTGAGCGAAGACATAATGAACGAAGACATATTGAGCGAAGACATAATGAACGAAGACATATAGAGTGAAGACATGGTGAACGAAGACATAACATGTTGAACGAAGACATAAGGTGCGAAGACATAAAAGTACTAAAGGAAGACAAAGTATAGCCGAAGACATAATTATGAACTGTACTGCCGTACGACAACTGGGAGAGACAAAGGAAGCTTAGGTACTGTACGGTTAGGGCATATAATATATCGGGCTTTGAATTGTCAATGAAAGTTATTTATTTGTTCTTGATTTGGGTTCTTAAGTTCTACCAAAGAATGTATTTTATGTGTTAGTACAGTTCCAAGAACCGTTACTTGGTTCACAGTGTTGGTGATAGTCGACATTAAAAGGTTCAGTTCGGGATTCATATCGTGTCCAGAACCGTGACAATTCTATTGTAACAGTCCCGAGTGAATGGTATCGGATTTTGTTAAGAAGATTGAACCAGTCAAGAATTTGGATTTGGCTAGAACAGTCCCGATTTGGGGGACGTGAATGTGCACTGTTTTTATCGCCTCGGAGACAAGTTATGTAGCGGAGTCTCTTATAATTGGGGAACCGAAGGATATGATCATTCCTCAAAAGAGAGTATTCCTGATTGTAAGTCATGGGTTGGCGACTTGATACCGAAGTCGGTATAGTTATTATCGGGTAATGAGCATAACCACAACACGTGAATAGAAGCCGAGGAAGACTTGTAGGGTATGCCGAACAATGAAGAGAGAGAAAGGAGGTGATAGTCCCGTACGGAGATAGTCTCGTGCAGTGGTGATAAGTTCCGTGTGGTGGTTATATGTAGCCTGGTTCGATTTATGCAGTGAGTTCTTTTGAGTTGTTATTAAATAATGATCCTATCTAGTTAATGTCCGGTTCCATGACAGTGTTCATGTTCGAATGTTTTGAAAATAAAACAGTCTTCTAGAAACCATTATATGCCTTCAGTTTAGTTGTGCACAAAGATAAGGGAGACAATTAAATTTTTTATGCTATATGGAGACACCGAATCTTAGCTTGTGAAGGAATATGATGTTTGAATGTGAAACCGGGTGTCAAAAACTTGAATGAATTGAAGTGTATAACAGATTTCCAAGAACCCGAGATTCAACAGAACCGCATGATAAATCTCAATCCATGAACAAACAGCAAGACATGAAACAGTCATCGCGTGTTGGTGAATAGATACAGTGAGTAGGCTGTGGAGAATAATGGATATGCAAATATGAAGAAGTTATATGTCAAGGCCTTGTGACAGTCACGGGTAAAAGGAAGAGAGATCATTCGTAGTGTTGTTCCGGGTGACGGGAGATGACGCTGAAGATCGTTTTCTAAATGGTGTTGTGCTTCTGAATTTGCAAGCGGAAGACGTATAGTCAAAGAACCTGTGAGTCCGTGTTTCAACAGTCCTGCAAGGTGTGTTTACAATCGCGTACGGTCACGAAAAGAATGAAGGGCAGCCAACACAGGCGATCTAAACCGTACGAAACCTTACAACACTTATTAATTCCACCCTATAGAAGTAGGTCAACACCAGTGTAATTGTGTTCTGTACGGTATGACAAGAAAGAGAAGACAAGGAGGAAAGTGATAATCAAATCCATACAGCAGTTGAGAAACGGTTATATAACCAGCAAGAAGCAGAAATCATTAAAATGCAATCTGCAGGTAAAAGAAATTGGAAGAAAAAATTGGAAGAGGGTTCCAGCAGCATGAGCAGACATACACCAAAGGTTGCAGGCAGTGGCACTGGGAAGAAGCTGTAAGTTTACAGGCATCAAATGGCACCTGCAGGGTCTGAGAAAGAGGCAGTTACACCACAAAATATTTCTTTTGAGGGCTTGAACGGCTTGGACTGCCGTAGATGGTGGCAGGAGAATGATAATGATCCCAACACTCGCATTTACAAGGATAATTTGGCACGGGCTCAGGTGCACTGGGTGATTCAAATGCCCATATTTTGCATTCGGGATTTCGAAGGCGCACTGCGGGCACTGATTGAAGCCTTTGATGGTTTCTTGAAGACCAGCACCATACCATATTTGGGGCATTCAGTGACGGTCTCATTTACAGCAGTAGAGTTCCGCAGAGTCTTCGGGTTACCAGAGAAGAGACTACCAGTGGATTTGAAATCCAAGATGGCCATGGAAACCAAAGATTTTTATATCAGGTTGGTTTGCAGGGAGGACCTCACACCTGCAGAGGAGTCTCTCCGAAAGGCGTCTTATCACCGAGGGATAAAGAAAACATTCATTCAGGAAGGCCATTGGCGCGCACTTATGGATGTGGTAAAGAGTAGGCTTACGGGGGCCAGCCGTGCTTCAGATATTTCATTTCAACAGGTGGCATTGATGAATTTTCTTCTGGGAGGTAGGTAGTATGACTGGGCGACGGTGTTAGCAGAGCGGATGTACGCATTCATGACTTTGCAGCACCGAACATTCTACATGCCACATTATGCCATTGGCCTGTTCTTGGATGCTGCAGAGCGTCAGATTCCAGCAGAGATTTTAGCATCCGAGCTCAAGCCGGGACTTTTGGTGCCAGGTGAACCCCCGATCATGCGGTGGCGTCACTTAGATACACCCGGAGGCCAGAAGATAGGTCCGGGGAAACGTAGCAGACCAGAGGCAGAAGCGAGTGGAGACACGGACAGTGGTCGGAAGGCGACTTCCGAAGAGGGCAGCAGTCCGGAGGACGATGATGAGGAGGACGTGCAGGTGGTGTCAGCAACCTCGCTATTATTTTCCCATCCGGTACCCTCCCGTGGGACCACAGTTGCTTTGGTTCCCGGTCCCACGGCCATTCCCGCGTTTGGCCACATGCGGATTCCAGTACAACTATCATTATCTGTTGCCACGCCTATAGCTGATAAGGCAGTAGTACCTGTTGCCGTAGTAGAGCAGACAGTAGAGACTTCCACGGTAGTCGCTCCTCCAGCACCGGAGCGAGCTGCTAGTCTGGATTCACTTCCAGATTTGGAGATAGGGTTGGAGACAGGAGATTAGGAGAGTATCCCTCCTCTTAGTGAGATGGCAAAATTAATGGACCAGTTTGCAGCACCAGGCAGGTCTGAGCCTGGTGAGGTACCGTTGGAGATGGTAGGAGTTGAGCCGGTAGTGACATCTAGAGATGCAGTGATGATCGAGTCTGATCATGACGATCCAGTGAGTAGAGGGCCTAGGGAGGAAGAGCCGGTGACTCCGAGTGAGCCATCTGTGTTAGATTGGCAGGAGCATTTTTGGCAAGGAAGTCTGTCGCACTGGTAGCACGGGGACCTACTATTATGTCTCCCTGCCGAGGTGACTTCCAGCCAGTAGACAGTGGGAGTGCAGAGCCGGAGACCTCCAGGAGGCCGGCATAGAAGGGGAAACCGGGGGAAGTTCTGATGCAGGAAGATTTGGCAGTCTACATGAACAATTTGGAGAAGGTGATTGGTAGTGGTCGGCAATTGGTGCAGACCATCCTCACGGTACGGGATGAAGGAGCCGCTCGAGAGAGGGCTCAGGAGGCCGCAGAGAGAGCTCGGGAGGAGATGGCCGCCGAGCTAGTAGCAGAGCGTCGTGCTTGGGAGGAGCGTCGTGCATGGCAGGAGGAGCGGGCACAATTGTTGGCAGAGCGGTAGGCAGCCAATGTTGCCAAGACTGCGACATAGGCAGAGTGTGAGGAGGCTAAGGCTGAATGTCAGGAGGCGGTTTCGATGTTGAAGGAGGTAGTGGAAGTGAACTCACAGCTCCAGGCGAACCTATCTATCCGTATGCAGTAGGTCTACCAGTTGAGGCAACATGCTATGTTGAGGGCGTCCCAACCGTCGGTTCCAGGGATGCCCCCTTCTACTTAGCTGTGTTTTTTTTTTTGTGTCTTCTTTGTACTGGGCATTATCTCCGTTTTGTTGTAAGTTGTCGGAGACGACTTGTTTTTTTGGGGGGGATGATGTTGTCGGCATAAATGTTATACGGTTGTAGTAAAGTTATGTTATGTTAATCTCGGTAGTTAGTAACCGAGACTATTACGACGCGACAATTGGTCGTGACCCTTCGGGGATTATATGTATACACTTGCTCCTATGTTGTGGACACGATTGATATGTAGAAGTTCTTATGATTATGAATGAAATAGCCTATTGTCTTCTATGCTGCGTACTTGAATATCTGCTTGTGGTTATGTATCTGTTTGTTACCCCACGAGGGTAAACACTTTCAACACTCCTTGAGCAATGGCAACCAAACAAGAAAGTTTAGCAGTGGAGGCAAGAAGTTTTTTTTTTAATTCACAAATACACAAATGACATGTTTTACCTTTTTAGCCTTTTTAGTGGTCTATTTTAGGGTTGGAGGGTTGAATTGATGAAAATAGACCAAAACAAAATTTAAAACAAGAAAAAAAATGCATGGAAATTGCCAAATTCGGTCGGGTCCTACCGTTGTTGAGGAAATTTGCTCATAATTCGTCAAATCAGCCTGGGTACTGTATAGTGAATTTGCAACAAATTTACGATGGCCTGGGTGAATTTTGGATGACCCACTTTTGGACTAGACTTTTGGCCGGACCAGACTGGGACCTTGGGCCACCGGGTAAGAATCTGGTAACTTAGCCTAGATGCAATGAGTGCTGAGTGTTCCATTCATTCTCATGAGAGATGGGTTCTTTTGAACCACTACCCATGAAACATGGGTCAATGATTTTAACTCGAAAACTACACAGGTGAATCTTGATAGCAATATCAGAATTTGACTTGCTATGGAAACTATGTCCTACTTATGAATCATAGTATCTTTTCCCAAGACATTCTTATTGTGTTGATTGGTCTTTTATTCAAAATTTAAATTTATAGAACTTTGTTTACCCCCCTTTTATCATGAAATGGTTTAATAACCATTCTGTCCTCTTAAGAGGGCTAATCCTTTGGTGTTAGTTTTGGTATTTTCATCCATGTTAATTACATGGGCCTTGATGATACAACCTTTTGAGTCTCTTATAAGACATCATATCCTCTATCTTCTTGTCTTTTACTTTAATCCACTACCATCATCAAAGTTTGATTGAAAAGCATCTGAGTGCACGACTAATCATGCACGTTCAAAATATTGTTATTCTCTTTATTTAAAATTTTGTTGCACTTTGATTTTTGATTTTTTAGGGAAGATTTATTATTCTTTGCATACTCGTCACATTTATATTTGATTTTAAAAATCGATAAATTAAATGGTTTATGAAACAAAGTTCTAACTTTGTTAGTTTAATTCTTTTTGTAATATTATTGGGCAAGTAAAACTCCACGCCCAGGAAAATTGAGGCTCAATAAATGCCTCTTGTAACTCCATTTTAAATGTGGACAATTATCTTATTTAATTGAAAAAGAATACCAGGGCCAAAAATTTCAGGTTGTGGGTTGAACAAAGAAGGGCAATTTTCAGCAATAAATTCAAATATTTTGGTAGGAACAGGAGGATATTCCCATGCCTAGGCAAAACATGAAAGAACAATAAATAATACTGGTCTTAGCAGCAAAATGGCATGAAGATTTATGCGATGTCCCCTTCCTAATTTGTCCAAAAAATGACAATGGCAACAAATTAGGGTTAGGTTTACATCTTACCAAGTAAAATATCTCTTCAATTAGTATAATCCTGGATTTGAATCTTGCAATCATAACAAAAGAAACACACACATGTATCCTTTATTAGTGTTAGTCCATAATACATGGTGTTCATATGATATCTACAACATCATTTTAACACATTATTGCATCCTTTTCTACTCTATTATTCATTTCCAATCTATTTAGTATGTGGGTTAGAAGTGGTAGTCTGACCCATGTAGGTGCCACACTTGGCAAAATTTCCATTTGGTTGAAAGCTGGTGTTCAATGTTTCTTATAAATCTTATTTGTTTGATTTACTATATGGTCCTCCTTAGAATATGAGGTCCTCTTGTTTGGTTGAGAAAACAAGCACTATACATTAACCCTTTGGCATCACAAGTAGCTTGATGGATCACTAAGGGCGATAGTTGTTTTGTACCCAAATCTAGAGAGTTTTGAGTAAATGGAAAGCTCCCATAAATCTGAATTTAAGAGATCTTTCTTTGAGTGACCATGGTTGATGCTACATTTCATTCATTAAAGTGAAGATTTTGGGTGGAAAGGGAAAGAAATGGGACATACTATTTTCAGAACACACTCATCTTTTTTTGGATGGAGAGATGAGTTTTATTATGGCATGTTTTGCATTGTCACAGATGAATTATTGCTTCCTTGTAGATTTGGGTCGCCCCTGGAGGTAGCTGAATTGAAGATTTGGGTTGGGTATTTAAGGGGCTTCATTTGGGAGGAGATCATGCTTCTTTGAGGAGGTGAAGGCCATTAAGCAATCATTTCATGGCTGTCTATGAGAGCCTGAGTGTGGTTTAATGGAGGTGGAAATGTGTTTCAACTAGTTGATGTGCATGAGAATGTCAAAAAACTCTTTCAAATATTCCACATAATCAATAGGAGTACTAATATGTTTACTATTATATTCCAAAAGTGTTGTTATATGAAAGAATATAAGTTTTCAACAAACTTCACATGTTTGAGGGAATCACATTGTATGTGAGGTTTATTTAATTTAACATTTTAAGCATCATTTCTTTATATATTTGCTTGAGAATAATGGTAATGCCATTCAATATGTACTTGGTTGAAACTTTGTCTTTTGTGTTTGGGATAATTTTCAAGAAATTGATTATTCAGAGTGAAAAAACAAGTGAGAAGATTCTATATTTTCAAACAATAAAGATAATTATAGCTTTGAATCATCTATTACAAGATTTAATTTGTTATAGTTGTTGATGAGTTCTTTCAATTCTTGAGTTTTAATTGGAGATGCAATGTCACCAGCAAGTCTTGCAGCGCTACAACACAGGATTGAGCAAAACTGGGCCTCTATTGATATTGTTAGAAATGTTGAATTATCGCCTTATTCCACTTTACAGGTGAGATTTGTAAACCTTTGTTAACCTACTAATATAAAAATTAAACTTCAAACTTTAATGTACATGTCATTTTTTTTGTTTGATCCTAAATAATCTATTAGCATTTCATACATAGTTCTTTCTTTAGATGGCATGAGAGAAATGGAAGGTTTGCATGGTATTTTGAGTTGCTTGATATATATACTTTTCTTATCAATCTAGTCTTTTGGCTTTGGGCAAAGAAAAGAAGGTTGAAGACTAATGTATTTATGCCTTCAAAATTTACTATTTGTAGCTTTCCCCAAAATATGAATAAGCTCTTCTTGTTTTTTGTTGAAGATAACATGTACGGGACTCATTTATAATGATCTTTAGTGCTAGGTATGCATCTTTTCTTTGAGCCATCTATATAGGTAGATTACCACATGTTTGTTGTGTATTTTTCTATAGAGAGTTATAGTAGACTTTGTGTTGATTGCCTTTGGTCCATTTTGTCATGAATTCTTGTCATAACCATTATTAGATTTTATACTTAACATTGTCCATGCATATTTTGGTTCTCTAAAAATTTCATTGCTTTCTATAGAAGAAAATTTATACCACTTGCCTAATGGAAAGTGACAATTTCCATTGATTGTATGAAAAATAAAAAATATTGACATGATTTCCCTCTTTGTTAATGTTTTAGAAACAAGATGCAAGTAACAAGTAAAAACATGTAAAGGGGGCATTTATATAATGTCCCCTTTTTTGAATTTATAATATAACTAAATTTAAGTTGTTGAAAAGTAACTTTATTTAAAAGATGAATTATATATAATTATTTAAAAGATCGTTATAAGTTATTAAATCAAGTGTCATTAGATCCATGGTGCAAAAAGATGAGTAAAAATACAGTCTCTTATATTTTAATAGTTTTGAGAGGATAATTATCAACAAGAGAATAATATTATTTTGTTTCTAAAAAAAACTTTTAAAAGGGAGGAATATTTTCAAAAAGAGGCTACATGTTTTTTGCGAATCTCATTTTTCAAGAATGAATGTGCATTCATCTTTTTCTTGCCTTGACCACAAATTTTTTTTGAATTTGTGAAGCTTTGAGGATGAAAATCCTTCTAGTTCTTAGTGTAGCTCTATATAGACATTGACAATGTGTATCAATGGATTCTTGATTTCAGTATTTCAATTTTAGGTGTGAGAATTTTAGTGTTTCTTTTAATTTCTTGTTATTGGCTTTGAATTTTGGGTTTATGGAATTAAATGTCTTCATTATGATCCTTAGTGTTTTATTTTGGTGAGCTAATTGTTGCAAATATTTCATTGGTGTTGTCATTAATGTCAAACTTGTCATTGATGTCAACCAAGGTTTGGAAGTATGAGATGAATTGTGTTCGTATATTAATTTTGAGTGTGAGGATTTCAGTGTTTCTTTTAGTTTCTTGTTATTAGCTTTCAATTTTAGGTTCATGGAATTAAATATCATCAGTATGTTTTTTAGTGTTTTATTTTGGTGAGCTAATTGTTGCAAATATGTCATTGATGTTATCATTAAAGTCAAACTTGTTGCCATTGATGTCAATTGAGGTCCGAAAGTATGAGATCAGTTGTGTTCCTATTTGTTCGGAGTGATGTTGTATCAGAAGATTGCATATGTGTTGACATTGATGCATGGAGATTAATGGTGATGATTTAGATGTCATATTTGAATGATTCATGTCTATTTCAGAGTAGTGAAGAAGTATTCATTGTTCCCAATAGAATTTGGCTAAATGTGACTATTCCGATGAACAGTTTGTGAGACAAGATTCAGTAATATGGTCCACAGTGTGCTGCATTGACTCATCTTTGCTTTTGATTGTAGTATGATGTTGGTGAATATAAAAGGATGTTAGATCTTAGGTTTATGGTTGTATCAGAAGACTGCATATGTATTGACATTGATGTATGGATATTGATGGTGATGATTTTAGATGTCATATCTGAATGGTTCAAATCTATTTCAGAGCAGTGAAGAAATATTCGTGTGTCTGCAATAGAATTTGGCTAAATTTGATTGTTCTGGTGAATAGACCATGAGACAAGATTCAGTAATATGGTCTACATTGTGCCACATTGATTAATCTTTTCTTGAGGTTGTAGTATGATGTTGGTGAATATAAAAGGATGCCAAATCTCAGGTTTCATGTTCCTATTCTTTTCACAGCTGATTTGGTGATGGTCTGAGTGTTGGTCCATGTAGAGTGTGTACTTGTTGGAATGCTTTGCGTTCCTCCACCTTTTGAAGATACGGTGTTGTGGTTTTCTAATATAGTTTTGTTGGTGTCAGGAGATGCTATGTTGTGCATCTGTAGGTGGTGTGAAGGTTTGCATCATGTTTGGAGTTGTTTGGTTGGCTTGCATTATCGATTCTATCTTCCAAAGCTGACTTGAGTAGTTTTAGATTGTGTAGTATTGTGCAAAGTTGAAGACAATGATTTGGGTATGATAGGAAGGTGTGCTAGCATAGTGTGATGCTACATACATCTCGTTTCCCTTTTGAATATCATTCGAGAATGAATTTGGGGTAAATTGTTTGTGTCAAAAGATAAATTAAAAATAAAAATACTTAAAAATAAAAAAGAATTAAGTAAAACATACCTTAATTAAACTATATAAAAATAAAGAAATAAACAACTACCTTTGAATCCTAATTAAGAGATAAAAAATAATTAAAATTCATAAAAGTACTAAATAAAAAATTAACAATTAAATAAATATAATAAAAATAAATAAGAAGATAAGTATTAATAATAAATAATAAATATACTAAATAATAATTAATAAACAAAAATAATAAATAATAAATAATAACTAATTGCATCATAAATAATAAATAATAAATAATAACTAATTGCATCATAAATAATAAATAATAAATAATAATAATAACAAGAAGATACAATTGCATCATGCTCCTGCCATATTGTTTTTGTATTGAAGTTGAAACTGTTGTAAATTGTGGTAAGAATATCAATCTTGACATCATTAAATCATAAATTGGAGTTCTTTGAATAATAATTGTAGTAACAATATAGTAAATATTTTGACAAATAGTAATGAGAAAAGTGTAACTTTGAAGCATTTATATTTAAATGTTAAAACATAAAATATTTTTCTTAGTAAGTAAACAAAAGATGCATTGCATCTAATTCCCCTCAATTAGTAAAATCCATAACATATTGCCTAGTTAAACAACATTGTACAACAACAATTATTTATACATGTAGCAAACACTAGATATGTATAGTAATGGTTTTGGAAAAAAAACAAAATATTTGAAATTAGAATTAAAGATCCACATACAATAATTTTTAGTCAAGAATGGTCACATGTTAGATGATGTATGCAGGCCAATGATGTCGATGTTGGCATAGATGTTCATGGTGCTTCGCTAGCAATTACCATTGGCTGCTGCTAACAAAAGATCGACGCCCGTGACTGAGCAGAGACATTGACGTGGTAAAAAATGCATGTACAGATTCATAGATAGAGTCATAGAGAAGTGTTGGGAGATATCTTGGCATGGTGGAGGGAGTGCTTCAGGAGATAACCAAAGAGACAAAGGGTTGTAGACGATGAGCATGAGAGATATAAGGAGATCCGGTGATTTGAGTGATGGAGAGATAATGATCATGGAAGGATAAGGAGTCAAGGAGAGATAAGGAGGTGCTCGATCAACCAAATTGATAAGGAGTAGAATTGAGAAACCAAGATGAGACAAATCTAGGAGGCGTTAATGCCTTAGCACTTGCCCATACCACCACGAGGATGGGCTTCCCCCAATGTGACCCCACTAGTTCATAGCTCCAGTTAAAAGCACTCACTGATAAAAAAACAGAAAAATTATTACCATTTTTATTATTAATAATATCTATTATTGTTAAAAGTAATTATTCTTCTATTTATTATTAATGATTATATAATAATAAGTATGAATTATTCAACTAAATATTTGTTAACTAATCAAATATAATAATAATTACAATAACTAGTATCACGTATAATTATACATGTAATAGTCGATCTATATTATAATAATGATAATAGACATATAATACTAACTTATTATACTATAAGTTATCCATAACACCTATTATTATTCATAGTAATGATTCTACTATTTATTATGAATGACTATATTTTAAATAAGTATTAATTATGCAATTATATTTAATGTATATATAATTAATATATTATAATTCTTTTATTAATATGTATAAGGTTTATTACATTATTATTTATTATTTATTATTTATTATATTATTATCCTATAATTGTATTTATTATATAACACTATATAAGAAATTACGATCTTATCATTGCTAAATGAGTTCATTAAAACAATACATTAACTTTTTTTTTATGTTTGATATTAATTGTATATATATGTTAAATTATTATTATAAAAAGCAAATGGTTTTATCACCCACACATTGCCAAAAGAAATACGACAAAAAGATATAATTGTATGTATTTCTTAACTTATTATAATAAAAAATAAGTGATTTTATAATCAAAATATTGTCAAAAGAAATGGGACAAAATGGAATAGTGAAATTATTGTATGAAAATAAAAAAAATACAAACATAAAAAAGGTTGGTCAATCTATTTTAATTCTTGCTTCTCATTGGGTGATGATTTGACATTTAAAAGGCTGATGTCATCCTAATAAGACTATAGAGACTGTTATCCAATAGAATTATAGATAAAACAATTTGTATATTTGAAAAGAAATTTGAAAAATGATAAACTTTTGAAAATTTAGCAAACCTATTTTAATTTTGGATGGTGATTGGTTGATGCTTTGACATTTAATTGAATCTGGAGGAATACATAAATACTCTTGCCTATGACAGGGACCAACAAAGAAGAACTAAATAAGAATTTTAATAACAAATAAGAAGGAACAAAAAAACAAGAGAGTAAAGAGACAAAGACAATAGAAAAATTAATAAAAATCACAACTAAAAAGGAGGCACTCACAATACAAAGCAAAAGAAGAAAGACAAAAAGGAGTTGGGGAACAACAATTGAATCTGAAAGCTAGAAGGAATTGTAAGGACCAAGCAATAAGAAGAACAAGGATGGACAAGAGCTTACAGAGACAAGAATCGACCAAGAAAGAAAGGTGGTAGGAAGAAACAATAGAAGGTAGAGTAATAAAGAAAGAGTATTAGGGGGGAAGGATCTAAGTGAGGGAGTTTAGAAGAGGTTGCCACACAAGGCTGATGTACCATCCCTCCTCACGATTGGGATTCTTCACGTGGTTTTTAATGGTTGCGGCCTCATGAAGTTTATGCTTGAATAAACAATCTTCCTTAGTCATGGCTGGTGTGTTCTCAAGGCAAATGTGATGTTTAGTATGGTGCGAGTGTTCGACAAGAGCGAATTTCGAGAAATTATCAAGTCTAATGTCTAGATTATGTTGTTTGATCCTAGTGTTAATAGATCAACTTGTCTCACCAAGCATTTCATCAATTTCATCCAAGATTAAAAAGTGGAAGACAATGATATCCTTGTTAGTTTTGATGTAGTGTCTTTATTCATAACTAGCAAATCCTAAAAGCTTTCAACCGTGCCAAAAATTGTGTCAATCCCATTTTGAAACTTCTAGGGTCTCAAAGGACACCCTTGTCTAATATTGGGTATTTTTGCATGCTTTGACCATGTTTGACCCTATTAGGTTCTTGTAGATCTCTAGGAGCTTAGTGGCTTTAATAGCCTTACAAAAGGATTTGAATTGACTTCAAATGGTCCTTTGGATCTTACTCAACCTTGACACAATATTAGAAACATAAACTAATGCAAAAGCCTTCATGAGGCACTAAAATGAGTAGGTGCTCTTGCACCATTTTTCTCCTATTCTTGTCTCCCTCTCTCCTTGATCTTTTCTTAATTTTTCTATTTCTTTTTATTTTATTTTCATTTTTATTTTTTTATCACATCTGTGATTTTTCTTTCTATTTTATTATTTTTAATTCATTTGTCTTGAAGCCACTCATTTTCAAGGCTTTTGGCCTCCTCGCCTCCCCTGCTCCCATCTGCTCGTCCCTCTCCACGCACCCAGCTCCACTTTGACGATGGCGACTCTGACCTCTTTACTACTCATCTCAGACGACTTCTTTTAGCTGATCCGATCTCCCCCTCCCATGCCTATGCCTCCACCTTGTTCTCCCTGTAAGAACCCTTCACCACCTCTATATGCTGAACTATTTTGTTTTGCTTATTTTTCGATTTTTTTGTGATTTTTTGCACAAGAGTTTGAACAAAAACAAATTGAAAAATAATGCTATTTCTCAAACTTTCAAATGCTTCGGATTAATCAAATCTAGATGCAATATTAAATCTTGGCAATAAGAGACAATTTCTTTATTGGAAAAGAATACAAAAAAAACGTCTTTGAAATTTCATCAAAAACCTGGTATAAAAGCATCAGTGGCTGAAGTAATGATGTTATCCGCTTCAAATGGCAGCATAAACCTTCTCGCATTTGTTGTAGCAACTTAGTACTATAGTGGTTACTGTTCACGACACTATTCACAGTACTATTCACGACACTATTCACAACACTGTAGCAGCTGCAATTAAACTTGTCTATCTCCGTCTGACTGCTGAATAAAACCTTTGCTGAAGCACAAACAAAATTTCTGAATGAAACTCTTTGGATACCAAATTCACTGGATATTTCACCAGTTCAAATGGAGACTCACAAAAGAAACTACGTTCTTCAATGGCAATGGCTGAAACCCTTCTCAGAGTACCAAAACCTGTTTTCAAAATGATAGCAATAACAATGGATAGCTCATTCTTCATTGCCCAAGCAAATATAGGCCTCCAAAACCCTAATTGAAAATCCTCTTCAAGGCTGCGAGTTTTATTTAATGAAATAACATTAAATAAGATCATTAACATTTAGTTGAATTAAACTTAGGGAAAGCTTTTAATAATTCTCCTCCAAAATAAAATACTAATCATTAAATATGCTAGAAAACACTAAAATAATCATAACTCTCACTATTGAGAATTTGGCCAAACTGTCTAAAGCTGGAGTCCAAGAAATTATTTCCCATGTGCTTGAAAAGACATGCTAAAAATAGCAAGAATCATTCAAAAGAAGCCTAAATCAAACTCTCTAAGCTCAAACCAACCACTGAACACTGAGAAAGCCAAAACACTGAACAACCCGCTTCCTGTGTCCAATCTGACCCCCTATCCATCTATAATAGCCTACGAGGGTCCAATAATAGGTTAAACCATAGCTAGACTTAAGTATCTAGCTAGAAGGGGACATTACACTCCCGCCTCTCCGCTGCTATCTGGGAGGCTGCCCTGTTGTCTTTCTCCCATTCTGTTACACCCTCAAGCTCCCCTTCCAAGCCTAGACATTCTTGTCTTATGAACTGTTGGTACGATGAGGATTGTGAGGATTTCCACTCTCACCTCCGCTTTGCTTTCACCCACCATCACCCATCCTTCCCATCCTTGAAGTTGTCCTATCGCCTCCTTCACCGCAAGATATGCCTTTTCATTTCCCAGCATAGAGTCACCCTTCGTTCCTCCCTCTTTTCTTCTCCCCGAGTCTTTTTGGCATACCCTTTTTCCCCATCAATCCACCCTCCCCCCTGAGCTTGTGTAGAGTATGTTATTTTCCCATGTCTCCGCTCTTTATGATATCCTCGGCCAACCTCTTGTTCAGTTAACCCCCCCTGTTGTGTGCCATCTTTTCACTTGTTCGACTGTTTTGGAGGCTATTAGAAACATGAGTACTAGCAAGGCCGTTGATGAGGAAGGTTTTTAGGTGGAGCTCTTCAAGCATGGTGCCATCGTCCTATGTTCCCATCTCTCTGAGCTCTTCAACTAGGTAGTCTATTTGGGCTTTCCCCCCTCTTGATCCCATCACATTATTCATCTGATCCACAAGGCGGGTCCTATTTCTGACCCCAGTAACTACAAAACTATTATGATTGGCCACACTTTCTCAAATTTGTATGCTATGGTTCTTAATATCCTTCTTTCCAGAGTGCTTGATTAGTGTCATGTTAGGGCCAGAGTTCAGGTGGGTTTCAGAAAGGATTATCACACTTTGGACCATATCTTGACTCTCCACACTATCATTGAGGAGGCTTGGTCTCGTTCCTCAAAGGTATATTGCTACTTTGTTGACATTCGTAAAGTCTTCAACACGGTCCCCCGGTGGGCATTTTTCAGAGGATTCATGACATCGGCATCCCAGATCTACCTATCACCGCCATGATGAGAATTTATAAGTTGGTTTTGGGTTGTCTTGGGACTCCCACTGGCTTCTTGAACTTCATTAGTAGCATCATTGGGGTGAAGCGGGGGTGCCCCCCATGTCTTACTCTGTTTGGGATTTACATTGATGAGCTTGAGGAGTTCCTTCTTGAGCACCTTCCTGTGGGAAATGGTTGCCTTCTTCACCATATGTTGGTTCATATCTTGCTTTTTGCAGATGATGTGGCTCTTTTGGCCTCTTCCCCGGATGACTCACAGAGATAGTTGGACTGCTTGGCTTCTCTCTGTGATATGAGACGGTTGATTGCGAATCTGGGTAAGACTAAGGTAATTGTCATCAATTGCCTTAAAACATCCCTTCTTCACTTCACCTTCGCTAGCTCTGAGATCGGGATTGTTTCATCTTATACCAACTTGGGGGTCAAGTTCTTGAGTCCCTGTTTCAACTTGAGGCTTTCCATTCAAGCACATATCAGTAAGGGGTTTGGGTCCCTTGCTCTTCTTGAGAAACAATGCTTCAGGCATACTTCTAGGACATCCCATCCAAGATGACACTTCTTGACACTCTTGTTCGACCCACTGTTTTCTATGGTTCAGTGGTCTAGGGGCCTTCTCTTTTGGAGTCTGAATGGGCTTCTATTGAGCGGGTTCAGATTCTCCTTCGGTGGTTTATCAGATGTAGACAGTCTACACTTCACAGTATTGTTCTAGCAGAGTTCGCGGTGTGCCCTTTCAGGGTCGAGGCCATTTTTGACCTTGTTTGGTTCTTGCACCGTCTTTGTGGTTTAGCTAACTCCTGCAAGGGTTGTCAGAGGTATCGCTACCTCACTTACCGCTCTTTGGAGTCCCTTGTTCTCTTTGTTGCTCCCTCAAGCCGGTCTTGCAGTTGGTTGGCTAGGGCCACAACCCTTCTGAGTACTAGTGGGATTGAGATTGACCACCTTCCCTTGTTCCAGTATTCTTTGGCTGCCCCTCCTCACATTCTCCCCCACAAACAGGAACTAAACAAATGCATTAGAGAGTATATTTACAGCCAGTACATTCACACCACTTGGGTCAACCCCCATGGGAGGCCCAAAGATGGCTTTCTATGCTGAGCACTTTCTAGAGATTCATGATGGTATCATTGTCTGCCCTTCTTACACTTCTTGTCACTGGCAACACTCCCTCAGGATTCCACTTGGGTCATTCATAGTGGGTTCCCACCATCTTCATGTTGAGACCAACCACTTGTTAGAGAGGGGTGACATGATTTTCTAGCTTTGTACTCTCAACGAGGTGGAGTCTAAGGAGCACTTTATTTTCCGCTGTCCTATCTACTATGAGATCAGAGGCAGGTTCTACTATCTTTTTAGAGAGTCACGTTCCCTCTTCTTAGGTACATGGATCAAAGATGTGTTGCTCTGTATCTTCAGGAGGCTATTTGCTTGAGGGACCACTCTTTTCAGCGCCCTTTGCGCCTTTTTTCTGATCAGCTCATCACCTCTTTCTTTCCTAGGACAGTGCGTGGCACCAAAAGGCACTTGGCCTCCCCACAGATCCTACTCGGAGAGATCCAATCCCTCTAGCCGAGTGAGTCACCTCCAAAGGCGACATCGTGTGCACCACCCCCTACCACTTCTATAGATTATCCTTCTGTTTTGGGGTTTTTCTCTGTCTCCTCAGCTTCCTAGTTTTGTTTGGTGTGGTGGGGCTGCCCTCTCACCCCTTCCACCCTCCCCGTATTTCTCGTGGTCTTGGCTTGTATTTCCTTCTTTCTTCTGATGTTTTTTGGTCACCATTTGGTGTTCCTGTTGTTGGTTGTTTTTTGTTTGTCTCCTCAGTCCCTTTGATTTGGTTGTGGTCACTTCTTGGACATTAATAAATTTATCATTATCTTTATCTTATCTTTACTGCTCTTTTTGATGAAGGATCACGTAGTATAATATGAAACGTCAATAATCAAAATTTACGCAGTTTTCTCCTAAAAGATTGTCATTACTAATTGATATTATTGTGTAGTGTGGATGATATATAAGGGACGAGATCATTTGGAAGAATGTGTGTATTGAATAATTAGTCATATATGACGTATGGTGTAAGTGCGAAGGCTCACATTTGCAAATGAGCAGTAATGAAGTCAGATTTTAATGTTTAGAATAGTGTACTATAATCAGCATTGTAGAGGATGTTTTTGCCATTAGGTCAACAATCACAATTCATTGTAATAGAATATATTGAATCTTATTCTAAAGAAATGATCTTTCATGTTTTGCAAGCTCATTGTATCTTTCCCCAAGGTTGTGTGCCTTAGCCTGCAAATCCAAATCAAAGTAGTGAGCTTCCTTGGCCAAGAGCCTAAAACATTATAATTAGTATTCATATAGTGAGATGGTTCTCACCATAGTTTTTCTTACATTGGGTTTCCCACATAAAACTCTTGGTGTCCTTATGTGTTCATTCTGTTTCAGTTATTTACTTTTGCATTTGTTAATTGGAATGAATAGTTATGTTTTAATATGCGTTGAATCAAACCCCCCCTCTCAGCGTCCTGAAGTGTTCAACAATTGGTATCAGAGTAAGGTTCTTGAAGAAACAGTCGAAGAGCTGTGGTAGATCTGGGAGAACATTGTTTGAATCTGAAAAAGATTTGGATGCTATGGAGCCACAAGGATGAGACATTTATGAAGTATTGAATCTTGAAGGAGAATTGAGACTAGCTCTTGGTGATTTGGACAATTATCAAGAAAGTTTGAGACAGAAGAACATATTGTACATCTGAAGAAGAAAGTTCAAGAAGGAAAGAAGATTGTTGATAGTCTTGAAAGAAAGATACATATCAAGTCTGGAGAGTGCACTAAGCTTGAAGAAGTTGGCATGTTGAGAAAGGAATTGAATGATGCAAAAGAACAAATTGTCAAGAACTTGAAGCTCAAATGCAGTGGTGATTTGCTTGATGAGATGCTAGGTTTTCGAAAACCATCTAAGGATGAAGGTGACCCTAGTTTTGATAAAGGAGAAAGCTCTAAGACTCTTTGCAAGGATGACAAGGGTAAGGAAAAGGTCAAGGATGAATTCAAGAGACTAATGAAGATAAAAAATGTTTCACTTCTATCGGGAATAAGAACTTCAAGAAGCCCGCTCCTTCTCAAGCAAGGTATTCTCCATCTTTCAATGGTAAATGTTTTTCATGCAACAAGTTTGGACATATAGCTAGTGAATATAGAAGTCAGATTATATCTCAACCATTTAATGGTCAGTGTTATATTTGTAATAAGTTTGGACATAAAGCAAATGAATGCAAAAGTAGAATGATGAGGAAAGGATTTGTGAATGTAAATAATGGTAGAAATGTTCAATCTTAAAATGGTTACTGTTATGCTTGCAACAAATATGGGCACAAGGCTATTCAGTGCAAATCTAATCTGAGAATGAATGGAAACTCAATCTTCATAATGAACAAAAATTCAAAATCTCATAGACAAAGGAAATTGGTAATTGTGTTATTTATAATTGGTTTAGTCTGTAACCTTTTGACATCAATCACAAATAGTCTAATATGTCATGGGTCTTGATGGTTGCCAAATGCTCATCATATTGCGCATGGTTAAGCCCATAGACAAAGAACACCTATTTAGTTATGATGTGTCGACAACATGTAGGGTCAACCATAACACCTCTAATAGAGGCCCCATTGACCAATGCCAGGATATAGAGGGGAAAGGGCTCTTCGTTGTACATGTCATCGAGTGGGTGAATGCTATGTTCATATCACATGTCCTCTGATTGGGTCTTGATTTTTGAGAAATCTATCAAAATCCCTTAGGTTCTCCTTGAGAGACTGAATATGATCAAACGGGACAGTAAGAGCATACTCATGATCCATTGTGGGAGGATATTTCTTAGGAGAGTTTGTTGGTGTAAAATTTATGGACCCAGACTTTGTGTAATGACCCTTACTATAAAGGCCACTAAAAACCCCCAAATCTGAACTGAGACAATTTGTCAAACACTTGGCATGCACTAAATTGTTTTGTTTGTAATGAATGTTTCAATGTGATAGTTGTTTTTGAGCATCAAGTACAATTGAGATAACAATACCAATATTGAAATGGAATACAATGAGAAACAATGAAACTCTAAATATCAATGCAAAGACCCCAATGCCAATGAACTTCCCAAAATCTGATCATCATATAACATGAATAATAATGACTGAAATCTGATTATAAATGACTGTTTACAACTTCTGAGAAAATGTATGAACTGTCACACATGAACAATAAACTATGGCAATAACAAGTTCATTCAATGCACTTCTTTCGACTCCATACAATGCACTATCTTCTATGATCAACCAATGCTCTTCCTTGCTATGTTATTACAATTACAATGATGAAAAAACAGTGACAAATTCAGGACTGTTGTAACAGTATCTCCTTCAATGCAATTTCTACATCAAACATCAACATGCAAACATATGAAATGAACCTGGAAATGCTGCTCTGTTATTAGCCAAGTCGATGATGACAAATGCTGATGAATGCTGATGCAATGAAGACTGAAATCGACCCCCAAACTGCCTCTCTGCCACCTGCCGTACAGTCCCAGGAACACGCCGTACAGTACGGCACCTGTACTAATTTTTGTGCAATGTAAAAGCTGCCGAAAATGGTGGGAAAGGGATTGCCTAGGGTTAGTTAACAACCCCTCAAATGCATAAAAATTATCTCCAGCTAGTGTATGAGATATGAACAGAAATATGAGTCCAGGCCCTGATATAGACTTCTCAGAAAATGCACCAAAAATGATCTCTAACTTAACAAACTGATTCTCCAATGCAATGATGAATTCAAAACTCTTATTCAATCAAATACAAGCCCTCAAATCAACCTTCAAATGAATCCAATATGAAATGGCTGAGTACCATCTCCAATCATGCAACCCTTCAGAAGGCATTTCACTTCCTCAGTTATGTTAACCTAAGGGAGTTATCGTTTCCAAAGATCAAATGATATTTGCAGACCAAATGACTACAAATTGCTCCACAATGGAAGAAGTAGAAGAAATCCTCAAATCAACTTGTCCAAATGAATGCCCAAGCCTTTTATTTATTCACTTTTCTAAGAAGTTACTAAGAACTTCTAGAAGCATCTATTATAAAATCTCATTATAATGCACTTTTATAATAAAATAACTTTATAAAATAAAAAGCGCAATCTCAACTTAAAATTATAACATATGGGCCCTGCTAACACATAATAATAAAATATAAGCTCCACTTCACTTTTCCAAGAGCAAATATGACCAACTGCTCTACAAAATGACTCTCTCTCCAAAACATTTGCCTACGAGAGTCGATAATAGGCAAATCCAATATGGAAAATCATGTCGCTAGAAAGGGGACATGACAATCCGCCCTTCCCGAAATTGCTTGCCCTCAAGCAATCTCAATGCTAGATGCTACAAAATCGCTTCACTCTCCCAAGTAGCATCTTCAACAGGTAGATCTCTCCACTTAACCAAATATTCTCTGATCACTCTCCTGCGAAGCTGCTTCTCCCTGCTATCCAAAATAGACTCTGGCACTAAGATCAATTTCCCTTCATCATCTAAGGGAGGTAACACTGTAGAAGGCACCACATTCTGACCCAACGCCTTCTTGAGGCGCGACACATGGAACACGTTGTGCACCCTGCTATCTGCTGGTAGCTCAAGCTCATAAGCCAACTCACCTATACGCCTAATGATCTTGAAAGGGCCATAATATCTAGGCTTAAGCTTCTCTGATCCACTCTTCCTGAGAGTAGACTGTTGATAAGGCTGAAGCATGAGGTAAACCATGTCACCAACCTCAAAGCTCCTCTCAATCCGCTTTTGATCGGCATACTGCTTATACTGGTTTTGTGCCCTGGCCATATTATCCTTGAGAGCATCAACAATGTCCTTGCTCTCCTGAAGCAAATCCCCGACACGTGGAACTCTAACATCACTCATCAACAAATCAATGAAGCTCGATGCATCATACCCATACAGAGCTCTGAAAGGTGTCATCTGAATCGACATGTGAAATGTGGTATTGTAACAATACTCACACAAATGTATCCATTTCACCCATGCCTTCTGCTGACTAGCCACGTAATTCCTCAAATAGCCTTCTACCCACTTGTTGACTATCTCTGTCTGTCCATCCGTCTGCGGGTGATAACTGGTGCTGGGTGTAAGCTCAGTGCCACATAGTTTGAATACCTCCTGCCAAAAGCGACTCAAAAATCTACTGTCTCTGTCACTCACTATACTGCGGGGTATCCCATGCAATCTGAAAACCTCTTTGAAGAAGACCTCCGCTACCTGTACTGTTGTGTAAGTAGTAGTGGTGGGAAAGAAGTGTGCATACTTCGTCAGTCTATCCACCACCACATATATGCAATCGCGACCTTGGGCCTTGGGCAAGCCCGTAATGAAGTCCATGGATATGCATTCCCACTTCTGATCTGGAATGGGAAGTGGCTGTAGGAGCCCGATTGGAAAGGTGTGCCCTTGTTTGTTTAGCTGACAAACAGGGCACTCACAAACATACTGCAAAACATCTGACTTAAGCCCTTTCCACGTGAACCGTTCCCGAACTTGTCTATATGTTTTGAAGTACTTGGGATGACCAGCTGTAGGTGAATCATGAAGAGCCCTCAAAATAGATTGCTTCACCTTCGATCCTGGGACTAAAAATATCCTGCTCTTGTAGATAATCAAATCATCCACAAGCGTATACTGTGTATCAACAATTGACCCATCAACTATCCCTGATGCCCATGGGCCTCTAGCATACTCTGCCACTATCATATGCCTCCAATCCTCTGATATCTCAATTAATGCACTAAGATGTGGTCTACATGACAATGCATCTGCTATGATGTTCTGAGTCCCTCTCACATATGAAATGTCAAAATCGTAAGCTTGTAGCTTACTCACCCACTTCTGTTCTCTATCATTGAGATCTCTCTGATTGAGGAAATGCCTCAGATTGTTGTGGTCAGTTTTAATACAAAACTTACCACCCACTAGATACTGTCTAAACTTAGCCAATGTGTGCATGATGGCTAACATCTCCTTATCATAGATGCTGAAAGATCTCTTTGGTCCACGGAGTTTCCTGCTCTCATAGGCAATAGGGTGCTTGTCCTGCATCAACACAGCACCAATACCATCTCCGGACGCATCACACTAAAGCTCAAATGGCTTTGAGAAATCAGACAAAGCTAACACTAGGCATGCAGTCATGATCTCCTTAAATCTGTCAAAGCAAGCTTGTGCCTCCGGTGTCCAAACAAAGGCCCCCTTCTTCAGCAGATCTGTTATAGGGGCTGCATGTCGTGAATATCCACTCACAAATCTGCGGTAGAAACCACATAGGCCTAGGAACCCTCTCAACTGTGTCACGTTCTCAGGAATAGGCCACTCTACTATAGCACGGATCGTATCAGGATCCATCCACACTCCCTCTGCACTGATAATGTGTCCCAAATACAATAGCTCAGTCATACCCAGATCACATTTGGACTCCCTGGCATACAAGGACTCTGTCTGTAGAATACTCAATACAGTCTCTAAGTGTGCTATGTGTTCCTGCCATGTCCGACTGTATACCAAGATGTCATCAAAGAAGACCAATCCAAATTTCCTCAATTGATGATGAAAAACCTTATTCATTGTGGACTGAAAAGTAGTTGGTGCATTGGTCAACCCAAATGGCATGACCAAAAACTCAAAGTGCCCACAATGGCATCTAAATGCAGTCTTCTCCACATCCTGCTCTCTGACCCTAATCTGATGATATCCTGATCTCAAATCAATCTTGCTGAAGTAGCATGCTCCATCTAGCTCATCTATCAACTCATCAATCCGAGGGATGGGGTACCTATTCTTAATAGTCCTCTTATTCATTACCTGATAATCAATGCACATGCATAATGAACCATCCTTCTTCACCAAAACTACTGAAGAAGCAAAAGGAGACTTGCTCGGTCTAATGTGCCCCATCTTAAGCAACTCCTTGATGGTTTTCTCTATCTCATCCTTGAGCCTCTTAGGATGCCTGTATGGTGTGATCATTATGGGTTTAGCACCCTCTAACTCAATAATATGCTCGATACCCCTATCAGGTGGTGTGTCAGGTGGAATATCTCCAAATACCCTGTCATATCTCTCTCTCAATCTCTGAATGTCAGGGTGATACTCTGCCTTCTGATGCTCCTCCTGTGTAGGCATGAGAGTACACATGGCTGCCCATCCAATCCCATCGTGTCTAACCAACCTCTCCATGCGCCTGAAAGAAATAGTTCTAACATCACTATTTCTGATAGCTCTCAACACACGCTGTTTCCCATCTGCCTCAAACTTAATCTCCATGTCTCTAAGTCTGAAAGTGACCTCACCCAAGGAATGTAACCATGTCATACCCAACACAATGTCTAGGTCACCCATGTTGACCACATGGTAATCCGCTTTGAACTTATAATTGTTCAAGCGTAAAAGCATGTCTCTAATCATCTTGTTACACTTAAGAGTGTAACCATCAACAACCTGCACTCGGAGACCCTCAAACTCCTCTGTCTCAATGCCACTACGCTCAACCAATCGTGCATCAATGAAGTTATGCGTAGCACCTGTGTCAACTAAGGTGATCACCTTCTGTCCTGCTAGAACACCACGCAGTCTAAAGGACCCTTCCTGCTGAATGCTAGACAAGCGTGCCTGCTGCAAATGTAACTTAGGCTCCGCCTTAGGCTCTGAAGCCTCTGCCTCTACCTCAGGCTCTGTATCACTGTGCTCATCCTCATGTGTTGTACTGTCTGAATCTGAGTCCTCATAGTATGCCCACATAACTCTGTTGGCCTTCCCCTTAGGCCTCAAAGGACAATCGTGATCCCTATCATATGGACCTTTGCAGTAGAAGCATAGCTTCTTCCTGCGTAGGTCATTAAGTGCCTTGGTATCCAAGGGTGTAGTGGATTTCCCCTTGGTATCAACCTTCTTCCCTTTACTCTTATCAAACTTCTTATTATCTCTGAAAGAAGAAGAACTCCTGGGAGTGAATCTGCTAGAAGGTGCTGTAAGCTCCATACTGTGAGCTTTCCTCATGGCCTCCTGTAGTGTCGATGGATCAAATGCCTTGATCCAACCCTTGAGGGGTTCAGACAATCCCTCAGTAAATAGGATAACCAACCGCCTCTCCGATACATCCTGGACCATAACTGACAACCTTTAAAACTCACTGATATAAGTCTCTAAGCTGCCTGTCTGTCTCAACTGTGCAAGATCACGAAAGAATCTCTGGATCCTTCCTGTCAAAACACTCCACCAACCTATCCACAAAATCCTGGTACGATGTCACCTGGTTGTGCTGCAAAGTAACCATACCATGTGACCACCAGTCATGAGCTGCGCCCTCCAAATGCAAGGTGGCATATCTGATGGCATCTATCTCTGACATGGGTCTCAATGCTAAGAAAGTATCCAACTTATGTATCCATGCCTGTGCTGTCATCTGTCCACTACCATCAAAAGAAGGTAAAGTGAGCTTGCTAGCAGCTTGCTGCAACTCACTGTCATGGCCTCCTCTAGGTCTCCTGTTCTGCCGAGTACTCCTCATGTGCTCTCTCCTCTGGTTCAGGTAACAATCAAAGTTAAGTAACTCACGCACATGTGGTGGTAATGCCTGCCATTCTGCAGTGGCAGCTCTAAGATCGTCCTGGAATTCATCCTGCACATCACCCTCTCCTGCCTCCTGAGCCTCCTCTCTAAGGAAAGTAGGACCAGTAGGTCTATCTGCTGTCCAAGACCTATGCCTGGGAGCACCCTGTGAACCTGCTACACTCCTATTATCATGATCAGGTGTACCTCTACCCTGCTCCTGAGCTCTGGGCTGAACCACTCTCTCCATCATAGTGGTCAAAGCACGCAAAGACTGGACTATCTCTTGCTGTCCAGTAGTCATAGTTCTGAAAAAGTCCCTAGCATCATCATCATCGTTCCTAGGAACTCTAGGTGGACTCTGTGATTGTCTCTCACCCATGGTAAGAATGTCTCTGAACTCCTGTTCCCCCTCTAGTGCTGCTCTTCTGCGTGTGAAATACTTGTGATGCCCAAATGCTGAAGGATGCATATAGGTTTCTTACCCAACAGGATGGCAAGAACACCGCTCTGATACCACTGTAATGACCCTTACTATAAAGGCCACTAAAAACCCCCAAATCTGAACTGAGACAATTTGTCACACACTTGGCATGCACTAAATTGTTTTGTTTGTAATGAGTGTTTCAATGTGATAGTTGTTTTTGAGCATCAAGTACAATTGAGATAACAATACCAATATTGAAATGGAATACAATGAGCAACAATGAAACTCTAAATATCAATGCAAAGACCCCAATGCCAATGAACTTCCCAAAATCTGATCATCATATAACATGAATGATAATGACTGAAATCTGATTATAAATGACTGTTTACAACTTCTGAGAAAATGTATGAACTGTCACACATGAACAATAAACTATGGCAATAACAAGTTCATTCAATGCACTTCTTTCGACTCCATACAATGCACTATCTTCTATGATCAACCAATGCTCTTCCTTACTATGTTATTACAATTACAATGATGAAAAAACAGTGACAAATTTAGGACTGTTGTAACAGTACCTCCTTCAATGCAATTTCTACATCAAACATCAACATACAAACATATGAAATGAACTTGGAAATGCTGCTCTGTTATTAACCAAGTCGATGATGACAAATGTTGATGAATGCTGATGCAATGAAGATTGAAATCGACCCCCAAACTGCCTCTCTGCCACTTGCCGTACAGTACGACACCTGTACTAATTTTTGTGCAATGTAAAAGCTGCCGAAAATGGTGGGAAAGGGATCGCCTAGGGTTAGTTAACAACCCCTCAAATGCATAAAAATTATCTCCGGCTGGTGTATGAGATAGGAACAGAAATATGAGTCCAGACCCTGATATAGACTTCTCAGAAAATGCACCAAAAATGATCTCCAACTTAACAAACTAATTCTCCAATGCAATGATGAATTCAAAACCCTTATTCAATCAAATACAAGCCCTCAAATCAACCTTCAAATGAATCCAATATGAAATGGCTGAGTACCATCTCCAATCATGCAACCCTTCAGAAGGTATTTCACTTCAACAGTTATGCTAACCTAAGGGAGTTATCGTTTCCAAAGATCAAATGATATTTGCAGACCAAATGACTACAAATTGCTCCACAATGGAAGATGTAGAAGAAATCCTGAAATCAGCTTGTCCAAATAAATGCCCAAACCCTCTATTTATTCACTTTTCTAAGAAGTTACTAAGAACTTCTAGAAGCATCCATTATAAAATCCCATTGTAATGCACTTTTATAATAAAATAACTTTATAAAATAAAAAGTGCAATCTCAACTTAAAATTATAACATATGGGCCCTGTAACACATAATAATAAAATATAAGCTCCACTTCACTTTTCCAAGAGCAAATATGACCAACTGCTCTACAAAATGACTCTCTCTCCAAAACATTTGCCTACGAGAGTCGATAATAGGCAAATCCAATATGGAAAATCATGTCGCTAGAAAGGGGACATGACACTTTGGGGAGTTGTTTGGTCCCAATATCGGGCCTATGAAGAAATGGGATCCATAGAGGTTGTTAGGACCCATATTCCCAACAAACATTGGGCCTATTCTAGTTGGGCTATATCGGTTTGGAGGATTGCTAGGCCTTGAAGGTCTTCTCACAACATTTCCCAAAGTAGTCTTGGTGGCGAAGCTCATAAGAGTTCTCAACATCAAGACAAACATATTGAGAATCAAAAGTTTGAAAAGTTTCATGCCAAGTTCACCAAAATGTGGAGAAGGAAAAATTTAACAACCTCGAGACTGGTTAAACTCTCAAAGAATGAACTAACCCTTGCGCCACCTCACTTCTACTAGTGGTCTGGTGAGCTAGGGTGATCAAGCAAACTTAAATGATGAAGATGAGTTCTAAAGTATAAATGATACAAAATGCAGAAATAAAAGAACTAAATTTACTTGATTGTACTAATTGATAAAAATGTTTTGATTATTAGAATGAAAGAACTAACTACGAGGATTAACTGTCAGGCTCAGTGAGCTCACTGCCTTGACACCTACGTGAGTCAGGACGACAACATGGATGCGAGACATCAGTGCTGCGTATGTTTGTCCATTACGAACAGCGCGTAGAAACCAAGTTAGAAACCTGAAATGCTAATTACTAAAAATAGTAGAAATGAGCTAATCTAATTACAAAAAGCACAAAAGACGACTAGGCTATTAAAATAAAGACAATACAAGAGAATAGAAGACAAGAAAAAGACTCACAATCAGAGAAGGTAGAGGAATCCAACAAGCTGCTCCACTTCTCCCAATGAACCTGAACACATGGAGACAATAAAATTGTTGGTTGGCTGTTTGGAGACTTGCCTCATTCAAGTGCTACTTTTGTGTTTCCACCTCGACAACAGTCAAATAGACAAGATAGCAGTGATAGATAACCAAAAAATAATAGATAAAATGATAAAGACAACGATGTTACAATTGAAATTTAAATGAAGGTAGTGAAATTTTGTATTGAAACCTATGTATTATTTCATTCAATTGAAACAAGTAGAAATTGATATGATTGTAACACACCATTTATTGTTTCCAAATATCCTCCGAAATTCAACACAACATGGCTTTTCATTTATTTTCAAACCTTTTTCCTTGATTGGTGGAAGTCAGGTCTTTGCTCATGACATTGCCCCAAGTACAAATTAAACATTCTTGTGTTCCCATTAGATCAACATGTTTTACCATCTTGATTGAGACTTTCTTGGCTTAGTCAGGGCCTAACTAAAGGATTGATAGTTGTCTAGTCATAATATTCACCAAGAAGCTTTCTCATATAGAAGTCTCATTCTTTATGCTAATTGTCTTAACCATTTGTGCTATGGTTTAATTTGCTTCTGGTTGCTTGTGGTAAACAAGCATGTTCATACTAGATTTTCTGACCCATAACCAGTAAATCAACATCCCTTTCTTGTATCTTTTACCATTTGTGCCTTTGCTTCATTAGCCCTTTTGCCCCTGCTATTCTAAAGTGGGGATGGGGGAGTAAGGTTCTTCCACCTTCCCTAATCCTAATGGTGGGGTCAGATAAGAATTTTGCAGGGTTGGGGGCCACGTCTTGGCCTTAGTATCAGGGATGGAGGAATATTATGGTGGAGGTATTGGCATCACCCCTGCCCCCCGCCACTTTCTCCCACCCACCTGTACTCTCCAATCTATCTTCATACTCCCTCACCATCACTTCCACTCACCCATCTACACCCCCAACATTAGCCCAAACTAGCTCACCCAGCATGGGGGGCAACTACTCCCTCTGAAACCTCCAGCCATTCACTAGTTCACTTCTTTATTCCAAATATGGCCTTTATTGGCACAATTTCTAAATTTTTCCATTTGCTTCCTTTTCTATCATCATATTGACTTTAATATCATAAGCACGTCACTTTCATTTTTGACATTCATATGATAAAAAATAAAATAAAAACTGTCTTTGATATGAAGATTAGAAGTTTTGACTAGGATGTGGTCCTATAGAGTGGGGCTTCCTAAAATATTTCACCAGTTGCTGCTAAGAATGTTTAGGAGTTTTTGTTAGAAAGTGATTCCTTTCATTTTGTAATAATAGGCAAACTTTAAACTTTAAGATCCAAAATTTGAGGAAGCTGGTGCTTTCATATTATATATATAGAGAAGTGAATGCTAAATCTTTAGTTAAATCTGCAACTATATAAGTAAATGGAAAATGTTATTAGTAGGAATTAGAAACATTATATATGAATAACATTTGAGAACAAAATTTAAAGAGGGGGGGCAGAAACTTTCGGCCCAATCTCAAATGCACTACCTTAAAATCTAAAATCTAAAAACTAGGGTTTCCTATTTTCTTGCGTAAGATCCTAATTTATTCTGTAGCATTATATCCTAATTCATCCTGTACCACTATTTTGTTCTCATTCATAGAATCCATTGTGCCATAAAATTAGCTTTCCTAATTGTCATCCTTTTTAGTTGAGTTTCGATATATATTACCTTGATAATTCCTATCACTATTATTTAAAAATCTAATTTGCCGGTTCAGGTTCGGGGACAGATTCGGGTTCGAGAATCTGATTCATGGATTTGTGAAATTTTCTTTTTCCCATTATGATTCGTATGGGTTCGTGTGTGTGTGTGTATATATATATATATGCATTATATATACAAAAAATAAGAGAAATATACATAATTGTAAAACTAAATCATTTCATCGTATGAATCTATGATGCTTGATCATTGATCAATGCCAAATGTCAAAGTCTTCATAACTAGGTCTTAGGTAGTCTTTGTTGGTGGATGTTTCCAAGTCCCTAGGTCTGGCAAATGAGGTTTGAGTGATTTTGGCCTGTTGGAAAGTCATGTCTGTCTGGGATTTGGGTGAGAGCTAAGCTAAGTCTGTCATAGAGATGGGGTCGAAACCAAGTGATTTGTGATAAAACGAGTTAAAACCCTTTGAGAATCCTTTTGCCAGCTTCAATTTGACCTTAGAAAGCCATGATGGATTGTGGGAGGTAACCCTACTAAAGGCTTGCTGAATCTTGAAATTTGGCTAAGTTTGAAATTTTTTGAAAAGCCCCAAAATCTAGAATTTGCATCTTAACTCCTATGAAGTTGGAACCTATCTCAAACATCTTATACTTAAATGTTATATATGTATAAATCCTCCCGCCCCTGTAAGAACCCCTTTCAGGCTCTTGCTGTTGTACTGTTTGTTTTGATGGTTTTATAATGTTTTATTTTTTTTTTGCAAGGGTTTTTGACATAAAAAGCAAATAACATAACGCTGAAATACTGAATAGAAAATGAACTATTGCTGCCTTATTTAATTCCTTTGAGCCAAACTCATTACAAATGATAATATCTGAATAAATAACAACAAATAAGATTGGATTCAATACGCATTAAAAACCTGAGAATTTATTGATGAAAATTGCACTTTCCCAGCATAACTGCATCCTAGCATAAATGATGCCTGCTGTAGTATTCTACTCACGCTGGAAGACTGATGGTGTACTGTCTGCAATCCCACTTATCTGAAACTGTAAATCAATGCTGTAAATGCTGAAGTAAATCTCCGCTGAAGCACAATAGAAGTCTTTGGATGAAACCTCCGCTGGATATCAAATTCACCAGATATCTCACTGGCTCAAATGATGAACACACAGAAGAACTACGTTCTCCAATGGCTGCACTGTCAAACCCTTTCTCAAAACTCAAGACTAGAAGAAAATTTTATCAATAATGAAAACTGGCTGCCCTTTTCTTCTCACGCTAAACATATATAACCTTCCAAGTCTAAATCGCACCCAAAAAGCAGGAATTGCGATTTCTCTCAAGCAATTACAATTTAATGTTATAAACATTAAATTAATGATTTTATTTTATCATTTAGACTTAGGAAGAAGTCAAATAAATTATTAATAAATTTGGCCCCCTTCTCATGATGTTAAGACCCTCAACTTAAGTGATTTTAATATAAAGTTATAATATAACTTTATATTAAATAATTATTCTTCTTTAATACTTAGCCACGAAAAATGTCATAACTCCCATACTTTTGTGAATCTGATCAAGCCGTCTGAACTGGGAGCTAGTGAAAATATTCTCCATGTGACCATGAGGTATTTCTAAAAATAGCAGGGGTCCATCTCTATAGCTCCAAAATAAGCCTAAAAATAGCCATTTCTCCCCTGTGCCATTACTGACCCCCTATCCATGTCTACTAGCCTACGAGGGTCCACTGATAGGTTAACCATTAGCTAGCATGATGTCACTAGCTTGAAGGGGACATCACAGCCCTTGAATTGGAAAATTGGAAACTTACATCAAAAGGACCCAGTGCACCCATAGTAAGGGGCGTTCTAGGGTTAGATGAAAAAAAAAACAATTAAAAATGGCATTTTAAGTGGTTTGGATCCACTTTATACTTTCATAGGCCGTCGGTCCTTGTAGATTCGCGTGGATCTGTGCGGGATCCCCGAGGGTCCACGCCGAATCTGGACAGGGTCCGTGTTTGGACCTGTGGGTCCGTCCGGATCTGCGGGCCAGGATCCGTGTTTGGACCTATGGGTCTATCCGAATCCGCGGGCCCACGGATCTGGACGGACCCACAAGTCCAAACATGGACCTTGCCCAGATCCGACGCGGACGGGTCCGCAAATCTAGACCCAGACCCGATTCGTGGGTCTAGGGTCTGAATCCAGTAACGTAGATAAAAATCATTAGTCAAACTAAGGACTCGGAATGTAAGAAACATTGGTTTTCTTGCATTAGACAATAAAATCTCCCATATTGTTCTTTAAGTTTTTTTTTTTTGATAATCATGTATTTCTTTGATTTCTATATATTTATTATAAATTATGTTCACAAATGTAGCTCCTGTCTTCTAATAAGGTCCTCTCATGTATCTAACGGCTTTCCTGAACATGATTGTGTATTATTATCCTTTGTATATAATATAGCTTTTTTGTACTATAATAAATAGATTGATTTCAACTTTGAGGACTTGTGTATCTCAAGTATGCATACTGAGCACCGCAGAGATAGAATGTTTCAACTTTTGTTGGAGGACTTTCGACATGAAAGATTCTCTTGCTTATCAATCTTCACTATCTTTGTCTTGTAAATTAAATGATGAGATCTGGCTCAAGGTTAGAAATAAAATATGGTAACAGTAGTTGTATAATTTGGATGTTGACCATGTTATGCCCCTAGCCAATTCCACGGATGTTTGTACAAAATTTACAGTAGAACAAAAATAAAAGTTCTCCAGGACAAGCAGCATGGTGTAAAGGGGTGGAATCAAGGCACAAACATATTGCTTTTTACAATCCTTAACAATTTCAATGACTTGAGAGTTCTCATTTCCAAACAGATTAAAGGTTTAATTGACATCCCTTCTTTGGATAGATGCACTTCTTTGGGAGAGGCCGACGTAACCTCTTATAGAACTCTAACTGATTTGGATCAATGATTCTTGGAGTTACATTTTCAAAGAGATCAAAGGTCTAATTGACATCTGTTCTTTGGATAGAAGCACTTCTTTGAGAGAGGCCGAGGTAACCTCCTATAGAACTCTAATTAGTTTGGATCACCCTTCTCTAGCTTCTGAATTAGTGGCCTTCCATTTTGAAGGAATTCTTGTTGGATCAAATATCTTTGGTTGATGATTCTGTATAGAACTCTAATTGGTTTGGATCACAGTGGCCTTCCATTTTGAAGGAATCAAAGTTGGATCAAAGATCTTTGGCTTATGAGTCTATAGATAATTGTTAAGAAATCTGGACAATGGTTCAAAAGAAGAAAACCTGTTCTAAAAAGGACACAGATTATTGTAAGATGACCCATGGTCACATATAGAGAAGAAAGCTATGGTTTACCATTGGGTTTCGTCTACCTTGTTTAGAGCCTTTAACCCTTTGAGTTATTTCTTTTCTCCGAATTGCAACATAAAACTAATGTGAAGATGGTGGGTGTGATTATCATATTAGCCTGTATTAGGGTCATCTCAGAAATGGGAAGAGATATAATTTGATGAAAACTGGAGAGGGTTATATACTCTGATGTAACATATAGGGTTATACACTTGGATGAAACAAATAGAAAGTAAATGTAAAAACAACAGCCAAGATTCTCGTACAGAAACAAAAATAAAAAATGCCATTCGCAACCATAATTACTCTTTTTAATAATGTAATTTTTTTTTTTGCTCTTTCCAGTAATACTACCTTAGTCTTCATTTTTTTTTGTGTTTGCTCAGTTTTTGGCCTTTTGACCTGTCAGATATTTTTATTGAAAAAATGCAAATTGCAAAGGCCAAATTACACTTATAAACTGGAGTTCAGAAGACTGATCATTTCATAACAGCAGCAGTGCCACAACCAGAAAATACATAACATACAGAACATAGTGGCGATAGTACAGCCCAATGACAAGAAGAATATAAAGCCACTGGAGAGAGATTAAGAATATTTTCAGCCTGACAAAACTGTAACAAACAAATTAGAGAGAGACTAAGAGTATGTTCAGTCTGCCAAAACTGTAACAAACAAAATCACTTCAGCTGTCCTTATTTTTAAAACCCTTGCCTTCTGTCTGCTGTTTCTGATTTCCATCAGAGTGGTTATCGTTCAAAGAACAATACGTATGATGATCAAAATAACACTGTGAGCTCAGAAACTGGCACCTTTCTACCACTTTTTATGATAACAGAATCATAGACTAGCAGGGATTCCACCAGCAATGGCATAGATCTGTTGGCGCGCTAGATTTAATCGTTGCTGCAAAACTGTGTGGACATTTGCTCGGCACTCTCTTTTAACTCGTCCATTACCGAAAATGCTATATCATGTGGTTGATCTAATTTTATACAGTCGAGAGGGACTTTAGTTACAGGTCCCTTCGAAGAATCGAAACACGAAGTCGTGTGCACACTCTGACCAGCATATAAGATAGGACCAGATTATTGGCCTTTCCTACCTTTTACAAAATGTGCTTTAACTAAAAGGTATTAATATTATAGACCATTTCATTAATATTTTAAGGGTGGGGTTTCATGGATGGGACTTCCTAAAAATAGAGGGGGAGCTGTTTGAGATTTTTTTGGAAATATTTTAAAGTGGCTGGTTCCATGAATCATGTAATGAAGTTTGGCTCAAAAAATTAAGCTCCAAAATTTAAGGAAGCTAGTGGTTTCATGAATATCTTCTATACTCTATACAACAATAGAAATAAGAGTTAAAAAAATCATATTCCTACAAAATTATTTTTAATGAAAAATCTATAATAGATATTTGATAAATGGCAATAACATTCATAAGTGGGTGGGGCAATTTCTAGCCCCACCCCATTTTCACCCGCTTGCTAGAAAGGGGCTTCTACTTCTTAGGAAAAGATTCCAAAAATTCTTCATAGAACCTCCTCTTCCTAAAAAACCGTAGCTTAAGCCCCCAATGTAACCCCATCTTAAGTGAACGGGTAATAATAAATATGTTTCAATTTTTTTTGAGTGAAGTAATTTAGAAAGTTATTAAAGCGTGTATATAGATTTGTTCATATATATATATATATATATATATATATATATATATATATATATATATATATATATATATATATATATATAATAAGTGTTTTCATTTAGAGGTTCAAATTTGCAAGTGCAATGGATTAGTGAAGACATAATGGCCCAATGGGAATTTGAACCTTGGTTGATGCATTAACAATACCGCCACTTAACCAACACACTATGTAGTGAACCCACAAATTATTAAAGTATTATATTTATGTATTTTGTTTAAGTTTGTATTATAAAGGATGATAGAATGTTTGTTCTGGTTTTAATATTAATTTGTATATTTTTTAAATATGAACTTTTATAAATTATAAAATTAGTTAAAACTTATATTATCATTGCGAAATAAACAAGTTATTTGTAATGCTTAAATTTGTATATTTATCTTATTTTTATGTTAAGATGAGTGTTTTGTTGTTGTTTTTTTACATAGATAAGTAATTTAATTTTGTGTAAACTTGTTATCTGTCTATCTTTTATTAATATTCTATTTTGTCCATATTTACACATTTTGATATATTTGTTTTACTCATACATTTATTATGCCCATGGACACACATTTCTGTAAATTTATTTTAATGCTAATTTGATCCTTTATATGTTTAGGTCAACTTTTAAGTCATGGTTTTAACCCCAATATTGTGGACTTGATCCTTTCAAATTCATCACTTGTTGACTTTGGATAAATCTTTTTCTTCCAAGGGCTTAGTAAAGACAAATGTGTGAAATTTATTACCACGTCCTTGCATTTAAAGACATTTAATTCTTATATTTTGAACATCTAGGATTTGAGAGCTATAGTAACATATCATTCAGATTACATGTTTCGACATGAGCATCATAAGGATTGTAAATCTGCACAAGCATGCCTAGGAGCATATATAAGAGCATTGTTTGCGATCTTATACACATTCGAATTGTTAACTTAAGAGAACATGTCGCTTTATGACATAATGGTAGCCCTACCAAGGTATTCATAAATATTGTTAGACCTTAAATTGTAACAACCTCAAAAAATGCAACCATACGATTTCTTAAACATTAACTTAAGATAAAACATCCTAATGCTAACAAAATTGTCCAAGTTACTATACAATATTATAATCATATGCAAGATGTGCAAGTGGTATCCAATAGTAATCCACACAATATGTATAATTGTCACTTGAGGAGTGCAATAACAAAAAGCATCAATAAGTACATCTCAAGTTCATTGTAAGAATATGAAAGTATCACAAATACATATCGAGCAAATCAACAATGAAGATAACATTATTTTATAACTAAAATATACAAGGAGTCAAAACTACGACCCTCATCCATGATAATAATATAATAGCTCATGAGACCAAATAGACATATACAAGTGGTTCAAACACATTAAACACCACAATAACATGTGAAGAACTCTAAGCTCAATTTGCAAATCAATTCTTTAAGATCCCTTTCTCTTGCTGGTCAAGGAAGGATTTGACTTGACTATGGAGATGCCTCTTTCCTCTCCATCCATTAATCACCATCCATAACCCAAAGGTGTGGTTCAATATAATATTAATGTTTTTCTTATTCATTCCTTTAGTAACATATATCATACATTTGCGACCTTAGATCTCGAACATTCAAAATACATGGAATAGATTTCACAATGCATGACAAAGAAAAACAATGAGTGCTAAGTGTTCCATTCATTCTCATGAGGGATGGGCTCTTGTGAAACACTACTCATGAAACATGGGTCAATGAGTTTTACTCAAAAACTACACAATTGAATCTTGATAGCAATATCACAATTTGTCTTGTTGTGGAAAATAATCCCTACTTATCAAATGATGAGCTAAAGAGTTTCTATAATGAATGGTTCATAATGCACAAACACAAGTACTAAAGTTTTTGTAAATAGGGTAGCAAGCTAAGTGGGCTTAACCTTGGAGGAACCTCCATAGTTAAGCGTGCTTAAGTTGAGCAATACTGGAATGGTGATCTCCTAGGAAGGCCCAATGCTTCACCTCTATGAGCATCACCTAGATGTAATGAGTGCTTAGTGTTCCATTCATTCTCATGAGATATGGGTTTTTGTGAACCACTACTCATGAAACATGGGTCAATTAGGTCGATTCAAAAACTAAACAGTTGAATCTTGATAGCAATATCACAAACAACAACAAAATATTCATTTCAAAACAAACCAATATTTCATAACACATTTTCCAACATCAAATACACACAAGAATGCAAGGACATGAACAAGTCAAAATATGACTATCATTGAACACCACAAGTCCTTTCAACCTCACAAGGTTTGATCTAATACAACACATTTGAGACCACATACAACACCCACATGAGTTACTACTTATATCCTATGCAGTGTGAAATCTCTCTTTGTGTGATACAACATGTCTTCCTATTAACACATGCCCATGGAAGGACTACATGCATCCTAACCTTTGCATCATATAAATATCCAAACATAACAATACCAACAATTCAAATATATAAAAGAACACATAAAAGTAAACACAAAATAAATGCACATTAAGAAAATAAATATACTATACAAGTGCATAGAATAACCATATAATACAAGCACTTAACATATTTCTAAAGAAGCACAATAATAATGACACTCACGTAAGCAAACACCAAGGAAAGAATCCACAATATGACAAACATACTTGGTCACTAAAGCTCATCTAGAGGGCATTTCCAATTGTATAGTGGACCTAAGTATCACTACTTCATATAAGATAAAAAGGCCAGCTATATATGCCAACCAAAAAACACACTTAACATAAGGTAGAAACAATACATATGCCATTACAATTGGCTACATGATTTATCTCGAATATCTCTTTGTGATGCAGGAGCATCCTGGGTGTAAGAGCAATCTTGCATCACCCAAAAATATTTCTAGTTTTGTTTTCAGTAAGGGCTACCTTGTGCAGAGTTGCTATTTGTGGAAACTTGCTATTTTTTAGTAAGTTGGTCATCCGATCTCGGAATGTTCTGATTTCTTCCTTGGAGGTTCATTTTGGTCATATCAACTTGCCAGTAAAGTTTCATTGACAAATCAAGTCTAGCTTTGGAGATATTGAAGATTTTCGGTATTGGCAATAGGGTACAAAAACTTTAAACTCACTTTTGAAGGCTTTAGGGGCCTCAGATGAGGTCTATAATTTGGGTGACAAACACTTGCGTGCATCAAGCCTGTAGAGCGCTTCGTGACCTTTCCGGAATGGGGTTATAATAGTCAATCGGGTCAACTGGCGATGACTTATGGTCTTTGGAAGTTGGGTCATCTGAAATGGCAGAAAATGATTTTCCTTCAAAATTTCTATTTCGGTTTCAAAAGTTATTTTGAGCTGACTTTGATGTAATAAATTGTAAAATAAAATAATTCTAAGTTTGGTCGGCCTTGTTGGCTAAAATTCTTGAACCTTCCTAGGCAGTGGAAAATTGCCTATATAAGGAAGGCTGTAGTGTTGTCTTAGGCAGTTTAGGATAGTTTCGGGTAGTAGATCTAGGTATTGATTCGAGGCTTTGTCGTACATAATATTGTAAGGGAATGCCCATGTGGCTTTGCATATTGTAATTCTGAAGTTTGTAATTCCACATTTGTGGAGATAATAAAAAGCCCATTTTTTGTTCTTGCATATTGTTGTTGTTTCTCTATTTATGTTATGTGTTTGTGGTATTAAGGGGAGCACCTTTCATCAAGTGGTATCAGAGCAAGAATTCCTGAGTTTGCAAACAAATCGCCGATTGTGAGGCAGTTTGCACCAGGACCGTGGGTTAGGGTTTCTGTGTAAACAGATTACCGACTGTGAGACAGTTTGCACAGGACCGTGGTTAGGGTTTCAACGGGAAGCGCGAAAATGCCCCCATAGAGGGAACGTGGCAGAAGAGCTGGTGTTGTAACACCTAAGGTTAGGGCACTGCAGAGATAAGTGTGAGCATTGCAAGAGGAGATTCACAGAGGAATGAATCTTAATGTCAAAGATGAAAGGGAGGATGAAGTCGAAGAAGAAGATCAAGGAGAAGTCGAAGTTGTGAACCAGGAGGAAGAAAGACTTTTCCGAGCCATCTCAAAGATCGAGAAAAGACCTAAGATTGAGGTTCTTGCATTTTTAGGAAATTTTAACCCAGAGGAGTTGATCGACTGGATCAATGAATGTGAAGAATATTTCGAGTATGAAGATATTGAGGATCTTGATAGGGTCAAATTCGTGAAGGCCAGACTGAAAGGTCATGTGAAGATTTGGTGGCAAGAGATTCAATTGGAGCGAAATAGAAGAGGGAAATATAAAAATCACAAGATGGGATCAAATGGTGGATAAATTGAAGCGGCAGTTCATTCCTGTTGATTATGAGCTTGACCTACTGAGGAAAATGCAAAGTTTGAAGCAAGTAGGAAGATCTGTTCAGGAGTATACAGAGGAGTTCTATCGAATCTTCATCAGAACAGGACATGCGGAAGCTGATGATGAGAAAGTTTCCTGTTACCATAATGGGTTAAGGCCGAGCATTTAGGAGGAGCTAAATCTGGTTCGAATGAACAGTATTGAAGAGGCATACCAGTTTGCCCTAAAAGTAGAGGAAAAGCTGAACAAGAAGTTTGAGAGCAGACAAAGCAGAAGAGGTCGTGATGGAAGATATGGTGGACAGTCATATGAAGATCTGAAAAAGCAGGATGAGGCTAGTAACAGTCAGAATCAGAGAGGAGATAATTTTAATCGTTTCCAAGATCAGAACAATAGAGATCAGAGAGGAAGAGGAAGAGGACAAGGTTCAGGAAGAGGAGGCTTCCGTGGAACATGTTTTCACTGTGGAGAAGAATGTCATAGGGCATTTGAATGTCCTCAACGCCAATGAAGGACAGATAGGAGGAATGAAGGCCAGACCAGAGTTGCACATGTAGATGAAGATGCCAGATCATCAAATTTTGAAGATGCTGAAAGAGGAGAAACGTTGATCAACAGAAGAGTCCTGTTGAGTGGTGAGAATGAACCTGAACAAATGAGGAGCCTGTTTCGCACCATATGCAAGTGTGAGGGTAAGTGTTGTGATGTGATTATTGATAGTGGTAGTACTGATAATTTGTTGTTAGAAGAGATGGTGACAAAGTTGAAGCTCAAGAGGTAGAAACATCCACATCCATATTAGGTTGCCTAGGTGCAGGATGACCACAAGGTCATGGTCAGTGAATAGTGCCTAGTAAAGTTCAAGATTGGCGGGTACCAAGATGAGGTATTATGTGATATCATATCTATGGTTGCATGTCATATGTTGTTGGGTAGACTATGGCAGTTTGATAGATGTGTTGTACATGATGGTCGTGCGATTACCTATTCTCTAACAGAGGATGGAGTGCGACATAAGCTAAAACCATTGAAGGAAACATAAGAAAAGGTATGTGGTAATGCAAGAATAACTTTTGTTGATAGAGAAAATTTCTCAGATGGTATGAGGCATGAGCATATGTGTTTTACCTTAATTCCAAAGCCTGGGAAAGAGGAAGTAGAAGATGTACCCGTAGAAGTTGCTGAATTGTTGAATGAGTTTTAGGATATTGTATCTGATAATGTACCTGATGAATTACCACCAATAAGAAAGATCAATCATCATATGGACTTGATTCCAGGAGCCAGTTTGCCAAATAAGGCAGCACACAGAATGAGACTAGCAGAAAGTGAAGAGTTGAAGACAGATTTGAAGTTTAGTTCATCACATCATCCACATATTGTATATGGAAGTAGTCCCAGAAATGCATCTGAGTTGAGGAAGATAGATAAAGGAGAAATAAGTAGTGCTGAAGCTGAGGATTTTGTAGAACATTTGAAGAACATCCATGAGGAGGTGAGGAAGCATATTACCAAGATGAATGTGCAGTATAAGGCTAAGGAAGATGAGAAAAGGAGGCATAAGGAATTTTAGGTTGGAGATGAAGTCATGGTTCATTTGCAGAAGGAGCGATTTCCAGTTGGTACATATAACAAGCTGAAAATGAAGAAGTTTGGGCCATGTAAGATACTGAAGAAGCATGATTCAGGAAATGCATATGAGGTAGAATTGCCTATTGAGCTGAATATTTCACCAACATTTAACATTTCAGATTTGACAGAGTATCATGAAGGAGGTGTTGAAGATGAGGTTACAGCAACACAGTGGAGTATTCTAGCAACCAGTTCAGATATCAAGGAGATTGAAGACATACTGGATAGTCGTGTTGGTAGAAGCATAAGGAATAGGACATATGAAGAATATTTGGTCAAATGGAAAGAACCACCTATTGAAGATTCATCATGGCTAACGAAGGAGGAGGTTAACCATCTTGGTTTTCCTCTGCACACCTGAGTCATGACAAGGTCACTTCTCAAATTACCCCGGGTGTTTGATGCAGGAGCATCCTGAGTGTAAGAGCAATCTTGCATCACCCAAAAATATTTCTGGTTTTGTTTTCAGCAAGGGCTACCTTGTGCAGAGCTGCTATTTGTGGAAACTTGCTATTTTTAGTAAGTTGGTCATCCGATCTCGGAATGTTCTGATTTCTTCCTTGGAGGTTCATTTTGGTCATATCAGCCTGCCAGTAAAGTTTCATTGACATATCAAGTCTAGCTTTGTAGATATTGAAGATTTTCGGTATTGGCAACAAGGTACGGAAACTTTGAACTCAGTTTTGAAGGCTTTAGGGGCTCCGGATGAGGTCAACAATTTGGGTGACATGCGCTTGCACTAGTCAAGCTTGTAGAGCGCTTCGTGGCCTTTCCGGAATGGGTTTATAATAGTCAATCGGGTCAACTGGTGATGACTTATGGTGTTCGGAAGTTGAGTCACCTGAATTGGCGGAAAATGATTTTCCTTCAAAATTTCTGTTCGGGTTTCAAAAGTTATTTTGAGTCGACTTTGATGTAATAAATTGTAAAATAAAATAATTCTAAATTTGGTCGGCCTTGTTGGCTAAAATTCTGGAACCTTCCTAGGTGGTGGAAAATTGCCTATATAAGGAAGGTTGTAGTGTTGTCTTAGGCAGTTCGGGGCAGTTTTGGGTAGTAGATCTGGGTATTGATTCGAGGCTTTGTCCTACAGAATATTGTAAGGGAATGCCCATGTGGCTTTGCATATTGTAATTCTGAAGTTTGTAATTCCACATTTGTGGAGATAATAAGAAGCCCATTTTCTGTTCTTGCATATTGTTGTTGTTTCTCTATTTATGTTATGTGTTTGTGGTATTAAGGGGAGCACCCTTCATCACTTTGCTACAATGCTACAAGAGACTCATAACAAAAACTATCTATGAACCCTTTGCCAATGAGAGCACTAAAGCCTATGGTGATGCAATGCTTATAGCAAGATTAGTAAGCTTCTAACTTGACAATCTTTCTTAAGGGGAACGATGTTTCAAGGATTTGTGTCCGAAGTGTAAAAAAAAAGTATGATGACTGACCTATACCATAGGACAAAATCACATTCCATTCTTCCAAATTTAATTCATGAGAAAAACATTTTATAAAATAACTCATAATCAACTCTTTCAAATGGAATGAATGAGATAAGCCTCATAAAAAATCACATTCCATAAAAATCACATTTCTCACTTCCTAATGGAATCTATGAGACAAACCTCTCATAAAAAATCACATTATGTCATTTTAAGTAGAATTAATGAGATAAACTTCTAATAAAATTCACATCTCATCCTTTCAAATGGAACCAATGAGATTAACTTCTCATATACAATTATAATCAACAATAACATAATAGATGTCGCACATAAACCACAACATGATGATTTATCAAAGAAGATGCCATAAGTCAACATAAAACTGATGCCACAAATTAGCATAAATTAAGTATCACAAAAAATGTCATTATTAACACAAATAAAGCATGGGACAAAAGATGTAACAGTTTTAACCCAAATAAATCCTGACAAGATGCCATATATCAATAGATTTGACTCCCTAAAGAGACAAAATAATCCCAAGTTGAGTTAGATTGACACAAACATAAAAGATAAGAAATGTTGTATAATACAATCCACTAACCTTACATCCTTCATATAGCCAAAACGCAATCATGCATATATGTAGGCATTGTAAATAAATACATAAATATCAGGAGGTAAATAATTTTTTTTTTGAAGAAATCAGAATGTTAGGCAAAATAATCCCAAAATAATCCCAAGTTGAGTTAGGTAGACACAAACATAAAAAGCTAAGAAAACCTTGTATAATATAGTCTATTGACCTTAGATCCTTCATATAGCCAAAATGCAATCATAAAAATATGTAGGCATTCTAAATAAATATAGAAATCTTAAGAGGTAAGACAATAATTTTTTTTTAGACTATAGTTATCTTAAGATTTTAAACCTATAATTTTAATCAAATTATATAATTTTAATCAATGATGAGACATAATATATAAGATGTATAAATATGCTAACTAATAAGATTTGTAAATTCTTCAAATTGTAGTACAAATAGAAAGCTAGAATCACTAATATCTCATTGTTAATGAATTAGGTATGACTATTTTTTGAGTGTTTAAATAATCATAGTTTTGCATCTTTTTTAAAATTTTGTTGAAAAATTCATTTTGGAAAAGTCAATTTGTAATAGAGAGAGTAGATTGATTTTTCTCACATCAATTTTTTCAATTTTTTCTTTTTCAAATAGTTGATTTGTTTTAATCATAAAGACAATGTTGCGCATAAAAGTAAAAAATCTTAATGGAGATTACTATTCAATTTATCTATATTTTTTTTTTTTTCACAAGCAAGCAACACGAAACTAATGTTCATTAAGAAACTATAGATTGTCTTTGTAGAAATTGGGAAAATAAATAGATATGAATCCAATCTAGTCAATAACCTATAAAAATCTTCATGTCTTAAAAAAAAATTCAAGCTATTTCAAACTTCAAACAAGTTTTTATTAATTCTCTATTTATTATAAGAAGAAAAATAAGTAATAATTCTTTTTCTTCTAAAAGTAATCTTTCTTTACTAATTAAACCTTAAAAAGCAAAATAGAATATAATAATATATTTTAATAAAAGAAAAAAATACCTATTTTTTATTTTTTATTTTTCATAAATCAATAAAATTAAAATAATATTTTTTTATTGTTGATTATAAAAGATTTTTTAAAAAAAATTAAAAAATATTTTTCCCCAATTTACTAATAAGATAAATATAACAATTTGTTTGCTATATTCTTAACTAAATTATACAAGTAAATAATTTTTTTCAAAATAAATGAATTACCAAAATAAATAAAGAATATATGCATTGATAATATTCAATAATTATTATTTAATTATTAAATTACTTTATATTTTCCTCTACACTTGGTTTATTGTTAGGGAAAATATTAGGGTACCTTCATAATGTTATTATGCATGGTTAGAATACATCTTTGCACTTTTGGTTTGGTAGAATGTTCAGATGGTGTATTTGAGCAATATTATCTATCCCATAGGCTATTTTTAGCCTAGTGGATGTTAAAATTTCTTTATTTCATCACATGTGGTAAGCCTTGGTGTCTAAGAGTTTTGAAACACCAACATTTTGGATGTGAAGAAACATTGAAGTAGAGATCAATGTGGGTGAAGTTTTGAAGGTATAATGAATTTGATATCTATTATTGCACTCAAACCTTTTCTTGTATTTAATGTTGACAAAAATGTTTTTAAGGCTAGAATAAAATTTTCCCTCCTATTTAAAATCATGTGAGAAAGTCTACATGGTATTTCCACCACCAAAGCTAGGGGATGGAGTTTAGAGCCAACTATTTAGAAAACTACATACTAAGAATAGCTCCCATTACAACCTTATCAGATTGCTCATAGACTGCACATTGGAAAGAAGATTGATCTAAGAAAAAGTTTCGAGAACTCCACATCAAAGCTAGTGATGTTTTCATCATCCTTAACTTTTTGGTTTTTAGTTTTGTAACTTACGGTTTGTTGCTTCAAGCATTTTTTAAAATGTATTAATTTATTTAAAAATTAACAAAATTGTGAAGGAAAAAAGGTCAAATTTTAAAAACTAAACGTGTGGATGTATATTAACAAGGATGAAAGTGGCACGTAATCATCTATCAAGAAGTTACATCCAAGGCAATGCGTCCTGTAGACAGAGACCTGTGGATAAAGTTGTCAATGATCACCTTGAATTATTGAGGGAGAAATAAAACATTGGGAAATCAAATGTGACAAGAATTGAAGAATACCACACGCTATCTCATAGAATCAGTAATAATTACACTTCTATATAATTTTTAATTGTTTACATTAATGTAATGGTCGATTAGAAAATAATATATTTAAATTCAAGTATACTATTTACAATTAATATCAGACAATTTCTCCAGCAAATTTTGAAGTTAAAAACTCTTACAATTTGAACTTTAAATTTATTAGATTTCTATTGATAGTTTGAATTGTTTCTAAATTTAACTGTATATAAATTTTTACATCTAACATTTTGAATTACATTTCGTAATTTATCATCGAAATAAAAGTAAGCAACTCCAAGAAAAAGAAAATTTTGCCAACCTTATTATTCTTTTCCTCTGATTTATGTTGCCAACCTTAAGAAGAAGAAAGCTTTGCTTGTTTGTATTTCCATATTCAGGCAAATAAACAAGGATGACAAGCGTGTGGATCACATGGCGTGAAGAATCCCCTTGACGTGTAAGAAACGTTTGCATTTAGGTAGTCGTATGAAGTCCACATGTAGAGCAGGTTAAACACACGCTGACGTGAGTGTGTCCATCTCTGGCACAAGCTTCATCCGACTTGTAGGCCACGTAGATAATTTCAGCCATTTGTTAGGACGGATTGAAAACTTTGTACACTGCAGGCTCGTGTATGTCACGTATACAGCGGGCAAAACAGTCAATTGTAGCAGACCTATTGCCGACGTGTCATCCCAATGTATTTGATCGCTTTTCTATTTCCCACCCCATGGCCTATTTCTTCAGCGTATCTCGTTTTTAAGTCTATCACGAGAGTTGGCTGGCCATTGAACATTGTAGTTTGAAGGCTGTGGCGCAGTCGGAGATTGCTGAGGTTGGCCCAGGCCTCCAGTCTGAGTGTTGCATGCACAGCCTGGGAGATTCGGAATATTTTAGCCAAAGAAAGGGATCTCCTAACCAAATTATACTATGGCAGCTCAATCATTGCCAATGGGAGGAAGGTGTATACAAAAATCATTCGGCAATGTGAGATTGCAGCCAGGTCAGAAGCCCGTGAGTGTCTCCTTAAATCCACACACAGTTGATGTGCCTAATGCCAGATTGGCTAAGGAAGCCATGCTATCTGAGTCAAGGAATCCAAATGAAAAACCTGTGAATGTCTCACTGATTCCACAAACAAAAAATTTAGGGAAAACCAGATTTACTAGAGAAGCCATGTCATCTGAGTCAAAGAAGCTTCTGCAAGAGGACATGATTTTGAGTTCTACTTCGATCTTCACAGACAGCTTAGCTATTGATGAACAAACTGCTGTTACTGTAACAGCAGACAGGCTTCATCAATGGATGACAGAGTCTGTTATGGAGGTATTCAGCCCCCTGAGTATGAGTGCTTGTGTTTGTACCTTTTACTTCTTTTTCTTGTCATTCATAACAAGTTATAGGTATTCGTGAAACCTGTTTTGCATTTAAATTCCCTGGATCTACCATGTATTAGGTCAGCAGTTTGTTTAATTTTTCGGGTACTTTATTTTTAATGACAATCAACACTAAATGGTTGCATTTCCTGATGATATGTGATGAAGAAACTCGTGCACTTTCGGGTCCCAAATTCTTCTGTCCTTGGGTCAGGAAACTGTAGGCGTTTTGTGATGAATGGTCATGAAGAATTCAGAATCTTCCGGGTCCAACAGTGACCCTCATCAGGAAACGGTTGCATTTTGTGATGAATGGTCAATAAGAATATAGCATCTTAAAGGTCCCAAAATTCTTCATGGTTCATCCTTAGACAATGCTTTAGTTCCTACCGAACGGCCATGAAAAATTTCTGCACCGTTTTTCCGTAAATCATTCCCGAGCCATCACCATGAAAATAAAATGGCTGCATTTCTTGTCGAAGGGCCGTGAAGTGCATAAGATCCTTTGGTTGTTAAATTCATTACGATCCATCGTTACAGAGTGGTTCAATTCCCATAAAAATCTTGGAAGATCATTTTTCACGGCCATATGGCAAGAGATACAACTACTTCCTGATAATGAGCTATGAAGATCATAGGACCCCAGATTCTATCAACCCAGAAGCCTTTTTAAAAATTGAAATATGAAATATTTGTTGGTCTATATTATACATTTTTGTTGATTTTTTTGTCTGATATATTTTTATTTATGGTGGATCAGATTGTGAGACACATTCGCGAAGCTCCTTTTCTGTACTATATATTTGAGAGAAATGTCTCTTCGGAAACACCAAAGAGACAAAGAGTACCGCAAGCTTCCCTCGAAGGGGCAGATGGCTGGCCAGTTCTCAGAGATTTGCTAAGAAATGTTTTACCTGACGGAGTAGTTCTGGTGAAAAAGTTGGATGGAAATTCTGTCACCCAATACCCAACTGCATCTGAAAGTGGAATGAGCAATGAAATTAAGGGTTTTGATAAGGCGGGTTGCACTAACGTTTGGGGTTTACTAATTCAGGGCAGAGGAGTTGGAGTGAATGCCTGCTACATTCTAAAGACCACAGAGATTATATCACCAGATGGGTGTTGTACGCAATTCTGCCTTACGAAAGCAAAATGTTTTGGGCCATCTCCTTATAACCAATTCATTCAATCATGGCTACTATAATCTGAAGCTTGACATTGCTCTGTACCCATCATTTCTTTTGTGTTATAAATTCATTATTCTTTTCATACTGATTTGGTAGATTAGCAATATTGGGAATTTCCATCTATTACTGAGAGACCCCCTGGGAAAATTCATTCCGTTTATTATAGTGACTGGATAGCTCTCGCCCGATAATTTGTTACGTAATACTTCTAAGAAATAAGCACGTAATACTTATAAGAAATAAGCAGAAGCATCCACGTCGATTGGGGCCGTTAAGTCTTTCTGAAATACCACATTTTAAGTGGCTATTCACCTTATAAATTAGGAATCAGCTGCTTGGTGATAAACCGCATCTTGTGAGTAGATTCAAGCCTTCACGCAATCATTTTGCTCAGAAGTTTGAGAAATAAAAAGCTAGAGCCATGATGATGGAGATTTTTCACTTCTGATATCTGTGGTCATATATGCCAATCATATCATGGTATGATAAGTTTGATGATGAACAAAATGTCGGGCAAAAATCTTTGAAATAATAGGGAATAAAATAATAGTAAGTATTAACTAATTAGCAATTGTACAAAACGGAGGTGCATTGGTTATGTCTATTGAGATATTGTCTTTGTTAGGAGTTATTATTTACAATAAAAGTGAATCTTGAAATGTAAATAAAAATGAATATAAACAAATTAAGGCAAGTTAAGCAAAATGTTTTTGTAATATAAAATGGTTTTACAATGTATGAAAACGATTAACTTAGAGACTCAATTCCCAGGTTCACACCCTCGACCAGAGTCAGTAACCAGCTGGACCCTCGAACCGGGTCCGGGTGCAAACTGGATTCAGGTTCGCATGGGGGTCCTTGTTTGGGTCTCTTGATCAGACCTGTGGCCCAAAAAAACATTAAAAACAGATTTTTTATTTATTTTTTCTTTCTAACCCTAAAATGGCCCCATATGAAACCTCAAAACACATTTCATTTCACATAATGAAAAAAAAAAAATTCACGAACCCACTTACCAGGTTCTCGTATCCGAACAGGTAACTTGGCTTGGAGATCAACTACATTGAATACATCTGTTGCTGATTGCTATGATATATTCTATACAACTGTCACAATTTTGCGCAATGTTCTATATGTATCATCCATCTTCCAGTTTCACATCTCAGTTGATGCAAACTAGTTCTTATTTGCAATTATTATTTTTGCTTTCCAATTTATTTCATTCCTATGTAGTTCTGTTGTATATGATCATACGTGGGATTGAAATGTTTGATTTAGTATTCACTTTTCCTCCCAAGTAGCCCTCTCTACATTCTTTCTTTGAATTTTTCTTGTACATACATTTTTTTCCCTTTTGTTATTTGGTCACTCTGTTATGCTGATCCCCCACTTATTTGTCCATTTGTTGCTTTGTTTCATCCACATGTTCTTCCTTCCATCTAATTTCACTTATGCTGCCATTTTTGGCTTGTGATGCAGCTCTATGTTCTCTAATTTTCTTTGTAAGAACCCCTGCTGGTTCTAACTTTAACAAACAACAAATTGCTTCATTTTTAATATGTTTGACATTTCATCAAACACTTTGCGTGAAGCCTTTATCTTGCTGTGTTTTATTTTCAGACTAATGACTTGCTTGGAATGGTTTCAAATGAAGTTTAAATGCTAGTAAATGATTATCAAGAGATCCAGGCAAAAAACTGAAATACAACTGCAATCCCTTTTGATTATTTGAATGCATACATAAGATTTCTTCATGTAAAATGTGCGTCTACAGCCAATAGACATTTCTACAAACACTTGGCATGCATCCTTACAATTCTTTCCCAAAGAAATGTTTACAAATATACAAGAAACCATACATATATTTAAATACAAATTGGCGCCTTTAAACACCAAACGCGGTTGCCTTGAGATGAATCACAACCCCAAAGAAGGGTCGCGCAATCCACCAAAAACCTTAAACTACAGCCTCCTTAAATTAATTTGCAGCTTCCATAAATTAAATAGCAGCAACTAAAAATAAAACGCAGCCACCTAGTAAATTATCGTGGCCTCCTAAAGTTGAATGCAGCCAATGAGGAGATACAACAGCCTCCTTATTCATCACGTGAACCTCAGGATAAATTCGCACCAACATAAGTATGTCTCAAACTGAATTTTGAATGCTCATTTCTCATCAAATTTGGTTTACAACAGCACCAAATTTGCAGCCATAAAATGAGAATTAATTTCTCAAAATCAGAGCACAATTCACCTCTGAAATCCAGTGATTCAAAGTGCAAATAAAAGGAGGAATTAGTTCTCAAACCCTAGCTGAAGAACTTCTCAACTATTTCTCCAAAATGATTAAAAAAAAAAGCCAATAATGAATTGAATTCTCCATAGAGTCTCTTTTTTATAATAAAAGAAGTGGGACTTCTCCAACACACTTTTCACTTAAAAGGCTTCTCGCACACACTTTTAAATTATAACACAAATTATAAAGTTATTTATCAAGATAAACTTAATAAACAACTTATAATAAAAGCTCCATCAAATAGACTCTATTAAATGCTCATGAAGCCCAACACCTTGTGTCCACTGCACTGCTAAAAATAGCAACCACCTAAAATAGACTTACTAAAAATAGTAAGTCCCTCAAACTTAGAACTCTGCAAATGAATCCATAACTCCATTGATACCAATGCCCAGGCGCTATGCTAAAAATAGCAATCATGACGATCATCCAAAATAAGCACTTATTATAAATAGTAAGTCTGTCAATCTGAGTCAAACAAAGAGCAACCCTGACATCACAGACCTCCAGAGTGGAAACTGACCACTGGCTCTACCACACTACCCTCTCCAACATCTTGATTAGCCTACGAAGTCATAGAAATAAGCAAATCCCAAATGCCTAAAAATGGGGACATTACATTCTTATATAACTTAGCAGCTAGGATATAGTCGATGCCTTGTTAGGGAAAGTCCCAAGCTTAGCCACGACAATCTCATATGGAACAAATAATTTAATCTTGGGGCTATTTGTGATTGAATATTTTGTTATCTTTCAATTTTGTCTCCACTTTCTTGTTGAATTGTTCCTAACCTAGATTTCACATCCTTATAGTACTATTGAAGCCACTAGAAGCCCAAAAAGATTTTTCTTAGTTTTTGAGTCCCATAGTTTGACTATTCTGCATCTACTTTGTAATGATTATAAGGCTTTCCAACTGCCTTGCAAAATTTTTTCTCTACATGTTTCCCAACTGAGTTTATTTGTGGAAATCAAGGCCGGGGTACTTATATTCATTGACCACTTGCAAGGGGCTGTTTTTAAAAGTAAATTCTCTATGAATCTTCTTTCTCTTCAAGGTAAAGATCATGACCTTAGTTTTGTTACTGTTCACTTGCATCCCCACCTCATGATATAATAGTTCTAGAGCTTTCAAAATTTCCCTCAAATTTTGTGTTGTTTTTTCCATTAAAATCAAATCATTTGTATATAGAAATGACTTTATTACATAGCTGATCAAGTGAACCCGCTCACCACCAAACTTGTCTATCCATTTGTCCAATTTGTCAATGCACATCTGTAATGTGCCGATGACACACTTCCACCATACAACATCATAGGGTCAACAACAATATTCCGTACAAATTGCAAAGTAACCCATTCACACCCTCACTCTCCCTTGTACTGCCAACCTACTCTCGTACGCTCCCCAAGTCAACCCATATTGTCAACAACAATACTTGTATGGTAGTCCAACACTTGCATGCAGGCAAGGCAATACCTGTACGGTAGCATCTCCCCCTACAACCAAATTACTTCCTGTTGTACGCATTTTGGTGTAGACAGTGATTGCCCAGATTTATATAATCAAGTCCTTCACAAAATATATCATTGCTGATAAATTAATGGATCAACACAAGCACACAACCTCGACTGGAATCAATCACTAAGAACAAAGAGTTGTTTCTATTATAGAGATATATCTAGGTTATCAAATTTGTCTTCAACTAAAAACTTCACAAATTCAGACCAACATTTAGAATAGGGTGAGGAGTGACTCCTACCAAAACTATGAGTGCCAGAATAGGGAGGCTCTTGCACCCCCGAAATGGCGAACAACACTGAATTCCAACTGGAATTGCAAATACACAAGAAAGTAAACTCCACAATCATTTCCTACAATGTCAGCCAACTCCTTATAAAGGGTTGCAAGAAGTATCTGAAAGGTTACTATGGGCCAACATCATTTTATTTATTATTTTATTATTTTGGCCCCTTTATTTAATAATTAAATCAATTAATTAAATAAGTCTTTATGATAGTATTTAAATTTTAGGACTACTTAATTTTATTTACTTAATTAAGACAATTTATAAAATTGGGGACATTACGACATCCCAAATAGAGTAGGAGATAATGGACAACTCTGCTTGATCCCAATGCCACTTCTAAAATAATTTGACACTTCATGGTTGGTTTGAATTTTTGCCCTGACTTGGTCATACAACCTATGGACAATAGTTCTATAATGTTTTGGAATTTCAAATTCTTTCTTCTACTTCACCATTTGCTTCTAGGTACTGCATCAAAAGCTTTCTTGAAGTCAACGAAGCAACAAAATACCTCCCCTCCCTATTTATGCCAAATCTTCTCAATCAAATTAGTGTAATGCAATGGTCGATGGTAGAATGCTTTGTCCTCAAGCCTGCTTGCCCTTTCGCCCTCTTCCCCTCCTTTTCAGCCCAACTAATGTTTGTCTTTCTATCATGCTCCCAAAAATTTTACCAAAAAGAGGATTGATCATTACAACACAGTAATTTGAAGGGTTGTTGCTGTTGCCACTTTTGAACAAGGAGATGACAACACTAATCGTCCAATTTTTTGGAATGTTTTCATTAAATATGCTTTTGATGTGAGATGTGAGGAATTCTAAGCCCCATTTTAAGTATTCTTGTAGACCATCTATTGCTTGAGTTTTACTGACTGCAAGTTTTTTATTTCCTACTTGAATGTTTTTTAAATATAAGAGTTTACCTCTTGAATTGGTTACTAGAGGGATAAAATACATTATATTCTCATGTAACTTCTTGTATTGTCTGAAAATATTTTAAAATAGTGTGAACCATTTACCTATTGCTTGGCTGATTTCTATGATTTGAAGGCTACAAAATGTTGGATAAAATTGATCTAATTGCCCAATCTATTAATTTATTACTTCTCGGTGTTCAAATTTTTCATCATTAACAAGGCTAACATGTTTGATTTTTTTCTTCTAGGTATCATGGGAAAGTGAAGCCACTTTTTTATGATGTTGTAAAGATAATTGTCACTTTTAAGGGGAAACGTGGTGAGCACCGCCTTTTCAGGCTGGCAGAAAACCTATGCATCAACTTAATCCTTTCTTTACGGGATATTATTCTTTTGAAAAAAGATTTCAAGGTGAAAAGAACATGAAACAGTGTGTATGTAATTGTTTTGTTGTTTTATTTTCTTGTAACTTTCATTGATTGGATGATGCATTTAACAGGGCCCAACAGAGCTTACAGAGACCTTGAATAGGATAATGGTGATAAACCTTGCTATCACTATAAAGACTCGGGGAGTTGCAGAATTTGAGCAAATGGTTTTCCTTCAGCCATTATTAGAACAACTGTTAGGCACAAGTCAACATATCTGGTCTGAAAAAACAACACGACATTTTCCTCCTCTTATTCGTGATGCTTTGATTGGGCGTGTAGATAAGCGAGCCCAGTTGATTCAAGCTTGGCAACAGGTTACTGATTTGGAATTTCTTTCAGGTTTATTAATTAATTATAAAAATTTAAATTTTCCACTTATGCAGGGATATTTTAATAGCTAGCTAATTGACCATTGTTTTCTTAAATGTTTGCAAGTTTGAGTGCCAATGTAAATTGATAGTAACTGTTTTCTGATTGGATTTATTTTCAGATTTCATTTGTTCTTTTCCATAAACATTGCAAGGTACATCACACAAATGTTTTCTAGAGAAAATTACATTAATCCAAGCACTACTCTAGTAACTTTCAACATACATTGCATAAAATGAGAAAATGAAATACCACTAACATGTGCCGACTTGGAACAGATCACTGGTATCTGATATCAGGTCACACTCATTTACTCCTTTGACCTTACATTTTCTTCATAGAATAACAAAACATTTGATGATTCTCCAACTGAATATCAACTCTGATTTTATGTGCCAAAAACTTCCAATAAGGCCTATGGCTGTATATTTTGACTACATTCTTTAAGTGTTAAAATAAATCGGCTTCCCTAATTTCAATCCCTGTACTGTCACTTCAGTTTTCTTATTATAGTGGAGATTCTGCATTATTTTTTCCACTTTTTAATTGGATTTACAATTTTATAAGGTCAACAAATTGATATCTTTGCATTTTTTTATAATATATAAATTTCGAAAGACTTAAATAAATATAATTATGTGCAAAGTCCAATAGTAGCTGAAGTTTGCAAACTTTTATGATTTATTAATTGTAAAGAGTCCATAAATTTAATGATGCACAAAGACTAATCACAATTGAATAGGATCTTTTCATTTCCTTAAGTGCATAATTAGACTTTTCTAGGCAAGTTTGATGAATTTGAAGTGACGATTTGACTGGCTATATCACTTGATGGTGTATGAAGACCTTTTGATGTAGCCATTTTTTTGCCCAATGCCTTGTCAATTAGACTATGGTCTCAATGAGGTGCAACCAATATAAAACCATGTGTGAACCATATCTAATGTCACAAACCCACTTTCGAATGCTACTAAGCTTCTAATGTTTTAAAAAGTAGACTCCATTTTTAAAATTTACTTCTGATTGTCGTGATTGAAAGAGCTATTCCCATATGAGGAAAATAGATCACCCAATATTAGGGACATTTTACTCTTATATTGGCTTGAGGTGTACCCCATTAGTCACTTTTTATCTAATTTCCTTTGCACTTATCTCTACATATTTAAATGAAGTTAGTGAAATTTTGTACTCAAACCTATCTATTATTTCATTCAATTGAAACAACTAGAAAGTGTTAAGATTGTAACACATCATTTATTGTTTCCAAATATCCTTCAAAATTCAACATAACATGGCTTTTCATTCATTTTCAAAGCTTTTTCCTTGATTCGCGGAAGCTATGCCTTGCTCGTGACATTGCCCCAAGTACAAATTAAAGATTCTTGTGTTCCCATTAGATTAGCATGTTTTCCTGTCATGTCCCCTCTTTAGTGACATGTCATTTTTAGTGGATTTGCCTATCATGGACTCTCGTAGGCAGATGGTTTTGGTGAGAGAGTCATTCTGATGATTATTTGGGGATTGGATGGTCTTATTTGCTCTTGGAGTGATGGTGTTTATCATATTTTTTATTATAATGTGTTATGTGGGGCCAAAATGTTATAATTTTGAGTTAAGTTGCACTTTTTATTTTATAAAGTTACTTTTTATATAAAAGTGCATTATAAAAGGATTTTATAAGACTATTTTATGGATACTTCTAGAAGTTCTAGTGGCTTCTTAGAAAAGTGAATAAATAGAGTGCTTGGCTTCTCATTTGGACATTCCATGACTTGAGTTTACACTACTTTTCTCTTTGAGCATTTGTGGCGCCATCTTGGTCTATAGATTGTCATTTGATCATTAGGAACGGAGTTTCCTAAGGATTTGCATAACTGAGGAGGTGAAATATCCTTTGAAGGGTTGCACTTTGGAAGTGGTATTCAACCATTTCAAGTTGAGCTTATTTGGAGTCCTCAGACTTACCTGAGGGTTTGAGTTTTGGTTACAAGAGGAAAAAAACAATCCGAAAAAGCAAAGTGAAAAAGCAGATCTGAAAAAGCAGTCCGAAAAAGCACATTGAAAAAAGCAGATCCGAAAAAGCAGAGCAAAAAAGCAGTTTTCAGAATTTCAGGATAGGGTTTTGGAACCACATTTTTGCTCATATCTTCCTCATTACTCAGCATATCATTCTAGGTATTTTTGCATCGGATTTCTATTGTCGAGGACATAAAGATAGGTGCATTTTGGAGTCCCAAAATGCCATGATTTATTTTTAAGGAATTTTCAAAATTCTTAGACATCTTCGAAAATCTGCAAGGAAGTACATTTTCAAATTTGGAGTGACTTTCGCTTGGGTGTTGGCATCTTCAGCATTGGTAAAAATTATTGCAGCCATCTACAATCAGGTTCCTCACTTCTCATTTGGCATTTGGCATATTTTCTGAGAAATGTATGTTTTCAGCTGAGTACAAAATATAGCTTCAACATTTTACTATTTTACATTGTACTTGTCGTTGTTTGCCATTTGGCATTATTGGTATCAAAGGAAGGATAGGATTTTGCAAGTGAAAGGGCATTGTAATTTTTAGTCTATCTATATTGCAAACCTAGGGTTTGATGATCATATTATTGGCTGAAATATGTATGACATTGTTGCAAATTGTTGATATATGAATGGCATATGGTTTTGAGCAATTTCCTACATCATTGATAGTGTTTTAGATGGTATTTAGTTGCTATCTATTATTCTAAAATTTTGGGACAGCGAACTCATATATTGCAAAATAATTTTCTATCTACATTTTGAGTTACATTTTTGAGGGGTTTTTAGTGGCCTATTGGTAAGGGTCATTACAGTGGTATCAGAGCGGTTTTCTTGCCATCCTGTTGAGTAAGAGCCGTCTTGTATGAGTGATCAGCACTCTACTTTATCCAGAATGGATAGGTATAGTACAGAGTCTTAGAGGACACGATCTTGGATAGCTGATAGACAAAGTAGGAAGATCCAGAGTTGGAACAGTAGAAAGGATGGTTATTTAGACATTCGAGATGAACTTAAGAAAATAAGCCATGACATGTTTGAATAGTTGGTTAAGCGCCACCGTATGATGAATGACATGCTGTCCGACCCAGCTAAGGTGGATAAGTTGACTAGATTTCTATTTGGCAGATCTTCTCACAGGGCAGATGACACAATTACCAGGAACTTGCATGAGGAGTTCGAGAAACTAGCTTATAGCCAGGCAGAGGTCTCAGATTCTACTCCGCCATAGGAGAAAGTGGTGAAGGATATTATGCAGATTGATAGTAACTGTCAACTTGATACTCAAGTTGAGACAGTTGTATACAGGTTGCCAGAGGGTGATGTCATAGGTACTCAGGATGGTTTGGTTATGACAGGCAGTGACTACAGCGTAGAGGGTTCAGATGATGATTTTGATGATGTTGTGCATGATGGTGAGATACCTGGTAGAGATGAGTAGACATTGAGTATTCATGACTTTGTTGAGAGGAAGTACCAGGCACATTTGGATGTTTCGTCACATGAGGTTAAGGTTGGTAGTATTTCGCATGATTTGTCTAGCCAGCTGAAGGTGAGCGAAGACAATATTGTGACTTCATTATCTCATCATGACAGGATGCGGGATATGATAGAGGATCACATCCGGATGATTCAGTTACAGGGCAGACATAAGGGAGTTCAGGCAGAGTCTTCTTGTGTTGACTTACAGGCGATTAGGGAAGGGATGGGAACGATGAAGTTGAGTTATTCACATCTTCTATCAGATCGTGACCATCTTCTTAGCCTTGTCGGAGACTATTCAGATGCCTTGAGGAGGAAGGAGGAAGTTGACAAGCTTTCTCGCAAACTTGAGGACACTCGAACTTCTTTGGTGAATACTCCATTGGCATTAGAGGACTTGGAGAGACATGGGGATGAGCATGGTGTGGAGTTGAGTTTAGTTTCATCTTGCACACCTGATACTCAGCTGTCTGCTGCAGGCAGATCACATGTGGTCGTTGATAATGTTGTGAGTTCATCTGGCATTCACATCCAGGATACAGGGACAGTGTTAGACAAGTATGTGGAGTTAGTTGGTATTAGTCATATTACTCAGGTGAGGAGTTTGCTTGAGTTACCAGCTGATTCTAGTTTACGGATATGGACTCGAGATTGTTATATTGGAGTTTGGGATTCAGTTGACTGGAGATCTTTATCACTTTTTTGTAGTAGTGATTGTTTGGGTGCTATCATGGATTTAATTAGTAGATTGCACGGTGTTGTCCTTTCTTGTGCCAGCAGTTTGTCCGATGTCGGTATTAGTTTTTATACACCGGTGTTAGGCTTTGTTCATATTTCCAGTCGACCATTCTTGCTGGAATGTGTTGATGATCTTTCATATTTGGCAGTGTTTACAAATGAGTCCCAGGATCATATTGGCATTGATGACATCCAGGAGGATGCAGTGGGCAGTTTTGAGGACTTAGTTTCCTCGGCAGTTTCTTTTGGTATAGAAGAGTTGGACAGCGGTGCTATAGTTTTTGATACTCCGTATGTTGATATGAGCTTTGGAGTTGATTCACAGGATATGGATGGTAGTACTCCAGAGACTAGTGACTTTGAGGATACTCCTTTGGACAGTGCGTCAGAGGAGGATTGTAGGAGACAGTCTAGCCAACGCCATCATGTGTCTAGTCAGCTGAGAGTTAGTGAGCGAGACATTGCTATCGCTTGCCAGCATTTCGATGCTGCTCGTCAGTTGTTGGCAGTTTATGGATGGGGTTCTCCTACTAGTGATGAGTAGGGAGGCAGTTATCTTTCCTTGACAGAGAGATCCACTCTTTATGGGAGGCTATGCGGATTCTGAGACAGAATTATAGGTAGTTGGTAGCCGACAGAGATTATCTTATGGGGTGGGGTAGTACGGCGTACGATGCATTATTGGCCAAGGAAGATGAGGTGAGTGAGCTTACTTAGCAGCTCGAGGTGACTTCTGAGATTCTTGAGAGTACACAGTTGGCTTTCGAAAAGTCACAGTTTCATTTGGCTGAGGTGACCATGGAGTTAGAGCGACTGCAGTCTTTACCAGATTCTGTACAGTCACAGGTTGTGGTGTTTGGTGATCCGAGGATGTCCATGGTCGAGATTGTCAGAGACAGTGGAGATGGTGATGCATCCATCCTCGATACTAGCATTGGCATATCGGGTTTGTTTCCACTAGAGTCAGGTTCAGTTAAGTTGGGTGCTGCAACAGATTGTTGTGGTATGCCTGACATGGTGGTGGTCTCTACTACTGATGGCACAAAGACTAGGGATGTTGTATCAAAGATCATGTGTGATGTTGGTGAGCCGGCAGTTGCATGGTTCCTACTAGTGATACTACTCCCTTGGCGACGTCTTCGGAGGTAGTAGTCAGTTCCAGCTTGGTTAGGGATCGGTTGCAGTTAGTTTCATTTGGATTGCAGTCTGAGTCACTGACTGAGATTGGCGCATCTTATCGGCATTACACTGTGAGGTATGTTCACCAGTTTACCTTTGATGACCATGTTGATGAGATGATGATACGTAGATGTACTTTGGTCCTTAGTGCTTGTCATCAGTTATGGGATGGTTTGACGCCACGGGATGAGAGTTGTGATGGGCATGACATGGCGATAGGTTCTGCGGTTGACAGTTTGATAATACATGACTTAGAGCAGGACTTTGGGAGTGATGCTTCAGCGGTTGTTGTTATTGATTCTACTCCTTTGTCTATGACATATCCTGACTTAGTTGGTGATCAGTCGCAGTGGGTTGTATCACCTGTGCATGGTGAGCTGTTAACTGAGGTTGGTTCTTTTTATCAGCATTATACTGCAAGGTATGTACATCAGTTTGCATTTGACCCTTGTGTTGAGGAATTGATGGCAGGCATATTTGGTTTGGGTTCTATTTCTTGCTGTTTATCTTGTGATGTCTATTCGCCATCAGCGGTGCATGGGAGTTATGGTTATGAGGCACCGAGTTTTCTGGATTTGCTTATGAGTGATGTTAGAGTTCCTTGTGCTGGAGATTTGCTTCAGGAGAGCAAGGACATTGGTGATGCTCTCAGAGATAATATTGCTAGGGCACAGAATTAGCATAAGCAGTATGCAGATCAGAAGCGGACAGAGAGAAGTTTTGAGGTTGGTGATATGGTTTATCTCATGTTGCAGCCCTATAGACAGTCTACTCTTGGGAAGAGTGGATCGGAGAAGCTTAAGCCTAGGTACTATGGTCCTTTCAGGATTATCAGGCGTATTGGAGAGATGGCATATAAGCTTGAGCTTCCAGCAGACAGCAGGGTACACAATGTTTTCCATGTGTCATGCCTCAAGAAGGCGTTGGGTCAGCATGTTGTGCCTTTAGCAGTTCTTCCTCCATTGGATGATGAGGGGAAGTTGGTTCTTGTTCCCGAGTACATCATTGACAGCAGAGAGAGGCAGCTCCGCAGGAGGACCATCAGGGAGTATTTGGTGAAGTGGAGAAATTTGCCTGAGAAGGATGCCACATGGGAGGGAGAAGATATTTTGTAGCACCCAGCTTTGAGATTGCTTGAGGGCAAGCAATTTCAGGAGGGGCGGACTGTCATGTCCCCTCTTTAGTGACATGTCATTTTTCAGTGGATTTGCCTATCATGGACTCTCGTAGGCAGATGGTTTTGGTGAGAGAGTCATTCTGATAATTATTTGGGGATTGGATGGTCTTATTTGCTCTTGGAGTGATGGTGTTTATCATATTTTTTATTATAATGTGTTATGTGGGGCCAAAATATTATAATTTTGAGTTGAGTTGCACTTTTTATTTTATAAAATTATTTTTTATATAAAAGTGCATTATAAAGGGATTTTATAAGAATATTTTATGGATTCTTCTAGAAGTTCTAGTGGCTTCTTAGAAAAGTGAATAAATAGAGTGCTTGGCCTCTCATTTGGACATCCCATGACTTGAGTTTACACTACTTTTCTCTTTGAGCATTTGTGGCACCATCTTGGTCTGTAGATTGTCATTTGATCATTAGGAACGGAGTCTCCTAAGGATTTGCATAACTGAGGAGGTGAAATATCCTTTGAAGGGTTGCACTTTGGAAGTGGTATTCAGCCATTTCAAGTTGAGCTTATTTGGAGTCCTCAAACTTACCTGAGGGTTCGAGTTTTGGTTGCAACAGGAAAAAAACAGTCCGAAAAAGCAAAGCGAAAAAGCAGTCCAAAAAAGCAGTCTGAAAAAGAAGATTCGAAAAAGCAAAGCGAAAAAGGAAATCCGAAAAAGCAGTCCGAAAAAGCAAAGCGAAAAAAGAAGATCCGAAAAAGCAAAGTGAAAAAGCAGATCCGAAAAAGCAGAGCGAAAAAACAATTTTCAGAATTTCAGGATAGGTTTTTGGAGCCACATTTTTGCTCATATCTTCCTCATTACTCAGCATATTATTCTGGGTATTTTTGCATCGGATTTCTATCGTCGAGGAGATAAAGATAGGTGCATTTTGGAGTCCCAAAATGCCATGATTTATTTTTAAAGAATTTTCAAAATTCCTAGACATCTTCGAAAATCTGCAAGTACATTTTCAGATTTGGAGTGACTTTCGCTTGGGTGTTGGCATCTTCAGCATTGGTAAAAATTATTGCAGCCATCTACAATCAGGTTCCTCACTTCTCATTTGGCATTTGGCATATTTTCTGAGAAATGTATGTTTTCAGCTGAGTACAAAATATAGCTTCAGCACTTTACTATTTTACATTGTACTTGTCTTTGTTTGCCATTTGGCATTATTGGTATCAAAGGAAGGCTAGGATTTTGCAAGTGAAAGGGCATTGTAATTTTTAGTCTATCTATATTGCAAACCTAGGGTTTGATGATCATATTATTGGCTGAAATATGTATGACATTGTTGCAAATTGTTGATATATGAATGGCATATGGTTTTGAGCAATTTCTTACATCATTGATAGTGTTTTAGATGGTATTTGGTTGCTATCTATTATTCTGAAATTTTGGGACAGCGAACTCATACATTGCAAAATAATTTTCTATCTACATTTTGAGTTACATTTTTGAGGGGTTTTTAGTGGCCTATTGGTAAGGGTCATTACATTTCCTATCTTGATTGAGACTTTCTTGGCTTAGTAGGGGCCTAGCAAGTTGTGTTTTAAAGGATTGATAATTGACTAATCATAAGATTCGCCAAGAAGGTTTCTCATATAAAAATCTTATACTTGGCACTAGTTGCCTTATAACAAATCCATTTGTGTGCTATGGTTTAATTTGCTTCTTGTTGCTTGTGGTCAACATCCATGTTAATACCAGATTTTCTGACTGATAATCGTTAATATCAACATCCTTTTCTTGTATCTTTTACCATTTGTGCCTTTGGCTCATTAGGGCATTTGTCCCTACTGTTCTAAGGTCCTATTGTAAAGGGGGCTGGGGGTCTAAGGTTCTTCCTCCTTCGTTAATCCTGATGGTGGGGGTAGATTGGGATATTGTAGGGGTGGGGGTTAGGTCTTGGCCTTAGGATTAGGGAGGGGGCATATTATGGTGGGGGTATTGGCATCATCCTTGTCCACCATCACTTTCTCCCATCCACCCCTACTCTCCAATCCATCTTCATACTGCTCCACCATCACTTCCACATATCCATCCACACCTCCACCTGTAATGTTCCCTTTTGTTAAAACTTAGGAAATGGGGACAATTAGCTTACTAGCTTCAATTGCAAGAGACTTCTATCCAAAAGTCTCTAAAAATACTTAAACTAATGATATTAGTACTTAATATAACAGTGATAGATTTGATACACAATTGATATCACTTATAACAGGATGATATTAGAACCAATATCACTGGTATCCCCGATTTAACACTTAGATGTATGCAAGATGATTTTGATTTATATATCTGCACTTTAGCAATCAATGCTAAGATTATTGCTGCTGTCTCTGACATTGCAATTGTAATGTCCCCATTTTTAATAAAATTATTGTATTTGGGTTTTGATCGATTTAGTTTATCTCGGGACCATTTTTATTTTGTTGGCGTAGGTGTAGTCACTGTCGGCTCTTTTGTGCACTCTCGGGAGTTTTCCTGACGGGTATTTATGCTTGGCGTGTAGGTTGGATTTGATATGTTGAGTTTGGTATTTGATTTATATTTGTGAATTCCTGATTGGGATTCTGCTGTTCGCCATTTCGGAGGTGAAAGATCCTCCCTATTTGGTTCGTGTGCAGTTTTGGTGGGATTCAACCCTCACCCTATTCTGTTGTCTTGCTTGTATCGAATCTGGCAAATTCGAAGTTTCATCAATAAATTCAATAAGAACTTTTTTGGCAATTATCTTTGGTTAGCTTATTGCTCTATCTGCAAGTAACATATTTAACCATCTACGAAGGAAAGAACTTCCCACTAACGTCTGTTGGGCATAGCTGAGCGTCTCTCATCCGTACAGCTCACTTCCCACCATACTCCACGACACCGTACTCCACGACACTGTACTTCCCATCCGTACTCCACGACACCGTAATCCATGGCACTGTACTTCCCATCCGCACTCCACGGCACCGTAGTCCACGACACCATAACCCACGGCAATGTACTTTCCATCTGTACTCCACGGCACCATAATCCACAGCATTGTACTTCCCATCCGCACTCCACAGCACCGTACTCCACGGTAGCGTACTCTACAACATCGTAATCCACGGCACTGTACTTCCCATTCGCACTCCACGACATCGTACTCCACAACACTGTACTCCACGGTACCGCACTTCCCATCTAACTCCACGGCAACGTACTCCCAAAACATATATTCTGCATCGTACAACCAACTCCACAGCACCGTACGGCCACCTAGCTGTCACCGTACGGTCCCTCTGTGCACATCGTATGTCTTCTCTGAGCAACACCATACAGCCTGAGGCTCTTTCGTGTAGCCTTCCTCTCATTACCATACGACACCCTTATTGGATTTTGTGCACCCCGCATCTGTTCACTCTTCCGTACGGACTTAGCAACGTGACAGTCTAGTTCAGAACATTAAAGTGGTATCAGAGCTGGTGATCTTGCCAGCCTGTTGGGATGATTGAGAGATTTTGGAATTTGGATCACACTATGGTGCCCAGCAGTGACGGACAGTGGTGGTTGAAGGCACTACAAAGGATTAACAAAGAGCTCAGCGAGGGTATTGATCTTCCATTAGATATATTGGAAGTATGTTTGTGTAAGGTTGACCAATTACCTTCAAGATTTATACAGAGGATCCTTTCTCCAATTAAGGATGCTTTAAGTCAACCCAAGCTTTTGAGACACCATGACAAGGAAATGAAGTTGGCAGTTGCAGCATGTCTTAGTGAGATTTTGAGAATCTGGGCTCCTCGAAAACCATATGATGGCAACACCATGAGAGAGATATTGCATTTGATCGTTGACAGCTTTCAAAGTCTTGATGACTTCAGTGGTGACCCTTTTGGTAGGAGATCTACAATATTGGAGAATTGTGCCAATGTCAAAGTAAGTAACCTTCTCTTAGATTTGGAGTTGCAAGATTTGATCCATGATATGTTTCATCACTTCTTGGTCACAATCAAGGAATGTCATGATAGTAAGGTTTCAGTTGCTATGGAGAGCCTTACGATTTCGTGCATCGAAGAGATGGATGAAATATCCCAACCTATCATATCTATGTTGTGGGCTGTTCGTAATCTTGAATGTGTTCCATCTATGGTAACAATTATGTGAGAGTGGAGCAATGGAAGCTTGATGGAGAGTTACTTTTCTCACTTACTTCTAGGCGGATGCGCGTGGTCTTGTTGCGGTTTGAGGGCTCCAGTGGATACAGTTATCAATGTCCGCGCTTAGTTTGGAATCCTGGAGTATTGATGATGAATTGCTTGAGGGCAAGCAATCTTTGGGCGGCGAGGATTTGTAATGTCCCCATTTTTAATAAAATTATTGTATTTGGGTTCTGATCGATTTAGTTTATCTCGGGCCCATTTTTATTTTGTTGGCGTAGGTGTAGTTGTCGCCGTCGGCTCTTTTGTGCACTCTCGGGAGTTTTCCCGATGGGTATTTATGCTCGGCGTGTAGGTTGGATTTGATATGTTGAGTTTGGTATTTGATTTATATTTGCGAATTCCTGATTGGGATTCTGCTGTTCACCATTTCGGAGGTGAAAGATCCTCCCTATTTGGTTCGTGTGTAGTTTCGGTGGGATTCAACCCTCACCCTATTCTATTGTCCTGCTTGTATTAGATCTGGCAAATCTGAAGTTTCATCAATAAATTCGATAAGAACTTTTCTAGCAATTATCTTTGGTTAGTTTATTTCTCTGTCTGCAAGTAACATATTTAACCGTCTACGAAGGAAAGAACTTCCCACTAACGTCTGTTGGGCATAGCTGAGCGTCTCTTGTCCGTACGGCTCACTTCCCACCATACTCCATGGCACCATAACCCATGGCACTGTACTTCCCATCCGTACTCCACGACACCGTACTTCACAGCACCGTAATCCACGGCACTGTACTTCCCATCTGCACTCCACGACACCGTACTCCACAACACTGTACTTCCCATCCGTACTCCACGGCACCATATTTCATGGTACCGTAATCCACGACACTGTACTTCCCATCCGCACTCCACGACACCATAACCCACGGCACTGTACTTCCCATCCATACTCCACGGCACCGTACTCCCAGAACATATATTCTGCATCGTACAGCCAACTCCACAGCACCGTACGACCACCTAGCTGTCACTGTACGGTCCCTCTGTGCACACCGTACGTCTTCTTTGAGCAACACCTTACGGCCTGAGGCTCTTCCGTGCAGCCTTCCTCTCATTACTGTACGACACCCTTATTGAATTTTGTGCACCTCGCGTCTGTTCACTCTTCCGTACGGACTTAGCAATGTGACTGTCTGGTTCGGAACATTACAGTAATGTCCCCTTTTTGGTTAAATTGGACAGTTGGGACAATTACCCTAACTTCTCCTTACTCTATCAAATTCTGACTCTCAAATTAAGTAATGGAAGTTATATGAATTATCAACTGCTATTTCTGATATAGGAGTATAAATTTATGCAAGATGACATAGATTAGATAACAATATGTGATATACAAGTATGAAATATGTTATGAATGAGATTACTTTGTCATTGTTGTCGGTAAAATCATATGATGTGTTGTCTAAAATATTGTTAATGTTAATCATGTCGTTGGTAGTTAGTTCACCCGAGGGGTAGGTAGTTGTGGTTGCGACGCTTCATGTTGCACCCCCTTAGGAACTATATGTACACCTTCAGATGTAACTTATTGCAGCAATATATTATCAGCATCGTTGGTATTGTCATGACTATGTATGTAAATCTGTTTTGGCATTAATGGAAGAAGTTGCAGTTCTTTGATAATACTTCGCATGTATCTATATCTGTATGTTCTCTTTGTTAGTATGCATTAATACACTTTACCCATAGCGATAAACATTTGGCACCGTTGCTGATATGAACTTGGGAAGTGAAAATCATGGGCCAGCCAATAGACAATGGTGCAAGTGGCAGCTGAGAGCACGAGGAGGAACATTTAGAACTTTTCGAAGGTGAACGAGCATTGACAGTAGACTTTGTCACTTTGCTACAGGCGTCAATTGAAACTCACATCAGGAGGGAAGCCGCATGTGAAGAGGTGTCGGAAAGTGCTGCATTGAGTGCCCTTAGAGTGAGTCTTGCAGTAGACTGGTTTATGTGCCATCTCCCTCGACTGTTGGCACAAACCTTCCTTGCTCTCCAGAACTGTCACGAGGAGGCCGATTGTGAAAATAGACGTCAACAAACCCTTCAAGACTACGAAGAAAACATATGTCAAAGGAATAACAGGAGGCAAAACAATAATTAAACCCTCTGAGCAAGTATAAAAGAGGGTACTTCTATATTGTTGTGATTCTATCATATGGTTGATACACATTATACACAATGAATTAATAAAAAGTGCTCTTTTGAATAATTCATGTTCGATTATGATTAATGCCCAATTTGTTAAATAAGGATAAAAATAGGAAAGAGCATATAGAGGAGTGCGAAGCCACCCAAAGGGCTTTGATTTTGGAGCAACAAGCTGAAAGGAGATGGAGGCAATTAGTAGAGGAGTGAACCGACAAGGGGGGAAGGCAACCAGGCTGAAGGTGACCATCACAGGAAGGAGGGACACCCTAGGGGAAGTAGTGAGGATCTAATTAAGGAGACCTGACAACAGTTGGATCTTCTTGAAGAGACTCAACATCGGTTGAGGGATCTCTCTTACCCCATGAACGACGGTTAGGGAGGCTCGAAGGAACAAGGAAGAAGAGGTTGGGGATACAAATACCAAGGATACTAGTGCAGCCACGAGTGTCGGAGGGCCACATGAGCACAAGAATCAAAGTAATCTATCTGGCTCAAATATTTCTAGTTTCAAGGATACCAAGCTTCTAGATACCAACACCTGCGGTAACCAAAACTGCTACGATGTCTCAAAAGCAAAAAATACCTAAGTTTACAGGTGACGGGAAAGAGGACACCGCACACCATTGTAAAACATGTGAAACCATCTAGTCTGTGAATGGGGTGACAGACTAGGATGAGTGGACAAATCAATTTCCAGCCACACTAAGGGGAGTAACAATCGATTGGTATTCAGACATGATAAACTAAAGTGGCCATATGGACATAGTTGAAGAAGGGATTCGAGACAGAGTTTAGATTACTACGGGATGATAACGAAATAGTGGCCGAAATTTATAACACCAAGCAAGCCAAGGATGAGACCGTTAGAGCCTACGGCTGGAGATTGAAGGAATTGTTAGGCAAGATGGACAGTCAACCGGCCGACGGACTTAAAAAACAGTGGTTCATTGAGGGACTGAAGCCCTCATTAAAGAAGAAAATGAAAATTGTACCACTACCATGGTACGTGGAGGCATACAACCAAGCAATGGATCTCGAAAGTGAGAACAAGACGGTAAAGAAGAAAAAGAACGGGTCCTTAGTGGACAATGATGACTCAGCCCACGACAGGGATGGAGAACCTAGCAAGAAGGTACAAGCCCTTCAAAAAGATATGCTCAGGATGATGCGAGAATTTAAAACGATGAAAACCAGCACAAGTAGAAAATGAAGACGGAGATCTATGGTGTATGGACTATAAAGAGGAGGGCCACGCCAAGGGGGCATGTTCAAAAAATAATTTCTGTGACATTTGCCAGACTATGGGTCATTCCACCAAGGAATGCCCATATAATATGAAAACAAGGGGGCAAGCGGTGTTGTTTACCCAACAAACCTCGACATCAACGAACACATCCAACCCTCAGGTGAATAACACCAGTGCATCATCCGGCGGCTAGCAGAATAATAGACACGGAGGGAGAAGCAACAATAGCCGCAACTACATCCAATATGATGCTAAGGGGAGGCCGATGATATAATGTCATGCGTGTAACCAATGGGGACACTTCGCCAAAGATTACCTGAGGGAAGAGACACCATAGTTCCTCTGTAGGCGGTGTGGCCATGATGCAAATTGTCCAAAATCTGGGGTAAATCTCTTAAACATTGAAAAGGATGGAGCAGATGTCGGGTAATCTAGGTAGTTAGACGGTTCCATCCGTCCGGAGGAGTTACACGGGTGCGACGGTTCGCCTCGCACCCCTTTTGATGTTATATGTATGAACTTGTTCTTTTGATGGAAACACAATTATGATGTACGGAAAGTTATTGTGAATACATGAATGCAATACTCTTTTATATTCTATGTTGGGTAGTTAATTATCTGTATGCAACTATTGTCTGTTACCCCACGAGGGTAAACATTGGCGCCGTTGCCTGGACATACTCGGATGGCGTACGGACACAATGGGCTTACCGCTTGGAGAACTTAATCCGGAAGTTGACAACACCCGTACGGAACTGTACGAAGGAGAAGATGAATTCAGAATCCTGTTGCAAGCGGCGGTAGAAACCTATGTCCATCGAGAAGCCACTGGCGAAGAAGTTCGAGCCAGTGTTGTGTGGGCCGCGATCGAGGCTAACCCTGCAGCTAATAGACTGCTCAACCACCTTCCTCATTTGCTAGCACAAGCGTCACTTGCACAACGCGCTCTCCAAGAGGAGATTGCCCGAGAGGAACAACGTCAGGAAATCCTCTGTGCATACCACGCTCGAGAGCACCTCTACCGTCGTCAGGAAGAAAGCGATGGCAGCCGTAGGGGACTTTGAAATATGAAGTCGGACGGAAGGGAGAACAGAACACAGAAACAATTGTAATGCAATTGAAAATGTTGTAAACCAACATAAATAAATAAAATAAGTGTTCTTTTTGTGTGAAAAGCAATATTTTGTGCTCAATCTTGATGCCCAATGTATTAAATAAAGATAGAAATAAGAAAGCACGGGATGATGAAGGCGAGGCCACACAGAAGGCTTTGATTTCTGTGCAGCAACGTGAATGCCGATATAGGCTAAGGCAACTTGCCCAGGACCAACTTGCTAGAGGGTTGCCCAAAGGGGACCTCGGAAGTGGTACGGAAGGTGCACAGGTTGACGAGGAACAGTTCACTTCGTCGGAACATCGAAGAGTGCGGAGTAGGGAGGAACTACTTGAGGAAACACGGTTGAGAAAATTTTTCTTCCAGGAGGAGAGAGATCAGTTTGAGGAGGGTCTAACCCGTACACCAGGTGTAGAGAACCAAACCCACAGAGAGGATGGTACGGTCGAAGGCACTGCGAACGCACAGGCGAACCCTTCGTTGGAGCCAAGAACTCCACACAGTACGGTCCCACCAGTCACGCAACTGCTGCAAGGGCAAGTGCCACCGGTTACCACTACACACAGTACTCAAGGAGGTGCACCGAATCCACCGTCGAGACAACAAGCAACCGTGGCGGCGAGTAAACAAAAATTGGCCAAGTTCACGGGCCAAGCAAAGGAGGATCTCGTTTTGCATTGCCGAACTTGTGAGACCATATGGGCTGCCAACAGGGTTACAGACTAGGATGAATGGATCCGACAATTCCCTGCAACATTAAGGGAAGGAGCCATCGACTGGTATTCGGATGTAGACAAATCAGGCCTGACGACATGGAACGATGTGAAAAAGGCCTTCCAGACGGAATTTCAGTTGTTAAGGGACGACAATGAGATTCTGGCTAAGATTTATAATACCAAGAAAATGAAGAGCAAGTCTGTCCGTGCCTACGGACGGCAATTGAAGGAACTCATCGAGAAGATGGAGTCAGCCCCGACAGACGAACTCAAGAAAAGGTGGTTCGTGGAGGGACTAAAAACTTCCCTTCAGAGGAAAATGAAAATCATCCCGCCCACGTCTTACAACAATGCGTATAACCAAGCAATGGATCTGGAGAGCAAATGTAAGACCTCCGGGAAGACAAAGTCTTCGGATGATGAATCAGAGGTAGAAAGCAGCGAGGGCGAATTGAGTAAGAAAGTGTTGGCCCTACAAAAAGATCTGGAGAGGATGATGAAAGAATTGAAGGCCACCAAGGGAGGCTCGAGAAAAATAGAGGAAGACACTGTGTGGTGCACAAACTGCAAGGAAGCGGGCCACACAAAAGGTTCTTGTCCCAAGAAAGCCTTTTGTGACATCTGCCAGATTGCAGGACATTCCACTAAAGAATGTCCCTACAACCTGAGGGCAAGAAATCAACAAGTGCTCTACACCCAGGAGCAACCCTCCATGTCCGGAACTGGCGAACAACAAAATACTGCATCATTCGGCGGGTACAGAAACAACCGCCGGGGAGGCCGAGGCAATAATGAGAACAAGCCGTGGATTTAGTATGATGCAAAGGGGAGACCCATGATACAGTGCAGAAGTTGTAACCAATGGGGACATTTTGTCCGTGATTGTCAGAACGAGGCTACTGCTCCACAAAAATTGTGCTGGTGGTGCGGACCGGGGGACCATGAGCACGCTAACTGACCGAAGCCCAACTGCAACATCCTGGACATGAAACGAGGGGGCACGAAGAAGGTCCTGGCATTCACACGTGGGCAAACAAAGAAGGCCACATATCCTCACCCTCCAACGGAGAAACAAAGGATGCTCGAGGTGAAGGCCGAGATCGAGAAGGGTATGGGGGACCGAAGGGACTCCATAGACGCCGATAGTTTTACCTGAGCAATGGCCGAACAAAATATTTTAAGGTAGGTGATGCAAATGGAGGTACCTGAAAAGGTCAAGGACCTACTGGAAACTATGCCGCACCTAAAAACGACCCTATTCCTAGGCCAAAACATTCCAGCAAGCACGGTTGAATGGACGGAGGTTCCCGGCGGCTTTGTAGCCGACCCCAAGATGTTATCAAAAATTATGAGCGGAACCTTGCAGTGGTGGAGATGGGTATCTTGGGCACCATCCTCACAAACACAATTGCTGACGGTGGATCTGGGGTGAACATCCTACCGGATGAAACCTGGAAGAGCTTGGGGAAACCAACACTGTGGTCGCCGACCTTCAACCTACTCGGGGCCGACTAGCATGGCATCAAGCCCCTTGGAACCCTCATGGCACAACAAGTAACCATTGGGACCCAACCATTCATCCTTGACTTCGTAGTAATTCCCCTGAAGCAGAAGGGGTATGACGCCATCCTAGGGAGGGGTTGGCTGGTGACTACCAGAGCCAATCATAATTGGAAAAGAAACATCCTGTCATTTGAAAAAGGGGGAAGGAAGTTTGTGGTAGACCTCACCACACAGATGGTCGGGGAGGAAATGGCATCCTCCTCCGATTCGGAGTCAGACGACGGAATAGACGAAGAAGAAGGAACCATGGAACCCAATGCCGAAGGGATACTGAAAATAGAGGATGGTACTGGAACCTATCATCATCTAACAACCACTTTGAGTCATCATCCAATATCTGATATGATATACCAGACTCGTTGCAGCATGAATCATCCCCATAGATAACATCAGTAGTGTCCACATCATCAATGCCAATATTACCAACCTGTAAAACCTCTGATATCTCATACCGCTGCCAACGTGACTCACTGCTGTCATAGAAATCAGAATTAGAAGAACTCGCATTTAGCATGCAATCTTGAAAACTAACACTCTCATCATGTGAGTCAAAACCCATTGTGATATCCACAACATCCTCTACACTTGCCCTATCATCCACGACATCAATAGGCTCAAATATAGGACTTCTGTCATAAAAACAGAACCTGCATCGTTTGTAATTTCATTGCTACCAGTTGATGTAGGGCTGCAATCAATGGTGGCTATTATGTCATCAGCATTCCCGTGATCACGAGTCCCTATCACATGGAAATAATGAGACTCAATGCAGTTGTCCTCAAGAAAGTCTGTCATAACCACATGCTCTTGGGAAGAGCATCCATCCTCACACATATAGGGACTAGTAACTGCCTCAGTGAGCAAAGGCTCCACTACCTGATGGTTGTTGGCTGCGGAAGCTGCACCTATACAATCCTCCTGGTTCTCTTCCTGTTTTCTCTGTGAGGAAGACCTTTTAAAAATGGAAACCATATACCTTGCCACTGTAATGTCCCCATTTTTAATAAATTATTTTTTATTAATTATTGGTCCCAGAATTTAAATAATATTATAAATGGACCTTTAATTAATAAAAGTGGGCCCATTTTTATTATTATTGTCCATAGGTGTTTGCCGTGTCGGCATTCTTTTGTAAACCCTCCGGAATTTCTCTGAAGGGGTCTTTATGACCGGCTTGTAGGATGTATTTTTCATGTTGAGATTTATATTTGATTTGTATTTGCGAATTCCTGTTGGGATTCTGTTGTTCGCCATTTCGAAGGTGAAAGACCCTCCCTATTTGGTTTGTTGCAGTTTCAGTGGGATTCAATCCCTCACCCTACTCTGCTTGGTTCTGCTTGTATCGGATTTGGCAAATCCGAAGTTCCGTCAATAAATTCAATAAGTTTGTTCTGGCAAACATATTTGGTTTGCGAGTTGTTTTGTGTCTGTGAAAGTCATATTTAATTATCAACGAAGGAAAAAGGAATATCAACTATCATCTCAGAGGCATCATAATCAATCGTGCACCCATCAAACTTCTCGTACGGCTACCTCTGTTGCACTGTACAGCCTGCAACATCAAACGTCTGTACGGCCTGCAACAACAAACTTCTGTACGGCCTATTAGTCCACCATATGGCCGGAAACATCACCGTACGACCATCTGCCAACTGTACACAGTACCACTCCACTCCCGTATGGTCCTTCCCTCCACTACCGTATGGTCCTCACTCTAGCCCACCGTACGGCCACAACACAACCGTACAGCCTTCCTTGTTGCATCGTACGACTTGACTCCATTACCGTATGACCTCTCTGGGCAACACCATACGGCCTAAGGCTCCACTGAACGGTCCTCTTGTTGCTTGGTACGGCCTTCGTACAGCCTCCCGGTTCCCTTTCCTGTCATAGTACGGTACAGATCTGGGCTCTGTCAGCATAACTCAAATAAGAAGGCGTGTTTATTGGTTAAGCTACAAACAAAACATTACAGCCACATTGTCTATGGTTGACGGATTTGAAAGCAAAGCACTCATCCTTTCCTGATTTTGACTAAGCTTTTCCATACTTTCCATCATGGCATTTGTTTGCTTCCTAAGATTAACCATGCTATTCAACTGCTTTCCCTATTTACTACCCTCTGGTGGGGGTGAAGCTCTACCCCTGCGGACATAATGTATACCAGGCACAAACTTGTCTGCCATAGCTAAGCCTCATAACCTCCAGGCTGGCAAGATCAAAGCTCTAATACCACAGTAAAGAGCCTGCCTGGCTCCTTCTAAATATAATTCCTTTTTCTGAAATTACTTGCAATAATTGTATCTTTGTGTTTTGTTTACGTTTATTTCAAATAAAATTTTCCAGCAATTTTAAATATCATAAATAATATCAGACTACATATGTTTTGAACAATCATCAATTATTCAAAATTATAGAAGTGGCAATGCTTATAAACATCAAATTATCCAACAACTATTGGCACCTGGCAATTGTATGAATGTTGTAGAATTAAAAATAACATACAGGAAAGTCAACTCAGCCTGTATGAGTCTTCAGCCACCTCCAAGAAAGAGAACGGATGTTCTCTAATTCCAACGCAGCCTGGTTGGATATTCACGCAATCAATTAAAATTGATTTCCAGCCTCCAATATTAATTACGCAGCCTGTTTGCTAGGAAACACAGCTTGCTAGCGAAGTGACGCAGCCTCTTTGGGAGTCACGAGCTGGTTGTGAGCAAATATGCCAGCCTCTAGATGAAATGCAGCTTCCTTCAATGAAGTCTGCAACTCTTGCTACCCCACGCTGCCTTCTGATTGATCACAACACCAAGTAGAAGATAAAACAACCTTTTACTCAACACAATAAACATTGGAAAGAAAAATCGAACCACCTCTGAATTCAGAATTTGTTCACAACTCCTCAAATTTGATATACTTCAGCACCAAATTTGAATTAATTTAACCAGCAAAGAATCTCCAGTAAATCAGAAGCAAAATTCACCATTAACAAGTAATGATTCAAATTGCAAAATGAGGAATTAGTTCTCAAACCCTAGCCATGTTCTCCTCTCTCCAATTTCAATAAAAATCACAAGTCCATGAATGAATGAAATAAAATATGAATCCCTTTTTATAATATTCAATTTTCATTTTTCTTTATCTCCTTTAATTTACTTTTACTTTCATTTCTCATAAAGCAACTTTATGTTATAATTTAAAGATGACATATAATAAAGTCACTTTATTAATTTAAATTCCCCCATAGCTCCAAAAATGACCTTTTCATTAATATAATGATATTCTGACGCATAGGGTCCCTGTTTTATGCACTCAAGATTTAAAACTTGTCAACCCGGTTCCAACGAGCTATAACACCAAGGTGTCCGATATGCAATCCCAATAAAAATAGCAACCTTAGCCAATTTAATTAAATAATAATCATAATTCACCCATCTTGCGAAAATGATTGAAGAAGCATCAGAATCAAAATTTGACAGCATGAGCGTGATCTTGATGAAGAAAGATGATGAATGAACCTGATGAGGTGACTTAATAAAAATAGACGCTCCCTCCTGGAGCCCAAACCGGAAGCCAAAAATATAAATGGAGAGCATCATTCAACTCCTCTAACTCACTTGAGCTCATCGAAACCATCCCTTGGCTTACTATAAATAGTAAGTCCCACCAAACGGAGCCATAACCCTCAACAAGGTCCTCTAATCACCAGTATTAGCCTACAAGGACCCGGTAATAGGCTAAATCCAATAAATCAGATGCTAGCTCAGAATGGGGACATTACACTTGCAAAGCTGTATCTTAGAAGTTTTAAAGCCTATAGCACTTAGATATGTTGAATGAATTTTTAATATGCATAAAATAGAAATTGACGCACAGTGAAAAATTACAACCATCAACCAATATGTTTTTTCATAGAAATAAATTTAAAATTTCAGGTTGACTAGACACATTTATTACTCTAAATTACTGGTTCTGGCAATTGGAGCCTGGATTTGCAGTTTGTCACATCAGAGGAGTTGCTGATGGAATTCCCTGGACGGCAATCAGTCTGCACGACTACAGATAGATGAAGACCCCAATGTTTTAAACTTTAAACTTCATTAATATTATATTAAAGTGAGTATTCAGTTTATTAATACATATTATATGTATATATATGTATGAAGATGTATTAATATAATCTTTACATTGTTTTTGTATTAACAAATACAAAATCCCATTTCAAAATTTTGCTGTACTGTCAAACTGGGGTCTCAAAACCGAACCCAAATAGTCAACTTAATAGTATATTATTTATTGCTTGGTTAATAAAAATCAAAATGACTGATTACAATATGTACAAGGGAGACATTTGGGCTACATCCCAATTTTCTTTTAATTTTGCAGATGACGTGTGAAATAAAAAATCCCTACATCCTTTGTTGCACCATGAACTATTAAAAATGTCTTCTATTTGGTGAGGGGATTATGTTTGTATTTTTGACAGTTGAGTTGATATATAGCTCATAGGGGGATAAAATTGATTCATGAATATTTATTCACCATTAGGAGTGATGTTATCAACATGTCAGAAGCTCGCATTCGAAGTTATATTGATTTCAGAGAGCAACGTTATAATCACTAGTAAAACCAAAATTAACACGTCATTTTCAAACTTTCTCTGTTGGTATAAGCCTTGTCATTTTATTCACTCCTTATATTTAATATTTGTGTTACTTTGGCAGGCAGAAACAACAGTTATTAACCAGTGCACACAGCTGCTTTCTCCTTCTGCTGATCCTACTTATGTTCTCACATACATTAACCACAGTTTTCCTCAACATCGACAATATCTTTGTGCTGGAGCCTGGATTATTATGGATGGACACCCAGAGACAATTAACACTGCAAACCTTGTAAGTTGATTGAGTTTTGCTTCAGATTTTCATTTGGCATTTTGTTGAGAACTTGACATTCTTGGCACTTGTGGTAATTGGTAAATCTGTCAAGTTACCAATGCTATAACATTGACTCTAGTCTTTGGCTTATAGGGGCGAGTTTTGAAGGAACTATCTCCAGAAGAAGTTACATCCAACATATATACAATGGTGGATGTCCTCCTCCATTACATACAGCTGCAACTACAACGTGGCTATACTCTACAGGTATTGCATCATTGTTTCTTCCAGAATAATTTTACCTTCGTAGAATTTTAATAATTACTATGTAATAGAATTTTCACCTTCTTTGTATGGGATAAGCAAGTGCTATTTTTATATGTGGCACTTCTTGAATTAATGTTGATTATGGATTTTTACATCTGTTTTCAGGAACTGCTGTTGAAATCTAGTGCAAGTTTGGCATTTTTCATGTGGACTCATGAACTATTGCCAGTGGATATTGTTCTTTTGGCTCTAATTGATAGAGACGATGATCCCCATGCCTTGCGTATTGTGGTACGTTTTGGAAATTTGGTGCATCTGCTGCACTGGATACTTATGAATTTTGCATAAATAATTTGCAATGTCACGTGGATGGATTAGATTGAAAGCTACAAAAATTACCATTCAAAAAATGAGCCAAATATCCAATTTCTAGATTTCATAAGAAGATCAACACTAAATCAAACTTAACATCATCCTGTTTGGTCTTTTGGAAAATGTATTGCACCACAAATACAGCTTTCATTGTTGTTTATCATATACCTCTTATGTCAATGATTCAATTAATAACTTTAGTTTCCAAGGATGTTGTTGTTGTTACAAGTCTATTGCAAGTTTGTTGTAGGACCTCTGAATTTCCTCTTTGTCTGTATCTTTTGTTTTTCAAAAATGTTTGAGAAATAAAGAGAGACTTGGAACATTGTTAGGAGCTAGAAAGATCAATTGGTGTTAGTGATAGGATTTGTGTCAGGGAGGGGTGGAGTGAGAGAGAGATCACGCAACTTTCTTATGTTTGTTAGATTGTACAACCAAATGTTTGCTCAATTGAAATGCCCTCATTTTTTGTTTCACTAGTATGGTGGTTAGCTCTCGCTTTCTCAGTGTGGATCAATGTTTACTGCCTAACTCAGCTACAAAAGTAAACAGAAAATAACATTAATAGAACATAGAATTGTAACAATATAACTCACTGCACATGTTCATGTTGCCCTGGTATCTGTCTGTCCCAAAATTTAAAATTTTTGTGTTAAGTGAAGTTTCCTGTAAATTTTGTTTTTACTCGTCTCATTGTCTTCAATTTCCACGGTCTTCCTGTGTGTGATATCTCAAATATTTGTCCTTTTCGGTCCGTGGCAAGAGATAAAACATTAAAATTTCGTCTTAAAAATGCTTGATCTTTTGTCAAAGCTTCATTGATTTTATGATTGAAATGTCTCCAGTTGCCTCCCAGCTCCATCTTGCACTTCGAATTTTTGAAAAAGCTCTTCTGAGTCAAAAGATATCCTTGGTTAAGCGCACCTCCCTTTTTCACGTTTTTCCATTGGATTCATTAACCAAAAAAGTTCAAGAGGTTAATCAATCATGTCAAATTGCGTGTTTTTAATTGATTCATTGACCTCACTTTAATTTTAAATTGAAAAATAAAAAAAGAGGTTAATATGTTTTTATAAAACACGTGAAAGGAAAAGATTGCTTAACTTCCTCGGTTAAGCAATCTTTCAAAAAAACGTATTTCAAGAGGATTCATTAACCTTTTGAAATTTATAACTACCTTTTTAAAAGAGCATTCAAAAACATATGCATTAAGGAATCTTTCAAAAAATCGTATTTCAAGAGGATTCATTAACCTTTTGAAATTTATAACTACCTTTTTAAAATAGCATTCAAAAACATATGCAGCAATGGCATTTTGTGGAATGAAAAGAAATACAGAGCTGGAGAAGTCCTAAGTAATAAGCTGTTCTTTAACAAGGAAATGCATAGTAGAAGCATGATGATAGTTTGACCAAGTGTCCAACAAATGTCATCTCAAAGGCCTTCAGAGATATAGATAGTATTGTGAATGGAAGCATATAGCGGAAGCATTGTTTGAATCGAGCCTTGATGCAGTAAATCGCCATCTCTCAAAACATAATGAACATGGGTTTTGCTGGGTATAAGAGCTTGAGTAAGCTTAATGAAGGTATATGCAAAAAGAAGGGGCGCCAATGATGCACTCATACAGTTTGACATAGCACACATCACCTTCCTATAGCCTGCGGTGCCCTAGTATGGACAGCATGTCTAAAACTGTCACATAAAACGCCGGCAATGTCATCGGGATTATGGTATGGTAGGTTTGACAGTAATCATTGCTAAGTATTTGATCAAATGCCAGTGTGGACCAAGTTTTGAATGAGTTTGTAAACTGTTGAGTAAATGCGATTGGCAAGTGTAAAGTCAGATATGAATCACCATGGAAGCACAATTAAAGTAAGTGTTTCCATATGTTACTAACCAGGCTAAGTGCGCAAACCATTTGATTAAATTCCTCAAAGGGAATTTTCTGCAAGCAAAAGTTTTGATAAGGTGCCGCGATCCATATTGTATCATGCAAGGATACAATTGTTGTTTGGCAGAACTCTGCAATGAGGTGTCGCATTGGTAAACTTTCGCGTATGCGCATAGTGGAAATAAAACTTAAAACACCCACTTTGTTTGAAAGCCAAAGGAAGATGATCGTTTGTTTACTGCCATCGTAAAGAAGCTAGCAATTGCTGTCGATGCAAAATGTGGAAAGTTAACAAGGCACTTTGACTATGTGACAAAAAGAACGTAGGTTCATATAAACCTCATGGACAATGCATGTGAACTGCTGGACAAAATGCATCCAGGGAACATGGAATCTTTGATAGTGTGTGTAATGTCTCAAAGGAGGCTATCCCGTGGAAATAAAATAATTGCAGCTAATCTTCTAAATGGATGCAGAACGCGGGTGGAGGTAAAAGGCATGTAAGCTATTTGAAGAAATGCCTCAAAGAAATCAGTGCTCATTTATACAAGAATGCAAAATGTTGAATTCTTGAAATAGCATGTGAATTGTCTGACGGAATGGTTGAAGGGAATGTCATCTCATGGCACACAGTAATTGCACTTTGTAGATGTTTATTTGTAAATTCAAGCAGATACAATGGGTATGCGGAAGGCCAAGCCCGAGCTAGATCCCTTCTCATATGCGACCCATAGAAGCATCCACTCGCCATGTGAACTATTTGACATAACAACACTATGGAATTCGACGATGGCAGGATATGTGAAAAGTATGGTATTGAAGCAAAAACGGGATTATTTGAGTAAATGCCTCCAAGAGACTCACAAGGTATGCACAAAATGTATCTTTGAAAAGTCTATAAAGAAAATGTGGAATGAATGTAATCAGCTGGATATGAGCCAAACTCCATAACCTTTACCAACACCCTTGTGGGATGGACATGCCTACAAGATGGGAGATCGCCGGTGTTCCAATTGTTTAATGAAATGTTGCAAAAAGGTGTTATCTCATGGTTTGAATTAATTGCAATGGATTAGAGACTTTCAAATAGATGCCTCAAAGAAATGTTATCTCATGGATTAACATAATCGCACAGGATTTGCAGAAAATGGATTCCTTGAACCGGTTTTCTAGAAATCTTTAAGCAAATGTATTGAACGGATATCAATCCATGATGTTTTATACATTTTTATCAGATGTTACAGTTGCAATTGCTCAAGTCAACATGCAATGCAAATGTGAAGTCACAGAGGAAGCTGTGAGTTGTTTGACAAAATGCCCACAGATATACGGAATAGAGGCGGCAACTATTTGACTGAGTGTTTCAAAATGTTGTGATTTACTTTAATGGACTAATTGTGGGAAATAATGAATTCATTTAAAATTTATTAAAAACAGCCAAGCAAATAGAAACAATAATTGTGCCCATATGAAGGAATACAGAAGACACGTGAATTGCTTAACATAATACCCTCAAGAATTTTCATCTTCAAAAAATGGAATATGAGCATAGGATGGATTTGTTGAATAGGCTTTAGATTCTTTAGAGCAAATAACATGGAAAAATGTTAAGGATCTGTTTGTGAAGTTTTTGTTGTCTACATGTACAGTATATTCCCGCTCCAGAAATTGATAGAAATGCCATGAAAACCTAGGGAAAAGCATTGAAACTGTTTTTGGTTTGGTTGAGATGAAGGATGAGGAAAGGCACGAATCGTTAAAGATGACAGATTCATAGTTGTTGGAAACTTAGACATTGCTTGTTTCTGTAACCGTTTCTCAAACATTTATCTGGCATATGATATAGTTGAGAGTGATGATGTGAGTGCTAGATAAGATGTAACAATGCAGATCAGTCTAGAAAGAGATCTTGAAGGTAGGTAGGGGTTAAGTCCAAGATATGTGCTGAGGTATCCTAAAGCAAAGGAAGAAGGTTGGTGGCTAGTAATTGGAGATTTAAAAAGAAATCAATTGATGGCTATTAAGAGGGTATCAATCCAGAAGTCAAGCTTGAGTTTAGTGCACATTCAGAGATTGGAGAGAAGACATATACGCTATTTCATGCGTGATTCATAGCTTGGGTTTGATCATGAGTACAAATTAAGAAAATGAAGATGGAAGGCTACCTCAGGAAAGTTGATAATTTGGTCTTCCTTCAAAGTTGCAAGTTTACCTTGGAGAAATCGATTTTATTCACCCATTGTTATTTGTTAAAACTTGAGAAGTGTGAAGGGAGAAGGAAATTCCAACTTTGTGAAGGGAAGCAAGGGTTTGGTCTTCACTTGTGGAGAGAACCTTCAAGGTACTTAAGATTTACCAAATCTGCATTTGGATGCAAGATTCAATTCTTGGAATTCTTCAGATTAATTTGTGCACATTTGTGTGGAGGGCTGCATTGTTTAGAGCTGAGACTTAATACTCAAGCCGTACAAAATTCTATGTACTGTACGGACATATTAGCAGGTCCATACTTGTCGTACTTGCTGGTGCAAGCCGAATTGGATGGTGTAGCGTGCAACAAGGAAAGAGGGGGGCAGTTTGAAGTCCATTGACAAGAAAGTAAAGGAAATAGGGCTGATGTCAACTACACAAGGCTGTGTATCTTCCTTCTTGGTGCTGCATTTCAATTTCCTAAAGCTGTGTTTCAATCTTTAGGCGCTGTGTATCAATTCAAGAAGAGTGGCGTTACCTATCTTGGAGTAATTTAAAAACGTGCTCAATTCAGAATTGTTATCTTTGTAATGATTAATGTTTAATGTGAGTGTGGATAACAAAAATTATTTTGGTGGACATTTAATGTCTAAATAAATTGATGTTGTTCTTAATGCTTATGTTGAGAAAATTTATAGAATTCTTATATGTTTTGAGAATACACAAAAACAAATTGCAATTTAAATTAGAAAAGAGCCAGTTGGGCTCTTCACAGTGGTATCAGAGCTTTGATCTTGCCAGCCTGGAGGTTATGAGGGCTTAGCTATGGCAGACAGGTTTGTACTTGGTATGCGTTACACTTGCAGGGGTAGAGCTTCACCCCCGCAGGAAGGAAATGAGGGTTAATAGGCTGAACATACAGGTGACAAAAATAGGAATAATATTGGCAATGATGTTGACAGGGAAGCCAGAGATGCTTTAGAAAATTTAGCAAATGGTCAGCATCATGTTGCAAATGTTTTGCAACAATTGTCAGATAAACTTTAGCGTATTACTTTACCAGTTGATCGTACCAGAGACAGATGTACGAGGAGTGCTTCAATTAGGTTGCATAGGTCTAGAGCAGAGGACAGACATGATTATAGAGTTGACCACACAAGCACATATGATAGACCTCTACGCCCTACTTTCTTGAGGTCTGAGCTGGATGCAGTTAGTGTGGACACAGAGCCAACACCATTTGTCGATGACGTGGTGGCACAGTTTGCAGAGTGGGATGCTCTTCCAGAGGCAATAAAAAGAAATCTAAATCTTGATAGGTATTTGACACAGAAGCGAGAGCATTCCAGAGGCAAGCCAACTCCTGACATAAGGCAGAGGCCTAGGCAGAATGATCTTAAGCAGGCAACCAACAAGTTGACTCTAGATCACTTTGATGGAAGTGGGAAGACTATAGCTAGAACTTGGATTCACAATCTGGATACGTATTTATCACTTCTTCCTATGTTTGAGGACGCCATACGCTTTACTATGCTACATTTAGATAGAGTAGCTCATGATTGGTGGTACCATGGGCTAGTGTCTTTACAACATGATCAGATCATTTTCTATCAGGAGTTTGTTGACAGGTTGATAGAGCAGTTTGACAGGAAGGACCCTGAGACTTACTTCAGAGAGTTAGCTCAGTTGAGGCAAACAGGTGGCCTTGAGGCCTTCATCAGTTAGTTTCAACAATTATCAGTCATGGTCTATGACATTTCTAAGAGGAGGAGAGTCGTTATTCATTAAGGGTTTGACTGAGCCATACAGAGGGTGGGTTAAGTCCCTGGATCCACCTACTTTATGGGAGGCAATGAAGAAAGCTAGAAATCGTGAGCCTTCTGTTTCATGAGGCAAGTCTACTCCTAGTCCTATTATCACTCTTGCAGAAGAGGTACCTCCATCAGTTGTTGACAGAAAGAAATCTGCATGTTGGCTTGATGATGCTACTAGAGAGGATTTGAGGAGGTATCTTTGCTAGTGGTGCAAAGAGCCTTATGATAGAGATCATTCTTGCCCTATGAGATCTAAGGGAAGGAAAAATCGATCTATGTGGGTGTATTCGAGTGAGAGTGAGGCTGAATCTTCACGTCAGCCATCTGGTTCTGAGTTGGATGAGGCTTAGAAGGTTTCTACAGAGTTTGGTCCTGATGCCAAACTATCACCCATAGTGTTGTCCACTGTTGTACCACTTCCCTCTTCTTTGAGACTGAAGGGGTTAGTGGAAGGACAACCCTGCATTGCTATGTTGGACACTGGAGCTACACACAATTTTATTCATGAGAGAGTTTCTAGTTAGTGTGGACTTCAGGTAGAGGAGTTTGCAGGTTTTCGAGTTCGGGTGGCAGATGGCTACATCCTTACCTATACCAGGCGCATCGATCTTCTCTTGTTCTTTGGTGATTACGAGTTGATATCTGATTTCTATGTGTTAGACTTGGGAGAGATGGATGTAGTGTTAGGGATGCAGTGGATATGAGAGATCAGGAATTTCACCTCAGCCTAAACCTGATGCAGATGCGATTTGAGTACCAAGGTAGGGAGTATGTTTTACTGGGTCTTACTGAGGGAAGTCTACGCACTATGTCCTTTTGTGTAGTAGATAGAGAGGAGTTACAGAGGCATGATTTCTTTTAGATAGAGTAGGTTACACATCATGTCTCTCACTGCTCACAGTTATCTTGTTCAGATCAACAGGCGGGAGCTGTTCACTTTGTGAACAATCCTTTATTTGATATGGATGTCACTGTCTTATGACAATCTATTGTTTGAGTTCAGTGATGATCCCTTTCAGGCGATGAGTGAGGATGATGATGATGATTGGGATTCTATCAGTACACTCGGTTTTCATACAGATTTTACAGGATGCCAGTCAGTTTTTGTTGAGCAGTTTACAGAGGTGTACATAGTGAGGAGTGCATACAGTTTTACTTTTGATCCTCACGTTCAAGATATCTACCAGTTGCAAAGTTCATCAATGCATCTGTTTGATGACAAGTATGATAGTTTAGTTGGCACACAGACTGGGGGCAAGTCCAATTTGTCGGTTGAGTTGCTTCCCTGTGAGTTACTCATGGTTGAGTTACTCCCATTTGATGTCCTTGTCTCAACATCATCAAATCAAGTGTTGAGTTTAGTTTCTCAAACTCTGCAGTTTGTACTGTTGATAATGGAGTTAGTTTTGCTGGAGTTTGGTGATGATAGGGACATTACACATGACCATCCTTGGGATCCGGGTGGATTGTGTTGTTGCATTTGTTTTTATGATTGCTTGAGGACAAGCAATCTTGGGAAGGGAGGATTGTAATGTCCCCGATTTCAGGCCTTTGGGATTAGCTTATTTCAGTGTCCCTCATAAGCTAATCAAGTTGTTGGAGGGGGTCGTTTGGCAGAGCCAATGGTTGGTTTCCACTCTAGAGATCTCAGATGCCACGATTACTCTTCGTTGGGATCAGATTGACAGACTTACTATTTATAGTAAGTGGCATTTTTGGTATTGCTATGCTTAGCAGAGCGCCTGTGCAGTGGTTTTAGATGATTCAGAGCTTCTTATGTAGAATCTCCTATTTGAGGGACTTACTACTTTTAGTAAGTCTAATTTGGTATGGTTGCTATTTCTAGTAGCGCAGTGTATGTTTTGGATGTTGTTGTCAGAGTTCAGGATGCTATTGTCAAAAGTTTTTATAACATCGCATTATATTTGAAGTTATTAAATTAAGTCTACTTTAATTTAATAACTTATGCAATTATATGTTATAATTTGATTGTGTGTTGAAGAAGGCTCTTAAGTGAAAGTTGTAAAGAAGAAGCCTTCATTAAAAACTTATAAAAGCCTTGGAGAAATTGATTTTATTCACCCATTGTTATTTGTTAAAATTTGAGAAGTGTGAAGGGAGAAGAAAGTTTGAACTTTGTGAAGGGAAGCAAGGGTTTGGTCTTCGCTTGTGGAGAGAACCTTCGAGGTACTTCAGATTTACCAAATCTGCATTTGGATGCAAGACTCAATTCTTGGAATTCTTCAGATTAATTAGTGCAGATTTGTGTGGAGGGCTGCATTGTTTAGAGCTGAGACTTAATATTCAAGCCGTACAAAATTCTTTGTACTGTACGGACATATTAGCAGGTCCATACTTGCCGTACTTGTTGGTGCAGGCCAAATTGGATGGTGTAGCGTGTGACAAGGAAAGAGGGGCAATTTGAAGTCCATTGACAAGAATGTATAGGAAATAGGCTGACGTTGTTGTCGGGATAATTGTATGTACGGGTTATTATGTTAGTAAAGTATTATGTTACTCTTGGTCATTAGTGACTGAGAGGTTAGACAGTTACGTCACGACGCTTCGGTCGTGACCCTTCGAGTACTTTATATACTCTCTCGGAGGTTGGACTCGGAGATATGATTGTATGATCATTACGATGTAAATGTACTTGCCAGTATGGAATGATTAATGAAAGTATTTATTATTCTATGATACATTCTGTGTTTATTATATTTCCTGTACTATGTCTGTGCAATACTAAGTTTACCCCAGCGGGTAAACATCTGGCGCCGTTGCCTAGACGTACTTGGGGAGAGAAGTGAGGAAAGGATTTATGCCCAATGTTTTAAATAAAGATAGAAATAAAAAGGCACAAGATGACGAAGGTGAAGCCGCACAGAAGGCTTTGATCTCCGCGCAACAACGTGAACGTCAGTATAGGTTGAGGCAACTTGCCAAGGACCAGCTTGCTGGAGGGTTGCCCGAAGGGAACCTCGAAAGTGGTACGGAAGGTGCAGAGGTCGACGGAGAACAGTTCACTTCGCCGGAGCATCGGAGAGTGCGGAGTAGGGAAGAACTATTCGAGGAAACACAATTGAGACAGGTCTTACTTCAAGAAGAGCGAGACCGGTTTGAAGATTTGACCCGTACACCACGTGCGGAGGACCGAGACCACGAAGGGAATCGTACGGTCGAAGGTGACGGTACTGCCGGAGGTGCCAGTGACAGTACGGCCGAAGGCACTGCGAATGCACAAGCGAACCCTCCGTTGGAACCAAGGACTCCACACAGTACGGTCCCACCAGTCACACAACTACCACACGAGCAAGTGCCACCAGTGAACACTACACACAATACTCAAGGAGGAGGTGGTGTCGGAGTACCGAATCCCTCGCGGAGGCAACAACCTACCATGGCTGTGAGTAAGCAGAAACTGCCCAAGTTCACAGGCCAAGCGAAGGAGGATCCTGTTCGGCATTGTCGGACCTGTGAGACTATATGGGCTGCCAATGGAGTTACCGACCAGGACGAATGGATCCGCCAATTCCCTGCAACATTGAGGGAGGGAGCCATTGACTGGTACTCGGATGTTGACAAGACGAGCCTGACGACATGGGACCAGGTCAAAAAGGCCTTCCAGACAGAGTTTCAATTGTTACGAGATGATAATGAGATATTAGCAGAAATCTACAACACTAAGCAAGCGAAGAATGAGTCCGTCCGTGCGTACGGACGGCGACTCAAAGAACTCATCGGGAAGATGGAGTCGGCCCCAGCGGACGAACTGAAGAAGAGGTGGTTCATAGAGGGACTCAAAACCTCCCTACGAAAGTAAATGAAGATAGTTCCACCTACTTCATACAGTAATGCATACAACCGAGCAATGGATTTAGAGAGTGAGTGTAAGACCTCCAAGAAGATGAGGTCATCTTCTGACGATGACTCGGAGACTGAAAGCAGTGAGGATGGGTCGAGCAAGAAAGTGCTCGCGTTGCAAAAAGACCTTGAAAGAATGATGAAAGAACTCAAGGCCGCCAAGGGAAGTACCAGTAAGACAGGAGAAGATACGGTGTGGTGCACGGACTGCAAGGAAGCAGGCCACACAAAAGGTTCTTGTCCGAAGAAGGCTTTTTGCGATATCTGCCAAATCGCAGGACATTCCACTAAAGAATGTCCCTACAACCTGAGGGCGAGAAATCAACAAGTGCTCTATGCACAGGAGCAACCTTCCATGTCTGGTACTGGCGGACAACAAAATGCTCCATCATCCGGCGGGTATGGAAACAACCGACGGGGAGGCCGAGGCAATGATGAGAACAAGTCGCGGGTCTAGTATGACGCGAAGGGGAGGCCCATGATACAGTGCAGGAGTTGTAACCAATGGGGACATTATGCCCGTGACTGTCAGAATGAGGCTACTGCTCCACTAAAACTGTGTCGGTGTTGCAGACCGGGGAACCATGAGGATGCTAATTGTCCGAAGCCCGGCTGCAATATCCTAGGCATGGAACGAGGGGGCACGGAGAAGGTCCTCGCAATCACACGCGGGCAAATGAAGAAGGCCACATATCCTCACCCCCCGATAGAGAAACAAAGGATGCTCGAGGCAAAGGCTGAGATCGCGAAGGGTATGGAGGACCGAAGGGACTCCACAGATGTCGACATTTCTACTCGAGCAATGGCCGAACAAAATATTTTAAGGCAGATAATGCAATTGTAGGTACCAGTAAAGGTCAAGGACCTATTGGAAATGATGCCGCATCTCAAAACGGCTCTATTCCTTGGGCAAAACATTCCAACAAGCACGGTTGAACGAACGGAGATCATGAGTGGCTCTGCAACCGACCCCATGACGCTATCGAGAAATAATGGGCGGAATCCCGCAGTGGTGGAGATGGGTATTTTGGGTACCATCCTCACGAACACAATTGTCGACGGTGGGTCGGGCGTCAATGTCCTCCCGGAAGAAACTTGGAAAAGCTTGGGGAAACCGACGCTGTGGCCACCGACTTTCAATTTATTAGGGGCCGACCAGCACGGTATTAAGCCTCTCGGTACACTGATGGCGCAGCAGGTGACTATTGGAACCCAGCCTTTCACCTTAGATTTTGTTGTAATCCCTCTTAAGCAGAAGGGGTATGATGCCATCCTGGGTAGAGGGTGGTTGGTGACAGCCGGAGCCAATTATAATTGGAAGAAAAACACCCTCGCATTTGAAAAAGGGGGAAGGAAGTTTGTAGTGGACCTCAACACGCAGATGGTTGGGGAGGAAATGGCATCCGATTCAGAGTCAGACGACGGGATGGGCGGAGAGGAAGGAAACATGGAACCTAATGCCGAAGGGATACTGAAAGTGGAGGATGATACAGATTCGATGGACGGTCTATTCCACTGGCAAATGGGTGATTATGAATTATTTCCGCCGTCCTGCAACATATTGAAGATTGAGGAAGCCGAGAGTGAGTTCCTTCCGGAATATACAGCATACCGAGAAGGGGAAGTCGAAAGGAAAGAAAGCCCTGCCCAGGAGTTTCGGAAGGAGGAACCCATCTGGCACAAAGAAGCAAAGTTGGAAAAAATAAATCTTGGGGATGAGAGAAATCTGAAACCCATCGTTATGGGAGACAACTGGAATCCTGTGTGGAGGACCGCAGTCTTCAAAATCTTGATTCTCCTTTTTCTTTTTATGTACGGGAATGAGACCGTGGTCCCTGTAGAATTTATGGTTCCAAGCTTTTGGATCGCCATTGAAAACAGACTCGGCGACAAGGAGAGGGAACGACTGCACACTCTGTGGGCTCTCGACGAACGGATACATGACAATGGCAACGGGACCAAATTGAAACTTTACCCGAAGAGGATGGATCCGAAAGGAGGGACAGAGCAACCGAGAGGGACTTGGCAGGCGTCCGTACGGGTGACCAGAGAAGCCTCCTGACAGAAAATTGAAAAACACCCGTACGGCTATGCATGACCGTACGGTGGGAAAAAAAAATGAAAAAAATGAAAAAAAAAAGAAAAAAAAAGAAAAAGAAAAATTAAATTTTTAAAAAAAGAGATTAGACTGTACGGTCGTACGACATTCAAAAGTGCCACAGCATTGTAGGATGTCGTACGACAATAGCATCCATGCCCGTACGTTATTTTTAATGCAGCAGTCACCGTACGGAAGGAAAGAAATAAATAAAAATGATATTGTACGGTACCGTACTGTTCCATAAGACACCGTACGGCACCGTACATGGAAAATGCCAAGCTGAAAAATAAAAAATCGTACGGTACCAAGGCGACGCATAAGGGTTAGATGGGCGTACGATAGCCAAGCCATAAGTAGGATACCGTACGGTTGTACGGCCAAACCACACGCTACAGGAGAAATTAAAAAGCGCAAGGATATATTCATATGGTCATTGCAGACGATAAAGAAGCCGTACAAACACATAGTTACGGCATTGATCAGTAATAATTTGGTTGTATTCGTACAATACAAAAGGGAGTCAGCTAGAGGGAATCCATACGACACGGACAAGAAGATGCATAAGGGTTCAGTACAGCATTGGGGTGTGTGAAGGGGAAAGCATGAAGGAAGAAATTCATATGGTATTCTTAAAAAAAACAAAAAAAAATGACGACAAAACAAAGCAGCTCATATTGAAGAACGAATGGTACCAAAGGGAAGGGCATGAGCAGGAAGTAATGGAAACATAAGCGGTTTGCAGAAAAGAGCATGGGAGCAGACGAAAATACAAAAATAGTGCGTTTCATTGACTTTGAAGGTGCTAAATTGGTCTTGGCGGTGGGGGCGCTGCTCCTCGACCCCGCCCTGTACCGCGACGAGCGTGCCTGGGGCTCTGCCCCAGGACCCCACGGGGGCGCTGCCCCTCGACCCCGCTGGGGGCGTTGCCCCCTAGACCCCCAGTCGGTTCAGTTATCAGCCCTTGGAGAGTGTGACCTGTTGATGAGATCAGAGTTGCTACAGGCATGGAGTGTTTGCATGCCGGAGGTGAAGAGAGCACTGGAGCAAGTCTTTCAAGAGGGGTACTACACTTTGAGGCACTTGGAGTAGGTGTTGGCTGGACGTGAGACTGTCTTGGTGGATGCATCGAGAGCTCGGGAGGAGCTGACCACCCAGTTGAAGGTAGTAGAGCAACACTTGGCTCAGCGTACCCAGGAGTTGGAAGTAGAGAAGTTGGCACGGGTGGCTATCAAGGTCAGATTGGCTAGGGAGACAGTATGGTGTTAGCGGAGGCTATAGCTGAACAGTATGTTTTGGAGACAAGTTTGGTGCAGGCACGAGAGGAATGGGATGTGACGGAAAAGACCTACTGGACGCAGCATTGCTGGGGAGGGCGGCACTTCAGCTTTTTCAGGGATGCCCCTCTGCCCCTTCTCAGTGATTTTCTTCTTCTATGTGGTGTATTTCATCTCCCTGTTGTTGTAAGTCGTCGGAGACGACTTGTTTTTTGGGGGGGATGATGTTGTCGGGATAATTGTATGTACGGGTTATTATGTTAGTAAAGTATTATGTTACTCTCGGTCGTTAGTGACCGAGAGGTTAGACAGTTACGTCACGACGCTTCGGTCGTGACCCTTCGAGTACTTTATATACTCTCTTGGAGGTTGGACACGGAGATATGATTGTATGATCATTACGATGTAAATGTACTTGCCAGTATGGAATGATTAATGAAAGTATTTATTATTCTATGATACATTCTGTGTTTATTATATTTCCTGTACTATGTCTGTGCAATACTAAGTTTACCCCAGCGGGTAAACAGATGTCAACTACACAAGGCTATGTATCTTCCTTCTTGGTGTTGTGTTTCAATTTCCTTCAATCTTTAGGCACTGTGTATCAATTCAAGAAGAGTGGCGTTACCTATCTTGGAGTAATTTAAAAAGGTGCTCAATTCAGAATTGTTATCTTTGTAATGATTAATGTTTAATGTGAGTGTGGATAACAAAAATTATTTTGGTGGACATTTAAAGTCTATATAAATTGTTGTTCTTAATGCTTATGTTGAGAAAATTTATAGAATTCTTATATGTTTTGAGAATACACAAAAACAAATTGCAAGTTAAATTAGAAAAGAGCCAGTTTGCTATTGAGAGCCAGTTGGTCTCTTCACAAAATTGAACAATTGTCTCTTGTAGGTGAACCAGAGTCAAAAGCAGAAGTTTTCCCCAAAGAACAAGAGTCGGTTATCACATAGCCGACTATGAGAATTACCCGTTCCAAAAGCAAAAAAGAAAAGCAAACCCTCTAAGGTGCCTTGCATGTGATAGACTTGGAACCAGCTCAGAAGGAAAAAGAACATGAAATAAAGCCAACCATGGATACATCCAAGGGAGCTCCAACGGGTGAAGGTAAACAAGCAAAGGTGGAAGTAGCTTACAAGATTCGCTGGCATTAGGTAATCCCTTGGATTTCCAAACCCCTCAAACCAAGAGCAGTGCAAAGGCTCCCAATTGGCTTGAATTGTCTGTAAATAGGAAACAGAGCATAGTCCAAGTATCTACTCCAATTGGGGATATGGTAAGTAAATACCTAGGCAAGACACCCAAGAGTAAGAAACCAAAAGTTGAAGCAGTTTTGGATCTAGACGAAGATATAGGACATTGGGTGGCAAACGTCTTCACTCCAACCACGGATAAGTCCAATGAAGAGGTGACTCTACAAGATTTCAAAATTGTAATGTCCCCATTTTTAATAATTTTTTTTAATTAATTATTAGTCCCAAAATTTAAATAATATTATAAATGGACCTTTAATTAATAAAGGGGGCCCATTTTTATTATTATTGTCTGTAGGTGTTTCTCCAAAGGGTTATTTATGACCAGCGTGTAGGATGTATTTTTCATGTTGAGATTTGATATTTTATTTGTATTTGTGAATTCTTGTTGGGATTCTGTTGGCTGCCATTTCAGAGCTGAAAGATCCTCCCTATTTGGTTTATTGCAGTTTCGATGGTTCATAGCCACCCTAGTCTTGCAGTTTCGATGGTTCACAGCCACCCTAGTTTGTCATTGGGAATATCACTCCGATATTTCATTGTGCGCCAAATCTGTTGTTTGTTTGTTTCGGGTCTGGCAAATCTGAAACACCATCTTTGTATACATCTTTGGAATTAATACAACTTGTGGTATTGTGGGTACTTGGCATTCATTGTTCTGGTGTCTATAGCACTATTATTATTAAATTTGAATTACTTCTAGCGTCCTTGGTGTTTTGGCAACCATCTACCTAGCATTTGTTCTTGTGCTATCATTATTGAATCCTACAATAATATCATTGGTAACTGGCATTCATCGATCTGGTGTATCTCGCGCAACATTGGTATAACTTCGTTAAACTTCCCGGAAGGACAAAAACAATTTGAACTGTGTGCTTCGAGGATTGGACAAACTCACAACGTACGGCCTTAAGCATTCCAACCGACGGCCTCAGGCAACCATCACACCGTATGGCCTTAGGCATTCCCACTGTACGGCCTCAAGAAACCATTACACTGTACGACCTCAGGCATTCGAACCGTACGACCTTAGGTAACCATTCGGGAGAGAAACACCTCCGAACAGAAATCACCTCCGAAACCACAAACACCTCCGGGACAGAAACACCTCCAAGATAGAATTCACCTCTGGACAAAAATCACTTCCGGAACCAAAAACACCTCCGGGATAGAATTCACCTTTGGGACAAAAACACCTCCGAGATAGATTCACCTCCGAGACAGAAACACCTCCGGGACAAAATTCACCTCTAGACAGAAATCACCTCTGGAACCAAAAACACCTCTGGGACAGAATTCACCTCCGGGACAGAAACACCTCTAGGACAGAATTCACCTCCAGGACAGAAACACCTCCGGGACAAAATTCACCTCAGGATAGAAATCACCTCCGGAATCAAAAACACCTCCGGATAGAAATCACCTCCGGAATCAAAAACACCTCCCGGACAGAATTCACCTCCGGACAAAAATCACCTCTGGAACCAAAAACACCTCCGGGACAGAATTCACCTCCGGGACAGAAACACCTCTAGGACAGAATTCACCTCCGAATAGAAATCACCTCCAGACCAAAATCACCTCCAGGATGAAATCACCTTCGGGACATTACAAAAATGGAAAAGGTTGATCTTGGACAAGCAACCAGAGCTGCAGACATAAAAGTGTTTCAGTCAAGTAGTAATAAAATCACTCACCGAATTTGGAAAGATGCTAAAGATAAGAAAGAACTAAAATGGTCCCTTCGGCAAATGTCATGATACATTCAAGCTATCCAGAACCCAACTCCACAACCACTGAATGAGATGCCCTTAAGCATCGACATAAAGTCCCTTGAGAATTAGAAATTCTTAGACCAAATCCAGAGGGATAGGACTGTATCCAGGCGATTCAGTGACTAGGTTGATGTTGTTACTAAGCAGGGTGTTGATTATGTTTCCAATTTAGGAAAATCTTATCAAACAGAGCATGAGACTGTCAAAGAGCTAGAAGTAGAGATCACTACCTGGGAATTAGAGAAACAGGTCTGGGAAAGTGTAGTTTCAGGAATGGATGAAATCCTGACTTATGGTGTGGATAGGTTTTTGACTTAAAAATCAGTGCTTGGGATGAATGAAAATGCATTATTTTCATAAAAAGTGAATACAAGCTGGAGGAACGATATTTTCGGAGAAGGCATTGAATTATCCACGGAGTTCCTAAAGGAACTAAAATGCATACACGAGATCATGGATAACGATCTCAGGGCCATAGACCTACAAATAATAGAGAACACATCAAGCCCTGTTCGAAAGGCAGAGAAGATTATTACCTCTCTGGAAGAAAAGATGAATGATCAGAAAAATGCCAAGAGCGTTGTGATTAAGGATTTCATTAGGATTGGCAGGATTGATTCTCTGCTAATCATGGGAAATGATCATCAAAGAATGCATAAGAAGAAGCTGGAAGAGGTGCGAAGAAACAAAGATATCTGGATGGAAAGGATGAAGACCGTCAATTTACCCAGCCAGCAGCTCTTGATGAATTTTGCAGCAGCCTTCCAGGAGTGGAGTGCAATGAGGCCAGTTAAAAAGACTCCAGAACATTCGGTCGGTTCCACTGTTCATCCAATGAGCTAAATCATGCTTAAGATAGCTTAAATTGAATAGATAAAGTTACAGGGTTTTAGTTGAACTAAGATTGGGGGTAGTTTCTTAACTCCGATAGGAGTTAGTTTTAAAAACTGAATAGGCCCTACGTGGCTATATATTTTAATTTTCACAACTCAGTTAGAGTCCATTCTCTAGCTATTGAAAAGACATCTCTATATTGTGAACCTACTTTTCAGTATATTGCTCTTTTTAAGTATTGTTAAGACTTGATAGTATACGAATATAATATCAGTCGTTTTATATATCAAATTGTGGTATTTCTCTGATCAGTTGGTTGGATTAAGTGTGTATGTTTGATTTCAGTTGGAATTGAAATACATGCTACATGATCTGTGTGTATGCTGTTAAGCTTTTTCAATAATATTTCATGTGATGTTTGTTAGCCGTCAATGTTTAATCTTATAATTGATCTCAAAAGTAGTTTTCATCAATTTTAAGTCAGTTGGCTTGTAGTTGATTGAATTTATGATAATCTATAATATTCCTTTATAATCTTGTAATGGAATGTTGTTTTCCTTTAGTACTTTCTGGTTAAAAGTATCCCTTGCAAATTATTCTTTTGAAATAAATGATTTGAAAGATTAATCATTTTAGAAGGTAGTTGCACCTTCGATGCAGAGAGTATAGTCGTGAGTGACTAACTCAACTGATAGTGATAGATTTTCCTCTAGATTGGGTTAGGAGTCAATCAATTATCAAAGTTTCAAAAGAAGGAAAAATCTGTTCACTAACAGATTTCATATTCCTTGAATATTGTAGGCTTTTGACAGTGACACTATTTATATTTCAGATTTCTATTGTGTTATTTAGTAACTAGTCCAACAGTTAACTTATTTCCTTCAAAAATTTGCATTTATACTTATGTGATCAATGTAAACTTGTGTATGTGTGCAAAGTAGCTTCTATTTATCTCAATTATTGTGTCTTTGATGTTAATTGACTGAATGATGCTTGAAAAAAGTTTTAAATCCGTAAAAATCTTTGAATTTCTTGGGTTTTACAATTTGCCGAGTCTAAGTCCCAGCCCGAATCCATCTTGCTGAGTCCAAGGCGAGTCCGAGTCTTTTAACTGTGATTTATAGTAAGTCACCAGGTTGTCCCTAATTTTATAAATCATATTCATCATCAATATCATTCCAGTATGGTCAGATTTTGATTCCAAAGATTTTGAGCTTTAATTAAATTATTTGGCTAAGGTTGCTTAATTGTCTAATAACCAGTAATTTAGGATTGTGTGCATGAATTTCATATGTAGCTTATTTGATAGACCATGGCTATATAAACCCCATGTCCATGGCCCTTATGTAGATCCATGAACTCCACTTGACTTGATTAGCACCTTGTCAGAATCTATTTCAACTTTGGCGTTGGCAGTCATTGGTGCTCTTTAACTGTATTTGTATCTGGTCCCATCAATTCTGGAATCTGTGCTATTTGTCAATTTTGTGAACAGATCATAAATATTGTTATGATTTATTTAAACTTGAAAAATTTGTTACTCCACAGGTGGGTCTGCTCCTTGACAGGAAAGAGTTCCAGCAGAGAGTGGAGCATTACTTCACAATGCGTGGTGCTCCTGAGCACTGGGCAAGCCTTGGTCCTTTCACACGTAAGGAATCTCAGCAACTTCTTGGCAATCACCTTGCAGGAAAGGACAGGTTAGAATTATACTCAATTTTGTTCTTCTGATTGTCATTGTTCACAGCTTTCACTTCTCTTTCCTTATGAGACTCATCTTGGCTCTGGTTCTCAAGTCATTTATTCAGTATCTTTTCTTGTTCATTGCTTTAAATAGAAATGGAAACCTGCCTATCAATTTCTGATATACAATTGATGATATTTCATGCTTCATCAACTAAGATTCATTTCTGATCTAGTGCATGTTATGCTAAATATTTTATGCTTTTTATTAACTTGAAAAGGTTCTACAAATATGTAAGCCTGAAGGCTCAAACTGTGGGTCATAGATCAGCATAGTTATTTTTTATCAAAACACCATGTGCAGAATCAACAAGAGAAATTATATCAGAGCCAAGTATAAATGCCTACTTATAACATGCATACACAACAAAAGCTAGTCTGCCCAAATTGAACGGTAAATATTAAAGCATTGGTACAAGTTTGATTTAAATTGATCTTTCATATTTATATTTGAAGCAAGAATTTTTTATCAGGTGGAGCATAAAGAGTTTCAATTGACATCTCATGATCTCTAATTGATTTGTATATTCCAATGTGCACTAATTTAAATTTGATCATGAGCTGATCCACTGCAGTGTATGCTGATGCCAATATTTAGAAGACAAAAAATTGTTGTTTGGCACAGTTGAAGGCTGCCATCTATGTGTGTACTTCAATTTGCAATATGTTCTTGTTATGTACATACTCAAGTACATACATGGAATGTTGTAAATCATATTTTACACCCTTTAAGACTAGTACCAGTACAAAATACGTGGTGCAACTAACAACTATGTGGATTCTTTAAGTATTGTAAGAATAATTTGTTGGGAAATTGTCATTGATGTCATTCTGATGCAGGAGCATCACTCCTTTGAGATTTTGGTTTGCTTTGTTTTGATTCAGTTTTGTTTTGCTGAGTTTGTAAAGCACTAGCTTAGGTTGGTTTTGGTGTAGTCCATGGTGTTGGCACAGAGTATTGGTCTGCTTTTTAATCTCTGTGTTGTCTTATTTCTTTCTTGTTGTTTTACTCTTTTGTTCTGTGAATTACTGTCAATTGATTGTCAAGTAGGCTGCCTCATCTTGGTATTGGGTGATATCATAGTGGTATCAGAGCCATAAAGAGATTGGGAATTTGAAGAATAGACAGTATGCCTCCAAGAAGAGTAATTAGGGGATGAGGTAGAGGAGGTTTGGGAGAAGGAATGTTTGAGATGATGCAAAACATCATGCCAAGGTTGGATGCCATTGAGCAGTCTCAAAGAAGACGCGTGGTGGGCGATGATGGCAATGACATAGAAGAAGTGGAAACTCAAAGCAATGAAAGAGCTGTTGTAGAACCAGTTGCAGAAGATGAAAGATTAATTAGAGCAATAATCAGCGTGGGAGCCAAACCTAAGGTAGGGGTTTCTACGTATTCTGGAAGCCTCGGTGGAGAGGAACTACTTGATTGGATTCGTGAGTTGGATAAATACTTTGAGTTTGAAAGAATGGTACAAGAAAACAGAGTGAAGTTCGCTTGTACAAGACTCAAAGGCCACTCTACAATGTAGTGGGACTATGTTCAAACTGAGATACAAAAGAAGAATAGGGAGAAGATTATAAATTGTTGATTAAATCAAGTCACAATAAAGAAGACTTAGAGAAAGTTGCAAGGTACATGAATGGGTTGAAGTATAGCTTGCAGGATGAGATTAGTCTTACATCTCCTAGAAGTCTTGAAGAGGCTTATCAATTAGCCCTCAAAGCAGAAGAGAAACTTATGAGGAAACAAAATCAACAAGAAAAGAAGCGTGGAAGAGGATTCAGAGGAAGAGGACAACAACATTACCAAGAAGAAGCAGCTGGAAGTTCTAGTGGAGCAGCCAATAGTGAAAGAGGAGGTTATGAAAATAAAGTAGGAAGATCATATGGAAGAGGAAGAGGTTTTTCTGGTAAGTGTTTCAAATGCAGTCAATACATTGGTCACAAAAATTGGGAATGTCCAAAGTCTTCACAAGGAGGGTGTATCACATTTGAAAGAAGCAATCAAATCGTACAAGTAGACCAAAAGAGTGTAGGGTCACCTGCTCACCAAAATGGTGAACCCGAATCAAGGGAATCATTGATGCTCAAGAGAGTATTATTGAAGGCACAAAAGGAGAATCAAGAACCTGTCCAAAGAAGAGCATTGTTTAAACCTAAATGTAAGTCAAAAGGTAAGTGCTGCAAACTGATCATTGGTGTATAAGTTAGGCCTCAAGAAAACTAAGTATCCTACACCATATAAAGTTTCTTGGTTGCAAAAGGGACACCAATTGTTAGTTGATGAACAGGCTCTCGTAGATTTTCAGATTGGTAGCTATATGGATAGTGCGTTATGTGACGTGATGCCCATGGATTTATGCCATATTTTTCTTTGAAGACCTTGGCAATTTGACAGGAAGGTGGTGCAAAATGGTAGATACAACACTCATACATTTGAGAAGGATAGTGTGAAGCATACTTTCATGCCTATGCAAGATCAAGAAGGGATCAATAGCAGCAACAGAAAAATCATGATGGTGTGTGGAAAAGAATTCATTCATGCCATGAAAGAAGAGTTTCGCTATGTTTTGGTACTCAAGCCGAAGGCTGTCCTTACTTCAGCAAAGTTGGAGGAATTGCTTAATGCAATACAAGGGATTTTGGAGGAGTACAAAGACATTGTTGCAGTAGAGATTCCGGATGCATTGCCACCTATGAGAAGCATAAGTCATCACATGGATTTGATTCTCGAGGCTAGCCTTCCAAATAAGACTGCATATAGGTTAACACTGAAAAAGAATGAGGAGAATAGAAGGCAAGTTGAAGAGCTACTTTGGAAAGGTTTGATAAGGGAAAGTCTTAGCCCTTGTGCTGTTCCTACCATTTTAGTGCAAAAAAAAGGAGGTGAGTGGCAAATGTGCACAAATTCTAGGGCTATCAATAAGATAACAATTAGATATAGATTTCCTATTCCTAAAATTGAAAATCTAATGGATTGTTTGAGTGGTTCTATGTATTTTCCCAAAATAGATTTGAAAGTGGTTACAATCGGATATATATATATATATATATATATAGCTACGATCGGATATGGTAATATATATATATATATATATTAAGATCATTTGATATTTGTATATGTTACAATGTAGTTAATATTAACAATTGGTTATGAAGGGTCATGACCCTACGTAGCATAAGCCACGTATGGTCATGGCTCTTGAAGACATGACTATTCAAAGGATATAAATGCATATTGATGGCTGGTGAAAAGATCAATCACAACGGTAATCTATTTCACTACAGCCTCATATATATTCTCTATAGGATGATCCTAATCAAACAACATGGTATCAGAGCCTAACCTATAAGAGAAAAAAATATATTCACAAGCAATCAGTGATAAATTGACAGCGATATTGGTGACGATCTTGATAAAGATCCATTCAGCTATGAAGATCCATAGCGAAATTGGCAGCCATATACAAATAGAGGAGGATATAAAACTATTCTGATATAACATCCATTCATGTGATGTGAAGACAAACAGAATGAACACAGTCAGCATCCTGTATATGTACAGGTCAGCAGGTTGACAGGAACACTTCTCATAATCCTTCTCGGATCAATAATTAGTCAATTACTTATATATATCAGAGCGGCATCTGGAGATTAGAAACAAACGGGAGTGTAAATATGCATAGAAGCTTGGTGTATTGCCGTCAGTTAGGAGGATACTACAGTTGATAGAGAAGAAATCAGTATCGCAGGACCCCTTTATATATTCGACAAGATAGAATAAATGATATTCAATACTCATTACAAAGAATATGGTTCAGAATTATAATGTAGAACATAGAAGGGATCGTGTTTTGAGTCAGCGATTTTGGAGATTATAGTCAATCAGCAAGGAATATGATATTACAATATACATCTGGTTGACAGACAGCGAAGGAGTCTTACATTTACGTATTTTTGGGGAGGTGTTTCCTGTCATGGTGAATAGAGATATATTCGAATAGCAGCAATGAGTATTAAATCAGAGAAACGACGACTTATATTATTAATTTGGCAAACGATGGTTGAAGCGATAAGAATCATTGAGATAGTTAGCATCAACCAGCAAATTCAAATTGATGATTAGAGGAAACATAATAACTATTGATATCAGCTATGAAGAAGACATGTTTATATTAGTGATTTGGTAGGCAAGCATGGATCAATAGCAGCATCAATAGTAATTTCATAACAAAGATGGATTAATGGCATCGACTAAGTAGACACAGACATATGCTTAACCAACAACATTGACTTGGACTAAGTAGCAATTTAGATAACAATAGCAAGTATTAGACATGATAACCATCGGTATTGATCATCAAATGATTTTGATCGAACAAGAATACAACGATTATCACCTTATTTCGAGACACATACAAGTCTATGTTTAGTAGCCAAAATACTTGCCATTCATTAATTGTTATCACCGGATGAAGCCACAGTTGTAGTAATTGAATATTAGATTGATAGCATATATGTTACTGACCAACATATTTGCATCAAATTGGCATTAACGAAGAGGGAAATAGTAAAGTGGTCTTACATAGACCCTTACCATCCGCATTCTATACACCCATATGTGCAATTGTGAACAAATTAAGATAGGAGAGCAACCTTTTGCAATATCATTTATAAGAATTTAGTTTAAGCTCTAAGAGATAGTACAAGGGGACATTATAAGATAGGCCACGATTAATTTTGGAATCGAAGCATCTTTGTAGTTGTAACTGTATCGTCACTATACAAGCACTCAAGTAGAGCCTAAAATGGCTGACGAACAAATCTTATATGAAATGGAGCGCAGGCAAAAGGAACAAGAGGAATACGATCTCCTCTGAATCCTACAACAGAAACATCAAATAAATAAATGACCACATAGTTAAAATTAAAGATTTAAACTATATCATGCACCAATAAATTACTAAAGGAAGAATAGAAATTGCAATTTAGAAGGCTAATATGATGATTCATTGGCAATACAAACCATATATTACAAGGGTAGAATAAAGAAGGTGAAATCGATCATTGCTAATAGCGACTTATATCTAAATTTGGAGACGTCAATGAATTATGTCCCTGAATCAGAGATGCCAATCATATCAATTGTATGGAGAGGTGACGATAAAGCTATCACTCTTAGACCATAGTCAATAACCACAACTGGCAGACAATGACGATGGATATTGGAGATCATACCTAACAACTAATAAGTGTATTATGAAGACGCTACTTGCGATGATGGTGATTATTATGAGTAATGATATTATACAGCCTTGATGAATTATCGGCACTTGATCATTTGTTATCTTAAGGATCATAATGAAACCGATATGTTAGAAGGACGATGGATATGAGTATCATATTAATGGGTTCACCTTACGAAAGGAAATACTTGAAAATATTTGTAAAGATAAGTATCTCATGTTTTATTAATCCATATGAATTTGCAGTTTGTAATTCATTAAATAATAAATTTTGTATGCTTCTATCATTTTTATGTTCGGGATAGTTTAGCCTTATGAACTATTCGTAATCTATCTCTGACATCTTCAGAAGGTCAAGAAGTTGGCGAAATTTTGCTTCTAAGGAAATAGATGATTCAGTCAACTTGAACAAACTCAATCATATTGATTGAGAGGGAGTTCACTATTGAAGGTAAAACAATTATGAGATTATAGTAGTGGAAACTATTGGATAGAATCACTGATGAGATGCTGATTAAGGCATTCCATACATCATGAGACTACAACTCATTAAGAAAAACATCATACTAGAGGTCTTTATTATCTTCCCTCAAGTCCATGAGGGAGTGTTAATGTTGTGGCCTTGGAAAAGATCATAATGCATCTTATGCTAGCTAATGTAACCTTATGACTATTCAGATTATTCGTATTGGTTCTCTCAAGAAGGTATGAAGTGACATCCTGCAGTGACACTGAGTTGAGTATATAAATAGTGTATGCCTTTGTGACACAGGGAGAAGCTAAAGGATCTGCATCAGTAGACATTCGAGGATCTTGATTCAAAGGGAGTAGACCATCATTTGTTGGTTCTCTAGTAATCAAGAAATTGTAGCAGAGAATTATGATTATTACCATGTGAGAAGGCTATATGTTAGAGGGAGAAGCTAGAAGATCAAATTAAGTTGGCACCCCAGGATCTTGGTCATACAAATTTTGAGGGAGTGTACCATGTCAAGATGGTGTATACTTTGTAAGCTCAGAATTCACCAAGACTATGAGAGAGTACAAACAAATACAATTCAGTGAAGAACAAACGGCTGATATTCTTACCAAATCCCTTGCTAGAAAGGAGATTGTGTACTTTCAGTTAACCTTGGTATGTTGAGGAGTAAAGCCTTAGCTGAAAAGAAGGTTTCAGCTTCAGTGATCCATCATTTTGTATCTTAAATGATTCTCGTCTTTGATAGACAAGCCTAAGGTGGAAGTCTTGGTTTCCACTCTTTGGGATGAGCCATGGTGGATCCACTCTCTGAGAAGAGTCAAGGTGGATGTCATATGTGTGACGTTATGGACCCATTCATTTTGTGTTATATTATGAAAGGTGACGATCTTTCATATGTGTTGGGTTACTATTGCTAGGTGAAGACTTAGACAATAGCTTAACCTAGTGTCAGGTATGACTATGTATTATAGTCACTAGGCCCGACATTGAATTTCTTGGAGTTGTTAAATCCAGTTCCGAATTGGTCAGGGATTATAACATGTGAATCAAGATTAGACTACATTAAGTTGTTGTCCCGAAATGTGCTAGATATCTTGATTGTTATCACTAAATCTAGTTCGGAATTGGTCGGGGATTGTGATAACTCTTCTATCAGGATGAGTACATTATATTAATTTCCCGAGCTGTGTCGGATATCTTGATATGAAGTTATGTTTTAGTTTTCACTAAAATCCAGTTTCGAATAAGTCGGGGATGATGATAACTAGTGCTTCAAGTTTTGATTCGGATTGCGCCGAATATCTTGACACTTATACTTGTCACTAAATCCAGTTCTAAATTGAGTCGGGGATTGTGATAAATTTCTTCTATCGGGTTTAGTACATTAAACTTGTATTCCGGACCATGCCGACAACCCTGATATCAAGTGATTAAGTGTTATTCTAAATCCGGTTCCGAATTGAGTCGGGGATTTCTAGAACACTTACATCTTGTGATAATCAATCCTCTCTTGCTAAGAGGGAGTGTTAAGATATAACTACGATCGGATATGGTAATATATATATATATATATATATAGATCATTTGATATTTGTATATGTTACAATGTAGCTAATATTAACAATCGCTTATGAAGGGTCATGACCCTACGTAGCATAAGCCACGTATGGTCATGGCTCTTCAAGACATGACTATTCAAAGGATATAAATGCATATTGATGGCTGGTGAAAAGATCAATCACAACGGTAATCTATTTCACTACAGCCTCATATATATTCTCTATAGGACGATCCTAATTAAACAACAACTATCATATTAGGATCAGATATGGTGATGAGTGGAAGACAACATTCAAGACTAATGATGGTCTTTATGTGTGGACGGTCATGCCATTTGGACTTTTTAATGCACCTAAGACTTTTATGAGGCTGGTGTAATTGTATATTTGGATGATATTTTGGTGTTTAGCAGATCAAAGGAGGAACATTTAAAGTATTTGAGGATGGTGATGAGGAGATCGCATGAGGAGAATTTACAAATCAACATCAAGAAATGTATGTTTTTGCAAACCGAACTGATCTACTTGGGTTTTAAGGTATCTAAAGATGGCTTAAAGATGGATGAAGAAAAGGTCTAGGCCATTTTTGATTGGCCTACACCTACAAGTGCAATGGAGGTAAGGAGTTTTCAAGAACTTGCTAGATTTTACTGTAAGTTTATATGGAATTTTAGTCATGTTGTTGCTCCAATTCTTGAAACCATTAAGGGGAATAAGAGGCCATTTGAATGGGCCCAAGAAGCTGAGAAGAGTTTCAGATTTTTAAAACAAAAGGTGCATGAGCAGCCTATTCTTACTTTGCCTAGTTTTGATAAAGTGTTTGAAGTTGACTGTGATGCTAGAGGTTTAGCTATTGGTGCTGTTCTTCATCAAGAAGGGAAACCAATGGCCTAATTTAGTGAAAAATTGAATGAGGCTAAGAAGAAATATTCATCTTATGATCTTAATAGCCAATATAAGTTAAATTAAAGGCATGCTAAATGGGTAGAATATCTTCAAAGTTTTAACTCTGTATTGAAGCATAAAATTGGGCAAATGAATGGGGTCGCCGATGTGCTGAGTAGGAAGAATTTGTTATTGCAAGAGATTAAAACTAATAGTGTCGGTTTTGAAATCTTGAAGGAATTATATGTTGATGATGCAGATTTTACGGATGTGTATATGTATGCAGTAATCCTGTGATTAGGGATAGAGGCCCTTGGACTGATTTTATGTTGTAGGAAGGCTTACTATTCAAAGGGAACAAATTATGCATACCAAGAGGCTCTATCAGAGAATTTTTTATGGGAAAAGCATTGTGGCAGCCTTGCTGGTCATCTTGGATAGGATAGGCTTACTTGCAACTGAGCACTCATTATTATTGGCCTAAGATGCAGAATGATGTTAAGAAGTTTGTGGAGAAGTGCGGAGCTTTTGAACTTGCAAAGGTAAGGAGACAGAATACAGGTTTGTATCAACCACTTACAGTTCCATCTAAGCCTTGGGATTCTGTGAGTATGGATAATTTTGTATCTGATTGTGATTCAAAGTTTGTGGGACATTTTTGGAGGACTTTATGGAAGAAATTGGGCACAAATCTGAATTTTAGTTCTGCCTATCATCCTCAAAAAAATGGCCAAACAAAGGTGTTTAATCAAAGCCTTGGTAATATGTTGAGGTGCCTTGCTGGGAAAACACCTAGTAATTAGGATTTGGCATTGGCACAAGTGAAGTTTGCTTATAATGATTCTCCAGATACAAGTACATGATTCAGTCCCTTTTATATTGTGTATGGCTAAGTCACAAGGTTCGAGTTCAGTTACAATAAAATTCAGATGAAGTTCGGCAAGGACAAAAAGTTCAAAAAAAATTCACTATTAAATTCGCTTCATATAAATTTGATTTTTTTAAATATAAATAATATATGTATATCATTGAAAATTAGCTAACTTTGAAAAAATTGATACGACTTTTTTATTATTTTCTTCAAATGAATATATATAAACAATTTATTATGTATAGAAAATATTTATAATATATAAAACGTAATATAAAGAAATCATATTAAAGTATATAAATAATATTTTTTAACAATATAAATATGTAATTTTATATAAAGATATATTTCTATTAATAAATGATATCTACTATATTTAAATAACATCAAAAATAATATTAACCTATAAAATAATATTATCTTAATGTATAAAAACACAATATCAATACATAGTATTACTATTATAACATTAATAATTAAAAAACTACTGTACACGGCAGAACAAAGACCAAATATTATTCATCAAATATTATTTGAAGCACGACACTTAGACAACATCTCCTCCTGCCGCTACTCACAAAAGCTTCTGCCACGAGGGAGAGTCGGGTGGATATGTAGGACGTCTTCAAGTGATTTGCCCTCGACATTTCTCTCCCGCTTTCAGAATTCGCGAGGCATTTGAAGTCGCCACCAATTTAAGCCTGAAAAGATTCACGGATCCCCTGCCCTTCCTGTGGATGCTCAAGCGCCTCTTCAACGTCTACTCCGAGAAACGCTTGCGCCAGGCAATCCGCACCATTCATAACTTCGCGCAAGAGGTTATCGAGGCGAGGAAGAAGGAAATGTTTCACTCTCGCGAACCACAGCGTCAAGATCTTTTGTCCAGATTTCTTTCCACTCACGAGAGCGCTACTGCTTCAGAAAAGCCTGCATACGATGTTTTGGTTACACAACACTTTGCATATTACACAGCACACATGATCCTTTGTTTGACGCCATCTGATCTAATTTCCATATTTCCCACACGAAAGGAGAAAATGCGAGTAGCACCCAGAAAATGCAGGAAAAACCTCTTCGTGGGAAAAAAAAATGCTGAAATCCTTAAAAACATTTTAAAAAAACGATTCCACATATCCGTATGAACATTAGGCGAATATCTACGAATTTTTTATAATGTTTTGAAGTTCGCCGAGTTCCAAACCTCATGGTCGAAATTCAGCGAACCCTGTGACTTAGGTGTATGGTATGCATCCATGGGGTGTTTTTGTACTTTAGAATCTTGGTGGCATGGAAAAGAGAAGTGCGGATGGTGAGGACTTTGCTAAAGTCATCTTTGATCTTTATGAAAAGGTGAAAAAGAATATAGAATCAAATAACCAGTAGTACAAGTAGCACGTTGATAAGAAGTGAAGAGCGATGCATTTTCAGGTTGGTGACTTTGTTTGGCCTATCTTAGGAAGGAGAGATTTCCTAAAGGGGAGTACAATAAACTGAAAAATGAAAAAGATTGTTCCTTGTAAAGTTCTCAGAAGGGTTTCAAATAATGCATATGAAATTGGTCTACCTTCAGACCTTGGCATTTCTACCATCTTTAATGTAGTAGATTTATATCCGTATAAAGGAGATAAGGAAGAAAGTGCAACAGAGGTAGAGCTACCAAACATCGAGAATCAACAAGGAACCACATTTTCTTTGCGAGACATAGAATGCATTTTGGATAGACTGTCATTGAAGAAGACCCGTAAGTATGAATACTTCAGGTATTTGGTAAAGTGGAAAGATCATCCTTTGGAGGACGCTTCTTGGTTGACTGAGTCTGAACTCATTAAGATGGGTTATTCTGTTGTAGACTTCGTGAACGAGAGCTCATGATTTCTTTCTGCCTGGGCTCCAAAATTTTGGTTTGCTTTGTTTTGATTCAATTTTGTTTTGCAGAGCTTTTAAAGCTTTAGCTTAGGTTGGTTTTGGTGTAGTCAATGGTGTCGATACAGAGTATTGGTCTACTATTTTATCTCTGTTCAGACTTCATGCCAACACAAAGACATGAAGTATCTTATTCCTATTTAGAATTATTGTCACTATATAAATATGAGGTATGTATGGGTTCATGTTTCTACCAATACCGTGACAGGAAGTGGCCAAATGGTTGGAAGTCCAATGGCCCCTGCCCGTTGTGTTTCATTGTGGAAGTTGGACAGTTCCCCTATTTTCTTAATTGTGCTATATCATCAACGAATGGGGCTAAGTTGGGTTGGTTGGATTTTCATCAAGGGAAAGAGGAGATCATTGAATGGAGAAAGGGGGAAGTCTGTTAGAAAAGAGGATTATGCACAATACCAATTGATGCAGAGACTAATGTGTCGAGAGTGTGTGATTGTGAATAAATTAGAGTATAGAATATGGGAAATCGAATTCCTTGAAGAGAATCGAATCTTTGTAAAACTCTTTTTTATACCTTTGGAAGAATTGAATGATAAAAGTTCTGGTTTTAATCTCCATGTTGTCTTATCTCTTTCTTGTTTTACTCTTTTGTTCAGTGAGTTACTACCAATTGATTGTCAAGTAGGCTGTCTCATATTGATATTTGGTGCTATCACATTCGATTCAAGCAAAATGAAAAGTCAATGCAAGATTCCAAAGATAAGTTAACTAGCAAAGATTGTGCAAAGGAAGGAACCCATTTGTTTAGGCATTGATTGTACTAAACAAGGCATGGCTAATATGACCAAGTCAAAAAAACTTTGTATATATTGTTTGAAAGTGTTTATAATAATACAATGCAGCGATAAAAAAGAAAATCTAGCTATGATAAGTGGCTTGTTTAATGATCCATTTTCATGCAATGCGATTTGTAGATTTTTTGAGTTGCATTGTTTATTGTTGAGAGTTTGTGAGAGAGGGTTTGCATATCCTTGCATCATATACTCATTTCAAATTATACAAGCACTCTTTGATCATGTCGGTGTTTAATTTGTCATTTTTGTGACACACTATCGAATGATAATGTTGCAAAAATCTTCAAATTGAAAGGGGAAGCTCCCTAAGACTTAAACTAACAAATTTCATAAATAGAAATAAGTGAATGATTTCAACGCAAGCTTCTATAGCAGACATTACATATATAAATTCATTCCTTTAACATAACATCTCATGACTTTAACCTTCTCTATTGGTGCCTTCTTAGTAATTCTACAGGAGCTTGGTTAGCCTATTTTCTCATCTTGTTAGGCTAATAATTTATTGAAAGGGATGCTTTTCTAGTCACAACTTTATTTGAGTAATGGAGAAAATATAATATTATTTAATGGGTTTATAAAGCTAAAGTGACTTTATGTTATAAAATGACATTATAAAATTTAAGTGACTTTATAATGTGGCCTTATAAAATAAAAGTGACTTTTTAGCCCACATTGCTAAAAGAAAGTGAATCAACCGACTTAAGAGGCTATTTAAATAGAGTTGTACTCTCATTTGGAGATATGTTATGAGTAGATTGAATTGAAGCTATTTTCTCTTGTTGATATTCAGTGATTGGTTGTTCTAAGGACAAAAACCCTTAGAACCATAAGATTGGACGAAAACCCAATCTTCTTGAGAGGTGAATTCGCACTAAGTTCACTACTGAGCATTGTTGCTGATTGAAGGTGACATGAACAAGTGTTGTGAATAGTGTCGCAGTTACAATAGCTGTGAATTTGCAGCTATAGTAGATGTGAATAGTGTTGAAGCTACAGTGGTCGTGAACAGTGATGCAACTACAGTATTTGGTTTCAGTTTAGGGGTTATTGTTTTCATCTTGGTCATAATTGGAGGGTCAACATTTCCAGGTTTTGCACTATCTTTTCCGGAGTATATTTCGAGATTGTAAGAGGGCCAGCATTTCCATATTTTGCAGTCTTTTCCAGGTTTAATCATTTCAAAATTCCTGCAGCATTGGATAGCATTTTCAGTTTGTTTAGGATGGGCTAATAATCGAGTATGCAAGGTCATTTTTATAACAATGAAATACCATGTTTTATGAAGTTATCTCAGTCCGATTTATAATTGTAATAAGGACTGTAGCTAGTTGTTTCAGACTTGATTCCATGCAATACAATGATGATTTATTGGGCTATATAGTTCATCTTCATGCTTCGTTGTTCTTGCATTTCTTCATGTTATATTGCCATCTATTTTGTAAAGCAAGCATTTAAACTTTAAACAAGAACTCAGAAAATTCAAATCAGACTTTGCACACCAATTGTTTGACAAAATGCCGTTGGGTTAAAACTGAAAATTTAATGCAAAATTAGCCGGGGATCTTACATCTTACTCTTATTCCTTCATCAAAGTTTTTTGTATCATTTTACTTATTACATTTTTGTATATACTCCTTTTTATGTTTGTTCTCCCTTATAACTGAAAAACACATCATAAATAAAAATTCATGCTAAATTTTTTTTAAAATGCATCTTTTTCTTTAAAAAAAATGCCGTAATGTATCGTAGGAACCTGTATTTCTTATTGGGATATATCGTAGCACAGCTTTACTAGATTAGAATGTGGTCACGCTGGAAGGTTCTCCCACGACTTCCAAAGGATTGCGGATTTCCTCAAAAGAGTCCTCCCACCAAAAAAACTCTTTGATGCCTTCTAGGAATGAATATCATTCCTCTTAAATATCTCTGCTGGAGAGAAAGGTCGCATGTCTTGGCCACGATGGAGCACACCTCACCTACATGTTGTTTCGTACACTAAAACTAAACACCTTGTTCCTTAAATACATAATTTGCTAATAAAAATTGGTATCCTTTGTTGAAGACGTATACATGTTGGAAGGATTTCCTGAGTATTTGCATAAGTTTCGACCATTAGCTTAATTCATATGGCCCGATAGAAGTATTGTCCTTTTACAAGTTTCAACCATTAGCTTAATTCATGTGGTCGGTAGAAGTATAGGCTGCTATATATATATATATATATATATATATATATTATTAATATATTTTATTAATATATCAATGTATTTATATTACTTAAATACTGATGAATGTAGCTTATTATTCATTGATACAATTAAAGTATCTAATCACAGGGAATTGATTATATTTATATTAAAACAAACACACACACATATTTGTACATATATTAATTATGGTTCGTGTCACCTTCAAATGACAAACAATACCAAACCTACCTAAACTATTATTAAAGCATTCTAATATTCCCAACGAACCATACTAACAAAATATTATTATTCTATAATAATATTTTTCTTTTTATCAACTTAATAGCTAACCTACACACCTAATGAACACTAATTCCCAACACCCCCCTTTAATGTTAACATGCGGTCAAAGTACACAATACTTGATGACCTAGCCTCACTATGCTTAGTGTAATTTCATTTAAGGATAAGGACTAACTCATCTATCCAAGGTCTTATATCAGGTTTGGATAGGGACAAACACATCTATCCAACATCAGTCATGAACAGGGACACACATCTGCTGGCAACAATTATGATTGGGGACAAACACATCCAATCATAATCACCAACTCATGTGACTAGGGACAAACACTTCCAATCACTTCACTAGCTTGTGAAACACAAATAAGAGCACGTGAGGTCATATCCCCTACGAAATTGTCTAGGCATCAAGTAAATTTCCCACCCTAATTTATGGTTCCTCCATGTGTGGGAAATGATATATAATGCTCTTGGCTTCTATACTATCCCTCTACATGCATGCACTGGCAATATAATAGGAGCCCTCCTTGTAACTAGTGAGAAATATAAAATATAATTTTTCATCACCTTAGAGAACTTTGCCACCACATTGGAAAAGAGAACACTTAGTACTTAAGTGGAATTAGAAGTGAAGCAAATGCCAAAAGCCCAAAATAGCACTTATTAAAAATAGCATATACTAAAAATAAAACTGCTTGAAAAACCCACTGAAATTGATAATCTGAGCTCTCCACATAACATTGAGTCCGCTAACCAACTCCGAACAGCCCACGGTAGCTCAAAGGTAGGCTATTGGAAAGTAAAGATGACTAGGTGCAAGAAGGAGAAATTACAAAGCCATTGTGCTCACTATGTGCAAGCGAGTGGATTCATTTATTGTTGGTGAACTTATGTCTCCCTCATTAAGGTGTCAAGCTTGTAAAATTGATTTATAGTGCATTTGTGATGGATAATTTTTTACCTAATTGGATTTCTATAAGGTGAATTCATTTGAGATGATGTTCTTTTCATGCACTGTTGCCTTCTATTGTAGAACACAAGTCTTGTACTGAGAGGGGGGTGAATCAATAGAAGATGTAACCTTTTTAACTACATTACTGGATTCCTCTGGCAACCCTCAGATCTTGGTTCCGGTACGATCCGGATTTGGATTCCTCTAGGGTTCTGCCCAGATTTCAACAAGGTTCTGAATTCCACCGGAGGGATCCATGGGATCCAGGAGACTAGTGTACAAAAACAGGCTCCATTTTGCAATTTTTATTTTTTTTTAAATTAAAATGAAACTAAACTCTATTTCGACCAATAAAGGTTGCCTAATTCGACCAATATGTTGAATCTAGCCCCTTTTTTTTTGCCGAATCCCCTAATCAGAATCCGAACCAGAATTAGGATCGGCTACTTAGCTTTTTAACTTCTATTCAATTAGAACAAACTGAAATAAAAGTAAATATAAATGAAGCAAAAGTAACTAAGTTACCGGTTCGAGTTTGGGTATGAAGAACTGGTTCACAAGTGCGGCAAAATTTAGAAAAAGGGGTTTGGGTTCGTTAGTACAAAAACATGTAAAAATTATATATATATATATATATATATATATATTTATGAAGCCTAGAAGCATGAGTTAAAATAAGAATGTCACATAGTATCATAAAAACATTTAAACAACAAAAACTCCATAAACTTGTAATAATAGCATCATGAATCATGACCATACCATCGTATACTTCAAGTTTAACATCAAAGATTCAAAACATTAAAATTAAATCATAACATCAAGTTCAAGTATCATTGTTTCAAGTTCAACTAATGGATTAAAAATTTATTAATATTCTTCTTCATCTTCTTCTTCATATTCATCTTCATCTTCTTTGACATTAGTTGACTCAGCAATGGAGCTAAGGCCAATGGGATCAACAGCAGCGATAATCGTCCAACTCCTCCGTGCACAACAAAACTCTTGCTCAACCACCTATTTGCTCTTGCTCAAGACAAAATAACCTACTTGCACACCACAAATGAGAATGAGAAGCAAATATAAGCCTTTCATATCCATCTTTTAGGGTTAAGAATGTCAAAATTTTATAAAATTTACAAAAAAAAGTCACTTAAGTGATGTCGACAGGTCCCAGTTCGCCAAAATTCGCTGGAAGTTTGCTGTTTTGCGTGGTGGTCCACCTGGGCCCAATCGGCTGTGGCTGCAGTTCAAATTGGGCCCAGAAAATCAAACCCTGCCCAGACCAGCAGGCGAACTGGACCGGGACCATGTACCAGTTCATACTTCTGCTGGTCCGGCGGGCTATACCAACAAACCAGCTAACTTAGAATAATAAACATAAATGAAGCAATAATGCAAAGCAACCACACAAGAGAAGCACTCACATGATGAGCACATCAAAAGTTTGTGTGGAAACCCAAATTGGGAAAACCACAGTGAGAAATGCTGCTAGGGTCTACCGCGCTAATCCAGCCTCACAGTTAAATAAGTTACAATGTTTTCAGGGCACCAACCCAGAAATAATCACCCTCTTTATCTGCACTATCAGATTACAATTCAAATACGTCGGGCTTCAACCCAATTTGCCTTGCACCAACTCAGTTAACTTCAGGAATGTTACAGAACCATAAAGTATTAATTCCAGAAAGTTACAGAATCAAGATAAATTCAACTTCTTTCACAACACTAGAACTGATAAGAAATCCCAAAATCAGATACTTGACTTCAATTTGAAATCACGCAGACTTAACTATCAAAATCTGCAAGTGCACTGTCTGTATCCCAACGTATGAAAATCTACAATTTTCTGAGTTTCCTGTTACTGATCTGTATCCACAAGATTCTACCACCAATTCAGAAGTTAGCAGTGTAGTGACTGTAAATTCAAGGCATTACCTTTCTAGTTGTCTTTGATTATAAGTTCACAAAACCTTACTGTTTTCGGATTTGACCAAACATGAAGAATATGATAGAAAACTTTAGTTTCAGCAAGACATCATGATTATACATCTTAATATTAACAACTGGAAATTAAGAAATATGAATCTCAATACCAGTTTCAGATTTACTCCTCACTGTGTACAGACCTCTGTTCCTCCTCCCAAAATTATACGCCTTGAGCCTGTTGAGAAACCTTCATAATGCAGTCACAATGCAACCAAAGGCAGGGTCACAGCTTAAGTATCTTCTTCATTAAAAAACACTCTTAACTCACACAGCGATATTCTTATCCAACTCACACAGAAAAATCTCTGTATATCGCTTCACACTCTATATTCACGCAATGAATGAAATGTCCTTTATAAAGTAGAACAATTGGTTTGAAACAGTTTCCATACAGTTGCTCGCTTATTTTAATCAAAGTCTTATTAAACAAGTCGAACTGTTTCTTTTAATTTTCATTCTATAATACTAAGGAAGTTTCTTTTGGTTAGAACCGATCTGAAGTAGTTGGAACCAATGCCTCTTCAATTTGCACAATAAATACCAATGACCTTGCGCAGTACTTGATATTAGCCGTGGCCATGATAATACAATAAAGCTTTAGTATAGATTGCTGTATGATGAAGCTGCAACAGAAAATGTAAATACTTCTTTGGTTTTTTTATTATTAGACATAGTGCTGTCTGCCTGTGTGCCCGCAAGAGGCTTAAAATTCTTTTTGTTTTATTCTTTAAAAGACCTGAGTAAGCTGCCTATTTGCCAGCCCGATGAGTGCCGGGTATCCAAAACCAAACAGTCTTTTGTGGCAAGATAAAAGTGTGGGCTTGAGTGTTAATAAAGCAAACTCCCGATACAACCCAGCTATACTAGTGTGGCGCTGAAGTGCAGTGACAACAGAATCTTCAATTTGGCAGAATCATTGACGTCCTTTTTACGGAGAAACCTCTCATATATGCCGTGACTGCTGTGATAATTGATTTAGCAGAGTCAAGTGGTAAGTTTGTGATCTTTCATGTAATCGTTTTATTTTGCCATAAATGCCAAATAACAACATCTATTGCTTGTTTAAATCGTTTCCTTGCAACTTTCTAACATCCAATGGCACAAATCGATAAGGATCATTTGTATACAAGGATGAACAATTGTATGTTTAACCTCACATGAAGTATATTTTTCGTTAACTAAGGTTTCATCTATTTGTTTTCACATGTATATAGTAGCATAGCATGGTTGTGTACGGATGGATAAATCTATGCTGATATATTGTGCAATGGAATATCCATATATTTTGTGAATTTAAAAGGTTGAACAGGTGCATGATTAAGTCATTTATTTTTGCATGTTGCTCATTTGATGTGTCCACAGGAAATGCCTGGTTTAATATATTCTAATTGACAGCATTTATTTGGTCTTTCCTTTGAAAAGTGGATGGAGTGTGCATTTTCATATTGTCTTAATGAACATGAAATGCCCAACCTTCAAAAAATGTGTCTATTTTTAGATCTCGCCTTTTGCTCAGAGGTATGCTTGCCTGTGACTAATTGAGGTCAGTGACGAAGTTACTGTTCTAATATAGTGTAATTTCATTTGGTATAATACAGGTACCCTGTATTTTTCGATGATATGGTTATGCGTGCATTGCCAGTCATTCCTTTGATTACATACAGGCTCATTGAGAATGATGCGACAGACACTGCAGAGAAAGTTCTAGCTGCATATTCAAAACTCATGTTTTATCATCCTTTTCGATTCACATTTGTTCGTGAGATTCTTGCATACTTTTATGGTCTTATTCCCAATAAACTTGTTATGAGAATTCTAAGCATTCTTGACATTCCCAAGGTAACCTTTTGTTGGATATGATGTTATGGTACTTCTGGATCATTTTTACTAAATCACCTTCTAGATCCATTTATTGAATTATTTCTAATTTGGTTATTATTTTGTTGCAGATTCCTTTCTCAGAAGCATTTTTACAACATATTAGGTCAAACTCTGGTTTATCCCGACCATCTGATTATTTTACTAATCTCTTATTGGGCCTTATAAATAAAGTTATACCTCCTATAAGGTCAAGTGCCTCCATGGGGGATAGTTTTGGCACATTTTCACGTACTGTCGGAAACAGGGTTCAAGCAGCAGCCCAATCTGTAGCATCAAATGTTCCTGAAAGTCAAAAAGTTTTCTACCAAAATCAGGACCCTGGTACGTACAGTCAACTTTTGTTGGAAACTGCAGTGATTGAAATCTTGTCACTGGTTATGCCCTATCATCAGATAGTTTCTACACTTGTTCAAATAGTTGTACATGTACAGCCAACTCAAGCTCAATCCAGCCATTCTATGCAAAGTGTGTCTAGTGGAATTAGTCAAAGCTCAATTTTGCCAGCGTCACCATCAGCTGCAACTGCAGATTCTATGAGCACAAGTAGATCAGCTGCATCAGTGCCTGGGTTAAATGCCACTAGTATTGGTTCAGGAAGTAACAATGTTGTTCAAGCTTCGTCCTACCTTATGATTCAAGCATGTGGTCTTCTGTTAGCACAGCTACCACCAACCTTTCATATTCAATTCTATGCAGAAGCAGCCCGAATAATCAAAGATTGTTGGTGGCTCACAGATGTGACAAAGTCGTCAATGGAATTAGACACTGCTTTTGGCTATGCTCTGTGGGATCCAACATGGGCTTTTCAAGATAACACTTCAACTACAATTGGTAAACTTTGAATTACCTTTTCCAAGATTCACGTCATGAGTTTTTATGCTTGACTAACAATAGAACTTGAAGAAAGAATACCATCATTTTAATCAGTTAATAGCACTCTGGAATCAATGTATTTGCTGGGAATTTGATGAAGTTGGCAAGTAGACACTTAGAAAGTAAATACCAAGAATTTAGGTAACACTTTTATAGGTATCAAGCTATTAGAAATTACTTGGTCCATAATGTTGGGTAATATACAATTGTACCTTATATTTACTTAGGTATATTATGAATAAGAGCACATATTGACTCCCTTATTTGATAGAATTCTTTGCCATCTCTACATCATTCATCTCCTTGATTGATAGTATCACGTGCCATAACTTTCGTCAGAATGAGTTTACTTGATGCCATTTCTCTTACTTGTAATTCATCTTCTTTCGGGATACTTTGTCACCCTGACCTGTGCAGCATAGTCTGTAAATATTCTGGTCCATTTCCTTTGTTTTACATACTCTTGAATACATATATTGGAATGCGTTTATTCTTATTTTATTTGCATTAGAATTAGTGGCATCTTGTTATTGTTCTTAATGTGATTTAATATTGCATAATCTTTATAAAATTTAAGATGGTATTATATATGATAGATTAGGTGACATTTGATTTCATATTTGGGATAGTAGTTTTTCTCTTTCCCCGGGGTTTATATTCTTGCATATTTGAGTGTTTTGAATCACTCATTGCAAGAGGCCGCGAAGGAGAAATTGACTATTCCATTGCATTTAAATGGATCGTATCTACTGAGTCACTAAGTCCGAGTCAAATTTGGGTCTGCCAAGTTGTGGAGCACAAGGTTTTAAGCCTTGCGTTATAACACTCCTAATCACAGCTGACTTTTTGGATTAACTTATTATTAACAATGAAACATGCAAAACTACCAAAATTGGTTGAATTCTTTCACCGGACTTCCACTTCTGTGAATTTTTTTAAGGATTTTATTACTTCTGGTTAAACGTTAAATATCTTAAAATCATCTTAAGATAACTTTCATTTTATGGCTGCGCGTGGATAGCAGATAGAGAACCAGATCAAGAACTTACCCATCCAAATAAAATACAGGAGTTATTAAAATCCCTAAAATGTAAGATATCCAAATACCAAAAAAGAAAGAAAAAAAGATATTCACAGTTAACTTAGAAATGACATCTAAACATAGAAATGGCTATCCAGAAGCAGCTCATGTACAGAAGGGAGTTCTGTTGCCTCTCTACCCACTTGTCATTCCATCCCAGACTTAGCCTAAATCAAGGCTGAACAGTTAGCCGATGCTAGAAGCAGTTCCAACTTTTTGCCAGTAAATCGTAAAAGTCTTCAGGCATTGTAATGTTTAATAGCTATCCTACATCTTCAGGTTTTTTTATAGATCACAGCTTAGGCAGACACCAATTAAACAGACCAGGCTTGAGAGTAAACCAGACCTTATCTGCTTACATCGTAGTTTCTGTAACCAACATGACATGATTAATCTGTTTTTTGAGTTCTATAAATTGTGGTACTTAGCAGTACGAAAACTATATGCAGGTGTTATATTTCAGTATTGTCAGTGTTTTATGAAAAAACAATATAATGTATGTCAAGACCTTAAATATGTGTTAAGATCTCATGTATTGACTTCTTTAACAGAAGTAGTTCTCAGTTTTAGAATCTTCTAGCTGGATCTTGATCGGAAGCTTTCTCCTTTGGTATTTGCAGCCTTTACAGAGTCTGCAATTTGGTACAATATTCTGTTATATATTCATATAAGTTTCCTTTGGCTTATAAGAAAAGAGCTATATCAGCGTGTGGTCTTAGGAATATCTAGTAAAGCAAGAATATTTGCAAGACAGCATCTCTGTTTTTATGGGTAATTAGTTTATGAGATTTAACATTAAAATTCATTTTTGCTTCTGTCTGATGCCTGTACATTCACATATGAAGTAAGCTGTCGGGTACATATGGTGTAGTTGAGATTACTTTAATGTCTATTCTTTTAGTTAATTGAGCTCGAGCATGTCCTATACGAATATAAATTTTGCATCAAAGAATTTCCAGAGAAGTTGCATACCGTAATTTTACAAGTATCTTGTTTTTCAGGAAATCTTGTCGCCTTGGTCCATGCTTTCTTTAGTAATCTTCCACATGAATGGCTGGAGGGGACACACACTTTTATAAAGAATCTAAGGCCTATCACTACTATTGCACAATTGCGACTTGCTTTTCGAATCATGGGACCCCTTCTTCCACGTCTTGTTATTGCTCGCCCATTATTTAAAAAGGCACGAGAGCTTCTTTTCCTATTGTTCTGTTGTTATTCAGGAGTAAATGATTTTCAATAAAAGTTATATCATTTTCAGTTTTCATATTGGAAGTGGACATTACTGAGATTGGTTTGGGGATAGTATTGTTTGTCTTTTTGCAGATGGTGATAACTCAATGTTCATATAGCAGTACATTTTTTGGATAGATTTGAACTTTGTGGGTACTGAGTACTGGGTACCGTTGTTGATTTCTTACATGTGATAATTTATGCACATTGCAGACATTGGCTCTTCTTTTTAGTGTCTTGGCAGATGTATTTGGGAGAAACTCTCAGACATCAATTCCAGTTGAACCTACAGAGATTTCAGATCTTATTGACTTCTTGTGAGTTAAAATTATTAAGTAAAGGTACTTTGTTTTCTATTTTATTTTTAGATTTTTAACAAATTGACCTTACTTATTAAGTGATTCTGCTTATGTTAGGCATCATGCTGTAATGTATGAAGCTCAAGGAGGTGCACAAAATGGTATTGGGAAGCCTAAGCCTGAGACCTTAAGCTTGTGTAGCAAAGCTGTGGAACTTTTGCGCCCTGAACTTCAACATCTTCTCCGCCACTTGACAACTGACGTCAATTCATCCATCTATGCATCAACTCATCCAAAAATAGTGCAGAGGCCCCCTTCACCTTTAGCAGGTGCAGTTGTGATTTAAAGCTAATTCTGTATACAGAATTTTATTTCCACCAATTTCCGAAAGAAATGAGATGAAACTATCATTCTAATGATTGAATCTGTGGAAGAAACTTCAATGTTTCATGTTCTCAAACACCTAATTCTAATGCAGAACATAGGCCTGATCTGCATGGCAGCTGACTTAAATGCGACTACCATTAACTGGATTACTTTGTATTAAATGGTTTTGTGTATACTAATTTATATAGAGTTTTCTTCCGTTTCTTTGGTCCAATTCTAGATTTTGTTTTTTAGTGATTAGAATATTCTGGTACTCTTTATACGCTACTGTAAGCTGTACATTAGTCATTTCTTGAAATTATTTAATTGTAGTTATTATTTCGGAGATAAAATATATGGTAGTGAAAGAAACGTGCATCAATTTGTGACAATTTCATGTAAAATGATTTATAAATATAGTTTGATTTTGTAACAGAGAATTGTTCAATCATTAAAATGAATGTATGTGTGGAAATGAAGCAACTCTACAAAATCCAAGGTATACATCGAATGTTAATATTGCATGAATGTTAATATTGTGGAAAATATTAAAAAAAATTTAGTGGAAAATATTAAAATTTTGAATATTCACTTCTTCATTGTACTCACACCCCTCAATAGACCAGACCCTACGTCAATTGAGCTTAAGAGGATACTAAAACTAAAAATGACTAAAGCATTACGAATGGTGTACATGTTTTATACTTGGGTGGTATGATGAGACCACATGTGAGTTACATGATAAATAATGCATATACTTTGACAATGTATGATGTTTATGGTTGCCTAGGAAAGTTTAAAACTTGTTGAGTCTGAAAATAAGTACAAAAATAATCAAGCAAAGGCTTGTTAAAGATATAAATCAATTAAATTAAAGATGTAATATAGGTGTAAGATTTGGCTATGGAGATAGCCACCCAAGATTAGAGGCCTAACGAAAAGCACAATAACAAGAGATGATCTATATGACAAGAATAAATTGTATTCTCACTAAAAATGCAATAGAATAGATGGTAGTTCATAAGACACCCCTTGGTTAACTAGGCCATGGTGAGACATAGGAAGCCATAAGATTATTACAAGTGACTTAATCATATGATATGGTATGATAGTGTATCACCCACATGAGGTAGAAAAGTGAGTGTGATAGATCCACTAAAGGTGGATCACCCTCCAAAGACGAAAAAGTAAAAGTCACATATCCACTTGTTGACTTGATGGGACTTTTGTGCATGAGCCAACAGAGAGATGATCTAGATGTTTTCACAAGACTACTTTGCTTGAAAGAGTGGAAAGAACTAGGGTTCATATCCTCCCAAGCACCTGGATGTCGAGTCACGACGGTGTTGCATAACTAAGTTGGATATAGATATTTGTTTAAGGGGCATGTTGGTTGGGAAGGTTCCACACTCTAGAAATCCTTGAAAGCAATTGTTAGGACAAATTACAAAATAAACGGCAAAAGATAGAGCGGGGTTAGAAAACGACCAAAACTACACTATAATCACTTCATCACATCAAATTACAAATTAAACCCAAGAAGAATGTAACACTCCATTAACACATATGATCATCAATCAATATATATTAATAAAACCAAATTCACTTCATACTATATCCATCAAATTCTCTTAACGCAAAGAACAAAAGCATTCCAGGGTAAAGGGCAATACAAAATGAAAGTGATACAACTTTACCAAAAAACAAGCATGCTCACAGTAGTGGCATAATCCATTGTCCTTGCATTATGTTCTCGAACAACCACTGGTTCATATACAACTCCAAGAGAGTACAAAGATCCATGTTAATACTAACAAGAGAGTTCATAAATCTAAATGCTATATTATCAACTATGGTGCCTCAAAATCATCAACTTTATAGACCCTACCTATGACTCGAAATGATACATTTATAGGGAACTTGCCCCTATACAATGCAGATCCCAAGAGAAGAGAAAATGATAAAAGAAGTGGAAGGGAACTTGGAGGTTTGAATCCTAAGGGGAAGTGATAGCATGCAAGTCTTCTCTCTTACTATGTACATCTTTTGAACCTTGGATCTGCATCATAAATACTAGATCTACAGCTTGTCTCCTCGCCATCTACCTGACATCCAATCAACAAGGTTGATGAAACCTATTGAATGCCCATCTTGCCTATCACTTTGTCTGACAAGTGTACTTGTACTTTTCTTGGAATGGAACCCTTTTTGTACTACAGGAGGTTAAATACGGCACTGGCTAAATAGCTGAATATTTGCAGCGGCTAGCCAGTGTCGTTAACACTCCCTTCATTAGTGTGTCAGTGTCACTAATAAAATGTACTGCCAGTAGTTTCTGTATTGTAAGGGATTCCTATTAAATGAACATGAATAAGTACATATATATATTTATCTATTAAATGAACTTATTAAATATAAATATGAAATGAATTTATTAAATAATTTGAAACTAAATATTATATATTTAATAAATAAATATAAAATTCTAAATATCAAAATGTACTTTATTAAATAAATTTTAATATCATTATTAGATTAAAATAATATTGATATTAATAATTAAATTAAATATTATAAATGTACCTATTTTAAGTAATTTTTTAATAATATATTTATTCTTATAATAAACAAAATATAGTTTGAATAAGACTTAACTATTTTTTGAATGTTTTGTAGTTCTGGAATATTGGTCATTTGGTAGTGGAACAAATTTTAATTTGTCATCAATATATTTGAAGATAATTTAAAATTTGTTGCTAAAGCAATCAAATCTAAAATAGTACAAATCAAAGTAAGACTAAAATGAAATAGATATAAAAATGTCAATTTAATGATAATATTGAAATTCTTTAGTTTTTCATTTTTGTTTGTAATTTTTTAAAATATAAGTGTAATTAGTTCACTTATCAGTGTAACCTACACATTTTTAAATAAAGTATTTTTTTAATAAAAAAGTTTAATTATTTAAATAATATTCAACATTTATTAAATATGAGCATTAATAAATGTAAGAGTAAGAATAAAATGAATTAGATATAGAAAAGAATATAGGACTTTTAAAGTCAATTTAATGATAATTTTTTAATTCATAAGTTTTTAATTTTTTAAAAATATAAGTCTAATTAGTTCACCTATCACTATAACCTTCACACTTTTAAATCTTAACAATAATAGTTGTTAGGGTTGACATTAAATCTTAACAATAATCTTATATTAAATCTTAAGTCTAATAATCTTAACAATAACCATTACCATATTTGAATCTCAACACTAACCCTAACACTAATTGACCTAACTAAATTGTAATACTAACTCAAATCTTAAGTGAGTCCTCACATTAACTCTAATTGAACCTCCAAGATTTATTTTAAAATGGTACTTTTATTTATGATCTAAAATTAACCTTGACCTTAACCTAACCTTAACTCCCTAATCCAAGTGTAATTTATATATTATTAGTAAAACTAATTAATATAGACATATCATGTATAATCTATCTATATATAGGCATATAATGTATAATCTATCTATATATTATTAGTAAGACTAATTAATCTTTATTTTTAATATATTATTATTATTATTTTTTATCGGTAAAAGGCCGAAGCCTTGTAAAATTTTATTATTATATTAAAATTATTAGTACATGTGACCCCGCTCATTGCAGGCGCTGGTAGGAAAGAGTGGGGTGGAGAAAACCTCTAGCCTAGCCCGAGACCCGAAGTCCTGTACTTATACAATTTTACGTGGGCATACCCACGACTCAACCATAGTCAAGATTTTATTGTTGCATATTCCTCGTGGGCATACCCACTTTGTATACAAGATGAGACTTATATTTGTTCAAATTACATCTTTTCAGTGGGCATACCCACTGCTTGATAATATCGAGTAAATACGAGTACAACTCTTGCATTGCTGCTTTTTAAATAATACATTTCATCGTTACATCATTAAGTATGTGAAATTGTATACATCCATGCTGGAGTTGTATGATCTGGTGCTAAAGGTAGCATCTTGATTGTGTCCTCCTGAAAAACAAAGCAAAATTCTACCACTCTGACTAATCAAGGGTTAATATTAAAAAATGGATTATGTTAAGATAGCAAAACTACTATTACCTTCTTTTATTTTGTCTTTGAGATACTTGTTGTATTATAAGAGTTAGTGCATAAATAAGCTAGACTTTTCATAACTTAAACCTGACATTCCAATGTATTAAAAAGGAAAACCTCCACAGGATCATAAGAAGTTTCTAAAATATTATTTGCATCGTTAAATTTTTGTGACAGTATCCATCTATGTTGAGGATGGCTATTAATCTTATTTTACCCTACTTGTGAGTCAGAGCAAAGGATTCCTACTGAACGTTAGAGAGTTATATACAAGTCTTTTTGCTGATCTGTATTAATATTTTCTGATGGGTTTATTCCTTGTTTTAATAACACCAATCTTCATACATAAGGGTAAGGTGTATCGGTTGGTGTAATGCCCTTATCCTGACAATGTACTCAACTCTTCAACGATTCTTGATAAGATTCTCTATAACCTTTTTCTGATCAATACAGGGGATGGCTAAGAAACGAAGAAGAATAAAGCTAAAGAAAACACTCAGAAGCAGCATAACGCTAGAGAAATGGGAAGACCCTATAACCCCGATTGAGTATTGTCCGAGGTCAATAAAGGAGAGTTCTAGATGCAACCAGGCTCTACCTGGATGCTTACAGAAATGTAAAGATGGAAGGCGAGGAGACAAAACAAAAAAGCCTACCTAAAGAAGGGAAGCCATAAATCAATAAGAGGGAAAGGAAAACCTAAGGGAAAAAGGAGCCAGAGGTAGGGGCCACTATAAGAGTTCGAAAAGGGGATCAAGATAAAGGAGAGAAAGAAACATTGTGGCCTATGATTCATTACAAGAGATGGCTAATACTAATCGATAGGTAATACTAGGCTAGGGGATTCGAAGCCTAGTTTCTGAAGAGGAAATGCAAGCTTAAAATGTGGATCCTTAGCTCTGATATATCCTTAAAGATGATAAGACCTAAGCTGAAAGGTATTGGATTAATACTCCTAGGATAAGTGCTCCCCTTAAATCCCCTGTTTGAGATGACCCTAATAATGCTGGAGCTCCAATTGAGCCTAAATTGCTGAATAGTTTGGATACATGCTAAACTTTATTGGCTAAGGTTTAACTAAGTACTAGTATTCCGATTATTACTAAAATATTGATTATTGCTAATTTTAATCATCAAGTCAAATATGGTAAAGTTGGGGGTTATGACATGTATAGGAATCTTTTTTAGAGTGTGAAATGCTTGTAAATTCTTTATGTTGCCTTTTCATTGCTCATATTAGTTACTATTTCTTAAACTATGCCTATATTTTTTGGATCATTGTTACAGTCCCATCTGCTCCTAAGTTAGCTGACTCATCTGCCTCTTTGTTTCCTTCTCTGTAGGTGTGCCTAATCTCGTATTTATAGATGCTATCTAGTATTTGATTAATCTCTTCTATTTTTTAATTTAGAAGCCAATTCGGGGTTTTTTTGGTCCGAATAGCATTGACTATTACTTGCGAATCTCCTTCTATAACGACCTTCTTAATGTTAAGATTTTTGCATAATTTTAGACCTTCTAATGCCGCTACACATTCAACGATGTTATTAGTAGATGGGTTAATAGGCTTAGAAAATTTAGCTATCACTTCTGATTCCCAATTTCAAATGATTCCCCCAATACCAGCTACCTTGGGGTTACCTCTAGAGGCTCCATCAAAATTCAATTTATACCACCCCGTTTTCGTAGGTATCCATTTACATGCAGCTCTATCCGCTATTACTCTAGGGCCTCCTTTTCCATAAAGGGGCGGAATATCTAGTTTTGGCCACTTAATTCTAATTTTATTGTCCCAATTCTTGAACACATTCTCATAAATAAGCTTGTCTTTTAATTTGCTGTTAATAATTTTTACTATTGATGCTTCTATTTTATTTGTGACTAAAGACCAGTGGAGTTTTTGGTCCATGAAGATTCTTCTGTTTCTTTCTTTCCAAATTTCCCAAACAACTATTGATGGAGCGATAATCCATACATCCTTATATAGATTATCTTTATATAAGGAGGGCCAAGCTTTAAGGTTATTTAATAGGACCTTTTGAGATGCCGATTGCCATCCTAAACTCTGATATAGCCAATTCCAACAATTTTGTGTAAAGGGGTAGTTCAGGAGAATATGGTTTACATCCTCCGACTAGTTCTCACACAGGGGGCACCTGGAGGGCCCTTCGAAACCTAATTTAGTGATTCTATTCGCTGTAAGAATCCTATCTTGCAATGCTGCCCATAAAAACATACCTGCTTTAGGTAGGCACACTTTGTTCGAACAAAGATTCAATGGTATATCTATATTCTCCATATTATGCTCCTTGATTATCGTGTTGTAGCCCTCCTTTACCGAATATTTGCCATTTTTGGATCCGGCCCAGATTAAAAGGTCTGTTCTAGATTTAGGGGAGATTTCTCTCTCCTTTAGTAGTGACAATAGGTTCTATTTCTCATTCCATGCTGGATCAATATCTTCTAACTTGCTCCATTTGAATGCTTCATCTCTACTGAGGTAATCTTTAAGGTATACTCCTTTCACCCTTTTGCATTCTTCCATAACTTCTGAGGAGAAACCAAGTTTGAAAAGTGGGGGGAGGCCAGCCCAAGAATCATCCCAAAAAAGAGCTTGGTCTCCCGCACCTACATCCCACGTAAGAAATTTACTAATTATATCCCTGCATTCTTTTATAAAATTCCAGACACGTGACCCTTTAACGTGAGATGATGATCTAAATATATTTATGGGGTCACCTTCAGGAATATATTTATTTAATAAAATTGTTGCCCATTTACTACTCAAATCCTTATACATTCGCCATAGAAGTTTAGCTCCAAGAGCCTGATTTTGCCACTGAAGATTTTTGATGCCCAGTCCTCCTTTTAAGATAGGTCTACATAAATTATCCCATTTTATGAGGGCAAGTTTTTTATCGTCTGAGGGGCCTTGCCAATAGAAATCTCTAAACATCTTATCTATACTCTTTTTCACGTTAGAAGGGAGGGGTAGAATCGACAAATGGTATGTAGGTATGGCTGAAAGAACCGATTTGATCATAGTAGTTCTTCCAGCCTTCGTTAACCATCTACCTTTCCAAGAAGTTTTTTTATTTTGTATTTTGGTGATTACTTGCTGCCATAATTTCAAGGATAACATACCTTTATCTAGGTCGATGCCTAAGTACTTACATGGGAATTCACCTCTTTTATAACCCATCATGTTACATATCTCTATTTCTTTTTTCGAGGTGGTGTTGATAAAGAAGATCTCAGATTTGTTGGGATTGACCCGCTGGCCAGATGCTCTCATATATAAGTTTAAAATATTTTTAAAAGTTCTGGCTTCTTTTTTGCTTGCATAACCAGGTAGGATCGTGTCATCCGCGAATTGTTGGTGTGTAATGTTTGATACATTTTCTGCTGCCTTAAGTCCCACAATTCCTCCTTCCTTTTGATTCTTGGTTATCATTCTTCCTAGCGCCTCTGCCATAATTACATAAAGGAAGGGGGATATCGGATCTCCCTGTCTAATTCCTTTGAAGATACCAAAAAAACCTTCTGGAGACTCGTTTATTAGGACAGAAATTTTAGGGGTTGAAATACAGTTAAATATCAGATTGATCCATTGTTTTGAAAATCCGAAAGCTTCCATACACTTACATAGAAATCTCCAATCTACTTTATCATAAGCTTTTTGTATGTCTACTTTAATGAGCATACTAGGATTCTTAGTTATTTGTGCAGTATGGATTATTTCCTGTGCTATGATAATACCGTCCATTATCAATCTGTTCGCTACAAAACCTGTTTGTTCTTATGATATTAATTTGGGAAGAAGCATTTTCAATCTATTTGCTCGGCATTTGGAAAGAATCTTATAAACAGTATTGCATAGGGATATAGGTCTATAGTCTGCTTGTTCCATGCTATCATTTTTCTTGGGTATTAAGGTGAAGAAAGTATTGTTTATGTTTTAGAAAAACTCTACACAATCTAATCCAGAAGCTATTGTCTTAGTGATCCTGAATTTCTGGTAGCTTCTACTGCTTGCCATACCTCCTCCCCAATGAAGTGCCAGCATTTTTGAAAAAAACTGGCTTGGAAGCCATCCGGGCCCGGGGCTTTATCTGGATGAAGTTGGAATACTACTTCTTTCACTTCTTCTAGGGTTAATTTATTATTGAGCTTTTTATTGTCTACTTCCGTGAGAAGTTTTGGTATAGTTTTCAGCATCTCGTTTTGAGCTCCCATGTCTATGGCCTCTGTGTTGTTAAGGAGGGTTTCATAGAATTGTGTGAAGGATTTTGTGATTTGTTCAGGGTTGTTAATAAAATGATCTTTATCTATTTTTAATTTAGATATTCTGTTGATACTTCTTTTAATATTTGTGGTGTTGTGAAAAAATTTGGTGTTGCTATCCCCTTCTTTTAACCACGTTTCCCTTGATTTCTGTTTCCAAAAAATCTCTTCTTTAAGGAGGATATCGTTGTACTTATTCATTAATTCTTTTTCTTTATGATAACTCTGTACATTCATTCCTTGTGAAATTATTGTATTATTAAGGTCTGCTATCTCTTTTTCTATATTCTCTTTTTCTTCAAAGATATTATTAAAATTACTCTTATTCCATTCTAGTGATTTGTCCTTGATGATTTTCAGTTTTGCTGTTAAACAATACATTCTGGATTCTTTTACTAAAATTTGGTTCCACCATTCCTCTAGGAGATTGATGAACTCTGGGTTTTGAAACCACATGAATTTGAATTTAAACAGATTCCTGGATGGTTTTGAGTCTTCTATAATGGATAGTCGTATCGAGAAGTGATCCGATCCCGCCTCGGGAAGAATTTCTGCTGCATACACCTGGTTGAAATTGATCGTGTTCGCTCTAATGAAGAACCTATCCATTTTTTCCACAATGTGACTAAATCCTTCTCTTCTATTATTCCATGTATAAAGCCCATTGTTTGTGTTAATACTAATTAAATGATTATCAATAGCCCAATTGCTAAAGTCCTTTAAGGCTTGGGATTCTGTTTTAGAGCCTCCTAATTTCTCCTCCAAGCTTAGGATTGCATTAAAGTCTCCTCCGATAAAGACAGGGGATCCTGGATTATTACTCAAAAAGATGTGTAACTCTTGTCATACTCTCCTTTTCTCTTCGTTTGGAGTGGGGCCATAAACATTGATTATGGAGAATTTTAAATTAGATTTATAGCTTTGGATATTAAGGGTCATCTAGTTAATATTCTTGTGAATAAGTGTAGCTGAAATTTTACAGGGGTCCCAAAGTGTAGCTATCCCACCGAATAGGCCTATAGAGGGTACAAATACTGATTTCCATATGCCTAGTTTCTTACTAATTTTAGCTTCCTCTAATGAACTAAGTTTAGTTTCTTGTAGTAAAATAATTTCGGATTTGAAGGTTTTAAGGTATCTTTTTATCAATCGTTGTTTGTTAGGGGCATTTAAGCCCCTAACATTCCAAGTGGTGACTTTCATTGTTGTTTGGGAAGGTACTTCCCCTTCCCTGTGTTCAGTACATCAGCTATCTTTTTTTGATTTTCAGCGTTGCCATCTAATGCTCTTAGTTCTACTACTGATTTCCTACCTCTTTTCTTTTTTAATTTATTAATGTTAGGAGTACTTAGGCTGCCTCTAGTTAAGGCTATACCCAATTCTCTGTTGTCATTAGTTATACCAAAAAGGCCCTCAATCGCATCTTTAATTAATGTTGTTTCTCCCGATTTCACATTTAAAGAAATATCCCAATTTTCGTGGCTACTTAGTTTATCTTCTATAATTGTATAGGGTTCATTTCTATCTAACAGCTCTTTACCAAAAAATTCTACTATATCTTCTCCCTTCCTTGTCGGAATTAGATCCACGAATTCTAATTCTAGAGGGATTGCGACAGCTTGTGTCACCCCTTTTTCACTGGTAGGTTCTTTGATTGACTTTACTTTTAGATTTTCTTGATCTTCTATCTCTTTACTAGTATCTTGTTGTTCCAGTTCTTTTTCTGGTGTACCTGGAGGGGCTCCATCTAAGCCTTCCTTTTTTGAGGGTAAAGGGTGAGGGGGTTGCATCTATGTCAGGACCTTTTCCTTGTGTTCTTCCTGATTATATTCCTGGATCTATTTGATTAGGAATTCTTTTTGTGCCTTTAATTCATCGAAGTCACAGATCTCTTCTAAGAGTATATCAATCAGATCATTAGTTAAAGATTCTCCTAAGAAGTTAATAATTTGACTGACTTCCTCTTCAATTTTGTTTACCCAATCCACTAATTCTACTATGTTGTCACAATCAGGTTTTTGGGTATGATGTGACTGTATCTCCGTACTTTTATCTTCGAGTAGAAGGTGGTTATTATTACAATCTTGCTTAGTCCTTACTATTTTGGTTTTCTTAGCTTGAATTTTATTGGGCTTCTAAATATTTAAGTAAATTTTATTATTTTCTGTTGGATTAGGTAATATGTCATTTTGCTTGTTAATTTGCCCCGTTTTTAATGATTCCTCTTTTTCAGCATTCTTAGGATGGATCCCATCTTTTGATACACCTATTGGTATGTTGTATGGAGTTTGGGGATCTAGGTTATGTTCTACTGTTGTTGACTTAATGGTCTGGCCTTGGTTTGATAATGGGGTATTTAAACCTATATCTATTGTAGGATGGTTGCTTACCCCTCTTTGCATCCTTATTGGATTAATTATAAAACCCCCTTTGTCCTTACATAACCTTATCTTTATTTCTTTATTAGGTTTATTCATTCTTTTATGTAGTATCTGTGGGTACACGCCTTCTTCAATAAAGTTTTCTACAATTCTAGGATTAATTATAACTGAATTTAAATTGAAGTTTAATTGGATGGGTGGGATGATTTTTTGATGAAATTCCATCTCCACTATGATAATTTTATTGATTTGATCTTTGGTTGACTCTATAGTCCTAATATATTTCCCAATTTTATTTCCTATCGTACTTATGATATCCTTGTTGGACATTTCTATAGGTAGGTTGTTTAAAGAGACAGCCTTTTCTATTTGAAAATCATTTAAACGCATTGGATTAAATAATGGCATCCATTCAAAAAAGGAAAATGGGATGTTCCTAAATTTAATATCCTTCCTATTCAATATGCTATCTTTTATATTCTTATTATTGCATTCTATCAACAGAAAATGATTCATAAGATGTGATATACTCACCTCCCTCGGCAACAGTGGTGCTAATTCCTTCACTACATTCTTGATATTTACTCTTGTACCATTCCAGATACATATCAGACCTTTTTCTATCAGGATTTTATGATGCTGTATAACAATATCATTATCTAGGATGATAGAAACAAAATGATTGTTATGATTGTTCTTACCTGGATCCTATTGTACAATACGCCTATGTGGCGGTGTGTAAGCTGCAAGCTTTGATGTTTCATGAGATGTATAATTACAAGAATCTCGATTACTATTATTATTGCTAATCATATAACCTGGTAGCCTCTCACCCCTCCTACGGCGAGGAGGACTATAAATTAGACTTTTAAGCATTGGAGTATTACTATGAATTGTGCCATTTTGATTAGAGAGCCCTCTAGAAAAGGGTGGGGTCTTTGGGAGATAAGGGTAGGGCATTGTGGCTTCAGGATGGTTCGTCTCCATCTTTCTCTACCTTGCCCTATAGCCCTTATCCCCAATAATCCCATTCCTTTTGTGGGGGGGCATATATTTACCCTTTTCTTTCAGATTAAGCAAATCCAAGGAATTCTTAAGAGTTAAATTAAAAGATTTTTGAGATACTGGATACATGTTCATCCTTTTCTTATTTTTAACCAATTGCCAGGTGAGTTCCTTCTTCTTCTTGCAGACGGAGGGTGCTTGGATAGGAAAGAATCTGCCATCCCCCTTGGCAGATAAGGGTTCCTTGGTATCATCTAATGACTTGTATCCAGATCTTCTTACCTTAGCATCCCCGTTGCATGTGTCCTGTTTCGCATATTTAGTATTTGCAAAAAAGACCATCTGTCTGTCTAGGTTATGGACTGTGAATATCTTTGTTTTGGCATCTTTACAAAGCATTGGGCTTTTCTTGTTTGTCCTCAGAACAGAACTAGATTTTTCAATATTATAGCTCTCTGTATCCTTTTTGAGCCTCTCTGCTAGAGTTGACTCTTTATTGGAAATCTCTTTTGTATCCAAGTCCTTAGTAGGGCTTATAATGTTTGCCCTAGTTTTATCCTTCATATTTTGAGGTCCCTTTTTATCATTAGGGTTTTCAATAGAACGCATTTTTGCAGCAAGTTCCTCAACTAGGAGTCGCAAAAATAGTGCATACAAATCCCAATCTATGTTTTGATCTACTAATCTTTTTTGTTTTTCTGTGAATTCTTTCAGGTGATCATAAGTAGGATGTTCCTGTATAGGCTTCTTGCACTCTTTTTTCTTATGGCCATAGAGCCAACAGTTAAAATAGTAACTAGTGAAAGCCTCTTTCTTCTTTGGAGATTCAGAAACCAATTTGGGCTTCTCGGCCCTAAGAAATGCCTTATTGCAATCAAAAGCATCCTTCGTAGGGTTCGAGTGCATGAGACCTAGGTTTATTTGCCGCTGAATGAGAGTAGACTTCCTTCTAAGATGAAAAGTTCACATTTCACACCCAATATCATCACAACTTTTATAGTGCAGACATTTACACTTACCCCTACCGAGAATTATTCAATTGTCCAGGAAACCCATAAATCTGGATGAAAATGAGAGGACACCACTCTTTCCTGCAATTCACAAACTGCTACAACTCAACCTTTGATCTTACCGCAGAAGCCTCTGAATTCTCGCTTATTTTTAATATATTATTACTAACACTAACTAATCTTTAAATTTCATATATATTATTAGTAAGATTAATTAATTGTATAATTTTATAATTACACAATGCATTTATTTATATTGTACATATAAACTTATGAACTTAGTAACTTCATTTTTTTGTTTATTTTTAATTTTTACTTTAAAGATTATAAATAAACAAAAATGAAATTACTAGAAATATGAACATTAATAAATGTTGAATATTATAAAAATTAATTAAACTCTTTTATTAAAAAAATACTTTATTTAAAAATGTGGAGGTTACAGTTATAGGTGAACTAATTACACTTATATTTAAAAAAAATTAAAAACAAAAATAAAAAACTAAAGAATTTCAAAATTGTCATTAAATTGACATTTTTGTATCTATTTCATTTTAGTCTTACTTTGATTTGTACTATTTTAGATTTGATTGCTTTAACAACAAATTTTAAATTATCTTCAAATATATTGATGATAAATTAAAATTTGTTCAATCACCAAATGACCAATATTCCAAGAACTACAAAACATTCAGAAAATAGTTAAGTCTTATTCAAGCTATATTTTGTTTATTATAAGAATAAATATATTATTTAAAAATTACTTAAAATAGATACATTTATAATATTTAATTTAATTATTAATATCACTATTATTTTAATCTAATAATGATATTATAATTTATTTAATAAAGTACTTTTGGATATTTAAAATTTTATATTTATTTATTAAAAATATAATATTTATTTTCAAATTATTTAATAAATTCATTTCATCTTTATATTTAATAAATTCATTTAATAGATAAATACGAGTCTGTACTTATTCATGTTAATTTAATATGAATCCCTTAACTGTCAATGATACATTTTATTAGTGACACTAATGCAAAATTCAAGAAGTGTCTGTGGTACATTTTATTAGTGATAGTAACAGAGTGAAAGGGATTGAAAAGCGAGAAATAAAGAGCAAATAAATAAACTAATTGACAAAATCGCAAACACAAGATTTATCTTGGTTCACCACAAATTGTGGCTACGTCCAAACTGCAGAGTATTGTATTGATTCCCAAAAGTTAATTACAAATGAGCAGGAGCAGCAAATATAAAGGCTCCAGATTATTACATAAAATGAAGAGTCTTCAGAATGAAGAGTCATAATAAAAGACATAATAAAACTTATTATAACCGTTGGCCTTCACTCCTTAACAAATTCCCACCTGAAGGACAACCATGCTGCAACTGATCACCCAATACCCTACTTAAGTGCTGACTTATCTTTTCTTCACAAGGCCAAGAGAAGTCCTTGCACAATCAAACTTCTCTTTGGTGACAACCTTGGTGAATATATCTGTCGAATTGATCTTAGTATCAATCTTAACAACTTCCAACTTTCCTTCTTCAACTGCATGACGAACAAAGTGAGCATGTGCATCAACGTGCTTAGAGTGACATTGTGAAGAGTGATTATGAACCATGAAGATAGCGTTGTGGCTGTCCCAAAACAATTTGTACTCATTTTGATGCACTTTCAAGTCACCAAACAATCGCTGAAGCCAAATCATTTCCCTTGCACCTTTGAAAAGAGCCAAGTAATCAGCCTTAGCTGAAGAAAGAGCAATGCAATGCTGCAACCTTCAAGCCCAACTGATGGCAGCTCCAGCAAACGTGAAGGTACATGAAATGGTAGACCTTCATTTGTCCAAGTCTCCGACATAATCAGAATAGGTGTAACCTTGCAGCTGAACCTGATTTCCTCCAAAGCATAATGCATAATTTGAAGTTCCTTTTAGATACCTTAGTATCCACTTAACAGCTTCCCAATGAGCTTTCTTGGGATTGCTCATGAATTTTCTCACAACTCCCACCGCATGAGCAATGTCAGGGCGAGTAGAAACCATTGCATACATGATGCTTCCAACTGCAGATTTATATAGAATTTTCTCCATGAAGTCCTTTCTTCTTGTGTTTTAGGACACAATTTAGAGCTTAAGCAGAAGTGACTAGCAAGAGGAAGAGGAGAAACTTTAGCATCAGTCATGCCAAACCTCTCAAAAATTTTATCAATATATTGTTTTTGAGATAATGTAATTTCCTTCTTCTTCCTGTCTCTTGTGATCGTCATGCCAAGAATCTTCTTGGCTGCCCCTAAGTCCTTCATGTCAAACTTTCTTGCCAATTTCTCCTTTAACTCATTAACTATTCTTTTGTTTGTGCCAGCCACTAACATGTCATCAACATAAAGAAGGAGAATGACGAATTCACCATTAGGAAGTCTCTTGAAGTAGACACATGGGTCTGATTCACATCTTGTGAAATTGTTTTAAGTCATGAAGCGATCAAATTTTATGTACCACTGTCTTGGAGCTTGTTTGAGGCCATAAAAACTCTGATTTAGCTTACAATAAAAGTGCTCTTGTCCCTTCTTGACGAATCCTTGAGGCTTCTCCATATATAGCTCTTCTTCTACATCACTGTGTAGGAATGCGGTCTTCACATCAAGCTGTTCCAACTCAAGATCCCATGCTGCTACTAATCCCAAGACTATTCAGATAGTTGTCATTTTGACAACTAGTGAGATCTCATTAAAATCTATCCCCATTTCTTGATCAAACCCCTTTACCACTAATCTAGCCTTGAAGCATTTTCTGCCTTCATCTTCTTCTTTTAACCGGTATACCCACTTGTTTCTAAGTGGTCTTCGATTTGGCGGAAGAGATACCAAGTCCCAGGTTTGATTTTTGAGTAAGGAGTCCATCTCCTCATGCATCGCTATTTTCCATTTATCACTGTTAACATCTTTGAGAGAAGCTTTAAATGTTGATGGTTCTACAAAGTTCGAAACAAGAATTGAAGGTTTTGCTTCTTCAGCGAACAATAGCTCATAATCTGAGTATTTAGCTAGCATTCTTCTCTGTCTGGTTGATCTTCTTAATTGATGTTTGACACCTTCTGTTTGATCCTGGACTAGCTCAAATGGAGAGCCAGAAGTTGTAGTTCTTGGATGTTTAATTCCTTGCCTCTCTGTATCATTCCCTCTATTATTCCCCAGATTTTGAGAATGTCCTCCAAGATTCTCTGTTCTATGTCCAAGATCCTTTGCAATCTCAGAGGATGCAAAGTTGTGGTGTCGTAGATGGTGTTGGATCTCAAACGTTGTGTCTCCCTATCCCTTGTTACTATACTGCTCCATGCCATGAGTGTTCTCTTTGGAGCCAAGAGTGAGCTCCTTGTTGGCGGAGTCGGGTGCGTGAGGAAGTGAAGGAATAGGGCTTCCAAACAAGGTGTCAACAACAAACTGTCTGTCGTGAATGTCCCTACTACTAGATGTTATTTCCCTATCGTAGCTTGGCAACAAATCTTCAAACCTATCATGTTGTGTATTAAGCCTACCATGTTGTGTATTAAGCCTATCGTGTTGTGTATTATCCCTGCCGTTAGTATTGTCTTCTTTGCGGTGAGGGGCTTCATGCCTGTTGTGGGTGTGTAGTGGCAAGGGACTGTTATTTTGATGATGGAGACTGTCGAGATGCATTTGAAGACTCCCATGAGTTTCATGAAGACTATAGTGTGTTAGTTCTCCTCTGTCGTGAGCTATTTCATAACAGTCGCGTGCTCTGTCATCCTTGTCGTGAGCACTTTCACTCCGCCATGAGTTTGCTAACTGGCATGTGAAGGCTGATGACTGTCATTAGCTGGTAGTAAATCTTCAAGGCTACCGTGTGAAGAATCATGCCTGTTTTGAATGGCTTCCCTATTTTTGTAAGTGCCTTCCCAGTTGGCGTGAGTAGGGGATGTGGGGAAATAAGTTTCGGTAGAGTCAAAGCCATGTGAACTAAGAAAATTTCCATTCATCAAGCTTTCAGATGAAGAGCTTTGTGATTACTGAGGCATTGAGGGTAGAACAGAGATTGGAGAGTTTGTTGTAGGATTAACATGTGAGTAGATGAGAGAATTTTGATTTCCATTATTCATCATGTCAAATAGGGGAATGTATTCTTTCGTAGGAGTTTCATCTTTAGAATGAGGAAATATGTTCTCATTAAATACTACATCTCTTCTTATAATTTTCTTATCGATTAAACTCCAAAGTCGGAAGCCAAACTGTTCTTCCCCATATCCAACAAATATGCAAGGCTATGATTTAGGATCCAGTTTGCTCCGCTTCTCCTTAGGGACATGTACAAAAGCCTGACAACCAAAGACTTTAAGATGAGAGTATGAAACTCTTCTTCCTTTCCATTCCTCTTTCGAAATTTCAAAGTTCAACCTTGATGAGGGACTTTGATTTATCAAATAGACCATTGTATTGCACGCTTCAGCCCAAAACTCTTTTCCCAAACCTGCATTGGAAAGCATACAATGAGCTTTCTCAAGTATTGTTGTATTAAGCCTTTTCGCTGCCCCATTTTCTTGAGGGGTGTAGGGGACAACTTTCACCCTATGAATACCATTATTTGCATAATAGTTATCAAATTCTAGCGAACAAAACTCCCCTCCATTATCTGTTTTCAAGCATTTAATCTTGTGGCCTCTTTGGTTTTCAACAAGAGCTTTGAAAACTTTAAATTTAGAAAAAACTTCTGATTTATTTTCCATCATGTATATCCAAACTTTCTTAGTACAATCATCAAGGAAGGTAACGAAATATTTAGCACCACCTAAGGAGCTTACCTCAATAGGACCAAAGACATCCAAGTGCACAAGCTCCAATAGTTTTGACTTTATGTCATGGCCATCTTTCAAAAAGCTGACCCACTTTTTCTTGCCATAGAGACAATGTTCACAAAACTCCAAGTTTACTGATTGGAGACCTAGTAGTTGATCACTCTTGAGCATTAACTTTAGGCCTTTCTTGCCCATGTGGCCTAATCTTTGATGCCAAAGTGCCGCATCGCTGCCTACAACTGTCATAGCAGCTCCCACCTCATTGATTGGTTTCACAATGTAGAGGCTACCGATCTTCTCTCCTTTCGCAATAGCCAATGAACCTTTGACTATTTTTCATGTATTTGTGAGTTCTATTTTAAATCCTTGGATATATAGTTGGCTGACTGAAATTAGATTCCTCTTTAATTGAGGAACATGTCTAACATCTTTGAGCAGCAATTTGGCTCCACCTTCTAGATGCAAGACAACATCACCTTTCCCAATGATTTTACATGCTTTGTTGTCACCCAAAAATACTTCTCCAAATTATCCTTGATAATTTTTAAAATAATCTGTACATGAAGTGGCATGGAAGGAGGCTCTGGAATCTATCACCCAAGAATCTGATCTTGAGTCGCTTGCAGAAAGAACTAGAGCAACTTCATCTGCTTCATAGGCTGTATTAGCTTCACTATTCCTCACTTTTTCTTGTGCTTTCTTGAAAGATCTGCAATTTCATTTTGAGTGGCCTAGTTTGCCACAAAACCAACACTCTCCATTTCTTCCTCTTGATTTTGATCGATTGGGTGATCTTGATTTTCTTTGGTTGTAGTTGTGATTATAATTGCCTCTATGATGGCTTCTTCCCCTTCTTTCGGTGCTGACCATGGTAAGAGCATCACCAAATGGGGTGTCTTTGTTACTTCTTCTCATATCTTCACTAAGTAAAGTAGCAACCACTTCATCATAGACTAGCTTCTTTGAGGAATTAGAAGTGCTAACAACTGTAAGTACGGGATCCCGACTATCGAGTAAAGAACATAACAAGATGATGGCTTTGGCTTTGTCATCTTGAGTCATACCAACCGAAGTTGCTTGGCATACTAAAGTATTCAAATCATTTACATGATTTGACATCGTAGTCCCTTCTTTCATTTTTCAGCTTGTAGAGTTTCTTCATAATGAAGATTTTATTCGCAGCCGATGCCGTCTCATACATGCTCTGAAGTTTGTCCCAGCCTTTTTTTGTTGTCTTTTTGTTGAAGACATTAAACAAGACATTTTTTGACAGTGAAAGAAAGATTGATGCTATTTCTTTATCATCAATTTTCTTCCAATCTTCATCCAACATCTCTGCTGGTTTACTGGATTTTCCATCTATTGTGATTGCAAAATCTTGTTTGATCAGCAAGGAACACATCTGCATTTTTCACAGGCTGAAGTTCTTGCCTATGAATTTCTCCACTTTCGAATCCTCCATCTTTCTAAAAATTCAACCCAGATTTTCAATCTGCACAACTTGTGCTCTGATACCAATTGAAAGGGATTGAAAAGCAAGAGATAAAGAAACTAATTGACAAAATTGGAAACACAAGATTTATCCTAGTTCACCACAAATTGTGGCTACGTCTAGATTGCAGAGTATTGTATTGATTCCCAAAAGTTAATTACAAATGAGCAGGAGCAACAAATATAAAGGCTCTAGATTATTACATAAATGAAGAGTTTTCAGAATGAAAAGTTATAATAAAAGACATAATAAAACTTATGATGACCGTTGGCCTTCACTCCTTAACACGGAGGGAGTGTTAACAACACTAGCTAGCCAATGCAAATATTCAGCTATTTAGCCAGTGCTGTTAAATACGGGTGACTGAGTGTTTGAGTGTTTGTTGTGGTAGGCTTTTCCTGGAGGTGATATTTGAAAGAATATCAGGAATAGGGATAACTCGGGGAGCAGGAGTTCTAGAGTCCCTTTGGAATCAAAGAATAAAGAATGGAACAATAAATAATACGGGGATCAATCACCTGGTTGCGGCTCCCTTATACTTTTCAAAGTTATGGATGCAAGCCTCTGTGGACTTCTCATTTGGGCTTTCGACCCACTATATTCGGAGCTTTGCCTCCCATAACGCAACCTTTTCTTGATCTAAGCATTCTCTTATCTCTGTTGTGTTCCATTGGGCCTCATATGTGTTGAGGACCACATCTATACAATCATCCATTACCTGCGTATCAAAATTACATGAAGGATCAAACTTCTCCATCTGCCCGTAAAAACTTACTAACAAAGAGTCCAAAATTGTATCCCTCTATACTATTCGTGTGAGAGCTTGTTGTCTGCATCAAATATGTGGCGAAGAGGGAAGCCTAGTCTTGTACCAACTGAGGGTGCTTAATCATTATCTTCCAAGCTATTTCCACAACATCTATTTTAAAACCTAGTAGCCAGAAACTGAGATCTGAGAAATCGTCACCCTCGTCTTTGAGGATGCCAATTGTAATTAGCTTGTTTCTATCCAGTCTGTAGATCTTCTTCATTTCTTCCATTTTCCTCTTGTACTTGGTGAGATCTGTATTCCATAGACTAATTTATACCAATCAACCTTCTCAATTCTCGTGGCCTCAAAGTAATAAGGAATAAACTCGAAGAGGAAGCCACTGACCGTCTCGACACGCTTGGAGATCCACTGACTCGTGATAGAAGATTTTCTCTTCATCACCCACAAAGAATCCATCTCTTCATGTGGTATAAATTTCAGGGTGGATGCGCCAGGACTTTGCGTGCAGATGAGAGAAGCTAAATCCCACAGAAAGTCCTCGTACTAGACTAACTTGCCCCTCAATTCCTATTTTGCTTTGTTTTTTTTCTCGACCCTCTTGTGCATCATGTTGCTGCATCATCAAGGTTTTCAAGCTCCCCCGACTTAGTCTGCTTCCCCAAATTAATTCAAGTGGGTGTATAGTCATCGGGGTGATTTCTGATTGGTCTTTATCTCAAGGTGCAATGGCTACCTTGACCACGATTTTTCCCTGGGCATTCTTGGTGGTGATAAAATATTTTTAGCTTTCTTCTTGATGCAAAGGGAAAGACTCACTAAACAACAACCCAAACTCTGAGACCCTATGGCCCTTCTTTCTCCTTGTACAATACCTTTGAATGGCTTTCAACCCAAAACCTTGTTCCTCAACATGTTCCTCACTAACTATATTTCCTTTTGACCCATTAAGAATGTTGGATTTGATCAAATGTTGGAAATGGTCAAATCATAGATTTGATAATCCGGTTTTTTATTTCTGGATTATGTTTATGTTTGGACCGTTTGGTTGACCCAGAATATGAGTGAGAAGATGTATTTCCTCTATTTGGTTCCACTTTTTGAAACTAGAATTGGAATTTGAGTATAATTTTTTAAATTTTTTTTTTGAATTGCTTTAATGTTTTTGAATTTAATAATTCATTTTTATTAATTTTTTTTTAATTTAATTTTATATAGAAAATTGAAGCGAAGATTAAAGGAATTTAATTCATGTCAAATAGCAAGGTAAGGTCATCGGTAGAAAAGTGAAGTTTAAATGAATTTTCACTTTATTCATGTACGTCAACAAACCTAACCTGAATGTGCTTCATGTCATTGCAACCTACATGAATGAAAATCAAAAAATAGAATCGTAGACCGTTTTAGGCAGCCAAAGTTGGAGGTAGGCAACCAAGTTACAATCATTGATCGCAACCAAAATTTGAAAAAAAAAATCAACAAAAAAATTGGAAAATAAATTCGAGAAAAAATTCAAAAAAATAAAAATCAATTTTTTTAAAAAAAAATTCGACAAAAAAATTTGAAAAATATTTCAACAAAAAATTTGATTTTTTTTCTTCGAAAAATAACAAAGTTACAAACCACCCAAACAAATAAAAAATAAATTAAATCCCTTCACACACAAATAAAAAATTAAAAAATTAAGTGGTAGACATGAAAAATTAAAAAATTTGCTTTACCCCCAATTCCAATTCCACATTTTCAAGTGGAAGATGTAAATGCTCATTTTGGGCAAATGAGCATTTACATCTTCCTATTCTATTTTCATATTGCACTCCCAAACTAAGGATTTGACGAAATCAAAAATCGTAAATGCCAATTTCAAGCTAATTCCCACAACCAAACGGGCCCCAAAGGAGTTTGACAGACTCAAAAGCTCCTATATGTCCCCAACTTTTGGACTTGAAGACAATTTCAACCTTAACCCATGGTTCTTTCCTTTCAAGCAATGCCCTTTAACTTGACCAAAGTAGGGTTTAGGCACCAGGGAAAAACAACCATGACAAAGATAGATTAACTTGTTTTCATTCACAAATGGACTATTACAATCTCTTTTCATCCTTCAAACAAGACCCAACACTTGTTTCTTACTACTTGCTACCAAATAGGCCTAATTCCTTGTAGCCCTATCCAACAAGTAAATTGGCAATAACGTGCAGACTCCAGACCAGATGACCAAAATAACCACCATTTAGGATACCCTTTTGGAAGCTCTATAACATATATCAAAACCAATTTTGGATCTCACAAGTGAATGGGCTAACCTTAACTAGTTACAGAGACCTAATAGGGCTATTAGGCCTACCTTAACAAAGGAACACCACATGGAATGCCTCCAACTCGTCAACCAAGACTTTTAACAACTTCTGATTGGTCCAACAACATAAAATCCATAATGGGTGAGTGCCCAAACCCCTTACAAACATTTCTGCAACATAATTTGTTACCAAACCTTAGTGCTTCGTTTACCACATTGAGATGTCAGACCTCAATTTTCTCCAAAACACATTGCCACCTTTTGGATTCACTCCAAAACTTATGAAACCCTAAAATACATTGGATAACCTAACATTCCCTCAAAAACTAGATTTTTTTAATTGTGGAATGTTAGGTTTTTAGACATTTCTTCACCAAAACCCTAGTTTTGAGGGTTTTAGACTAGTCAAGAGTATTTTGACTATAACTTGCACAAAATGGAATGAAAATGCACCAAATTGAAGGTAATTCGGAATACTAGAAATTCATGCACAATTCACCCTCGTGCCAATCCATACAGTTCTCTACAACACTACTGATTGCAAGAAAAATAGGAAATTTTGAATATTTTATTGAGTGACAATTGCTAAAACTTCAACAACTCCATTGCCTCAACCCAAAGTGGCTCAAGTAGACATATTTCCTCCTTAGCAATTGAATCTAGCTAATTTTTGAACTACTTGATCGTTGGATTCCAAATTTGAACTTTACCGCCCAAAATTTGTTTAACAACTCTTTTGCAATTTTCACAACTTTTGGTACATTGTCCTATTGACCCAACAATGAACCTTGTTACATCCTATATATGCCAAACATGGTCTGAGAAACTCAAAAACTTAATTCTTACACTATTCTCACCTATTTGACCAAGTTTCACCTACTAGGTCCTAATTGGCCTTATAATGATAATTTGGCTCGTTAGCCTTATAAAAATGACTTCAAAAAATTACAGTTGACATCAAAATGGTCAGATGGACCTTATTACATTCTTGATTACAAAAGTTCTTCATAGGCCCCCCTTTAGACCTTTAGGCACCCATAGGTCTAAAGGGGGGACTATGAAGAACTTTTGTAATCAAGAATGTAATAAGGTCCATTGGACCATTTTGATGTCAATTGTAATATTTTCAAGTCATTTTTATAAGGCTAATGAGCTAACTTGTCATTGTAAGACCAATTAGGACCTAGTAGGTCAAACTTGGTCAAATTGGTCAAATAGGTGAGAATAGTGTAGGAATGAAGTTTTTGAGTCTCTTAGCCCATGTTTGTCATATATATGATTTAACAAGGTTCATAGTTGGGTCAGTAGGACAAAGTGCCAAAAGTTTTGAAAATTATAAAAAGAGTTGTTAAACAACTTTTGGGTGGTAAAGTTCAAATTTGGAATCCAATGGTCAAGTAGTTCAAAAATTAGTAAATTCGATTGCTAAGGATGAAATGTGTCTATTTGAGCCTCTTTGGGTTGAGACAATGGAATTATTGAAGTTTTAGCAATTGACGCTCAATAAAATATTTAGAATTTTCCATTTTTCTTGCAATCAATAGTGTTATACAAAACTATACGGATTGGCATGAGGGTGAATTTTGCATGAATTGATAGCATTTTAAATTACCTTCAATTTGGTGGTGGTTTGGTGAATTTTCATTCCATTTTGTGCAATGGATTATAGCCAAAATACTCTTGACTAGTCTAAAACCCTCAAAACTAGGGTTTTGGTGAAGAAATGTCTAAAAACCTAACATTCCGCAATTGAAAAAATCTAGTTTTGGGGGAATGTTAGGTTGTCCAATGCATTTTAGGATTTTAGAAGTTTTGGAGAGGGCCCAAAAGGTAGCAATGTGTTTTGGAGAAAATTGAGGTCTGACATCTCAATGTGGCAAATTGAGCACTAAGGTTTAGTAACAAATTGTGTTGCTGAAATGTTTGTATGGGGTTTGGGAACTCACCCATTGTAGATTTTCTGTTGTTGGACCGATCAAAAGATGTTAGAAGTCTTAGTTGAGGATTTGATGCAGGAGCATCCTAGGTGTAAGAGCAATCTTGCATCACCCAAAAATATTTATGTTTTTGTTCAATAAGGGTTATTTTGTGCAGAGCTGCTATTTATGGAAAGTTACTATTTTTGGTAATTTTCGCATGTGCTCAGAATGATCTGATTTCTTTCTTGGAGGTTCATTTTGGTCATATAAGTCTGCCAGTAAAGTTTCATTGCCAGATCAAGTGTATATTGGAAGATATTGAAGATTTTCGGTATTGGCAGCAGGGTACAGAAACTTTGAACTCAGTTTTGAAGGCTTTAGAGGCCCCGGATGAGGTCAAAAATTTGGGTGACGGGCATTTGCATTGGTCAAGCCTGTAGAGCGCTTCGTGGCATTTCCGAAATGGGGTTATAATAGCCGATCGGGTCAACTGGTGATGACTTATGGTCTTCGAAAGTTGGGCCACCTGAAATGGCGAAAAATAATTTTCTTCAAAATTTCTGTTCGGGTTTCAAAGGTTATCTTGAGCCGACTATGATGTAATGAAATGTAAAATAAAATAATTCTAAGTTTGGTCGGCCTTATTGGCTAAAATTTTGGAACCTTCCCAGGCGGTGGAAAATTGCCTATATAAGGAAGGCTGTATTATTGTCTTAGGCAGTTCAGAATAGTTCTGGGTAATAGTTCGAGGCTTTGTCCTACAGAATATTGTAAGGGAATGCCCATGTGGCTTTGCATATTGTAATTCTGAAAGTTTGTAATTCCACATTTGTGGAGATAATAAGAAGCCAATTTTTCTGTTCTTGCATATTATTGTTGTTTCTCTTTTTCTGTTATGTGTTTGTGGTATTAAGGGGAGCACCCGTCATCAAGTGGTATCAGAGCAAGTTTTCTTGAGTGTGTAAACAGATCGCCGACTGTGAGGCAGTTTGCACCAGGACTGTGGTTAGGGTTTCAGCGTGCATCGCGAAAATGCCTCCACGAAGGGAACGTGGCGGAAGAGCTGGTGTTGTGACACCTGAGGTTAGAGAGCTGCAGAGACAAGTGCGAGCATTGCAAGAAGAGATTCGTAGAGGAATGAATCTTAATGTCAGAGACGAAAGTGAGGATGAAGCCGAAGAAGAATATCAAGAAGGAGAAGTTGAAATTGTGAACCAGGAGGAAGAAAGACTTTTTCGGGCGATTTCCAAGATTGGGAAAAGACCTAAGATTGAGGTTCCTACATTTTCTGAAAATCTTAACCTAGAGGAATTGATCGACTGGATCAATGAATGTGAGGAGTATTTTGAGTATGAAGATGTTGAGGATCCTGATAGGGTCAAATTTGCGAAGGCCAGACTGAAAGGTCATGCAAAGATCTGGTGGCAAGAAATTCAATTGGAGCGAAATAGAAGAGGGAAAGATAAAATCACAAGATGGGATCGGATGGTGGAAAAATTGAAGCGACAGTTCATTCCTATTGATTATGAGCTTGACCTACTGAAGAAAATGCAAAGTTTGAAGCAAGCGGGAAAATCTGTTCAGGAGTATACAGAGGAGTTCTATCGACTCCTCATCAGAATAGGCCATGCCGAAGCTGATAAGGAGAAAGTTGCCCGATACCTTAATGGGTTAAGGCCAAGCATTCAGGAGGAGTTGAATCTGGTTCGAATGAACAGTATTGAAGAGGCATACCAGTTTGCCCTAAAAGTAGAGGAAAAGCTGAACAAGAAGCTTGAGAGTAGACAAAACGGAAGAGGTCGCGGTGGACGATCTGGTGGATGGTCATATGGTGGCCGAAATGAAGATCCCAAAAAGAAGGATGAAGCTAGTAGCAGTCAGAATCAGAGAGGAAACAATTCCAATCGCTTCCAGGATCAGAATAATAGAGATCAAAGAGGAAGGGGAAGAGGACAAGGATCTGGAAGAGGTGGCTTCCGTGGAACATGTTTTCACTATGGAGAAGAAGGTCATAGGGCATTTGAATGTCCTCAGCGCCAAGGCAGAACGGACAGGAGAAATAAAGGCCAGGCCAGAGTTGCACATGTAGATGAAGATGCCAGATCATCAAATTCTGAAGATGCTGAAAGAGGAGAAACGTTGATTAACAGAAGAGTCCTGTTGAGTGGTGAGAATGAACCTGAGCAAAGGAGGAGCTTGTTTCGCACTAGGTGCAAGTGTGAAGGTAAATGTTGTGATGTGATTATTGATAGTGGAAGCACTGACAATTTGGTGTCAGAAGAGATGGTGACAAAGTTGAAGCTCAAGAGACAGAAACACCCACATCCATATCGGATTGCCTGGGTACAGGATGACCACAAGGTCATGGTCAATGAACAATGCCTAGTGAAGTTCAAGATCGGCGGGTACCAAGATGAGGTACTATGTGATATCATCTCTATGGATGCATGTCATATGTTATTGGGTAGACCGTGGCAGTTTGACAGATGTGCTGTACACGATGGTCGTGCGAATACCTATTCCCTGACAAAGGATGGAGTGCGACATAAGCTAAAGCCATTGAAGGAGACCAAAGAAAAGGTATGTGGTAATGCAAGAATAACATTTGTTGATTGAAGGAAAATCCTAGATGGTATGAGGCATGAGCATGTATGTTTTTCTTTAATTCCAAAAGCTGGTAAAGAGGAAGTAGAAGATGTTCCTGTAGAAGTTGCAGATTTGTTGAATGAGTTTCAGGATATTGTATCCGATAACGTGCCTGATGGATTACCACCAGTCAGGAAGATCAGTCATCAAATGGACTTGATCCCAGGAGCGAGTTTGCCGAATAAGGCAGCACACAGAATGACACCTGCAGAAAGTGAGGAGTTGAACAGACAAGTACATGAACTGTTACAGAAGGGGTTGATTCGAGAGAGTCTGAGTCCCTGTGCTGTACCAGCGGTATTAGCACCAAAGAAGAATGGAGAGTGGAGGATGTGTACAGATTCTAGGGCAATAAACAAGATCACAATCAAGTACAGGTTTCCATTGCCACGAATGGATGATATTATGGACTGTTTGAGTGGAGCTGTGTATTTTTCAAAGATAGATCTGAAAAGTGGATATCATCAGATTCGGATCAGAGAAGGAGATGAATGGAAGACCGCCTTCAAGACAAAGGAAGGACTGTATGAGTGGTTAGTCATGCCTTTTGGGCTAACCAATGCATCGAGCACTTTCATGCGGCTCATGAATGAGGTTCTGAAAGAATTTCTGGGTAAGTTTGTCATTGTTTACCTAGATGATATTTTGATCTTTAGTAAGACATTGGATGAGCATATGATGCATATTCGTACAGTATTTGAGAAGTTGAGAGAAGAGAAATTGCTGATTAATTTGAAGAAGTGCAGTTTTATGAAGAAAGAGTTAGTGTATTTGGGGTTTGTAGTTTCAGGAGAAGGTCTAAAAATGGACCCAGAGAAGGTACAGGCTATCCTTGAATGGCCTACTCCAAGGAGTGTTACTGAGGTAAGATATTTTCATGGTTTGGCTAGCTTTTACAGAAAGTTTATCAAAAAATTTTAGCAGTATTTGTGGTCCCTTGACTGAAACAATGAGAGGGGATAGAAAAGAGTTTAAGTGGACTAATGGGGCAGAAAAGAGTTTTCAATTGTTGAAATAAAAAGTTACAGAACAACCTGTTTTAGCACTTCCAGATTTTAATAAGGTGTTTCAAGTAGATTGTGATGCTAGTGGTACTGCAATAGGAGCTGTTATGAGCCAAGAAGGTAAACCTGTTGCTTATTTCAGTGAGAAGTTAAATGATGCCAAGAGGAAATATTCTGTTTATGATCAAGAATTTTATGCTATAGTTCAGGCATTAAAGAAGTGGAGACATTATCTGCTTCCTAAGGAGTTTGTTTTGTATACTGATCATCAAGCTTTGCAATATTTGAATAGTCAAGGAAAGTTGAATCAGAGGCATTTGAAATGGGTTGAGTTTTTGCAGAGTTATACATTTGTTTTGAAACACAGGAGTGGAAAGTCTAATAGGGTTGCAGATGCACTTAGCAGAAGGCAACTATTGCTGACAGAAATGCAGATTGAAGTGGTTGGGTTCAAGGAACTCAAGAATTTGTATCCAGAGGATCCTGATTTTGGTGAAGCTTGGAAAGCTTGTACAGAACCTGTTACTCTAGACAGGACGAAATGGTTGGATTTCATCATCCAGGATGATATGCTATTCAAAGGGAGTCAGTTGTGCATTCCACGAAGTTCTATGAGGGAGAATCTCATCAAGGAGAAGCATAGCAGAGGATTGGCTGGACATTTTGGTCGTGACAAAACCCTTTCTTTGGTTAGTGAAAATTATTATTGGCCACAATTGCAGCAAGATGTGAAGAAGTTTGTACAGAGTTGCAGAGTATGTCAGATGGCAAAAGGAGTGAAGCAGAATACAGGATTGTATCAGCCATTACCTGTATCAGAGAAGCCTTGGGAGGATATCAGCATGGACTTTGTTCTTGGTTTACCAATGACTCAGCAGGGACATGATTCAATTTTTGTAGTGGTTGACAGATTTTCGAAGATGGCAAATTTCATTCCCTGCAAGAAGACTAATGATGCTGTTCATGTAGCAGAATTGTTTTTCAGAGAAGTAGTGAGACTTCATGGTTTTCCAAAGACCATAGTTTCAGATCGGGACACTAAGTTTGTTGGATATTTCTGACATATGTTGTAGAAGAAGTTGAAGACAGATTTGAAGTTTAGTTCATCACATCATCCACAGACTGATGGACAGACAGAGGTGGTGAATAGGAGTTTGGGAAATTTGCTGAGATGTTTGGTTGGAGATAAGCCAACAGGATGGGATTTGATTTTACCATAGGCAGAATTTGCATACAATAATTCTGTCAACAGGAGCACTGGTAAATCACCATTCCAGATTGTATATGGAAGTAGTCCAAGAAATGCGTCTGAATTGAGGAAGATAGATAAAGGAGAAATAAGTAGTGTTGAAGTTGAGGATTTTACAGAACACTTGAAGAACATCCATGGGGAGGTGAGGAAGCATATTACCAAGATGAACGCACAGTATAAGGCTAAGGCAGATGAGAAAAGGAGGTATAAGGAATTTCAGGTTGGTGATGAAGTCATGGTTCATTTGCAGAAGGAGCGGTTTCCAGTTGGTACATATAACAAGCTGAAAATGAAGAAGTTTGGACCATGCAGGATATTGAAAAAATATGATTCAGGAAATGCATATGAGGTAGAATTGCCTACCGAACTAAATATTTCACCAGTGTTTAACATTTCAGATCTGACAGAGTATCATGAGGGAGGTGTTGAAGATGAGATCACAGCGGCACAGTGGAGTATTCCAGCAACTAGTTCAGACACTAAGGAGATTGAAGATATACTGGATAGTCATGTTGGCAGAAGCACAAGGAACAGGACATATGAAGAATATCTAGTCAAGTGGAAAGGATGACCTGTTGAAGATTCATCATGGCTAACAAAGGAGGAGGTTAACCGTCTTGGTTTTCCTCTGCACACTTGAGTTGTGACAGGGTCACTTCTCAAATTACCCCGGGTGTCTGAGGCAGGAGCATCCTGGGTGTAAGAGTAATCTTGCATCACCCAAAAATATTTATGTTTTTATTCAATAAGGGTTATTTTGTGCAGAGCTGCTATTTATGGAAAGTTACTATTTTTGGTAATTTTTCGTATGTGCTCAGAATGATCTGATTTCTTTCTTGGAGGTTCATTTTGGTCATATAAGTCTGCCAGTAAAGTTTCATTGCCAGATCAAGTGTATATTGGAAGATATTGAAGATTTTCAGTATTGGCAGCAGGGTACAGAAACTTTGAACTCAGTTTTGAAGGCTTTAGAGGCCCCAGATGAGGTCAAAAATTTGGGTGACGGGCACTTGCATTGGTCAAGCCTGTAGAGCGCTTCGTGGCATTTTCGAAATGGGGTTATAATAGCCGATCGGGTCAACTGGTGATGACTTATGGTCTTCGGAAGTTGGGCCACCTGAAATGGCAAAAAATAATTTTCTTCAAAATTTCTGTTCGGGTTTCAAAGGTTATCTTGAGCCGACTATGATGTAATGAAATGTAAAATAAAATAATTCTAAGTTTGGTCGGCCTTATTGGCTAAAATTCTGGAACCTTCCCAGGCGGTGGAAAATTGCCTATATAAGGAAGGATGTATTATTGTCTTAGGCAGTTCAGAATAGTTCTGGGTAATAGTTCGAGGCTTTGTCCTACAGAATATTGTAAGGGAATGCCCATGTGGCTTTGCATATTGTAATTCTGAAAGTTTGTAATTCCACATTTGTGGAGATAATAAGAAGCCAATTTTTCTGTTCTTGCATATTATTGTTGTTTCTCTTTTTCTGTTATGTGTTTGTGGTATTAAGGGGAGCACCCGTCATCAGGATTTGAGGCATTCCAAGTAGTGTTCCTTTGTTAAGGTAGGCCTAATAGCCCTACTAGGTCTCTATAACCAGTCAAGGTTAGTCCATTCACTTGTGAGATCCAAATTTGGTTTTGATATATGTTATAAAGATTCCAAAAGGGTATCCTGAATGGTGGTTAGTTTGGTCATATGGTCTATATTCTTCAAGTTATTTCCAATTTACTCACTTGATAGGGCTACATGGAATTAGGCCTATTTGGTAGCAAGTAGTAAGAAAACAAATGTCAAGTCCTTTTTGAAGGGTGAAAAGAGACTCTAACAGTCCATTTATGAATAAAATAAGTTAATTTATGTCTTTGTCATGGTTGGGTTGCACTGGTGCCTAAACCCTACTTTGGTCAAGTTAAAGGGCATTGCTTGAAAGTGAAGAACCTGGGGTTAAGGTTGAATTTATCTTAGAGTCCAAAAATGTGGGACATGTAAGATCTTTCAAGTCTTTCAAACTCCTTTTGTGAAGTCACATTTTTCCTAATGGGTCAGAAGGGAATTGAGTTGGTGAAGAACATGTTGAGGAACAAGGTTTTGTGTTGAAAGCCATTCAAGGGTATTGTCCAAGGAGAAAGAAGGGTCATTGGGTCTCTGAGTTTGGGTTGTTGTTTAGTGAGTCTTTCCCTCTTCATCATAGTGGTATTAGAGCCTAAAGGTCTAGGCTTGGGTTGAAAAGAAAGGTTGTGAGGAGTCAAGGTGTTGACAAGGATGGCTCTAAAGGTTCCGTTGGCAACAATGGCTAGGAGGATGCAAGCCTTAGAAGAGGAGGTGGCCAAAATAAAGGCCAAGGAGAGAAGACAAGGTGGAGAAGATGATAGTGAGACAGAGTAAGAGGAAGTAGGGGAAGAAGGAGAACCTCGAAAGCAAGAACCAGAGGTACCTGCAGATCAGAGATATCTAATTAATGCCCTAAAGTCAGTGGGCAAGGACTTTTTAGAGGCCAAGATGGAACTCCCAATGTATAGTGGAAAGATGAATTTTGAGGAAGTTATGGATTGGATAGAGACCTTAAATAACTACTTTGAATATAAAGAAGTGCCCAAGGATAGGAAAGTGAAGTTTTCCAAGACTATGTTAAAAGGAGTTTCTCTAACATGGTGGAATTACACCTAGACTGAGAGAGTGAAGAATGGGAGAAGCATGATCACCTCTTGGGATAGGATGGTGGCAGAGATAAAGTCTCAATTCATGCCTGTAGACTATGGAGTACAAGTTTATAAAAGATTGAAAAATATAAAGTTGGGAGACTTAGATGTAGCCTCATATACTAAGGAATTTCATAAATTGAGCTTGAAATCATAACATTATGAGGGTGAAAAGGAGAAAGTTTCTAGGTATCTAAATGTGTTGAAGTTCACCATTCAAGATGAGATTAGTTTGATGACACCCAAGATAGTAGATGAAATTTTTAGATATATCTAAGGGAAAAAGACAAATTTAGAAGGAAGCGTGAACAAAATGGTAGAGGTAGAAGAGGAGGAAGCTTTAGGATTAGAGGCAATTTTGGAGGAAGAAATCAAACCTAGAGGTATCATGGTGAGTCAAGCTATAATGAGAAAAGTGGGGACTCAAAAACTATAAGAGGATATGGGGGAAGGAGACTTAATGGGAGAGGGAGATTCGATGGACCAAGTAGGGGGTTCAACCCCATTCACTGGTCATTGTTACAACTACAACCAAGTGGGCCATACTACATTTAAGTGTCTTGAAAAAATATCTACCTCTCAAGGAGGAGAGAGGAGGAATCACCTGATACAAGAAGATGAAGAGATTGTCACATCACCTATAGTGAATGTTACTTCTTAAGTTGGAGAAATATTGATGCTTAGAACCTTTCTCAAGGTCTCAATCATCAAGGAGCCACCACATAGGAAATCATAATTCAAAATTAGCTACAAAGTGAAGGGTAAGGTTTGCAAGGTAATAGTAAACTCTGGTCTGTAGATAATCTTGTTTCAATAGAAGTGGTAGAGAAGTTGAATTTGGAAAGAATTTCTCACCCTAACCCTTATAAAGTCTCATGGTTGTACAAGGGGAAACAAGTGTTAGTGGGTGAAAATGAATGGGTAGAGTTTAATATAGGAGCCTACAAAGACAAGCTTTTGTGTGATATCATCCCTATGGATGCATGTCATCTTCTATTAGGGAGACCTTGGCAGTTTGATAGGAAAGCTAAACATGATGGTGAAATTATTACCTACTTAATCCTAAATGATGGGGTAACATACAATTTGACACCACTTCTAGAAGGAAACAAACCAGAACATGAAGAGCCTAGTACCATGATAATAGGAGAAAGTGAGCTCTTAGAGACACTAAAGAAGGAAGGTAGTGAAGGGTTTTCTTTGGTACTGAAGCCAAAAGATGAGACTAAAAATATTAATGAGAAGGAGATTCATAGGGAGGTAAGGAGATTCCTAGGGAGATTCTTTGCCTCCAATTAGGGATATTAGCCATCAAATAGACCTAGTGCCAGGAGCTACACTTCCTAATAAGGAAGCATATAAAATGATCCTTGCACAAAATGAGGAGATTGTGATGCAGAGGGAAGTGATATCATTCTAGCCCACACCCTGATCAATAAGGATAAATTAACCATCAACATGTGAGATACAACTTCCCACATCAAATCCTCATCCAAGGATTCACTTTCTAGGCCATTCCCATGCACCTAGAGCCTCCAACTTGCCAAATATTCGATCAAGGATTCCACACTTGTTCTAGCACCTTAGTGTTGGAAAGTTGTCTATACTAAAGTATATGACTAGATATAGCATTGTCATTATGGAAACAAAGTCATATAGTAGTTTGGAGTCAGTGCACTTGATTTAAAGATTAGAATTTGGGTAAGTGTTGAAGACTGGACAGTGTACAGAGTTCCTACAACTCAGAGCGTCAGCACACATGTGTACGGATGAATTATGATATGTACCCTAGATGTTAAGTTTGTTATACTATACTTATGCTTATTCTATGAGTGCATAAGTAGATATGCAAAGATGTGAAAGTTACAATCAGTTGAAGTTGCACAGCCAGTGTGTGCCAGTAGAGAACAGAGCTTGGAGCCGATAGTTAGCATTTTGGTTTATGATTATATTATAATGTTGTAAAGGCTATGCGCCCATTGTATTTAGGTTGCCGACATGTTTATATATGTATAATTGTAAGAACGCTTAAGCCAATTCATTTGGAAGAGTTGTTTGTAATTAGTTATAGGGCCGACCTAATTATGTATGTTGTATAAGCGCATAAATATAAGGTGCACCCATTGTATTTAGTATGGAAGTCAAGATAGAGATATAATAAGCAGAGTAGAAGTATGCGAAGATACAAGAAGATGTATTAGAGCTTTGCTAGAGGTCAAAGCATCAACGCATCAAAGGAACTGATCTGACAAGCAGTGTCATAGTACAGTTCATCCTACAAATATAGTGTATATCTGAGATCAGAAGGTTATAGCCTTCACCACTTGAGCAGTGAGCTCTTGGACAATGTGTCCTCTCCCCTAATAGGGATGATTGTAAAAGACTCCTAATAGGGTCTGAACCTTAACAAGGTCTACTATACTTAAAGCATTGTAAAGCTACTCCTAACAGGGTAAAGGATCTTTTAGCAAGGATCACAAAACACTAGTGAAAAATATTAGTGGGTATCAATTCCCACTAGGGTTTTACCTATTTGGGTTTCCCCGTAATCATATTGGTGTCACGTGTTGATTTCATGTTTCATGTTTATGTGAATGTTCATTTCATTACTTAAGCATTTAAGTTCAGCATAAAGATTAAAGTGAAAAGTTAAAATACAGTGAACACTAATTCACCCCCCCTCTCAGTGTTCCCATTCCTAACAATTGGTATCAGAGCTCTAGTCCTCAGCATAGAAGTTTAACCACTTGAGGAGGTCATGGACAAAGCAGAAATGAAACATCTGAAAAGAAATCTTGAAGCTGCTCTTGAAGATTTGGATAAGTCAGAAAGAGAATCTGAAGAACTAAAGGATAAACTCAGTGATGCTCAATTAATCATAAAAAAGCTAAGGAAAGATTTGAAAGAATGCTCTACCAGTGATCTAGTGACAATGGTTAAGAATCTCAATGAAGAAAACAAATCCTTAAAAGAAAAACTTGAAGAGGTTGATGATAAGCTGACTAATAATCAGGTAGTCTATAATGAACAAATTAAAGAGAACCTTCAGCTAAATGAAGAAATAAGGCAAGCGAACAATGAAATCTTGGAGCTAAGGAATAGCAAAGAAAGCTTGGAATCTGAATTGAAAGAAGTGAAGAATCACATTGACAAATTACACATCAGTTCTGATTTGATAGAATCTTAGTTGTATGCAAGAAGAGCCAAAGGAGACACCAGTTGTATTGAATCTTAGTTGTATGCAAGAAGAGCCAAATGCTTAATTAACTTCTAAATTTTCCTTCCTAGCTCAAAATCTCAAGAGGTTAGATGCAATTCTCAGATTTGTGGATCAATTATGAGTGAATTATCCCTTTCTTTTATAGGATTTGGCAAGGGTAGGGGGTGCAGTTGGATTTGATCAAGGTTGAGTTGGGGTTAAGTCTTTGGTTCCACCCTTTGGAGACAATTTAAATGGATTGTCCTCAAAGCTTGGGACAAGAAGACAAGATGCTCTTTTAATTTGAGTGATCGAGATTCATTTTGGCTTGATCCATGTGAGCTCTTTCCTTAAATCCTATTGGTTGAGGCTTTTTCCTCCCATGTGGTGTTAAGAGAAAATAAGACTTAATAATTTGTTTAGCCATGTGTACCCCTTGAGTGGGTTGATTTGATTTTAATTTGAACTATACAATTAATTTGATTAATTGGACATTGATTTAATTTATCATGATTTGATCAATTTAACTTAATTTATGGCTTTGATTTTTAATTAAATTGAATTAGAGCTTGATTTGAATTTTGATTGGCTAAATGCCTATTTTGGTTCAATTGCCTTGATTTCTCCTTAGTTTTGCCTCGATTAATCATATGAATGATCATGTCCACTTTTCAGTCATTACAAATGCCCCTCTTTGAATCGACATGCGAAGCGTGTCGATTCAAAGAATGTTATGATCCAACTTGATAAAAGGTCCTGGTTCCATCAATGATCGATCTTGATGTTTGATATGAGATGCAGATTCTAATGATAGGATTGATTTAGTTCTGATTGATTTGATATCTTTGATGGTCGATTTGATGATAGATTGCCTGATATAGTACTTGATTTGATTCGATTTGATGTTTGATGCCCCTTTCAATTGATTAGCAAAAAATTTCCTGATAAAATATTGCGTTCTAATTTGATGGTGGTACCCTTGATTTGATGATGTTATTGTCATTACTGATTATTCGAGTGTATACCCCTTGGAAATGAAGTGAAATTTGATAGATGTTTGGAAAAAGTTGATGGTTTAGGTCAGTTTGCGTTGATTAGGTCAATTTATAATGAATTTCAATTTCATTTCTGATAATTTGTTTACATCTATGTGATGAAAAATACCCTTGATTTGGCCGATTTGGTAAAAAATTTGGGTCCTTGGGCATTTTTTGGTAAAAGATTCCCTTTTTAGGTCAAAAGGGCCTATATAAAGGGTTAAAAAGTCATTTTCACTATTCATTTTCACTTTTTCACTCTAACTCCTCCAAGATATTTGAGATGGTGGTCTCGATTCATGAGCACAGGTTCAAGCATGGGCATCAGTTTCAGTGGCCACTGACCTACAGACCTCTAGTGAGTGCCTGATCCTCTTAGATTTCAAATTTATGCTTTAGATTTTTTTTTAAAATGAATCTTTCTTAGAAAAACCCTTTTTTTTTGTATTTTATTTATGAAATAGCGCGTGTGATAAATCCTTTAGCACGTTTGATTGTTTTTAGCGCTTTCACACATTATAGTAGCGCTTCCACGAAATGAAATAGCGCTTCCACGAAATGAAATTGCGCTTTTGCACACTTGTTCTAGGGCACAAAATGTATTTAATTTTAACTTTAGCGCGTTTGATTCTCATTGCGCTTTTGACCTTTTAAATGGTGTGTTCAAATTTTAAAATAACATTTTTTATTTGTTTTAGCGTGTATACTTCAAACAACGTGCTTTATCATTTAGATAACATTTTTAAAGATTTAAATAGTGTTTTTGCATTTTAGCCCATTTAAGCAATTAAACAACGCTTTTACCCTGGTAGGAAAATTTTTTAAATGCCTTAGTCAGTTTTCTGAATTGTTCAATGTCATCGATCAGTTGATTGGTGTATGTAATAAACCTGATATGGTAGCAAGTCATAAGATTTCAGTTTGAGTAAATCATAGTCTCAATGTTTGATCATCAATCTAAATTTAGATGATGGATGATGATGAATTTTTCGTCCTCTCTAAATAGAATCAGGAAAATTAATTATGGTTTGATATTTGTAAATCTTTGATTGACTTAGGATAATTCAAATGATAATTGATTTCAAATATAATGTAATTGAACTTTCTTTTTGCAGGCAGTGCTTAAGTCACTGGGTGTTCGTGGTTCATACCTGTTACCTTTCAGTATGATCGATGATCTGAGTGGTCAGGATTGGAGAGAGATCGACCGATGTGGATTGTCCTTCCTTCTGGTTCTACCTCAATTTCAAGTGAATCAAGGATTGATTACTACTATGGCTGAGAGGTGGCACTCAGATCATAATACATTCCATTTTCCTATGGGTGAGATGACCATCACCCCTAAGGACATGTACCAGCTTTTGCGTATTCTGACTTGAGGAGAGTTGGTATTCTATGATTAGGTCTATGATGGTGCGGCATGTCGATGGGTCTTTCAAGATCCTACTATTGGTGATGATCACATTTAGTGGTCGCAGTTCCATTCTTTTCATGTTTTGCTAGTGGTTCTGGGTGCATTGATCAGAGGGTTCCTCCTACCTGATAGACGGGGTCATGGATTTGCGGTTGGATGGGGTCCTATATATTCTGGAGGATTTGTTGGTGCATCCTTGATGGTTTGATTGGGCATCGTGTGTCTTAACGCAACTCTATCATGAGTTTCATACAGTTGTATATAGGCGCTCCTCCACTCTCTCAGTAGGAGGTATACTGCTTCAGCTTTGGACATGGGAGCATCTCCTAGTGACATGTCCTATTGCAGTGTGACACTGAGATCTAGGTTGGCCATTCACCCGAATGTATGAGGGGATGGTAGTGCAAACCCATATGGGGAAGCTAGATTGTTGGCGTCGCATGATCGACGACATGGATCAGGTTGTCTGGAGGCCTTATTTGGGTTGTGAGCCATGGCTAAAGGATGATGGTGATCTTCCATATATGTTTTGTCCTCATTGGATGATTGGTCATACCCCTTATATTATTGAGAGATTTTTATTTTAGAGGGTACTACAATAGTATGGCAAGACAAAGGGTATGCCCTAGGGCATTGCCATGTATGCTCGGGTTTAGGCCGAGAGATCACTATGGGCTCCTATTATGGATTTTAGGATAGCTCGTTAGGAGATACGAGACCTAGGTTATTTTCCATGGGCCATGAGAGAGGATGTCATTGATGTAGGGATGACAGATGATTATGCAGATTGGTTCAGTTAGAACCCATTTTCATGGTTCATAGATTCCTGATTTGGGTACCTTAGAGGGATACTTCACGAATCCTAACTCTAAAATCACCAAAGATGATGCCATTCACATACACAATATTGAACTAGTCATTGACCTACCCCTTTCCAATCCTCACTTAATTGATTGGTCTCAGCCCTATCAAGAGCCTCAGCTCCTAACTTTTCAAAATGACTATGAAATAGCGTGTTACCTAAATGCCCTTAAACCTGTAGTCTCTTCCACTAGTGAACCAACTACAAGTATGGTAGAACTAGATATCAAGTACCTCAATCACAAAATGAAAAGAAAAGAAAAAAATAATAATGGTTCTAATGGTGAAAACCACTATGTGGCGGTGTCAGAACCCAAAAATGTAAAAATAAAGGATGTATCCGAAGGTGAAAACCTCTCTGAGGTGCCTAAGGATGAGGTACTTGATAATCTTCCAAGCTATTTTCAGGACAGGTCTTCAGTACTTACTGAGCCTACACAGCTAGTTAATCTAAATACACTAGAGGCTCCACAAATTGTGCATTTGGCTCAATCATTGTCAACTCAAGAAAAGGAGGCATATACCAAGTTCCTACAAAGAAAGAAAATTAATTTTTCTTGGACTTACTCAAACATGCCATGATTGGACACTAGTCTCATTATGCATCATTTTTCCATAGCTCCAGGAATCAAACCAGTAAAATAGAAATTGAGGAAAATGCATCCTCACATAGCTCTCCTTGTCAAAATTGAATTATAGAAGCTCCTTAGTGCAGGATTTATAAGAGCCATTGATTATGCAGAATGGATATCCAGTATTGTACCAGTTTCAAAACATGACAAGTCCATTCGTGTTTACACAGACTTTAGAGATCTTAATAAGGCATGCCCAAAGGATGATTTTCTACTTCCAAACATAGACATGATAGTGGACATGACCGCAGGCTATGAGATCTATTATTTGATGGATGGCTTCTCTAGGTATAATCAAATCAAATTAGTTCCTGAAGACCAAGAGAAAATTGCATTCACTTGTGCATGGGGAACCTATTGTTGGAACGTCATGCCATTTGGATTAAAAAATGTTGGAGCTACATATCAAAGAGCTATGACTACTATTTTCCATGACATGATGCATAAGAACATGGAAGACTGTGGATGACACCTTGGCAAAATCCAAGAAAAGGGATACACACCTTGCCAATTTGGAAGTAATTCTAGATCATATGGAACAATTTCAACTCAGCTTAAATCCAAAAAAGTGTGCATTTGGAGTCACCTCTGGCAAACTCTTAGGATTTATCATTTTAGTTAAAGGGATAGAGGTGGACCTAGAAAAATTTCAAGCAATAATGGATATGCCACCTCCTAAAAACATCAGTCAAATAAGGAGTCTTCAAGGATGCCTTTAGTCTCTAAGGAGGTTTATTTCACAATTGGCTAATAGAGCTCAACCCTTTAATAAGACTTTGCATAAAGGGGTTAAATGTGTCTGGAATGAGGAATGTCAACAAAGCATGGATCAAATCAAATAGTACTTGGCTAATCCTCCAATCTTAATGCCTCCTATCCCAGGAAAACCACTTATATTATATGTCTCAACAAAAAAATCTTCCCTGGGGGCATTATTGGCTCAACTTGATGATACTAGAAAAGAAAGAGCCATCTATTACATCAGTCGAACACTTGTTTCATATGAGGTCAACTACACTAGTATTGAAAAATCTTTCCTAGCGATGGTGTTTGCTTCCCAAAAGTTGTGACATTACATGCTTGTGCATACAATACACCTCATTGAAAAAATTGATCCTCTAAAATGCTTTCTCATTAAGGCTGTTCTCACTAGTAGACTTGCTAAACGGATGATGATTCTTTTAGAATTTGACATAGAGTATGTTGAGCATAAGGCTATAAAAGGATAAGCCATTGCAGACTAATTAGCTGATTTTCCAATTCGAGATAAGGCACCAATTCAAGTTGAATTTCCAGATGAGCACATAATGTACATGACTGCAAGAACATGGAAGATGTTCTTTGATGGCTCTTTCATGCAAAATGGTTCAGGAGCAAGAGTGTTGTTTGTTTCTCCTCATGGGTACACAATTCCCAAGTCTTACAAACTATTGTTCACATGTACAAATAACATTGTTGAATATGAGGCCTTAACAAATGGATTGAAAATGGCTATAGAGTGGGGAATTATAGAGCTACACATTTATGGGGATTCACAATTGATTATCAACCAAGTTAATGAAGAATATCAAACAAAGGATGACAAACTGATACCATATAAGAAAATGGTTGATTCATTGTGATGCTACTTCACCTTTGTTACATTTCAACAAATCCCTTGAGCAACAGAGAACAAAGCAGCTGATGCTATGGCTACATTGGCTTCACTTCTTCAGCTAGAACAACATGAGTCTAGATTTGAATTCCTGGTGGAAGAGCTACGTTACCCTATTTTTGAATCCTCAGAAAGCCATGTCATTTGTACCTTGGTTATCCATGAGTCATCCCGCTATGGTACCATTTATTCATATCTCTATGATGGTACTATTCCTGAAACCTTCAATCATTATGAACGAAGAAACCTAACCTGAAATGCTTCTTGCCACACCCTTATCTCTGGTGATCTGTATAGGAGGGGTTTAGATGGGACACTTCGTAGGTGTTTAGAAAATGATGATTCCAACCAAGCGTTAGTTGACATTCATGAGGGCATTTGTGGAGGACATTCTAATGGTCTTGCTATGGCTCAAAGTTTGCTTAGGGCGGGGTACTATTGGCCTACCATGCAAATAGATGCAATAGCTTTTGCTAAATCTTGTGAAAAGTGTCAGAAACATGGAAACCTGATACATGCTCCAGGTAGGGAGCTTATTCCTTCTATTTCTCATTGGCCATTTCAGCACTAGGCCTTTGACCTTGTTGGGCAGATTCATCCCAACTCATTAGGTGGACACAAATTCATTATTACTGCTACTGATTACTTTACCAAATGGGTAGAAGCTGTCCCACTTTCTGTTACCTTAGGCAAGATAGTTTCTTTATTTATTTTGAATCATATCATCTATCGGTATGGAGTGCCTTCTGAGATAATCAATGACAATGGAGGTTAGTTTAAAAATAAGGACCTTAAACATCTCTGCAAGAAATTCAAGATAAAATAGCATTGGTCCTCCATTTACTTCCCACAAGGAAATGGACAAGAAAAGGCTTCAAATAAGACCATTCTCAAAATTCTCCATAGAATAGTTCACAAGAATGGTAGAGATTGGCATCTACAGATAAATCTGGCCTTGTGGGCCTACAGAATGAGTATTCGTACTCCAACAGGGGCTACACCTTTTGCCCTCACCTATGGTGTTGAAGCAGTGTTACCTTTAGAGGTAGAGATCCCTTCACTTAGAGTCTCTCTCAAGGGTTTAGTGACAAATGAAGACTACCACGCCATGAGGTTGCAGGAACTAGAACTTCTAGATGAAAAGCAAAAAGCATCTTTTGATCACATGAGATTTTACCAAAACTGTATGTCCAAAGCATTCAACAAAAAGGTTCGCCCTAGAAAATTTCAAGTGGGGGATCTTGTCCTACGAGAAAAACCTAAGAACCAACAAAATAGAGAACAAAAAGGGAAGTTTGAACCTAATTGGCTTGGACCATACATCATTACTACAACTTTTGGTACAAGTGCTTATTTACTATCTAATCCAGAGGGGGAACAACTCCCTGATCCTATTAATGTTTTGCACCTCAAGAAGTTCTATCCATGATGCCTATTCTATCTAGGGGCATTCTTTGTACATATTTTTATTGATCCTGAAAAAATTCCAAAAAAATTTCATATATGATGCTGAAAAAATCCTAAAAAGCATATAAAGTCCTGAAAAACATAAAAAAATGCAAAAAATTAAAAAAAGTAGCAAAATTACCTTGGTGAAAACCTGGAAACAGGCGCCTTGGTAGCAAAAATATAAAAAAAATCAAAAATCAAAAATCAAAAAAATCTCCAAGTGGTGAAAACCTAGAAACAGGCGCTACTTGAGGCCTTTTCACCCTTGTCTTTTAGCATGCTTCCTCGACACTTAGCCTTTCTCCTTCATGCCTTGACCTTGTTGCCTTGGTTTAGAATTGGTCTTTGTCTTTGTCTAGTGGGCATCATTGTGTTAGCTTTGGTCTCTAGGATGCATTGGTCTTTAGGACATTCTTGCAAATGGTGTTTTTCAACACCACCCCAAACAGTGTTTTTTAACACTACCCTAGCGTCAAGTGTTTCTCAACACTTATCTGATATCCTACCTACAGTTTAGAATGATGAAATATGTCCCACTGGTAGATGCAATACTCGAAGATTGATTCTATGACCTACACACACGCACTTAAACACTTGACTCGTTGAGACTTGTTTGACTTTATTTCTTTATGTGCTGTCTATGATGATTTCTTTGATGAGTGTTCTCTCCCTATGATAGTTTTCGATGATGCATAGCTAGAAGACTGAGGTCATGATGACATATTTTATTGCTTTTTCTACTTGTGGGTATATTTTGTTGGTTCTCACTGTCATTAGCATTTATGCTTGTTCCACTTGACATTGGGATCTACGAGGTATTATCCTTGACTATTTACGCGAGTGCATGCTTATAGCCATCTTGACCTTCTTATGTCCTAATGCCAGCATAATCTCGCCATATCAAACCTTAGGTTAATCTCACTGCACTAGTCATCTTGACCTACATGTCTTTGATGCCTAGGTGGGATTCCCACATTCTATTTGATATAGATCATATTCATATACCCATAGTCATACTAGTGTGTATTGTATGATCTTGCAACGCTACCAATAATGCTCAATGATGAATATTAGAGTCTAAAAGCTTTGTGACCTTGCAAGTCAACCACTTTTCATAGTAGCTTGCATTTTTAGGTTCATGATAGATTAGTCTTGCATCTTGCATATGGAGAGAGCTCTCCTTTCATCTTTCATGGACTTATCAGTCAACTATGCTCACCTTTCCTTTTCTCGATCATATCTTTCACTCCTTGTCTTTTTCATCACATCCTTTCCTTTTCTTTTCGGACTCGAAATCGAAATCTGAGTTCATCTTAATATTCAAAATTGCATTTCAAAATTTTCCCTTCTTCTGCACAGTTAGCTAACTGTTTGAGTCCTACCTTTGATCTTTGTTGGGGCATATTTATTTCTTCATCCCCATCTCTTTCAAACTTCTAGTCTTTCATTTCATTTCCATTCACTTCATCTCTCTGAGGTTTGACTTAAATCTTTATCCTATATCTTTCCTAGTCAAATCGGGGCATCTCTTTATTGCTTGATGGTTATCCTATTATGCTTCATCTTTGATCATGATTTTTAGTGCTTTGATCAAGTTTATCAGTTTACTGTTTCTCCTCTACCTAATTTTGATTTTGATTCCGAGGGGGCAGTATCGATCAACTTTAATCTTTGATTTAGCTTATCATTTAGCTCAGCTTGAGATTCTTATTTTGAGACTTGATTATCACTTAACAGCAATGGTGTTGATCTTGTCTTTTGATTTTTATCTTTTATTTTGAGACTTGACTATCACTTAACAGCAATGGTGTTGGTCTTGTCTTTCAGCTAGTTTATTTTTGTCTTGGCGTGTTCCCAAAATGATCACACATCTGGATTGTTTTGTGATCCCAAATCGATCTCACATTTCAATTCTTCTTTGACCACATGTGTTCCTAGAATGATCACACATTAGTCAAAAAGGGGCAAATGTATGCACCCTAAAATGGTCGCCTAGACTTTGGGCCCCCATTCAACAATTTATCAAATCCCTAAATCAATATTTTCAAAAATCAACATTTTCAACTCAATATCAATTTCCTTGATCAAATCTTATGTTATTATTTATTCGATTATTCCTTGGGCTAACCATTTTATCCTAAATTCTTTATTTATTAAAAGGAATATTTCCTCCCTTTTTATTAAATAAAAAGCCCCCACCTTTTCCTCTTATCCTAAGTTGCACAAATAAAGTACTATTCTTATTTTATAAAAAGAAGAAAAGCACTTTTTGTCTTATATGGACACAAAAGTCAACTCTTATTTTCTCATTGGAGGATATTTGTGCACATGGATTGATCCCTCTTTAAGCTCCACCCTTGATTAAATATTTTTCCTCTTAATCTCCATGGTCCATTCCTTCTCATTTCCTATAATAGAAGAGCTATCTTCCTCATTTTCATATGCATTTTTGAATACTAATGTTATGCTGCAAGTTTTCTAGCTCACTTTGGAGCTTTTGAAGATTTGGAGCATTCTTGGCTTTTTCATCTACATACTATTCTAGTTTTATTTCTTGCATTCTAGTTTCATCATGATGGCATTCATAGTATAGATTTCTTTTATGCTTTAAATTAACTCATCTAGTTTAACTAGGAAGGCTTGGTAATACTTGTACTTTCCTTTTCATAGCATAGCTTGTACTTTCATTTCCATTCTTAGCATAGCTTGCATTTCATCTCCATTTGGATTCTTGGAGATATTGGCATTCTTGCCCTTGTCTTCATTTGAATCTCTCATTGTGTGGTTGAATAACAAGGTCATTAGCTTAATAGCTCTAGCTGAGAGAAAACTTCAAATAATCTTGCAACTCCATGCATAGAGAGCTCTAGGTCACTTTCTAAGATTTCCTCATCATGGATTCCCTTAGATATAATGACTTAGAGAAGTGAACCATTTGAGTGTGTACATATATCAATGACAAAATAATACTGATTTAATCATCTTGCATATCTAATCAACAACTCCTTAGTAATCTTGAATTATAGATTCTCCATTCAGGTTCTAAATCAGTTGTAGTTCATCAATCTCTCCCTTTGGCATTGATGGCAACTCAAGTAATATGAAATGTACCATACACATATCAAACATGTATTCTACAACTTTGTGATCAAATGTTGTACAAGCTCTCCTTAGCTTAATATGTTTAATCACTACGTTACTCAACAGCATTAAAAAATACAACTTTGTCATTCTGTAGATATAATCTTTTCATTTCTCAGGTTCCTTTTAGATTATCTCTCCCTTAGATAGTTCTCATTAGTGCATATCTCCCCTTTTCCTTTTCATATTATTTATCTCTCCCTTTGACAACAATGTCAAAGAAACAAATAAATAATCAACTCTTGCAGTAGCTAAGTAACTCTTTGTTGTCCATTACTTCCTCTGTATCTTAGTATACTGATATCCCAATCCGTTTCAGTTCTTCAAACTTAATCACAACCTTGAACAATATCCAAAGTGTGAACTATGTTGCATCAACATGAATGATCTTCTGATAAGATTGGGTTGATGCAACATCCAGATCACATTAGTGACCGATAGACAGGGGACAGACCCCAAGTCTAGTCCTCAAATATTCAAATGTGTCCTTTGGTAGAGGCTTTGTAAAAATGTCTGCAAGTTGTTCTTTAGATGTAACAAATTCTAACTTTGCTTTCTTTTCTTGCACTTTTTCTCTTAAGTAATGATACTTAATTGATATATGCTTTTACTTAGAGTGCATCACTGGATTCTTTGAAATATTAATTGCACTTGTGTTGTCACAGTACATAATCACCGAGTCAGTGATTACCTCATTCAATCCTTCCAACACTTGCTTGATATATGCAATGTTTGAGAAATTAGTAGCAGCAACAACATATTCTACTTCAGTTGTAGACTGAGAAATACAAGCTTGCTTTTTACTTGTCCAAGTTACAAGTCTTTCACCAAAGAAAAATGCTCCTCTGGTGGTACTTTTTCTGTCATCCACATTTCCAGCCCAATCAACATCGGTATAAACCTTCAGCTCAAACTTTCCTTTCTTAGGATACCATAATCCATAATCCTTTGCCTTTTTTAGATATCTTAAGATCCTTTTAGTATCAATCATGTGTGATTCTCTAGGATTAGCAGAATATCTAGCAACAATTCCCATAGCATGTGCTATATCTGGTCTATTGTGAACTACATACATTAGCTTACCAATCATGGATCGGTAAAGTGTCTAGTTTACCTCTGTAGTTTCATCTTCCTTTGTCAACTTACTTCCAGTAGCCATCAGTGTTCCCACAGGTTTAGCATTTTCCATGCCAAATGTCTTTAAGACTTCCTTTATGTACTTGGATTGTGTGATGAATATCCCATCACTCTGTTGAATCACTTGTAATCCAAGAAAGAATTTAATGTCACTGAACATAGACATTTCAAACTCATTCCTCATGTCATCAGCAAAAGATTTACATATATGATCTTGTCATCCAAAAATAATATCATCAACAAAAATTTCAGCAATAAGAATAGTGTCATCAGTATCACCTTTCATGTATAGATTGTTGTTCTCACTAGTTCTTACAAATCCAATACTTAACAAGTAAGTATGCAGCCTTTCATACCATGCTCTCAGTGCTTGCTTCAAACCATACAAAGCTTTGTCTAATCTACATACTATGTCTCTGTTGTCTGGATCAATGAATCCTTCAGGTTGTTCTATGTAGACCTCTTCTTCAAATATACCATTCAAAAATGCTGACTTTACATCCATTTGATAAACCTTAAATTTCTTATGTGCAACATATGCAAGTAGCATTCTAACTCCTTCCAATCTAGCAATAGGTGTAAATGTCTCACCATAGTCAATGCCTTCTTCCGGTGCATATCCCTTGCATACCAATCTTGCTTTATTTCTTGTTACTTCACAATTTTCATTCAGTTTATTTTTGAATATCCATTTAGTATCGATAACATTCTTATCCTTAGGTCGGGGTACTAAGGACCAAGTTTTGTTTTTCTCTATTTATTCTATTTCCTCTTTCATTGCATTAACCCATTCTTCATTCTCTAATGCAACTTTCACATTTTTTGGTTCAAATTCACATACTAGACATGTACCTTATCTTACTTTGCTCCTTGTCTGCATTCTAGCTTGTCTGTTTCCAATAATTTGTGTCTTAGGATGATGTCTTTTGACAAAACTAGCCAGTACTCAGTTTATTCTTTCTTGTTCATCCTGTTCAGGTTGGTAGCACCATCTTGTTTATTGGTTTCCCTTTCCTGTTCCTTAGGGTTATTTTCCTGTTGACCGGTTATCACAGGTTGCAACTTTGGTAGATAGTCAGGAAGTTCAATGTAAGTGAATCTACCATAGTCTTCTGGTTCCTTTCTTTCCTCTATGTACTTGTCATCAAACTCATCAACACAAACATTACTACTTTCAATTATCTTATTTATAACCTTATTCAGACATTTGTATGCTTTACTCTTAGTAGAATATCCTAAGAAAATTCCCTCATCACCTTTGGAATCAAATTTCCCATTTCTCTCATCTTTCAGAATAAAACATTTGCTTCCAAAAATTTTGAAATAACTTACAGTAGGTTTGTGTCCAAACCATAGCTCATAAGGTGTCTGGTTGGTGTCCTTCTTCAATTGTACTCGGTTAAGCACATATACAGCTGTGTTGACAGCTTCTCTCCAATATGTCTGAGCAATGTTCTTTTGTATCATCAGTGTTTTAGCACAATCAATGATTGACCTGTTCCTTCTTTCAGCAATCCCATTCTGTTGAGGTGTCCTCGGTGCAAAGACATGTCTCTTAATACCATGCTCATTACAAAAATTAGTAAATTCATCAAAGATAAATTCACCTCCTCTATCAGATCTTAAACATTTTAATTATTTTCTAGTCTCTTTTTCTACCTTTTCCTTATACCACTTAAACATCTTAAAAGCTTTAGATTTATCTTTCAGGAACATAACAGTCAGCAGTCTAGTTTAGTCATCAACAAAAAGAATAAAGTATCTATCACCATAATAACTCTGAGTTCTCAAAGGACCACATAGGTCGGTATGAACCAACTCAAGTATCTTCTTTGTTGAGTAGTCTTTTCTCTTAAAACTAAACTTAGTCATCTTACCTTTCTGACATTCATGGCGCATAGCATGATCCAATTTTGACAAGTTAGGAAACCCTCTAACTCTTTTCTTCTTACTAATATTGATCATGTTATCAAAATTCACATGACATAACCTCTTATGCCACAACCATGCATCTTCATCTTTCATTAATAAACAAGAAGACTGATCAATATCAAGATAAAATAGATTACCTCTGAACTGTGTACCGCTTCCGACAATTCTTCCTTCATTATCATAGATTCTTACCTTTCTGCTCTCAAAAGAAAGTCGGTGGCCTGAGTTATTCAGTTGTGCCACACTTAAAAAATTATAGTTCAGTCCATCTACCCAATATGCATTTTCACATTTTATTCTATCATTGATCATTAGTGAACCTTTATCTCTTACCATACAAGGTGCATCATTTCCCATCCTTACAGATCCTCCATCATATTCATCAAGTAGATCAAATTTCTCTATATCACCAGTCATATGATGTGTACAACCACTGTCTATGATCCATGTATCATTTTTGCTTACTTTAGAGATCAGTGTTGTTTCTCCATGTTTCTCTTCTTCCTCTGAATCATCTTTCATAGCAACAAATATTGCTTCTACATCATCATCAGTGTCAGATTTAGATTCAAATTCTTCGGCTATGTAACATACCTTTTTCCCTTTGTCATAGCTATCTCAGTTATCTCTGTTGTTGTGTCGGTAGCCTCTATTGACTCTTCTCCCATAGCTTCCTTTTGATTAGTCTTTGGATCTATCATCATCTTTCTTGTTCGGACATCTAGCAGCAATGTGGCCAACTTCTTTATAGTTAAAACAAGCTAAAGGTAACTTGCCTCTATATCTTCCCTTACCTTTGGGCAATCTTCTAGCCATAAGAGCTTCAAGCTCATCAAGTTCATCATCGGTATTACTATCACTATCATTATTCTTATCATTCCTGCTACTAGACTTACCAATCTTCAAAGAAGACATGAAAGTGGATTCAATAGAAGGTACAACACTGTTGTCAAAGTTATTTAATTCAAAAGTTGTAACTTATCGATCAATGTGTCAAGAGTGAGGTTCGATGTAGCTCTTGTTTCATGAATTGCAAAGATCTTGATTGCATAAACTGGCAGCAAAGTTTTGAGAATCTTACTTATCACTATTTCATCATCAATAACTCCATCAGATGCTCTAATAGCATGTACTACCTCTTTCAGTCTATTTGTGTATTGCACAATGTTCTCACCTTCTTTCATCTTCATATCATCAAATCTACCTCTTAGACTTTCAGCTTGAGCTCTCTTAACATTCAAATCTCCACTGTATATTAGAGTCAGTTTATCCCACATCTTCTTAGCAATAGCACAACCCTTGATGTCTTCAAATTCAGCATCGGTACAAGTAGCAGCAAGTTCCATCATAGTAATATTGTGTTCATGTTTGTCCTTTAGTTGATCAAGAGTTAAAGGACCAGGGGTTGGTTTAATGTAGCTATTCTCCATCAGTTCTAGTGCAGAATTCCCAATTCCAAATATGTACAGCTTCATCTGGCTTTGCCATACTGCAAAGTTATCTTTGTTCAACTTTGGCACTTCCCTCTTATACATCTTGAGACCTTTGTGTTGGAGTCCTTAAAACTCTATTCTAAGCGACCACAGCTCTGATACCAATTGTTAGAATAACTAGGAGGGGGTGAATCAATTATCCAATGTCCCAATTCAAAATGTATAATCCAAAAAAAGTTCTTCAACTTCTGCTACTCGGTAAACATAAAATACTTTCACTGTTTGTGTTATTATTGATTGTCAGTCTAAAAATTATAGTAGTTACCGATCAAATCTAACATGTAATATGCAAAGTATGATAACAAAAAAATATCACAATCAACACATAACACAAGAGATTTAATATGGAAACCCTGTGAAGGGAAAAACCACCTGGGACCGACAACCCAAAATTGTTCACTCTTCTAAAGTGAGGTCGGTGAAGACCCAACCTTGTTAAAGGTTACAAACACACTGTTAGGTGTGACCTTGTTAGAGGATTTTAGACTAGAAGTTATCATCCAACCAGCAGTCACTCCGGGGTTGACAGGATAACAATGTTCACTCTATGAATGAAACATCAAAATACTTTCATAGTCCACTCGGTTAAGATATTTGGCTATGTACAATGGTTAAATATGTAGCAGTAGATGATCTGTCATGAAACAACTTCAATTGCAGTTTACAGATCAATGTTCAGCTCATTCAAATATTTCTGATCAATATATCACTTTAGATTCAATACCATATCAACTTACTATTCGTCGGTAATTACTCTCTGTAGCTCGATTCTTATTAACCAATATGATCAGAATGCATGAAAACTCCTTCAGGCAATAATTATGCAATATCTTCTTCCTCCACCATAAGTTTCATAATGAAACCAATGTTTCTTATATAGACGAGTAAATCATTTTCTTTTCCTCCATCAAATTTTTGCGCTTAATCATATTCATAGATTTTGTTGCTTTAAGCTTCCTTGACTGATGTGTCAGTAACACGTTTCAATCTGCTCCATTAGATCCTTTTCAATTTATGTTAGTCGTTGATCTTCATAACAAACCTTATCTGTTACCTTGATTTCATACACTTTACAGCTCATCACTTTATTGGCTAAACTAATCATTTAATTCCTTTCTATTTTTCTTGGTTAACAAAGAAATACATTGGTGAACACAACATTCCATCGGTGTATACTGAAATGCTATATTTACTAACAATACTGCTTTGTGTCTTTCAGCTCTATTCTTCATCATAGATGAATGCAACATAATAAAGTCAATTTCATAAAGTCATAGACTCATCAACAAGTTACTCAGTGTATTCCTTATCCTCATCTAACATATACATCTTCCTCATGTAGATATTTCTCTTCTTCATCTCTTTCTCCTTTCTTCAGATGTGTCGGTATAGTAACTTACAAGATAAGTATTGTCAAGCTAGTTGACATCAATGACAACATAATACTGATTTAATCATCTTGCATATCTAATCAACAACTCCTTAGTAATCTTGAATTACAGATTCTCCATTCAGGTTCTAAATTAGTTGTAGTTCATCAATTTCATTGAAATTTTGACTCACCATGGTTGTCATTTCGACTCACTATCGTCAAAAGTCTTGTTGGTACTCTCAAATTTGGCTCAAATTTGGAGTGACCGATTGAAAGTTTTCTCTAAGACAAAATGAGTATTCTTAAAATTTTTGTGAGAAGGCACATTTTGAGCATGTAAAGGGAAGCTAGCATGTGATGGAGGAATTTTTTAAAGAAGGGAGGATGCTAGACCATTGCTCAGAAAAGATGAATCAATGGATTTTGCAAACATGGATTTGCAGAAAAGAAAAACATAGTCATATTGTGGGAGGCATAATTTTTTATTGAGCCATTGGATCGATCTCATTTTCAGCTATGTTGTCACAAATGTAGTTATCTAAATTCTCACCAGAGTGATTTTCTAAATTCATCTTGGTTCATGAGATACAGTTGTCTGAGTGTAGCACTGTCAAAACTGCCCATAAACTGTTAAAGCAATTATCCCACATTGCTCCCAATTTTGAAATTTGAAATGTTTATATGGAATGCTCCAAACATATGAAATAAATCAAAGTGATAGAAGCTATGCTTGCCCAGTGTTGTGCATCCACCTCGGTTTCCATGCTAGTGGGCCCAAAATAAATTTTGCAGAAAGGGACACTTGTCAAGAGATCTCCAAGTCTCCAAATGATTATGAGACTTAGAGACTTAGTCTCCAAGTCTCTAGATGAGGTTAGTCTCCAAGTCTCCAAATGATTATGAAACTTAGAGACTTAGTCTCCAAGTCTCTAGATGAGGTTAGTCTCCAAGTCTCCAAATGATTATGAGACTTAGAGACTTAGTCTCCAAGTCTCTAGATGAGGTTAGTCTCCAAGTCTCCAAATGGTTTAGAGACTTAGAGACTTAGTCTCCAAGTCTCTAGATAAAGAAGTCTCACAAAGGAAAGAATTTATTTAGAGACTTGGAGACTTAGTCTCCAAGTCTCCAAATGATTATGAGACTTAGAGACTTAGTCTCTGAGTCTCTAGATGTTCATTCAGAGACCTAGAGACTAAAAGGAATTCTCTAAGTCTCTAAAAGAAACCATGGTTAAGGAAATGCTTCAGAGACTTATAGATTAATGTAGTCTCCAGATCTCCAGATGGACTGGGGTTAAAAGTGAGTTTGTCTGAGCATCCAATGAGATGGTGACAAGTGGCAAGTTTTGGTGGCATGTGTAGATTTTAAAAGTTTTAAAAGATTTAAAAATCATAAAGATCAAACATTAGAGAAATTTTGAAATTTTTCATGACAGAGCTGCTCACAGGAAAATGTCTGAGAAATCCATTTTTTGTCCAAATATGGCAGTATAATATGTTTTCAAAAACATCAAAAGATGATGGATGCAATGATGACAGTTAGAATCAAATTAGATCAAGTTGCTGAGAGAAGTAAAGGCTTTTAAATCTATGATTAGATTTTGGGGAGACTTTTTTTTCCAAAATTGATTGATTTTGCAAATCCGACAGAGGAATGAATCATATTTTCAGTAGATGAAAGGATAAGAGGATATAGGGGATTAAATCATATTTCAGGGAGGAGTAAAGGACAAAAAAATTAGATTTCTAGTAGATGAGAAGATTTTATGCAAAAAAGGAAAAAGTAGATCAGATTTTGGAGGTGCCCGAGAAGATCATATTTTTAGAGAAGCAAGAAGACAAATGAGATCAGATTGTAGAGTGGATAGGTGTTGATGAAGTATTGATTTTAGGGTTTCTTCTTCTTCTTTTTATTCTCTTCTCTTCTTAGTGTAAAGGGTTCTTGGTTCTTGTTCCTTTTTTGGGTTTTAGTTCCTGTGGTTGCTCTGTTGTGAGCAGACCCCTAAATGGTGAATATTGAATATCTTGCTATAGAGAAAATTTCCCAGTCTTGTGTCTAAATTCCATAAATTTCAAAGCTTTGTATGTAATAGATAGACTTATTCTCAATGGAATACACTGCAATTTCTATCTTACCTTGTTACTGTCTCTTTGCTCTGTGTTCTGCTCTTGTATGTTTTAATTTGTGAGGCATTTGAAAATATACTAGCTACCAGGTAGTCTGTCTAATTATTTGTGAGTTTCTCTCAATGAGAGGATTAAATTTCATAAATAGTTTCAGAGAGTAGACATATGTGTTAGGATTTGATGATAACACCATAAGATTGACATGATAGTTTGTAAGGCATCCTACTGTGTTTCTTTGAAATCTTCTTGTGCATTTATATTCAAACTCTTTTGCCCAATGGAATAGGCATTGGTTGGATATTTGTTATACAGTCATCTTTCTGTCATCAAGCACAAAATAATCATTATCAGTTCTTTTATATTTTTTTTAAGTTCATACATATTGTGAAAGGACTGTATCTTGGTGATATAGTTCAGATTGTTGATTCCTTGGAGAGAGAATCAGAGGTTAACCTTCCTTGAGTTGTACTCATAAAAAGAAGAAGGATTCATATCCTTATGCCATTGTTCATGTTGTTACATTAGTAGTTTCATTTGTCATATTCTATAATAGGTTGTTCTCAGCTATTTACAGAATCATCTTTCATTGAAGTACATTTGAGTAACACAATAGCATGATAGTGAAGACCTAATCCACTAATCAAAAGCTTACTTGAAATATAGTAACCTATTCATAGGCAATACCCACCTAAGTCCTGTGGAGCTCAAAGAAGAAGGGGGATCTTATCCAATCCTCATCAATTAGGCTTTTCTTGCAAACTTGGAGCCCCTTTTAACTGAGAATCAAGCCCATACCTTTTCCAAGTTTGATCCTACAAGAAAAATCCTTAAGAAGTTTGACCTAGTTTTGTCTAAAAATTGACCATTCTATGTCGAAATGTGGCATCATGGGTTTGGTATCCTAGTCGAAGCCGCCAAATATTTTAACGAATATTGGTCTAAAGTGCAACAACATTTGGTCAAAATATGACCATCATGAGTTTGGCATCCTGGTCAGAGCTACCAAATATTTTGACCAATATTGGTCTAAAGTACAATGAACTGTGGTCAAAATATGACCGTCTTAAGTTTGGCATCCTGGTCGGAGCGGCCAAATATTTCAACCAATATTAATCTAAATTATGACTAGCTATGGTCGAATGATCGACCAATATATCGACACTTTCTAATGTTATTTTCAACCAAGATTGGCCTCATTTTCAACCAAGATTGGCATCGAACATTCTACGATTAAAGAGATATGTTGATATTTCAATGACAAAAATAGCAACCAAACAGTTGGTCGAGTATTCGACCCATTTGGGTAGAAACTTCAACCAATACTTTGTCGAAAAAAGGTGCAAAATGTACTAGTGTAGTTACTAAGTTTGTTGATTGGTACGTGATTTGTTAAGCTCATATTGAAACTTGTACTTTTTTTAAGATTTTGTTCAATGCATGTCATAGTAAAAAGATTGTTTTATTTAAAATTATTGATGAAGAGATAGTATTTGGATTTTTCATGTTTTCTAATTTCTAGGATTTTTGGGAAATTATTTGATTTTAATGATTTTTTCTAGATCTTTTTAAAAAATAGATTTTTTTAGGATCTTTTATGATTTTTTAATCTATTTTTCAAGGCCTTTTACAATTTTTTATATGTTTCCAAAAAATCATAAAAATCATCCCATCTACAATTTCCATGTCCTTTATCACTTATGTCACACAAACAACCAATCCTTTAAAAAAAATAAAGAAATAAAGTGCCCCTTTTTCTTAATAAGATTCATCCAAGAACACAAAAATATTAAAACAAGTATGTATATGTGTTGTAGGATATGAAGGAAATGGTTACACTAATGGCATGGTCTGAATTAGATAGGTATTGATGGTGTTCCCAACTAATGCTAGAGGTGAATTTAAGGATTAGCCTTCACCTATGGTTAACTTCTTGAGATCAATGGCCAAACTTTTTGAGAATTCATTAGAAATAAGGAATCTCCTTTTTAGGCTCTACAAAATCCAAGTAGGTCAACCTATGTAATATTGATGGATATTACAACAAAAGACAATAAATATTACTACTAATAGATTCTTAATCTACAAATCAAAACATGTGATTGATATACCTAAAAATTGACTCTATTCTTATATTCATTTTATCATTATGTCCAGTGCCTTAAAATCCATTGAGATTGAATCATATGCTTAATGAACCATGATTAGAGTTACATTTATAACCTTGAATATTCAAGCATTAGTTAAAAGTTCCAAATAGTTGCACTACATATCATAATTCAAATAAATCACTTCACTTCTTATGTAAGTGTTGCAGCCCATAGTAATTATTTTAATTCCATCCTTGAAAGAAAACTAAATTGTGCATTACACATTCATGAGAAAATCATAAAGATGAATTTATCTATCATGAATAGAATAATTCATACAATTAAGAAAGAATATTGCAGGAGAAAACACATGGTGAGACTTTCCTTAATTCTATCAAATGTACAATATACAATCCATTATACATATGAAACCATGAAAATTCCTACAAGATAATGTGTATTCATTATTGCCCACCCAATACAAAACTAAGAAAATTTTAGAACCGTTTGTCAATCAACCATGAATTCCCTTTATAGAAATAGGGATCCATAAAAAAAGCTACCAATTGATGACACTTGTTAAAAAATTATTACATCTCATAGAATATGTGTAAAGGCATCTTTTCAAAACCATAATAGAAAGGAATAATTTCTACTCTATACATAAATATCCTACAAAGAAAACAATGTTGAACTATGCTAAAGGATGCATGCAGAATTGAAGATTAGTAGAGTTGGTGAGTTAAAACTTATACTAACACTAAAAAAACAAGAAAAAATGTGATGAAGGGTGCTCCCCTTAATACCACAAACACATAATAGAAACAGAGAAACAACAACAATATGCAAGAACAAAAAATGGGCTTCTTATTATCTCCACAAATGTGGAATTACAAACTTTCAGAATTACAATATGCAAAGCCACATGAGCATTCCCTTACAATATTCTGTAGGACAAAGCCTCGAATCAATACCCAGATCTACTACTCGGAACTATCCCAAACTGCCTGTATGCAAATTAGATGTCTAACAACTAGAAATGATAAATTAACTATTAAAGCCAATGAATCTATCTAAATGAAAACACAATGAAGAATGCAAAGTAACTATGAAATGATGAAACTAATTTAATTACCTTCACCTACCATGCAACTTGTCTCCATTTTCCTCCTAGCTTTGATTTCTTGAAGATGTTGAGCTCTCAGATTTCCAAAATGAAGCCTTCTCCCAAGATGCTACCAAAGTGTGGAGATTGAATGAAATTGAGTGCACAATAGCTTATGCAAACTAATGGATGGAATGCAAATGAAATGGTGATTGCTATGGAATGCTTGATTGCTTGAATGCTTGGATGCTTGATTGCTTGATTGCTTGATTGCTTGAATGCTTGTTATCAAAAATACCTATTATCTCTCAAATGAGAAATGAGGCTCCTTTTATAGAGTTTTGGAGGATCTAGGCCTAGGTGGCACAATCCTATGGTTGAGAATGAAAGGTGGAAGATCCTAGGGCTAGGATTGACTTGGTTGAAGGAGTTGAGAGAAAGGGGGATGTAGTTGGAATGTGAGAGGAAGAATAGGGATGATGTTCCTCTCACATTGACATGGAGGAGAAGAAGGTGGAAGGGAAAGACACATGTCAAGTGTCTCACAAAGACCAAAGAGAGAAAGAGGGAGAGACCTTTTCCTCATGAGGACTCTTTGCACAAGTGTCCTATGAGTCACCCTTGACCCTTAGAGGTGGCTTGAGAAGCCCCTTAGGAATAGGGAATGTCTCTTGAATTGGTTTAAGAGAGGACATGTGGTTATGAGACCAAGTCCTATGAGGCCACATAGCCCTTAAGAATAGGACATGTGTGGGTGAGGATAATTATCAATAAATAATTAATAATAATTATTTATTTTAGCCAAAGCTATGTGTCGGGTGACTAGGTAGGTGAGGTGAACTAGGAAACTTAGTCATATTTAGGTGATTGTGTATTTAATTAAATCACTTTAATAAGACTAATTAGAAGACTTAGGATAGAAGAATAGACTATAGTGAATTCACTAAATAAATTAAATAATTTATTTAATAAATAGAGGAATAATTATTAATTAAATAATAAATATTTAATTAATTTATCAAGTCAATAGTAATTAAATAATAAATATTTAATTAATTAATTAAGCCATTTTTAGGTGTATACATTTTGCCCCTCTTTGAAATAATGTGTGTATCACATTGTTTCAAAGAAAATTTCAAGCATTTTGCCCCTGCCCCAAACAATGTCTAAAATGACGTAAGTATGCCCCCTCGAGAGATTGATTAATTAATTTGTGGTTGATGATTTTTTTATTTTTATTTTTATTTTTTAGGTATTTCGATTAATCAATCTCACAAAAGAGACAAATGAAAAGGTGGGTGAAAATGGGGGGAAATGGAAGAAAAATGAGAGATAGGGTCCACACACCAAGCACATAGGGTCCACAGGCTATAAATAGGGCTTAGGGGTCCACAATAGGCTCATTGTGCACACTTGTCATTGGGAGATTAGAGTGCGTGAGAGAGAAGAGCATAGCCACCATGATGTCATTCCCGTTGTCAGATCACCACTTCGAGAGAGTCAGATGCTTCCAGCGACCACCTGATTCTGGTGAACCGGCAGGTGACTCGATCCTCCTTGGTAATTTCACGATTTGATGCATGTTAGAGTAGAATTGTAGCATGTTTAGGATAGATTGAATGATAGAATTAGGTTAGGAATTTTTTTGTTTTGAGGCGTGGAATGAATGCGTAGTTTCAGTGCACCAATGCACAGAAAGTAGGAACGTTTGCGTAGAAAAATACAACATTCTACGCATACGTGTAGGGAAACTGTGCATTATTACTAGAGGAATGTTAGAGTGGCACAAGTGTGAAATAAAAATGCGCATTTGAAAAATTGGCACATTTGTGCATATTTATGGCACAAATGTTCAATAAAATGGTGCTTTTGTCAAAACCTGCGCATTGGTTCAGAATTATTGGGCAAATGTGAAGAAAACTTGCGCATAGGTGAAAACCTACACAAATGTTAAAGAATGCTATGCATACACATTTCAATATTGCACATGTGTTTGAAGTGATAGAATGTGGGAAAACTAGATAGTCAATTAGGTCAAACTTGATGTCGATAAGCCGATTAGATCCGTCGGTGATTGATTTTGATTGATTTGATCAAGATAGGCAACATTGTAGCATGTTTGCTAGTTAACCAGTCTTGAACATAGATAATTGATAGAATCATCTATTGAAACATGTGATAAGAACATGTTTATATTTGATATGATAGGATAGATAGATTGATAGATCAGTTTATCAAAATCTGATAGGTTGATTGTTGTTGACTTAAATAGGAGGATATTACAGATAGTCTGATGTCACGAGAGAGATACCCTGTGACTCAAAATCTAAGACCAACATTGTTAGAGACAGATAGACTGTTGATTGGAGCATCCAGATTATATTATATGATTTACACACTTGAGATTCGGGTGAATCTGAGTATGATGACAGCATTAGTAGAGCGATGGCACTCGGAGATGAGTACCTTCCATCTTCCAACAGGGGAGATGACAGTTACATTAGAGGATGTATATCGCATCCTCTGTCTTCCCATCACAGGTGAGCTGGTACAGTATGATCGGCACGGTGGAGTTACTGAGTGCAAAGCCATCTTCGGTGATGATGATATAAAGGATGGAGAGATCAGCTAGGAGCATATGGTTGAATTGTATGATCCTTTGCTAGTAGTGCTAGTAGGAGCAATTGGGGGATTTGTATGCCCTAATCATAGATCACATGGATTTGTAGTTGGAGGGGACCCGATATGCTTGGGGGTGTGTTTGTTAGCACATCTTTATCATGACATGCATCAAGTGGTGTACCATAGAGGTGCATCATTATCGGCAGGTGTGACACTGCTCCATGTTTGGGCATGGGAGCATATCAGATTTTAGGGCGTAGGGCAACCCTATATTCATTTATACTCCTTAGTTTTATCTCAGGAAAAATTGGGCCATTTAGAGTTTTCGCGGTATACCTTTGACACACTAGACACAGTGACATGGAGACCCTACCTAGGGTGTGAGCCATGGGATGATGAGTGGCAGCTTGGGTTTTGTTTTGAGTCACGGTGGTTGATAGGTCAGACACCCTTTATCATTGAGTGACAGCTGGTTACCCGGGTCCTGAGACAGTTTGGCAGGATATAGGGCATGCCATAGGGAGTGACAGAGCATGCTCGCACACATCAGGAGAGATGAGACTGGGGGCCCATGGCATCATTCGATGTTGCTCGGTAGGAGTTTTTGGATGCCCCATTTTAGGCATGGTCGATGAGACCGATGATGGTAGACCCAGGGATGACTGCAGATTTGAAGTAGTTTTTGAGGGATTTTCCAGTTCCATGGATTACAGATCCAGTAGCGAGGCCTCCAGAGGGAGATCTAGTAGAGAGACAATGGGGGAGACTCCGAGGGAGAGATAGATAGGGATGAGGGAGATGAGATGGTGGTGAAGGTGGAGGAGATGGAGGAGGAGATGGATGGAGAGGGGATAGGGCAGGACCACAGATGAGAGGAGGTGGTGTGAGGCAGATATTGATACACTACTAGTCTGACTAGCAGTTACATAGGTACAAGCAGACTAGGTTCCAGGTCTAGAGAGGTGCATTAAGAGACTAGAGCATCAGATGGATGTCCTGAGACATGAGCAGGATGCAGCGATTGAGAGACTCAGGGAGTCTGAGATGCTACTAGATGAGTTATAGAGGACAGAGGACCTAGGTCCCCATGGAGATAGCCTGAGAGACATGATACGAGTCGGGAAGGAGATATCCTACTAGCGAGAGGCATACAGACAGGTAGTGCTGAGGGATCAGTGGATTGGGAGCTTCAGAGAGAGCTCAGTAGCAGTGAGGACAGTAGTATAGGCATCAGCTAGTAGTGGAGGTGTATCATCATGTCCTCCGAGAGTACCCACAGGTTCAGGAGACCAGGGTGGATCCTCAGGAGTAGGTGGTTTAGTAGCATAGGGCCGTATTGCAGCTCGCAGACAACAACAGATAGATTCAAAAGGTAGTGGGTCATAGATACCACTTGTATACATTTTTTTGTATCATATTATCATTATATATTGACTTGATAGACACTGACTGTAGACACATTGTTAGTGATTATATATCATGGGACATTTGGACAGTTTGGTTGTATTTATGGACTTTATATGATTGATGCAGTTCTACCATGATTTGCTATGATGTTTATATACATGTACGTACTGACATATGCAGGATGTGATGATTTACTTTTATATACATGAAATAGATGTCTTAAAATGCAAAATGATTGATTTTCTATATGATGCTAATGGATAAATAATCTAATATAGATGATGATATAAATGCATGTTCTAAATGATGTTCACTAACACGATGTGATGATGAATGCAATGATGTAAAAACAATGTGAATAATGTAAAATGAATGGATACTAAATGCATAATGATATCTAAATATATGTAATGAACAATAAATGATATTGGAATGCAAATGATATCTAAAGTAATAAATAAAAATGTACCTAAGATGATTGACAACATGATAAAATGAAATAAGATGAAATGATAACTATAACAAATATCCAATGAACACACCTAATAATAATTATGCATGCCTTAAAATGATTAAGTGAAAAGTATTTTTGGTTGTCCAAATGTCCTCAACTGAAATAACAATGTTCTTGACACAAGAATAATGGACTTAGGAAAAACAGATAACCTAATAAGAAAGATAACCCACAAAACCTTATAAAAGGAGCACTGTTATGCAATTCATGAGATGGTAAAATGCAATGGAAAATGAAATATGAAATGAGTATCTCCACAACTTCATGTAACATCTTAGAACTTCATAATAACTGGAATTTGATTTTCATCATTGAGCTCGTTATGTTGCAAGAAAATGCAAGCATCATGGTATAATTAAACCAGGATGACCTGAGCACCTTTTGCATGGAGTTTAATATTGCAAACTTGACAAGCATATAGGTATAATTGAACTGAGATGACCTGAGTTTCATTTGCGTAACAAACAAGGAATATTTCCCCCCTCCATCAAGGAACAAATATTTGGAGTCGAGGTATGCGATGGCGTATCACCATAAATAGCATTTGTTAGAACAACATGATTTGCATGTTATCAATACTATGAAATGGATGAAGGAACTTATACAAAAACACCCCAATTACTTGTTCCTTTGATTTCATCAGAAAATACTCCACAAACAGCAATCAAAGAAAATATCATGCCCCATCCCAGCTATTCTAATCAATGACCTATGGGAGTTTCAAACTCATGTCAAAGATATCCCGGAATAGCATAGGAAACATGATAACAATGAAATCTAGATATGAATGCATAAGTTATAACAAACCATTCTAACATGCCTGCCATGAATATACATTTCTTTTTCCAAAAAGATTGATTTAGGATATGTTGATCAGTTCAAGTGATGATGTATAGTCAAGATGTATAGATAAGCAATCACAATTCGAAAGATAGATCATAGATTCTGATTCAGCATGAAGATACCATTGTGAAAGAACATTTGATTGCGTTTGCCTTGCCTGGTGAAAATAACTCCATTGTGTCCTCTAAGAGTCATGACTATCATAGATCCACTTCCCAAACTAGGTCGAGGACATGCCCCCAGCTAGGTGATGGACTGACTTATTATGGATGAATAAAGATGCAACAAGACTAGGATGAAGACCATGACAAAAGATCAAGCTATGATGGGATTTTATTACAGATAGATACAATGGATGGTGTATGAACTAGCCATTTTATTATGATATATACATGGTGGGGACAAGGACTGAGTAATCATTTTATTGTGGATATATACAATGAATGGACACACTAGAAGAATCCTAATAGATAGAGGAGCTAACTTGTCACACATAGCGCCTGTTTCCAAGTTTTCACCATATGCTTTTATTGCAGTTTTTCTTTTGATTTTGTGATTTTTTTGTATTTTTGATTATTTTTATTTACAAAATATATATACAGACTATATACATGCCCCTTACATTGAGATTTCAGGGATAGAACTTCTTGAGATGGATGCTATTAAGAGGTTCATCCAAGGGATCCCGTTTAGGTGTAGATAACTGATAGGCTCTAGAACCATAGACTGTTGTAATCACAAAAGGTCCTAACCAATTTGCTTCAAACTTGCCCTTCTTTTCACGGTGTTGTTGATTCATTGGATTTTCTTGAAGGACGAAGTCACCCAACTGAAAGTCTCTAATCTTTACCTTACTGTTGTACTGATGGGACAGATGTTGCTGATAAACTTTCAAATGATCATAGGCTCACTGACGGTGTTCATCTAGGAGTTCCAAGTTAGTCAGGCGTGCAACTCTATACTCTTCATCAGGAATTAAATCTTTAAGAGTAACATGAAGTGAAGGCAACTCAACCTCGAGGGGTAGGACTACTTCAGATCCATAGACAAGGGAATATGGAGTGGCTCTAGTAGGAGTACAGATGGAGGTGTGGTAAGCCCATAAGGCTAGATTAAGTTGGAGATGCCAGTCACAGCTAGCGTCATTGATAGTCTTTTGTAGGATTTTAACAATTATTTTGTTTGATGCCTTAGCTTGGCCGTTTCCTTGAGGATAGTAGATGGTGGAATAATTATGGGTGATGTGGAATTTGGCACACAAGTCATCCATGTCTTGGTTTTGAAACTGTTTCCCATGATTAGTGATAAGATACATAGGTATACCATATTTGCAAATGATATAGTTTAAGATAAACAATGAGATTTGTTTCCCTGTGGCGGTAATTAATGGAATGGCCTCAATCCATTTAGTGAAGTATTCTATGGCAGTGAGAATCCATTTATGGCCGTTGGAAGATGGAGGGTTGATAGCGCCCATGAGGTCGAGTCCCCACCAACTGAATGGCAAAGTAGTTGTAAAAGGATGTAATTCTTGAGCTAGAGCATGGATAAGGTTTCCATGTATCTAACATTTCTTGCATGCCCTAGCAAAATGAAAGGAATCTGCTTCCATGGTAGGCCAATAATAACCCATACACATGAGTTTCTTAGCCAAAGAGGGACCACTTGAATGTGTCCCACAAATACCCTCATGTACATCACGTAAGGAAAGTTGAGCTTCATCATGTTCAAGAAATCATAAGAGAGTACCGTCAAAACCTTGCTGATAAAGGGTGTCGGATATTAAGATATAGCAAGAGGTTTGGTGGGGAAAAGTTCATTTTTGATTGCGAGATAGGTCAGGAGGTAGAGTGTTATCATTGAGGTAAGAATAGATCTTTCCATAGGTTGGGGAGTCATGTCCAATCAGATGACATATAATACTCGTATCAGGCTCATCATATGCAGGACAAGTCAAGGATTCCACCAAGAACTCAAAACGGTCCTTGGTATCTTCTATATCAAATAAAGAAGCAATTGTTGCCATGGCATCGACAGCCTTGTTTTCATGCCGAGGAATCTGCTGAAAAGTGATGACAGAGAAATACTTTTTAAAGTCATCAACCATACATTTATATGGCAATAACTTATCATCTTTGGTCTGATAATCATCATTAACCTGGTTAACAACCAGCTGAGAATCTCCATAGACATTTATTTTAGATACGTTCCATTGTAAAGCCATTTTTAACCCAATCAACAAAGCCTCATATTCTGCTACATTATTGGTGCAAGGAAATAACAACTTGAAAATTTTTGGAATAGTGTATCCTTGTGGCGTGATAAAAAGAATACCAGCTCCTGAACCCTATTGAGTGTATGAGCCATCAAAGTATAATTTCCATGCTTGTGTAGACAAAGCTAAGATATGAGCATCAGGAAACTCTGTGTGTATAGGTTGGTCATCCATTAATGGAGCATTAGCTAGTTGATCTATGATCACTTGACCTTTGATAGCCTTCCTGTCTACATATTCAATATCAAACTCACCAAGTAGCATGACCCACTTAGCCAACCTGCCTGTCAATGCAGTCTTGCTTAACAAATACTTTAAAGGATCAATCTTTGCAATAAGCTGAGTAGAATGTGACAACATGTAATGTCGCCACTTCTATGAAGCAAAGACAAAAGCCAGACATGCTCTTTCAATAGGGGAATAGTTTAACTCATATCCCATGAAAGTGTGACTAATGTAGTAGATGGCCTTTTCTTTTCCTTCATGATCTTGTTGAGCGAGAAGAGCACCTAGTGAGGTTGTCATGGCTGAAATGTAGAGAAAGAGTGGCTTGCCTAGAATTGGTGACATCAGAGTGGGAGGATTCACTAGATACTGCTTGATTTTGTTGAAAGCTTCCTCACACTTATCATCCCATTGGAATAAGATATTTTTATGTAGTAAATGTTGAAAGGGATGACTGCAATCTGCTAGTTGAGAAACAAATCTTTGGATGGATTGTAGATGCCCCTGTAAAGATCTTAGTTGACTGATGTTAGTGGGGGAAGCCATCTCCAATATTGCTTTAACCTTTTCTGGATCTACTTCGATGTCTTTAGCTGAGACAATGTACCCTAACAGTTTGCCAGATGTGATCCCGAATGCACATTTCTTTGGATTAAGTCAAATCTGATATTTTTCCATTCGGGTGAATATTCTATCCAACACTCTCAAATGACCAACTCTATCTTTAGATTTTGCTAAAATGTCATCAACATAATCTTCCATGATGGTATGCATCATGTCATGAAAGATCGTGGTCATGGCTCTTTGATAAGTTGCTCCAGCATTTTTGAGGCCAAATGGCATCACATTCCAGTAGTATGTACCCCATGGACAAGTAAAAGTAGTTTTTTCCGGTCTTCTGGCACAATCTTGATTTGGTTATAGCCAAAAAATCCATCCATTAATGATAACATCTCATGCCCAGCTGTTAGGTCAACAATCATATCAATATTTGGCAAAGGGAAGTAATCTTTCAGACAAGCTTTATTAAGATCTCGAAAATCAATACAAATCCTGATAGACTTGTCTAGTTTTGAAACCGAAACAATATTTGAAATCCACTCAGCATAATCAATAGCCCGAATGAATCCAACATCTAGGAGCTTCTTCAATTCTACTTTCACCATTAGAGCAATGTGAGGATGCATTTTGTGGAGCTTCTACTTAACTGGTTTTACACCTGGTTTGATAGATAAATGATGCATAATGAGATTGGGGTCCAAACTAGGCATATCAGCATAGGACCAAGCAAAGTTGATTTGTCTTTTTCTAAAAAAATTTGCAAAAACTTCTTTCTCTGATTCTATCAAGGATGCTGCTACTTTGAGGATGTGTGGAGACTCCTCTGTTCCAATGTTAAGTGGTACTATTGGTTCTATAAGAATGGTAGATTTCTCTCGATATAGATAGTTTGGAAGAGTGTCAATCCTTCCATCATTAGGTGCCTTAGAGATGTTTTCACCATCAGATGCATCTTTTCTTTTTACTATTTTTGGATCTAATACTGCCATTGAGTGGTTTTCACCATTAGATCTGTTGATTATTTTTATATTTTTATGACTGAAAGGATTGGCACTCTCTCCAAAATAGGCCATGTCATTGAGTTCTATCAAAAATCCTGACTTGTGATCCCCTGGTGGTAAATGATCCCTGATGCCAAGATAGTCAATGATTGCATCATCATTATGGAAGACATCAAGTTCTGGGTGATCAGGAGAATCCCAATCGATAAGGTCAGGATGAACAAGGGGCATTGGATCATTTGGGTTAGTTTCAAAAGAAGAGATGGTATTGATGGAAAAGTTGTCAAGGTTTATGATAGTATCAACGAGGTTTATTTCCATACTCTCATCCAAATTGTCTGTCACAAGATAACGCTCACTTCGCTCACGATCAACACGAGTAGTATTACATGGGACCAATCCTAGTGAGTCACTCGTTGAACTCTCACCCTCATGGTAATCGTTACTATATTGATGGACAACATCGACTCCTATTTCTTTAGTATAATCAGATAAGGAATCCCATTCATAATCATTAGAATCAGAACCATCATTATCTTCAAGTCTATCAATGATTCTTTGAGCTATCCTTTGTTTCTCTGGATCTACATACATACCATGCTTTCTGAATTGTAAGGCAGGAGCTTTATATGTCTCATGAAAAGGTGGTATTTTTGCTTTTCCTTTTGGTTCTTATGGTCCTTCTCCTTTATATCCTAATCTTGTAGTGTCTCTTTGATAATTGGGATTTTGCAAAATTGGTTTTATAACACCTTCTCTTTGTAACCCTAGAGGTCCAGCACCTTGATATCCCATCTTTTGTAGCAAAGTATACCCTTTTCCATAGACATCAGGTGATATACATTCATGTTTAATATCCTCTTCAATCTTCTATGTCTTAAGCCAATAATTTTCATTATGCTTAGCTGCCTCTTTGGATATTGTGCCCCCACTTATAAATGTGTTATAAACAAGTGTGGAAGGGGGTTCTAATTTTTGTTTAGTGATCAAAGATCTACCATATGATTTGGAAGATAAAGGTAACTCAGTGATACAAAGAGCTTGACCTAAAGTATATTCTCCCATACTTCTTTCTTTGATGTCTATCTTGATCCCATCTGATTTAGAAGTTGATGCTATATTACTAGGATCACTAGGTGTAGTTGCAGAAGATCCAGTACGATTATAGGGAACCAAAGAATCAAAAATTTTCACATTGCTACAATATTGAAAAGGATTAGAATCTCCTTTGATAGTGATCTCCTGACCATTGTGAGGTAATTTTATACATTGGTGATAAGTTGATGGCATAGCTTGCATGGAATGAATCCATGGTCTTCCCAAAAGAATATTATAAGCAAGATCCATGTCGAGAACTTTACAAGATACATCTTTGACAATAGGACCAATTCTAATTGGAAGAACAACAGACCCCTTGGATGATCTCTCTTCCTCATCATAGGCTTTTATTGTGATTTTCTTCTTTGGATCAATGACATTCTTAGAAAATCCCAATGCAAGGACTAACTTTAACGTGCAAATATTCAAGCCAGCTCCCCCATCTATTAATACTCTTTTAATCTTGTGATTCTGGACAAGGACTTTGATATGTAAGGGAGCATTATGAGGTTGGGTAATGGCTAAACCATCATTTTCAGTAAAGGAAAAATAGTGTGGGGTTGTTAAATGGCCCACCATAGCTTGAAATTGACCAGGATCTAGAGTTGTTGGAACCTGGGTCTCTAAGAGAGCTTTTTCAAGGATATCTTTGTGAGATGGGGAAAAACGCAAAAGCTCTAAGATGGATATCTGGGCCGATGTTTTCTTAAGTTGTTCCAAAAGATTGTACTGGTTGGATGTATTTGGGATAGACTTTGGGACATAAAACGACTTATTTTGTGTAGTGCTTGGTTTAGATTGGACTCCTTGAAGAGTAACTTTGGCTTGAGCACAAGTAGTTGCTTGGACTGGTTGACTCTCTGATTTTTCTTTGATGGTAATAACATTGGCATAATACATAGAAGGATGACATTCAGAAATGTTACCAACATATCGATAGGGAGTGGAATTATAATTAGCTTGATTGTCACCCTTATTGTTGGAAGAACCCCCTTTTTCATGCTCAGGAAGTGGATCTTTGAAAGCTGTATGTGATTCATTCAAGACATGTCCATCAACACCAATTTCACCACTTTTGATTAAATCTTGGATGACATTTTTGAGTCTTTTGCAATCATTTGTTTTATGCCCTTTGCCTCTATGAAATTCACAATAATCATTCTCATTCCACCATGAAGGCTTTACTCTAGGCTCAAAATCTTTCGTTTCAGGAAGCTTAATGAGTTTCTTTGTGATTAACTTCTGTAATGCTGATTTGAGAGATTCCCCCAAAGGAGTAAAGTTTCTTCGAGGTGACATAAAAGGCAATCTTGGTTTAGATGAATCCTTGTTGGTATTTTGATTTGATGATTGATTGTTGTAGGTTCATTGAGTAGCATTGGCCTGACTGGTGAGATTAAGAAGGGGTTGCATTGGTTTGACATTACGATTATCAACAATCCCATCATTGACAATGTTTTTGTTTTTATTCCAAAACTTTGGTTTGTCATTGTTATAGTTGTTGGAATTGGAATTTGAGGATCCAACATTGTCTTTAGAATAAAGTTTGATCTCACCTTTTCGGACCATGGCTTCCTCAATCTTGATACCATTTTCTATGAGCTTATTGAAATTTGGTGGACATTGCAATCGTAACCTATAACTCATTTCTGGTGTAAGGTTATGCACAAAAATATCCATCTTTTCTTGTTCAGGAATCGTTCGTGGATATTTGGAAAACAATTGATGCCATCTTTGCAAAAAAGTAAGGAAAGGTTCTCCATTCTTTTGATGTGCATTGCAAAGATCAAGCATAGTGACCTCATGTTTGATGTTATATGAATAATGAGTCACAAATTTGTCAAGAAGCTCATTGAAAGATTTGATGTCGGGGGGGAGTTTAGAGAACCATTCCATGGCTTGTCCTCCTAAACTTCATGGAAAGAGTCGCATAAGATAAGTGTCATTGTGAGCGACTTCAATACAAGCAGCACAAAACTCATGAATATGGTCTTGTGGATCCGAATTCCTTTTGTATTTGTCAAATTTTGGTACCTCAAAATGAGGAGGGAATGGAATCATTGCAAAATTCTTATCAAAAGGATAAGGACATATATCATCTAAGTAATACTTCTTTGTTGATGATCTAGTTTGGATGTCACGGATTTGTTGTTGAAGCATTTGGATTTGTTGTAGGACAGGATCCAAAGATGGTGTGTTTCTTTGAATGTTTTGGGAAACATTGTTGTGAGAAGCATTGTTTTGTGAAGCGTGATTTGGCTGATCATTTTGAGAAATAGTGTGTTGTTCATGACTATGAAAAACATTGGATTGCTGATTGGTTTCCTTTGCTCCATGAGTATCTTGAGAACCTTTAGGAATTTGTTGATTATTTGTGTGAGCTGGTTCTCTAAGATAAGAAACATCAAAATCACTTGGTAACTTAGCTCCTTGTTGAGCAAGCATGAGAAAATACATCTCTTTATCCAAGCCTAAGAGTCTTTCCATGACATGATAAAATTGAGGATCTTGTGAAGCTTCCCTAAGTTCTTCATCAGTGGGTTCATCAGTGGATGTAAAAAGTGAAGTTTTCTTAGGAGCTTCGGGCCAAGGATTTTCTTCGTTGCTGGTATTGCCTTCCATCTTGTCTAGGGATTCTGGATTGGTGGCTTGTTTAAATTTCTGAGATCGAGTTTGAACCATAAAATTGAAAGAATTGATTGTGGGATGAAAGATTTTTGATGAGAAGATATGGAAAGTGATTGATAGGAAAGATATTGAAATGTGTTGAAAAGTGATAAGACAACTTGATAAACTCTAAGTCAATAGGAGGTATAGATCTCACTATGATATGACAAAGAGAAATCAAGAGATAATAACTTAAGCAAGTTTGATGATTAAGGATGATATATCCTGATATGGTAAACTCACAAAGATCAAAATCTAATGGATAAGATAATGTTTCAACACAAAATTGAGAATTTCAAAGATTTGGAAGAAAAATGATTTGATGAATCTTGATGAAGGAATGATGAAAAGTGATGAATGGTCAAACTAAAGATCAAAGGTCTGTGTAACTTGACTGTTTCTCCAGAATCTTACTAAGGACAAAAATGGGTATCTGAAAAAGTGATTTTGAAAATTGCAAAATTTGTGGAAATGCTCACTGTTGTAAATGCGCAACAACAAATGCGCAGGACAGATTGATCAATGTGCAACAAAATTAAATAGATGCGTAACAATATGTAACAGATGCGACTGGTAGAACTCAAAAGCGTAGACAGACTGAATAGATGTGCAACAAATTATGATAAATGCACAGTAAATTTGATCAAATGCACGGAAAGATGTGATATATGCGTAGGTGTTGAAATTTTGATTTGAATTGAAATATTTTGGATTTTCCTAGTGTTGGCTGGTTTTTTTTGTTTTTTTTTGGCAAAGTGAAAAATGCATAAACACACACACACAAGACAAAAATGATGTTAATCTGACTATGCTAATATGAATGCACAAACACGCTTACAATCCTATGGTTGGAAAGGACGATATCTGTTGAATCCCCTCTAGGATAATAAAATCCAGCCACACAAATTCACAGCGGACGACATAGGAACTTGGAGGCACGGGATCCTCCTTACAGTGCACTCACTTCTCAAGCACACCAAGTTTCGAATTCAATGGGTCATTACTTCCCAAAGAACTGCTATCTCTACTATGAACCGTGAGTAATGTGGGGTGTCTTCACGAGCTTGGGTGACTCCTTGAGCTAGCAGATAGAAGGTTTTTGGCCACTAAACAAAATTTTTTAGTAAGGACATCCGTTCAGGTGGTTGTGATCAAGTCATTTTTCCAATTAAGGGGGCTCTCCCAATCCTTTCAAGGCAAGGCTTTCACCTCTACTAAGTAGGACTTTAACGCACCACTATGGTACTGGAGGAGATTTTGGTTGCCACAACGAATTCACACCTATCTAATGTGAGACTAATCACATCAGCATTTTTTATATACCGGTTTGGAAGGGCTTGGCTTTAGCCTATTACCGGTTGGGTCATTCCTTGGGGTGAGTACCTCTTTTCCCACCAAAGACCGCTCTCTAAAAATTATAACAGTTTCTCTTACACCCAAGGTCCACGAATGGCGAGGGGAGAGGATACCTTGTTATAATTTTGAGATTACAGATATGCTATTAAGCGAAACACAATAGGCACTTGAGCTATACTAAAGAATACACACAAAGAAAATGCATGTCTTATTTTAGAGCCCAAACGAGATTATGGTTTATTTTGCAAACCCTTTAGGAATCCCTGCAAAGAAATATGTTAGAAATTTTAGCAATAGGGTCTTCTACTAAACATCCTGCAAAACAGCCTAAAAGCTACCAGAACAAATAGAAATTTGTTAAAGGTTAGCTAAAATCAAAATAAATCAAAAATTTTAATCTAAATACTGTCAATAACAAATGCGCAATAATAGTGAATCAATGCACAAAATTATTAAACAGATGCACAGAACAGAATAATTAATGCGCAACAAAATGTAAAGTAAGCCCAGAAAATGGAATATATGCGCAGAAAAGCGGAATAAATGTGCAACAAAGTGGAACAAATGCGCAGATTTTAATCAAAATGAAAATGGGAGAGATAGAAAATGATTGATGTGATGGAAAATGAATGCGCAGCACAAATGAATGAATGCACAGTAATCGTGAATGAATGCGCAGAAACAACCTGGAAACATTTGCACACGGAAAACTAAAAAAATAGAATGTTAAAAATGGAGGCTGGCCCTCCTTCTAGCGCCAAAAATATATGCAAATTAGATGTCTAACAACTAGAAATGATAAATTAACTATTAAAGCCAATGAATCTATCTAAATGCAAACACAATGAAGAATGCAAAGTAACTATGAAATGATGAAACTAATTTAATTACCTTCACCTACCATGCAGCTTGTCTCCATTGTCCTCCTAGCTTTGATTTCTTGAAGATGTTGAGCTCTCAGATTTCCAAAATGAAGCCTTCTCCCAAGATGCTACCAAAGTGTAGAGATTGAATGAAATTGAGTGCACGATAGCTTATGCAAACTAATGGATGGAATGCAAATGAAATGGTGATTGCTATGGAATGCTTGATTGCTTGAATGCTTGGATGCTTGATTGCTTGAATGCTTGTTATCAAAAATACCTATTAGCTCTCAAATGAGAAATGAGGCTCCTTTTATAGAGTTTTGGAGGATCTAGGCCTAGGTGGCACAATCCTACAGTTGAGAATGAAAGGTGGAAGATTCTAGGGCTAGGATTGACTTGGTTGAAGGAGTTGAGAGAAAGGGGGATGTAGTTGGAATGTGAGAGGAAGAATAGGGATGATTTTCCTCTCACATTGACATGGAGGAGAAGAAGGTGGAAGGGAAAGACACATGTCAAGTGTCTCACAAAGACCAAAGAGAGAAAGAGGGAGAGACCTTTTCCTCATGAGGACTCTTTGCACAAGTGTCCTATGAGTCACCCTTGACCCTTAGAGGTGGCTTGAGAAGCCCCTTAGGAATAGGGAATGTCTCTTGACTTGGTTTAAGAGAGGACATGTGGTTATGAGACCAAGTCCTATGAGGCCACATAGCCCTTAAGAATAGGACATGTGTGGGTGAGGATAATTATCAATAAATAATTAATAATAATTATTTATTTTAGCCAAAGCTATGTGTCAGGTGACTAGGTAGGTGAGGTGAACTAGGAAACTAAGTCATATTTAGGTGATTGTGTATTTAATTAAATCACTTTAATAAGACTAATTAGAAGACTTAGGATAGAAGAATAGACTATAGTGAATTCACTAAATAAATTGAATAATTTATTTAATAAATAGAGGAATAATTATTAATTAAATAATAAATATTTAATTAATTTATCAAGTCAATAGTAATTAAATAATAAATATTTAATTAATTAATGAAGCCATTTTTAGGTGTATACACTGCCTAAGACAACACTACAGGTCTTCCTTATATAGGCAATTTCCACTGCCCAAGAAGGTTCCAGAAATTTAGCCTTTTAGGCTGACTAAACATGGAATTATTTTATTTTTACAATTATTACAATAGGGTCGGCTCAAAGAAAATACAAAATATGTTTTTAGGTAACCCAACTTCCGGAGGCCATAACTTTTTAACCATAGCTTCATTTTTCTATTGTAACCACTTTTCAGAAATGACATGACAAGATCTATAGTGCTTGACATGTGCAAATGCCAGTCAGCCAGGGGTCAGTAGTGATTCGGAGCCTCTAAGACCTTCAAAATTGACCTTAAAGATTTCATACCCAAAAACCTCAATAACTTCACCAATATAGATGATGTGGCAATGAAACTCAACTGGTAGGCTTAAATGACTAAGATGAACCTTCACTTGTGAAATCAGAACATTCCGAGATCATATGACCAACTTACTAAAAATAGTAAGTTTCCATAAATAGAAACTCTGCACAAGATAGCCCTTATTGAAAAGAAAACCAAAAATATTTTTGGGTGATGCAAGATTGCTCTTACACCCAAGATGCTCCTGCATCAGACACCCGTGGTAATTGGAGAAGTGACCCTTTCACGACTCAGGTGTGAAGAGGAAAACTAAGATAGTTAACCTCCTCCCTTGTCAGCCATGATGAATCTTCAACAGGTTGTCCTTTCCACTTGACCAGATATTCTTCATATGTCCTGTTCCTTGTGCTTCTACCAACACAACTGTCCAATATGTCTTCAATCTCCTTGATATCTGGACTGGTTGCTAGAATACTCCACTGTGCTGATGTAACCTCATCTTCAACACCTCCTTCATGATACTCTATCAGATCTAAAACATTAAATATTGGTGAAATATTCAACTTAGTAGGCAACTCAACCTCATATGCATTTCCTGAATCATGCTTCTTCAGTATCTTACATGGCCCAAACTTCTTCATTTTCAGCTTGTTATATGTACCAACTGGAATTCACTCCTTCCGCAAATGAACCATGACTTCATCTCCAACATGAAACTCCTTATGCCTCCTTTTCTCATCTGTCTTAGCCTTATACTACGCATTCATCTTGGTAATATGCTTCCTCACCTCCTCATGGATGTTCTTCAAATGTTCTGCAAAATCTTCAGCTTCAGCACTACTTATTTCTCCTTTATCTATCTTCCTCAACTTAGATGCATTTATGGGACTACTTCCATATACAGTCTATGGATGATGTGATGAACTAAACTTCAAATCTATCTTTAACTCTTCACTTTCTGCTAGTGTCATTCTGTGTGCTGCCTTATTTGGAAAACTGGCTCCTAGAATCAAGTCCATCTAATGACTGATCTTTCTTACTGTTGGTAATCCATCAGGCACATTATTAGATACAATATCTTGAAACTCATTCAATAATTCTGCAACTTCTATAGGAACATCTTCTACTTCCTCTTTCCCAGCCTTTGAAATTAAGGTAAAACACATATGCTCATGCCGCATACCATCCAAGAAATTTTTTCTATCAACAAAAGTTATTCTTGCATTACCACATACCTTTTCTTCAGTCTCCTTCAATGGATTTAGCTTATGTCACACTCCATCCTTTGTCAAGGAATAGGTATTCATATGACCATCATGTACAACACATCTGTCAAACTGTCAAGGTCTACCCAACAACATATGACATGCATCCATAGATATGATATAACATAGTACCTCATCTTGGTACCTGTCAATCTTGAACTTCACTAGGTACTATTCACTAACCATGACCTTGTGGTCATCCTGCACCTAGGCAACCTGATATGGATGTGGATGTTTCTACCTTTTGAGCTTCAAATTTGTCACCATCTCTTCTAACAACAAATTATTAGTACTGCCACTATCAATAATCACATCACAACACTTACCCTCACACTTGCACCTAGTCCGAAATAGGCTACTCCTTTGTCAAGTTCATTCTCACCACTCAGCAGGACTCTTCTATTGATCGGTGTTTCTCCTCTTTTAGCATCTTCAAAATTTGATGATCTAGCATCTTCATCTACATGTGCAACTCTGGCCTGGCCTTCATTCCTCCTATCCATCCTTCCTTGGTGTTGAGGAAATTCAAATGCCCTATGACCTTCTTCTTCACAGTGAAAACATGTTCCATGGAAGCCTCCTCTTCCAGATCCTTGTCCTCTTCCTCTTCCTCTCTGATCTCTATTATTCTGATCATAGAAACTATTGAAATTATCTCCTCTTTGATTCTGACTGTTACTGGGCTCATCCTACTTTTTTGGATCTTCATTTTGATCTCCATATGACTGTCCATCACGACCTCTTCCGCTTTGTCTACTCTCAAACTTCTTGTTCAACTTTTCCTCTACTTTTAGAAAAAACTAGTATGCCTCCTCAATACTATCCATTCAAACCAGATTCAATTCTTCTTGAATGCTCGACCTTAACCTGTTAAGGTAAAGGGCAACTTTCTCCTTGTCAGCTTCTGCATGGCCTATTTTGATGAGGATTTGATAGAACTCCTCTGTGTACTCCTGAACTAATCATCACACTTGCTTCAAACTTTGCATTTTCTTTAGTAGGTCAAGCCCATAATCAATAGGGATGAACTGTTGCTTCAATTTATCCACCATCCGCTCCCATCTTGTGATTTTATCCTTTCCTCTTCGATTTCACTCCAATTGAATCTCTTGCCACCAGTTCTTTGCATAACCCTTTAGTCTAGCCTTCGCAAACTTGACCCAATCAAGATCCTCAATATCTTCATACTCAAAATATTCTTCACATTCATTGATCCAGTCGATCAATTCCTCTAGGTTAAGATTTTCAGAAAATATCGTAACCTCAATCTTAGGTCTCTTCCCGATCTTTGAGATGGCTTGGAAAAGTCTTCTTCTTGATTCAAAAATTTGACATCTCCTTATTCAAAATTTTCTTCTTCGGCTTCATCCTTGCTTTCATCTCTAACATTCAGATTCATTCCTCTACGAATCTCCTCTTGCAATGCTCTCACTTGTCTTTGCAGTTCCCTAACCTCAGGTGTTACAACACCAGCTCTTATGCTATGTTCCCTTCATGGAGGTATTTTTGTGCTTCTCGCTAATGTAATACCCCAAAAATGGGCTATAAGTTCATTAATCTCCTACATCTTCAATTCGAACGAAATCGACATCAAAGTCCTAATCTAAGGCACATCTAAACATCATCGAATCATAATTGATTATCTTAAATTCTGCATCGGAGAATATTCCTAGCAATATTCCTAATTATCTTAATTATCTTTAATTTAATGATTATTTGGCGATAAATCACATTTATCCTAAGTTTGAGTAATTGAATATTTTCATATTTAATTAATTAGATTTAATATCTTGCCAAATTAATTATGTAATTAAATTTAATTCTATCTATTATTAATTATATTATTTAATTTTGACAATAAATCAAAATTCTTATGAATAATTGATTAAATTCTTATTTAATTAATTAAAGCATGTTGTCATTATTTAATAATATAGTTTTTAATAAAAGTATGGTAAAATAATTGATTAACCCATAAATCAATTATTTTATTTTTAAAAGCAGTTAAGTTAGAAATAAATCACTTTATTTATTAAATTAATTCATAAATAAAACATGCACAATCATAAAAGCAGACAACTATCAATTATCAATTAAAGCTAAACTCTATTTTGAGTTAAAGCTTAGCTTTTGCATATTTTTGTGAGTTAATTATCCTTTATTTAAAAATAATTCAAAAATCAACTTGAGTTATTTGAGTGATTTATGGCTTTTATCCATACACCTCTAAAGCCCTGGATTTCTATAAAAACAAGACTCAGCTCTTCATAATTCATCTCTCAATCATCTCATAATTTTGCAAGCTTACTTTGCCATAGAATCTCATATTTTGCACAATTACGCTGGAGAATTAGAATTGAAAAATCAAAGCTCTTGCGAATCGACATCTTTGTGAGATCAATCTTATTTTTGCATTCATATTGCATATCATTGTTAGATTAGCATTGCATATCAATTTTCAATAGCATTCATAGCATATCAATTTCATCTAGCATAGATTCATATCAAGTTTTTATCATTCTTATTGCATAGAAAATTCAAAAATATAGATTAATTGCATTCAATCTCATATCTAGATCAATTGCAATCAAATCCTTCATTTAGGTGTCGTCTAGGTCACTGATCTCGATTACAATCTGAGAACATCAATCTCGCACCTATTAGAAGGTAGTAAATCACTTGGTTAGATAGTTTACAATTCTGCACGATTTTGATTATCACTAACCTCTAATATTTTACTGGGTGTTGTGTCTACAGGTCAGGTATAATTTTCACACACAAAGCTAAAACCCTAACCATAGTCCTGGTGCAAACTGTCTCAAAGTCGGTGATCTGTTTACATAGAAACCTTAACCCACGGTCCTCGTGCAAATTGCCTCACAATCGGTGATCTGTTTACACATTCAGGAACTCCCACTCTGATACCACTTGATGAAGGGTGCTCCCCTTAATGTTAATATGATTTAGAACAACGAAGGGGGGGTGAATCAATTGTTCTTAGGTCTTGATGTATAAAATAATCTCAAAAACTTATCCTTAAATCAGATCCAATAACCAAAACAAACTCGATCATCACTGATTCAATAATAGAAACATACAACAATGCAGTCCACTACCCAGCAATAACTTAACTTGCAAAACATAGTAATGTTCAAACCAAAACATTCACACAAGTATCAACACCAAGATTTATAGTGGAAACCCAATTTGAAAAAAACCACTTTGTAACATGCTACTATTATTTTCACTCTTCTGAAGTGAGTCAGTAAAAAGTCAACCCTATCAAAGGTTACAATACACACTGTTAGGTGTGACTCGGTTAAAGGATTTCAATCACTCTATTAAAAGTGAGCCTAGTCATAGGACTTACATACACTCCATTAGAATGCAACCTTGTTAAAAAGATTTAACATATGACTGTTAGGTCAACCTCTATTAAAAGGATTTTGACTATTACAATGGTTAGAAAGTATCAACAATATTTATCTAAAAATATACAACTCACTTTGAAAATAAGAAAATCTAATTTCATACACCAATGCTGGTTTATTGACTTTGAAACTTTTCCATCTCCATTTCTAATCTTCTCGGAACTTTTCTTCAAGCAACCACTACAATTCTCCTTCAGCCTTTTTTGCTTATTCAGTCAATAAAACTTTACTCTTTTAGCATTCTCTTTTCACCCATGCACTTGCATATCTCAGGTTCCCTTATATTTTTCTCAATTAGGTTAACTCATCTTATGCCACTCAATCTCATTCGTAGATCTTAGGGTTAGGTCAGATTCATTGAATCTACTTCATGTTCTTGGGCTCCTTTTCTAAAATTATCTCAAATCTCTTAAAAATTTACAATAAAATATTTTACAATGCATTTAATGCTTCCAAACAATCAATAAATAAAGTCAACACATTTTACATAATCTAAGAATTCAAAAATGTCGGCTCCAAAATTAAATTCTCTTCAAATATAAAATTGCTAATGCTTGGTCAATACTGTGATCAACTACTCAGTCTCCATGTAGAAAGCTCGATCATTACTAAAATTTTTTATTTAGCTTACACTGTCTTCCTAAAAAATTAACTATTGTTCAATCAACACTAGAATTTTTCTCAGCATGTACTAACTTAGTCGACACTAACATTACTTAGCTTAAACATGATTTTTTCATTCTTTGCTCAGTCAAGCCTACCGGTTTAGTCTTCAGTCTTACTAAGATAAACAATACATTGTCTCATCATTGTGCAACATAGTCAAGTTGATGCAGGAGCATCCTGGGTGTAAGAGCAATCTTGCATCATCAAAAAAAAAAATATTTCTATTTTTATTTTCATTAAGGGCTATTTTGTGCAGAGCTGCTATTTATGGAAAGTTACTATTTATGGTAATTTTCACATGTGCTCAGAATGATCTGATTTCTTTCTTGGAGGTTCATTTTGGTCATATAAGTCTGTCAGTAAAGTTTCATTGCCAGATCAGGTGTATATTGGAAGATATTGAAGATTTTCGGTATTGGCAGTAGGGTACAGAAACTTTGAACTCAGTTTTGAAGGCTTTAGAGGCTTCGGATGAGGTCAAAAATTTGGGTGACGGGTGCTTGCCCGGGTCAAGCCTGTAGAGCGCTTCGTGGCATTTCTGAAATAGGGTTATAATAGCCAATCGGGTCAAGTGGTCATGACTTATGGTCTTCGAAAGTTAGGCCATCTGAAATGGTAAAAAATAATTATCTTCAAAATTTTTGTTCGGATTTCAAAGGTTATCTTGAGCCGACTATGATGTAATAAAATGTAAAATAAAATAATTCTAAGTTTGGTCGGCCTTATTGGCTAAAATTTTGGAACTTTCACAGGCGGTGGAAAATTGCCTATATAAGGAAGGTTGTATTATTGTCTTAGGCAGTTCAGAATAGTTCTGGGTAATAGTTCGAGGCTACTAAGGAAAGGTTTCCATTGCCACGAATGGATGATATTATGGACTGTTTGAGTGGAACTATGTATTTCTCAAAGATAGATCTGAAGAGTGGATATCATAAGATTCAGATCAGAGAAAGAGATGAATGGAAGACTGCCTTCAAGATAAAGGAAGGACTATATGAGTGGTTAGTCATGTCTTTTGGGCTAACCAATGCACCGAGCACTTTCATGCGGCTCATGAACGAGGTTCTGAAAGAATTTCTAGGTAAGTTTGTCATTGTTTACCTAGATGATATTTTGATCTTTAGTAAGATATTGGATGAGCATATGATGCATATTCGTATGGTATTTGAGAAGTTGAGACAAGAGAAATTGTTGATTAATTTAAAAAAGTACAGTTTTGTGAAGAAAGAGTTAGTGTATTCGGGGTTTGTAGTTTAAAGATAAGGTCTAAAAATGGAGCTAGAGAAGGTACATGCTATCCTTGAATGGCCTGCTCCAAGGAGTGCTACTGAGGTACAATTTTTTCATGGTCTAGCTAGCTTTTACAGGAAGTTTATCAAAAAATTTAGCAGTATTTGTGGACCCTTGACTGAAACAATGAGAGGGGATAGAAAAGAGTTTAAGTGGACTAATGGGGCAGAAAAAAGTTTTCAACTGTTGAAACAAAAAGTTACAGAACAACCAATTTTAGCACTTCCAGATTTTAATAAAGTGTTTCAAGTAGATTGTGATGCTAGTGGTACTGCAATAGGAGTTGTTATGAGCCAAGAAGGTAAACTTGTTGCTTATTTCAGTGAGAAATTAAATGATGCCAAGAGAAAATATTCTTTTTATGATCAAAAATTTTATGCTATAGTTCAGGCATTGAAAAAGTGGAGGCACTATCTGCTTCCTAAAGAGTTTGTTTTGTATACTGATCATCAAGCTTTGCAATATTTGAATAGTCAAGGAAAATTGAATCAAAAGCATTTGAAATGGGTTGAGTTTTTGCAGAGTTATACATTTGTTTTGAAACACAGGAGTGGAAAGTCTAATAGGGTTGCAGATGCTCTTAGCAGAAGGCAACTATTGCTGACAGAAATGCAGATTGAAATAGTTGGGTTCAAAGAACTCAAGAATTTGTATCCAGAGGATCCTGATTTTGGTGAAGCTTGGAAAGCTTGTACAGAACCTGTTACTCTAGACAGGACGAAATGGCTGGATTTTATCATCCAAGATGATATGCTATTCAGAGGGAGTCAGTTGTGCATTCCACGAAGTTCTATGAGGGAGAATCTCATCAAGGAGAAGCATAGTGGAGGATTGGCTGGACATTTTGGTCGTGATAAAACCCTTGCTTTGGTTGGTGAGAATTATTATTGGCCACAATTGTAGCAAGATGTGAAGAAGTTTGTACAGAGTTGCAGAGTATGTCAGATGGCGAAAAGAGTGAAACAGAATACAGAGTTGTATCAGCCATTACCTATACCAGAGAAGCCTTTGGAGGATATCAGTATGGACTTTGTTCTTGGTTTACCGAGGACTCAGCGGGGACACGATTTAATTTTTGTGGTAGTTGACAGATTTTTGAAGATGACACATTTCATTCCCTCCAAGAAGACTAATGATGTTGTTCATGTAGCAGAATTATTTTTCAGAGAAGTAGTGAGACTTCATGATTTTCCAAAGACCATAGTTTCAGATCGGGACACTAAGTTTGTTAGATATTTCTGGCGTACATTATGGAAGAAGTTAAAGACAGATTTGAAGTTCAGTTCATCACATCATCCACAGACTGATGGACAGACAGAGGTGGTGAATAGAAGTTTGGGAAATTTGCTGAGATGTTTGGTTGGAGATAAGCCAACAGGATGAGATTTGATTTTACCACAGGCGGAATTTGCATACAATAATTTTGTCAACAGGAGCACCAGTAAATCACCATTCTAGATTGTATATGGAAGTAGTCCAAAAAATATATCTGAATTGAGAAAGATAGATAAAGGAGAAATAAGTAGTGTTGAAGCTGAAGATTTTGCAGAACACTTGAAGAACATCCATGGAGAGGTGAGGAAGCATATTACCAAGATGAACGCATAGTATAAGGCTAAGGTAGATGAGAAAAGGAGGTATAAGAAATTTTAGGTTGGTGATGAAGTCATGGTTCATTTGCAGAAGGAGCGGTTTACAGTTGGTACATATAACAAGCTGAAAATGAAGAAGTTTGGACCATGTAAGATACTAAAGAAACATGATTCAGGAAAAGCATATGAGGTAGAATTGCCTACTGAGCTAAATATTTCACCAGTGTTTAACATTTCAAATCTAACAGAGTATCATGAAGGAGGTGTTGAAGATGAGATCACAGCAGCACAGTGGAGTATTCCAACAACTAGTTCAGACACTAAAGAGATCAAAGATATACTAGACAGTCATGTTGGCAGAAGCACAAGGAATAGGACATATGAAGAATATCTGGTCAAGTGGAAAGGATGACCTATTGAAGATTCATCATGGCTGACAAAGGAGGAGGTTAGCCGTCTTGGTTTTGCTCTGCACACCTGAGTCATGACAAGGTCACTTCTCAAATTACCCTGGGTGTCTGATGCAGGAGCATCCTGGGTGTAAGAGCAATCTTGCATCACCCAAAAAAAAAAAAAATTCTATTTTTATTTTCATTAAGGGCTATTTTGTCCAGAGCTGCTATTTATGGAAAGTTACTATTTTTGGTAATTTTTGCATGTGCTCAGAGTGATCTAATTTCTTTCTTGGAGGTTCATTTTGGTCATATAAGTCTGCCAGTAAAGTTTCATTGCCAGATCAGGTGTATATTAGAAGATATTGAAGATTTTCAGTATTGGCAGTAGGGTACAGAAACTTTGAACTCAGTTTTGAAGGCTTTAGAGGCCCCAGATGAGGTTGAAAATTTGGGCGACGGGCGCTTACACAGGTAATGCCTATAGAGCGCTTCGTGGTGTTTCCGAAATGGGGTTATAATAGCCGATCGGGTCAACTGGTGATGACTTATGGTCTTCGGAAGTTGGGCCACCTGAAATGGCGAAAAATAATTTTCTTCAAAAATTTTGTTCGAGTTTCAAAGGTTATCTTGAGCCGACTATGATGTAATAAAATGTAAAATAAAATAATTCTAAGTTTGGTTGGCCTTATTGGCTAAAATTCTGGAACCTTCCCATGCAATGGAAAATTGCCTATATAAGGAAGGCTGTATTATTCTCTTAGGTAGTTCAGAATAGTTATGGGTAGTAGATCTAGGTAATAGTTCGAGGCTACTAAAGAAAGGTTTCCATTGCCACGAATGGATGATATTATGGACTGTTTGAGTGGAGCTATGTATTTCTCAAAGATAGATCTGAAGAGTGGATATCATCAGATTCGGATCAGAGAAGGAGATGAATGGAAGACTGCCTTCAAGACAAAGGAAGGACTATATGAGTGGTTAGTCATGCCTTTTGGGCTAACCAATGCACCGAGCACTTTCATGCAGCTCATGAACGAGGTTCTGAAAGAATTTTTGGGTAAGTTTGTCATTGTTTACCTAGATGATATTTTGATCTTTAGTAAGACATTGGATGAGCATATGATGCATATTCGTATGGTATTTGAGAAGTTGAGAGAAGAGAAATTGTTGATTAATTTGAAGAAGTGCAGTTTTGTGAAGAAAGAGTTGGTGTATTTGGAGTTTGTAGTTTCAGGAGAAGGTCTAAAAATGAATACAGAGAAGGTACAGGCTATCTTTCAATGGCCTACTCCAAGGAGTGCTACTGAGGTAAGATCTTTTCATGGTCTAGCTAGCTTTTACAAGAAGTTTATTAAAAATTTTAGCAGTATTTGTGGACCCTTGACTGAAACAATGAGAGGAGATAGAAAAGAGTTTAAGTAAACTAATGGGGAAGAAAAGAGTTTTCAATTGTTGAAGCAAAAAGATACAGAACAACTAGTTTTAGCACTTGCAGATTTTAATAAAGTGTTTCAAGTAGATTGTGATGCTAGTGGTACTGCAATAGGAGCTGTTATGAGCCAAGAAGGTAAACCTGTTGCTTATTTCAGTGAGAAATTAAATGATGCCAAGAGAAAATATTCTGTTTATAATCAAAAATTTTATGCTATAGTTCAGGCATTGAAAAAGTGGAGGCACTATCTTCTTCGTAAGGAGTTTGTTTTGTATACTGATCATCAAGCTTTGCAATATTTGAATAGTTAAGGAAAATTGAATCAAAGACATTTGAAATGGGTTGAGTTTTTGCAGAGTTATACATTTGTTTTGAAACACAGGAGTGGAAAGTCTAATAGGGTTGCAGATGCTCTTAGCAGAAGGAAACTATTGCTGACAGAAATGCAAATTAAAGTGGTTGGGTTCAAGGAACTCAAGAATTTGTATTCAGAGGATCCTGATTTTGGTGAAGTTTGGAAAGCTTGTACAGAACCTGTTACTCTAGACAGGATGAAATGGCTAGATTTTATCATCCAAGATGATATGCTATTCAGAGGGAGTCAGTTGTGCATTCCACGAAGTTCTATGAGGGAGAATCTCATCAAGGAGAAGCATAGTGGAGGATTGGCTGGACATTTTGGTCGTGATAAAACCCTTGCTTTGGTTGGTGAGAATTATTATTGGCCATAATTGCAACAAGATGTGAAGAAGTTTGTACATAGTTGCAAAGTATGTCAGATGGCGAAAAGAGTGAAATAGAATACACGGTTGTATCAGCCATTACCTATACCAAAAAAGCCTTTGGAAGATATCAGTATGGACTTTGTTCTTGGTTTACCGAGGACTCAGCGGGAATACGATTCAATTTTTGTGGTAGTTGACATATTTTCGAAGATGACACATTTCATTCCCTGCAAGAAGACTAATGATGCTGTTCATATAGCAGAATTATTTTTCAGAGAAGTAGTGAGACTTCATGGTTTTCCAAAGACCATAGTTTCAGATCAGGACACTAAGTTTGTTGGATATTTCTGGCTTACATTGTGGAAGAAGTTAAAGACAGATTTGAAGTTCAGTTCATCACATTATCCACAGACTAATGGACAGACAGAGGTGGTGAATAGAAGTTTGAGAAATTTGCTGATATGTTTGGTTGGAGATAAGCCAACAGGATGGGATTTGATTTTACCACATGCGGAATTTGCATACAATAATTCTATCAACAGGAGCACCGGTAAATCACCATTCCAGATTGTATATGAAAGTAGTCCAAGAAATGAATCTGAATTGAGGAAGATAGATAAAGGAGAAATAAGTAGTGCTGAAGCTGAAGATTTTACAGAACACTTGAAGAACATCCATGGGGAGGTGATGAAGCATATTACCAAGATGAACGCATAGTATAAGGCTAAGGTAGATGAGAAAAGGAGGTATAAAGAATTTCAGGTTGGTGATGAAGTCATGGTTCATTTGCGGAAGTAGCGGTTTCCAGTTGGTACATATAACAAGCTGAAAATGAAAAAGTTTGGACCATGTAGGATACTGAAGAAACATGATTCAGGAAAAGCATCTGAGGTAGAATTGCCTACTGAGCTAAATATTTCACCAGTGTTTAACATTTCAGATCTGACAAAGTATCATGAAGGAGGTGTTGAAGATGAGATCACAGCAGCACAGTGGAGTATTCTAACAACTAGTTTAGACACTAAGGAGATCGAAGATATACTGGACAGTCATGTTGGCAGAAGCACAAGGAACAGGACATATGAAGAATATCTGGTCAAGTGGAAACGATGACCTGTTGAAGATTCATCATGGCTGACAAAGGAGGAGGTTAGCTGTCTTAGTTTTCCTCTGCACACCTGAGTCGTGACAAGGTCACTTCTCAAATTACCCTTGGTGTCTGATGCAGGAGCATCCTGGATGTAAGAGCAATCTTGCCTCATCAAAAAAAAAAAATTATTTCTATTTTTATTTTCGTTAAGGGCTATTTTGTGCAGAGCTGCTATTTATGGAATGTTACTATTTTTGGTAATTTTTGCATGTGCTTAGAATGATCTGATTTCTTTCTTGGAGGTTCATTTTCGTCATATAACTCTGCCAGTAAAGTTTCATTGCTAGATCAGGTGTATATTGAAAGATATTAAAGATTTTTGGTATTGGCAGCAGGGTACAGAAACTTTGAACTCAATTTTGAAGGCTTTTTAGGCCTCGAATGAGGTCGACAATTTGGGTGACGGGCGCTTGCACCAGTCAAGCCTGTAGAGCACTTCGTAACATTTCTGAAATGGGGTTATAATAGCCGATCGGGTCAACTGGTGATGACTTATGGTCTTCGGAAGTTGGGCCACCTGAAATGGCGAAAAATAATTTTCTTCAAAATTTATGTTCGGGTTTCAAAAGTTATCTTGAGCCGACTATGATGTAATAAAATGTAAAATAAAATAATTCTAAGTTTGTTCGGCCTTATTGGCTAAAATTCTGGAACCTTCCCAGGCGGTGAAAAATTGCGTATATAAGGAAGGTTGTATTATTCTCTTAGGCAGTTCAGAATAGTTCTGGGTAGTAGATCTGGGTAATAGTTCGAGGCTACTAAGGAAAAATTTCCATTGCCACGAATGGATGATATTTTGAACTGTTTGAGTGGAGCTATGTATTTCTCAAAGATAGATTTGAATAGTGGATATCATCACATTCGGATTAGAGAAGGAGATGAATGGAAGACTGCCTTCAAGACAAAGGAATGACTATATGAGTGGTTAGTCATGCCTTTTGGGCTAACCAATGCACCGAGCACTTTCATGCGGCACATGAACAAGGTTCTGAAAGAATTTCTGGGTAAGTTTGTCATTGTTTACCTAGATGATATTTTGATCTTTAGTAAGACATTGGATGAGCATATGATGTATATTCGTATGGTATTTGACAAGTTGAGAGAAGAGAAATTGTTGATTAATTTGAAGAAGTGTAGTTTTGTGAAGAAAGAGTTGGTGTATTTGGGGTTTGTAGTTTCAGGAGAAAGTCTAAAAATGGACCCAGAGAAGGTACAAGCTATCCTTGAATGGCCTACTCCAAGGAGTGCTACGAAGTTAAGATCTTTTCATGGTCTAGCTAATTTTTACAGGAAGTTTATCATAAATTTTAGCAGTATTTGTGGACCCTTGACTGAAACAATGAAAGGGGATAGAAAAGAGTTTAAGTGGACTAATGGGGTAGAAAATAATTTTCAATTGTTCAAACAAAAAGTTACAGAACAACTAGTTTTAGTACTTCCAGATTTTAATAAGGTGTTTCAAGTAGATTGTGATGCTAGTGGTACTGCAATAGGAGCTGTTATGAGCCAAGAAGGTAAACCTGTTACTTATTTCAGTGAGAAATTAAATGATGCCAAGAGAAAATATTCTTTTTATGATCAAAAATTTTATGCTATAGTTCAGGCATTGAAAAAGTGGAGGCACTATCTGCTTCTTAAGGAGTTTGTTTTGTATACTGATCATCAAGCTTTGCAATATTTGAATAGTCAAGGAAAATTGAATCAAAGGCATTTGAAATGGGTTGAGTTTTTGCAGAGTTATACATTTATTTTGAAACACAAGAGTGAAAAGTCTAATAGGGTTGCAGATGCTCTTAGTAGAAGGCAACTATTGCTGACAGAAATGCAGATTAAAATGGTTGGGTTCAAGGAACTCAATAATTTGTATCTAGATGATCCTGATTTTGGTGAAGCTTGAAAAGCTTGTACAGAACCTGTTACTCTAGACAGGATGAAATGGCTCAATTTTATCATCCAAGATGATATGCTATTCAGAGGGAGTCAGTTGTGCATTCCACGAAGTTCTATGAGGGAGAATCTCATCAAGGAGAAGCATAGTGGAGGATAGGCTGGACATTTTGGTCATGATAAAACCCTTGCTTTGGTTGGTGAGAATTATTATTGGCCACAATTGCAGTAAGATGTGAAGAAGTTTGTACAGTGTTGCAAAGTATGTCAGATGATGAAAAGAGTGAAACAGAATACAGGGTTATATCAGCCATTACCTATACCAGAGAAGCCTTTGGAGGATATCAGTATGGACTTTGTTCTCGGTTTACCGAGGACTCAGCGGGAACACGATTCAATTTTTGTGGTAGCTGACATATTTTTGAAGATGACACATTTCATTCCCTGCAAGAAGACTAATGATGCTGTTCATGTAGCAGAATTATTTTTCAGAGAAGTAGTGAGACTTCGTGGTTTGCCAAAAACTATAGTTTCAGATTGGGACACTAAGTTTGTTGGATATTTCTGGCATACATTGTGGAAGAAGTTAAAGAGAGATTTGAAGTTCAGTTCATCACATCATCCATAGACTGATGGACAGACAGAGGTGGTGAATAGAAGTTTGGAAAATATGCTGAGATGTTTGGTTGGAGATAAGCCAACAGGATGGGATTTGATTTTACCACATGCGAAATTTGCATACAATAATTCTGTCAACAGGAGCACCGGTAAATCACCATTCCAGATTGTATATGGAAGTAGTCCAAGAAATGAATCTGAATTGAAGAAGATAGATAAAGGAGAAATAAGTAGTGCTGAAGCTGAAGATTTTGCAGAACACTTGAGGAACATCCATGGGGAGGTGATGAAGCATATTACCAAGATGAACGCATAGTATAAGGCTAAGGTAGATGAGAAAAGGAGGTATAAAGAATTTCAGGTTGGTGATGAAGTCATGGTTCATTTGCGGAAGTAGCGTTTTCCAGTTGGTACATATAACAAGCTGAAAATGAAGAAGTTTGGACCATGTAGGATACTGAAGAAACATGATTCAGGAAAAGCACCTGAGGTAGAATTGCCTACTGAGCTAAATATTTCACCAGTGGTTAATATTTCAGATCTGACAAAGTATCATGAAGGAGGTGTTGAAGATGAGATCACAGCAGCACAGTGGAGTATTCTAACAACTAGTTTAGACACTAAGGAGATCGAAGATATACTGGACAGTCATGTTGGCAGAAGCACAAGGAACAGGACATATGAAGAATATCTGGTTAAGTGGAAAGGATGACCTGTTGAAGATTCATCATGGCTGACAAAGGAGGAGGTTAGCCGTCTTGGTTTTCCTCTGCACACCTGAGTCGTGACAAGGTCACTTCTCAAATTACCCTCGGTGTCTGATGCAGGAGCATCCTGGATGTAAGAGCAATCTTGCCTCACCAAAAAAAAAAAATTATTTCTATTTTTATTTTCATTAAGGGCTATTTTGTGCAGAGCTGCTATTTATGGAATGTTACTATTTTTGGTAATTTTTGCATGTGCTCAGAATGATCTGATTTCTTTCTTGGAGGTTCATTTTCGTCATATAAGTCTGCCAGTAAAGTTTCATTGCCAGATCAGGTGTATATTGAAAGATATTGAAGATTTTCATTATTGACAGCAGGGTACAAAAACTTTGAACTCAGTTTTGAAGACTTTTTAGGCCCCGAATGAGGTCGACAATTTGGGTGACGAGTGCTTGTGCCAGTCAAGCCTATAGAGCACTTCGTAACATTTCTGAAATGGGGTTATAATAGCCAATCGGGTCAACTGGTGATGACTTATGGTCTTCGGAAGTTGGGCCACTTGAAATGGCGAAAAATAATTTTCTTCAAAATTTATGTTCGGGTTTCAAAAGTTATCTTGAGCCGACTATGATGTAATAAAATGTAAAATAAAATAATTCTAAGTTTGTTCGGCCTTATTGGTTAAAATTCTGGAACCTTCCCAGGCGGTGAAAAATTGCCTATATAAGGAAGGCTGTATTATTCTCTTAGGCAGTTCAGAATAGTTCTGGGTAGTAGATCTGGGTAATAGTTCGAGGCTACTAAGGAAAAATTTCCATTGCCACGAATGGATGATATTTTGAACTGTTTGAGTGGAGCTATGTATTTCTCAAAGATAGATTTGAATAGTGGATATCATCAAATTTGGATTAGAGAAGGAGATGAATGGAAGACTGCCTTTAAGACAAAGGAATGACTATATGAGTGGTTAGTCATGCCTTTTGGGCTAACCAATGCACCGAGCACTTTCATGCGGCACATGAACAAGGTTCTGAAAGAATTTTTGGGTAAGTTTGTCATTGTTTACCTAGATGATATTTTGATCTTTAGTAAGACATTGGCTGAGCATATGATGTATATTCGTATGGTATTTGACAAGTTGAGAGAAGAGAAATTGTTGATTAATTTGAAGAAGTGTAGTTTTGTGAAGAAAGAGTTGGTGTATTTGGAGTTTGTAGTTTCAGGAGAAGGTCTAAAAATGGACACAGAGAAGGAACAAGCTATCCTTGAATGGCCTACTCTAAGGAATGCTACTAAAGTAAGATCTTTTCATGGTCTAGCTAATTTTTACAGGAAGTTTATCAAAAATTTTAGCAGTATTTGTGGACCCTTGACTGAAACAATGAAAGGGGATAGAAAAGAGTTTAAGTGGACTAATGGGGTAGAAAATAGTTTTCAATTGTTCAAACAAAAAGTTACAGAACAACCAGTTTTAGCACTTTCAGATTTTAATAAGGTGTATCAAGTAGATTGTGATGCTAGTGGTACTGCAATAGGAGCTGTTATGAGCCAAGAAGGTAAACCTGTTACTTATTTCAGTGAGAAATTAAATGATGCCAAGAGAAAATATTCTTTTTATGATCAAAAATTTTATGCTATAGTTCAGGCATTGAAAAAGTGGAGGCACTATCTGCTTCTTAAGGAGTTTGTTTTGTATACTGATCATCAAGCTTTGCAATATTTGAATAGTCAAGAAAAATTGAATCAAAGACATTTGAAATGGGTTGAGTTTTTACAGAGTTATACATTTATTTTGAAACACAGGAGTGGAAAGTCTAATAGGGTTGTAGATGCTCTTAGTAGAAGGCAACTATTGCTGACAGAAATGCAGATTAAAATGGTTGGGTTCAAGGAACTCAAGAATTTGTATCTAGAGGATCCTGATTTTGGTGAAGCTTGGAAAGCTTGTACAGAACCTGTTACTCTAGACATGATGAAATGGCTCGATTTTATCATCCAAGATGATATGCTATTCAGAGGGAGTCAGTTGTGCATTCCACGAAGTTCTATGAGGGAGAATCTCATCAAGGAGAAGCATAGTGGAGGATTGGCTGGATATTTTGGTTGTGATAAAACCCTTGCTTTGGTTGGTGAGAATTATTATTGGCCACAATTGCAGCAAGATGTGAAGAAATTTGTACAGTGTTGCAAAGTATGTCAGATGACGAAAAGAGTGAAACAGAATACAGGGTTATATCAGCCATTACCTATACCAAAGAAGCCTTTGGAGGATATCAGTATGGACTTTGTTCTTGGTTTACCGAGGACTCAACAGGGACACGATTCAATTTTTGTGGTAGCTGACATATTTTCAAAGATGACACATTTCATTCCCTCCAAGAAGACTAATGATGCTGTTCATATAGCAGAATTGTTTTTCAAAGAAGTAGTGAGACTTCATGGTTTGCCAAAGACCATAGTTTCAGATCGGGACACTAAGTTTGTTGGATATTTCTGGCGTACATTATGGAAGAAGTTAAAGATAGATTTGAAGTTCAGTTCATCACATCATCCACAGACTGATGGACAGACAGAGGTGGTGAATAGAAGTTTGGGAAATATGCTGAGATGTTTGGTTGGAGATAAGCCAATAGGATGGGATTTGATTTTACCACAGGCGAAATTTGCATATAATAATTCTGTCAACAAGACCACCGGTAAATCACCATTCTAGATTGTATATGGAAGTAGTCCAAGAAATGCATCTGAATTGAGGAAGATAGATAAAGGAGAAATAAGTAGTGCTGAAGCTGAAGACTTTGCAGAACACTTGAAGAACATCCATGGGGAGGTGAGGAAGCATATTACCAAGATGAACGCACAGTATAAGACTAAGGTAGATGAGAAAATGAGGTATAAGGAATTTTAAGTTGGTGATGAAGTCACGGTTCATTTACAAAAGGAGCGGTTTCTAGTTGGTACATATAACAAGCTGAAAATGAAGAAGTTTGGACCATGTAAGATACTATAGAAACATGATTCAAGAAAAGTATATGAGGTAGAATTTCCTACTGAGCTAAATATTTCACCAGTGTTTAACATTTCAGATCTGACAGAGTATCATGAAGGAGGTGTTGAAGATGAGATCACAACAGCACAGTGGAGTATTCCCACAACTAGTTCAGACACTAATGAGATCGAAGATATACTGGACAGTCATGTTGGCAAAAGCACAAGGAACAGGACATATGAAGAATATCTGGTCAAGTGGAAAGGACGACCTGTTGAAGATTCATCATGGTTGACAAAGGAGGAGGTTAGCCATCTTGGTTTTCCTCTACACACCTGAGTAGTGACAAGATCACTTCTCAAATTACCCTCGGTGTCTGATGCAGGAGCATCCTGGGTGTAAGAGCAATCTTGCATCACCCAAAAAAAAAAAGATTTCTATTTTTATTTTCATTAAGGGCTATTTTGTGCAGAGCGGCTATTTATGGAAAGTTACTATTTTTGGTAATTTTTGCATGTGCTCAGAATGATCTGATTTCTTTCTTGGAGGTTCATTTTGGTCATATAAGTCTGCCAGTAAAGTTTCATTACCAGATCAAGTGTATATTGGAAGATATTGAAAATTTTCGGTATTGGCAGCAGGGTACAGAAACTTTGAACTCAATTTTGAAGGTTTTAAAGGCCCCGGATGAGGTCAAAAATTTGGGTGATGGCGCTTGCGCGGGTCAACCTTGTAGAGTGCTTCGTGACATTTCTGAAATAGGGTTATAATAGCCGATCGGGTCAACTGGTGATGACTTATGGTCTTCGGAAGTTGGGCCACCTGAAATGATGAAAAATAATTTTCTTCAAAATTTCTGTTTGGGTTTCAAAGGTTATCTTGAGCCGACTATGATGTAATAAAATGTAAAATAAAATAATTCTAAGTTTGGTCGGCCTTATTGGCTAAAATTTTGGAACCTTCCCAGGCGGTGGAAAATTGCCTATATAAGGAAGGCTGTATTATTGTCTTAGGCAGTTCAGAATAGTTTTGGGTAGTAGATCTGGGTAATAGTTCGAGGCTACTAAAAAAAGGTTTCCATTGACACGAATGGATGATATTATGGACTGTTTGAGTGGAGCTATGTATTTCTCAAAAATAGATCTGAAGAGTGGATATCATCAGATTCGGATCAGAGAAGGAGATGAATGGAAGACTGCCTTCAAGACAAAGGAAGGATTATATGAGTAGTTAGTCATGCCTTTTGGGCTAACCAATGCATCGAGCACTTTCATGCAGCTCATGAACGAGGTTCTGAAAGAATTTCTGGATAAGTTTGTCATTGTTTACCTAGATGATATTTTGATCTTTAGTAAGACATTGGATGAGCATATGATGCATATTCGTATGGTATTTGAGAAGTTGAGAGAAGAGAAATTGTTGATTAATTTGAAGAAGTGCAGTTTTGTGAAGAAAGAGTTGGTGTATTTGGGGTTTGTAGTTTCAGGAGAAGGTTTAAAAATAGACCCAAAGAAGGTACAGGCTATCTTTGAATGGCCTACTCCAAGGAGTGCTACTGAGGTAAGATATTTTCATGGTCTAACTAGCTTTTATAGGAAGTTTATCAAAAATTTTAGTAATATTTGTGGACCCTTGACTGAAACAATGAGAGGGGAGAGAAAAGAGTTTAAGTGGACTAATGGGGTAGAAAATCGTTTTCAATTGTTGAAACAAAAAGTTATTGAACAACCAATTTTAGCACTTCCAGATTTTAATAAGGTGTTTCAAGTAGATTGTGATGCTAGTGGTACTACAATAGGAGCTGTTATGAGCCAAGAAAGTAAACCTGTTGCTTATTTCAGTGAGAAATTAAATGATAACAAGAGAAAATATTCTGTTTATGATCAGGAATTTTATGCTATAGTTTAGGCATTGAAAAAGTGGAGGCACTATCTGCTTCCTAAAGAGTTTTTTTTTGTATACTGATCATCAAGCTTTGCAATATTTGAATAGTCAAGGAAAATTGAATCAAATGAATTTTAAATGGGTTGAGTTTTTGTAGAGTTATACATTTATTTTGAAACACAGGAGTGGAAAGTCTAATAGGGTTGCAGATGCTCTTAGCAGAAGGCAACTATTGCTGACAGAAATGCAGATTGAAGTGGTTGGGTTCAAGAAACTCAAGAATTTATATCCAGATGATCCTGATTTTGGTGAAGCTTGAAAAGCTTGTACAGAACCTGTTACTCTAGACAGGATGAAATGGCTAAATTTTATCATCCAAGATGATATGCTATTCAGAGGGAGTCAGTTGTGCATTCCATGAAGTTCTATGAGGGAGAATCTCATCAAGGAGAAGCATAGTGGAGGATTGGCTGGACATTTTGGTCATGATAAAACCATTGCTTTGGTTGGTGAGAATTATTATTGGCCACAATTGCAGCAAGATGTGAAGAAGTTTGTACAGTGTTGCAAAGTATGTCAGATGACGAAAAGAGTGAAATAGAATACAGGGTTATATCAGCCATTACCTATACCAGAGAAGCCTTTGGAGGATATCAGTATGGACTTTGTTCTTGGTTTACCGAGGACTTAGCGGGGACACGATTCAATTTTTGTGGTAGCTGACAGATTTTCAAAGATGGCACATTTCATTGCCTGCAAGAAGACTAATGATGCTGTTCATGTAGTAGAATTATTTTTCAGAGAAGTAGTGAGACTTCATGGTTTGCCAAAGACCATAGTTTCAAATCAGGACACTAAGTTTTTGGATATTTCTGGTGTACATTATGGAAGAAGTTAAAGATAGATTTAAAGTTCAGTTCATCACATCATCCACAGACTGATGGACAGACAGAGGTGGTGAATAGAAGTTTGGGAAATTTGCTGAGATGTTTGGTTGGAGATAAGCCAACAGGATGGGATTTGATTTTACCATAGGCAGAATTTGCATATAATAATTCTGTCAACAGGAGCACCGGTAAATCACCATTCCAGATTGTATATGGAAGTAGTCCAAGAAATGCATCTGAATTTAAGAAGATAGATAAAGGAGAAATAAGTAGTGCTGAAGCTGAGGATTTTGCAGAACACTTGAAGAACATCCATGGGGAGGTGAGGAAGCATATTACCAAGATGAACGCACAGTATAAGGCTAAGGCAGATGAGAAAAGGAGGTATAAGGAATTTTAGGTTGGTGATGAAGTCATGGTTCATTTGCGGAAGGAGTGGTTTCTAGTTGGTACATATAACAAGCTGAAAATCAAGAAGTTTGGACCATGTAAGATACTGAAGAAACATGATTCAGGAAAAGCATATGAGGTAGAATTTTCTATTGAGCTAAATATTTCACCAGTGTTTAACATTTCAGATCTGACAGAGTATCATGAAGGAGGTGTTGAAGATGAGATCACAGCAGCACAGTGGAGTATTCCCACAACTAGTTCAGACACTAAGGAGATCGAAGATATACTGGATAGTCATGTTGGCAGAAGCACAGGGAACAGGACATATGAAGAATATCTGGTCAAGTGGAAAGGACGACCTATTGAAGATTCATCATGGCTGACAAAGGAGGAGGTTAGCCATCTTGGTTTTCCTCTGCACACCTGAGTTGTGACAAGGTCACTTCTCAAATTACCCTAGGTGTCTAATGCAGGAGCATCCTGGGTGTAAGAGCAATCTTGCATCACCCAAAAAAAAAAATATTTCTATTTTTATTTTCATTAAGGGCTATTTTGTGCAGAGCTGCTATTTATGGAAAGTTACTATTTTTGGTAATTTTTGCATGTGCTTAGAATGATCCAATTTCTTTCTTGGAGGTTTATTTTGGTCATATAAATCTGCCAGTAAAGTTTCATTGCCAGATCAGGTGTATATTGGAAGATATTGAAGATTTTCGGTATTGGCAGTAGGGTACAAAAACTTTGAACTCAGTTTTGAAAGCTTTAGAGGCTCCGAATGAGGTTGAAAATTTGGGTGATAGGCGCTTGCACAAGTCAAGCCTGTAGAGCGCTTCGTGGCATTTATGAAATGGGGTTATAATAGTCGATCGGGTTAACTGGTGATGACTTATGGTCTTCAGATGTTAGGCCACCTGAAATGGCGAAAAATAATTTTTTTCAAAATTTCTGTTCGGGTTTCAAAGGTTATCTTGAGCCGACTATGATGTAATAAAATGTAAAATAAAATAATTCTAAGTTTGGTCAGCCTTATTGGCTAAAATTCTGGAACCTTCCCAGGCGGTGGAAAATTGTCTATATAAGGAAGGCTGTATTATTGTCTTAGGCAGTTCAGAATAGTTCTGGGTAGTAGATCTAGGTAATAGTTCGAGGCTACTAAGGAAAGGTTTCCATTGCCACGAATGGATGATATTATGGACTGTTTGAGTGGAGCTATGTATTTCTCAAAGATAGATCATAAGAGTGGATATCATCAGATTCGGATCAGAGAAGGAGATGAATGGAAGACTACTTTCAAGACAAAGGAAGGACTATATGAGTGGTTAGTCATGCCTTTTGGGCTAACCAATGCACTGAGCACTTTCATGCGACTCATGAATGAGGTTCTGAAAGAATTTCTGGTTAAGTTTGTCATTGTTTACCTAGATGATATTTTGATCTTTAGTAAGACATTGGATGAGCATATGATGCATATTCGTATGGTATTTGAGAAGTTGAGAGAAGAGAAATTATTGATTAATTTAAAGAAGTGTAATTTTGTGAAGAAAGAATTGGTGTATTTGGAGTTTGTAGTTTCAGGAGAAGGTCTAAAAATAGACCCAGAGAAGGTACAGGCTATCTTTGAATGGCCTACTCCAAGGAGTGCTACTGAGGTAAGATCTTTTCATAGTCTAGCTAGCTTTTACAGGAAGTTTATCAGAAATTTTAGCAGTATTTGTGGACCTTTGACTGAAACAATGAGAGGGGATAGAAAAGAGTTTAAGTGGACTAATGGGGCAGAAAAAAGTTTTCAATTGTTGAAACAAAAAGTTATTGAACAACCAGTTTTAGCACTTTCAGATTTTAATAAGGTGTTTCAAGTAGATTGTGATGCTAGTGGTACTGCAATAGGAGCTGTTATGAGCCAAGAAGGTAAATCTGTTGCTTATTTCAGTGAGAAATTAAATGATGCCAAGAGAAAATATTCTATTTATGATCAAAAATTTTATGCTATAGTTCAAGCATTGAAAAAGTGGAGGCACTATCTGCTTTCTAAGGAGTTTGTTTTGTATACTGATCATCAAGCTTTGCAATATTTGAATAGTCAAGGAAAATTGAATCAAAGGCATTTGAAATGGGTTGAGTTTTTACAAAGTTATACATTTGTTTTGAAACACAGGAGTGGAAAGTCTAATAGGGTTGTAGATGCTCTTAGTAGAAGGCAACTATTGCTGACAAAAATGCAGATTGAAGTGGTTGGGTTCAAGAAACTCAAGAATTTGTATCCAGAGGATCCTAATTTTGGTGAAGCTTGGAAAGCTTGTACAGAACCTGTTACTCTAGACAGGATGAAATGGCTGGATTTTATCATCCAAGATGATATGCTATTCAGAGGGAGTCAGTTGTGCATTCCATGAAGTTCTATGAGGGAGAATCTCATTAAGGAGAAGCATAGTGGAGGATTGGCTGGATATTTTGGTCGTGATAAAACCCTTGCTTTGGTTGGTGAGAATTATTATTGGCCACAATTGCAGCAAGATGTGAAGAAGTTTGTACAGAGTTGCAGAGTATGTCAGATGGCGAAAAGAGTGAAACAGAATACAGGGTTGTATCAGCCATTACCTATACCAGAGAAGCCTTTGGAGGATATCAGTATGGACTTTGTTCTTGGTTTACCGAGGACTCAGCAGGGACACGATTTAATTTTTGTGGTAGTTGACAGATTTTTGAAGAGGACACATTTCATTCCTTGCAAGAAGACTAATGATGTTTTTCATGTAGTAGAATTATTTTTCAGAGAAGTAGTGAGACTTCATGGTTTGCGAAAGACCATAGTTTCAGATCGGGACACTAAATTTTTTAGATATTTCTGGCGTACATTGTGGAAGAAGTTAAAGACAGATTTGAAGTTCAGTTCATCACATCATCCACAGATTGATGGACAGACAGAGGTGGTGAATAGAAGTTTGAGAAATTTGCTGAGATGTTTGGTTGGAGATAAGCCAACAGGATGGGATTTGATTTTACCACAGGTGAAATTTGCATACAATAATTCTGTCAACAGGAGCACCAGTAAATCACCATTCCAGATTGTATATGGAAGTAGTCCAAGAAATGCATCTGAATTGAGGAAGATAGATAAAGGAGAAATAAGTAGTGCTGAAGCTGAGGATTTTCAGAACACTTGAAGAACATCCATGGGGAGGTGAGGAAGCATATTACCAAGATGAACGCACAGTATAAGGCTAAGGCAGATGAGAAAAGGAGGTATAAGGAATTTTAGGTTGGTGATGAAGTCATGCTTCATTTGCGGAAGGAGTGGTTTCCAGTTGGTACATATAACAAGCTGAAAATAAAAAAGTTTGGACCATGTAGGATACTGAAGAAACATGATTCAGGAAAAGCATATGAGGTAGAATTGCCTACTGAGTTAAATATTTCACCAGTGTTTAACATTTCAGATCTGACAGAGTATCATGAAGGAGGTGTTGAAGATGAGATCACAGCAGTACAGTGGAGTATTCCAACAACTAGTTTAGACACTAAGGAGATCAAAGATATACTGGATAGTTGTGTTGGCACAAGCAAAAGGAACAATACATATGAAGAATATCTGGTCAAGTGGAAAGGATGACCTGTTGAAGATTCATCATGGATGATAAAGGAGGAGGTTAGCCGTCTTGGTTTTCCTCTGCACACTTGAGTCGTGACAAGGTCACTTCTCAAATTACCCTTGGTGTCTGATGCAGGAGCATCCTGGGTGTAAGAGCAATCTTGCATCACCCAAAAAAAAAATATTTCTATTTTTATTTTCATTAAGGGCTATTTTGTGCAGAGATGCTATTTATAGAAAGTTACTATTTTTGGTAATTTTTGCATGTGCTCAGAATGATCTGATTTCTTTCTTGGAGGTTCATTTTGGTCATATAAGTCTGCTAGTAAAGTTTCATTACCAGATCAGGTGTATATTGGAAGATATTGAAGATTTTCGGTATTCGCAGTAGGGTACAAAAACTTTGAACTCAGTTTTGAAGGCTTTAGAGGCCCCAGATGAGGTTGAAAATTTGGGTGACGAGCGCTTGCGCGGGTCAAGCCTGTAGAGCGCTTCGTGGTGTTTCCGAAATGGGGTTATAATAGCCGATCAGGTCAACTGGTGATGACTTATGGTCTTCGAAAGTTGGGCCACCTGAAATGGCGAAAAATAATTTTCTTCAAAATTTTTATTCGGGTTTCAAAGGTTATCTTGAGCTGACTATAATGTAATAAAATGTAAAATAAAATAATTTTAAGTTTGGTCAGCCTTATTGGCTAAAATTATGGAACCTTCCCAGGCGGTGGAAAATTGCCTATATAAAGAAGGCTGTATTATTGTCTTAGGTAGTTCAGAATAGTTCTGGGTAGTAGATCTATTAGTAGCCTCGAACTATTCTGAACTGCCTAAGACAATAATACCCAGAACTATTCTGAACTGCCTAAGACAATAATATAGCCTTCCTTATATAGGCAATTTTCCACCACCTCGGAAGGTTCCAAAATTTTAGCTAATAAGGCCGACCAAACTTAGAATTATTTTTTTTTTTCATTTTATTACATCATAGTCGGCTCAAGATAACCTTTGAAACCCGAATAGAAATTTTGAAGAAAATTATTTTTCGCCATTTCAGGTGGCCCAACTTCCGAAGACCATAAGTCATCACCAGTTGACCCGATCGGCTATTATAACCCCATTTTGGAAACACCAAAAAGCGCTCTACAGGCTTGACTCATGCAAGCGCCCATCACCCAAATTTTTGACCTCATGCGGGGCCTCTAAAGCCTTCAAAAATGAGTTCAAAGTTTCTGTACCCTACTGCCAATACCAAAAATCTTCAATATCTTCCAATATACACTTGATCTGGCAATGAAACTTTACTGGCAGACTTATATGACCAAAATGAACCTCCAAGAAAGAAATCAGATCATTCTTAGCACATGCAAAAATTACCAAAAATAGTAACTTTCCATAAATAGCAGCTCTGCACAAAATAGCCCTTAATGAAAATAAAAATAGAAATATTTTTTTTTTTTGGTGATGCAAGATTGCTCTTACACCCAGGATGCTCCTGCATCAAAGCCTCACTTCTCTGACCGTCAGAAGTATTCAGATCTCCCTTTATCTTGATCCTTCATTTTATTTCATCTCCCTTTTTACCTTTCACTGTTATGTGTTATCATATTAGTTCATCTCCCTCTTTGAAAAAAATGCCAAAGCAACAACTAAAACATACATCCATTAGATGTAGATAATATCTGTGCAGCTCAGTGTTTTTCCCTCTCTCATCTTGCTTATGACTGATTCCTTGTCTTTGCTTCTTTTTACAACTCTAGGCCAGCCCTAAAGTGTGACAATCTTCTACATCAATTTCTCAAATATTCTGCTGTAACACATTTGATGCAGTGCTCCTAGCTTGTCTAGGCAGCCTCAGTTAGGGAAAGAACCCCTAATTGACTTCTCAAATACTCATGAGCTTCTCTGGGTAAAGCTTTAGTGAATATGTCTACTGATTGTTCTTTTGTATTCACATATTCCATTCGGACTTCTTTGTCTTGTACTAATTCTCTCAAGTAGTGATACTTGATTGCAATGTGCTTGGTCTTAGTGTGCATCACTGGATTCTTAGAAATATTGATAGCACTTGTGTTGTCACAAAAAATAACAAAAATTTCAGCGATTTCTTCTTTCATGCCTATCAACAATTGTTTTATCCATACCAAATTTGAACAGTTTACTGCAGCGGTAACATACTCGGCCTTGGTAGTAGATTGGGAAATGCAATTTTGTTTCTCGCTTGTCCATGAGACTAATCTTTGTCCAAGAAGGAAAGCTCCACCACTAGTACTTTTTCTGTCATCTACATTTCCTGCCCAATCAACATCTGTATAAACTATGAGTTCAAATTTGTCATCCTTCTTATAATATAGACCATAGTCAGCAGTTCCTTTCAAGTATCTCATAATTATTTTCACGGCCATCATGTGTGTTTCCTTAGGATTGGTAGAGAATCTTGCCACAAGCCCAACAACTAATGCAATATCTAGTCTACTATGTACAACATACTACAATTTTCCAATCCTAGATATGTACAGAGTCTGATTCACTTCTGCAACATCATCATTCTTAGATAACTTTTGTCTAGTAACCATGGGAGTTCCCACTAGTTTAGCATCTTCCATCCTAAAAGTTTTCAGTATTTCATTAACATACTTAGATTGTGTAATGAAAATTACATTCTTCCTTTGATATACTTGTAAACCAACAAAGAATTTGATCTCACCAAACATACTCATTTCAAATTCAGTTTGCATTTCACTTGAAAAACTTTTACATAATGCATCTTGTCCACCAAAAATAATGTCATCCACAAATTTTTTTGCTAACAGGATACCTTTACCTTCTTCATCCTTCATGTAAAGATTGCTTTTCTCATTTGTTCTTGAAAATCCAATCTATATCAAGTAGTTATGTAACCTCTCATACCATGCTCTTGGAGCTTGCTTCAATCCATATAATGCTTTGTTCAGTTTGCACACCATGTGTCTTCTATTTGGATCAATAAAACATTCTGGTTGTTCTATGTAAACTTCTTCTTCTAGTATACCATTAAAAAATGCAGACTTGACATCCATTTGATATACCTTGAAATCTTTATAAGTAGCATATGCAATCAGAGTTCTTACTCCTTCCAATCTAGCTATAGGGGAAAATGTCTCCCCATAATCTATTCCTTCTTCTTGTGTGTAGCCTTTGCATGCCAACCTAGCTTTGTTCCTAGTGATTTCACCATTTTCATTCATCTTATTCTAAAACACCCACTTTGTTCCTATAACATTTTTGGTTTCAGGTCTCGGCACCAAAGTCCAAGTATCATTCTTCTTAATCTAGTCAATCTCTTCATTTAATGCTTGTATCCAGTCTTCATTCTCCAATGCCTCTCTAGTTGACTTCGGTTCAAATTCACATAGTAGGCATGTTGGATCCTTCATCTTACTTCTAGTCTGAATTCCAGTATTTTTGTCTCCAATTATATGTTCAGGCTTGTGATGTCTTCTTACATATTTTGCCAAGACAGGTTCATCTCTTCTCTCCTCTGTTTCATCATGTTCCTCAACAAGATTGTTAGATTCAACTTTAGAATGCTCGGCAACCTCTTCCTGATATTCAGTAGCATTTTCTTGTAGCTCGGCATGTTCTTGTTCTCTCTTGGCACTATTTTCCTGACGCTCGGCAGTATCTATCTATTGCTTGACATTGCTTACCCGATACTTGGCATCAAGTGAAAGTCTGTTATTTGCCTCTTCTTCTTCCTCCATGTACATAAAAGATCTATAACTTCTGATTCTCTTTTACTGTCAGCTTCATTTCTTTTTGCATACTCATCAATTTTGACATTCACACTTTCCACGATTATGTTAGTGTTAGAGTTCAAACACTTATAAGCTTTACTTTTTGTGGAGTACCCTAGGAATATGCATTCATCACTCTCAGCTTCAAACTTTCCATTCCTAGTGTCTTTTCATATATAGCACTTACTTCCAAAGATTCTAAAGTATTTAACACTCAGTGCATGCCCATGCCATAATTCATAGGGTGTCAGATTTGTACCTTTCTTGATCTGCACCTGATTAAGAGTGTAGACAACAGTGCTTATAGCTTCTTTCCAATATTTCTGTACCACATTCTTTTCAATCATCAATGTCCTTGCACAATCCAAGATATATCTATTTCTCCTTTCTGCTATACCATTCTGTGGAGGTGTTCTAGGTGCAGACATCTGTCTTTTAATTCCTCTATCATTGCAAAACAGATTAAATTCATTTGATGTAAATTCTCCACCTTGGTCAAATCTAAGACATTTCAGGTTCCTACCTGTCTCCTTCTCAACCTTAGCCAAATACCACTTAAATAATTGAAAAGCTTCAAATTTTTCTTTTAGAAACATCACATGCATCATCCTAGTGTGATCATCAACAAATAAGATAAATTATCTAGCACCACAGTAACTTTTTACACCCATAGGTCCACAAAGGTCAGTATGAACCAAATCTAAAAAAATTTTAGAAGTAAAGGATTTTCTCTTAAAACTTGACTTTGTCATTTTTCCTAACTGACATTCCTTGCACATCACATTCTCAAGTTTCTTCAATCTAGGTAGACCTCTTACCTTTTTCTTCTTACTTATCTCTACCAGATTGTCAAAGTTAACATGACACAACCTTTTGTGACATAACCAAATATCATCAAGTTGTGCAATTAAACATGTTTCTTCAGATAGGTCAAGATAGAACAAATTACCTCTAGTCTGATCTCCACTTCCAATCAATTCTCTAGTAGCATTAAATATTTTAGCTTGCTTGTGATGAAATTCCACTCGGTAACCAATTTTGTTTAGCTGAGCAACACTTAACAAATTGTAATTAAGACCTTCAACCCAATATGCATTTTCACAATATATCTTATCAGTCAGTTTAATCAAACCTTTTCCTCTAACAGGACATGGTGCATCATTACCAAATTTTACACTTTTACCTCTGTAATGATGTAAGGTCTCAAACTTATTTTTGTCACCAATCATGTGATGTGAATAGCCATTGTCAATAATCCATTTATCATTCTTGTTCACATAAGATATCAAAGCAGTTTTCTCATCCTCATCAAATTCATCTTTCATTGCAACATAGACTACCTCAATTTCAAAATCATCACTATCAGTGTCAGTTTCTTTTTTAGCAATGCAACAAGATTTCTTACCTTTTCCTTTGTAGTCTTTGTTCCATCAGTAGCTTTTGTCATCTTTTCTATCTTTGTGTTTTCTTTTCCTTTCATCATCTTTATCCTTCCTGTCAGGACATCTAGCAGCTATATGACCAACTTTATTACATGCAAAACATATAATAGGGAGTTTACCTTTATACTTTCATTTTCCCCTTCTTAGTCTTCTAGCCATAAGAGCTTCTAGATCTTCTAGTTCTTCATCATAAGTGTCACTATCACTTTCACTTTCCCTGATGCATCTTTCTTTTTCTTTCTTTGGTTTGTTCAGAACTAGTTGTGATTTGAAAGCAGATTCAACATTTCCAATGCTTCCAATAGTGAAATTATCATAGTTAGAGAGTTCAAAAGCAGTCAACTTACCAACCGAACTTTCCAAAGTAAGCACATTAACAGAGTTACATCTAGATTCCTGAATAGCTGAGATCTTAATAGCATATATAGGACACAGGGTTCTTAGTACTTTCCCAACTATAGTTTCATCATCAATAGCCCCATTTTCTCCTCTAATAGCATTCACAACTTCTTTTATTCTACCACAATATTGTGCAATGTTTTCACCTTCTTACATTTTCATTTCATTAAACTTACCTCTAAGACTCTCAGCCTTTGCTTTTAGAACATTTAAGTCACCACCATAGATCCTTGCAAGAGTTTCCCACATATCCTTAGTAGTTGTGCAATCCTTAATGTCTTCAAATTCTAGATAGCTTAGGGCAGATGCAATTTCTAGCATTGCCTGATTATGTTCTTTCTTAGCTCTCATTTCTTGAGCAGTCAAAGGTGCGATAGGTGAGACATAGCTATTTTCAATGTAGTACATTGTAGAGTCACCAATACTGGCCAAATGCAACTTCATCAAGCTTTTCCATGCAGGGAATTTTTCCTTGTTTAGCTTCGGTACCTCCTTCTTATACATCCTAATCATTTGCTTCAAGCCCCTTTAAACTTGATTTCTGTCAACACTAATAATAAGCAACAAAGCTCTGATACAAATTGTTAATATGATTTAGAAAAAAAAAGAGGGGAGGTGAATCAGTTGTTCTCAGGTCTTGATGTATAAAATAATCTTAAAAAGTTATCCTTAAATCAGATCCAATAACCAAAACAAACTCGGTCATCACCAATTCAATAATAGAAACATACAACAATGCAGTCCACTACCCAGTAGTAACTTAACTTGCAAAACATAGTAATGTTCAAACCAAAACATTCACACAAGTATCAACACCAAGATTTATAATGGAAACCCAATTTGGGAAAAACCACTTTGTAACATGCTACTATTATTTTCACTCTTTTGAAGTGAGCTCGGTAAAAAGCCAAACCTGTCAAAGGTTACAATACACACTGTCAGGTCTAACCCGGTTAAAGGATTTCAATCACCTTGTTAAAAGTGAGCCTAGTCATAGGACTTACATACACTCCATTAGAATGCAACCTTGTTCAAATGATTTAACATATGACTGTTAGGTCAACCTCTGTTAAAAGGATTTTGACTATTACAATGGTTAGAAAGTATCAGCAATATTTATCTGAAAATATACAACTCACTTTGAAAATATCAGATTTGATTCCATACACTAATGCTGGTTTACTGACTTTGAAACTTTTCCATCTCCATCTCTGATCTGCTCGAAACTTTTCTTCAAGCAACCACCACAATTTTCCTTCATCCTTTTTTCTTATTCAGTCAATAAAACTTTACTCTTCCAACATTCTCTTTTCACCAATGCACTTGCATATCTTAGGTTCCGTTATATTTTCCTCAATTAGGTTAACTCATATTATGCCGCTCAATCTCATTCGTAGATCTTAGGGTTAGGTTAGATTCATTGAATCTTCTCACTTCATGTTCTTCGGCTCTTTTTCTAGAATTATCTCAAATCTCTTAAAGATTTACAATAAAACATTTTACAATGCATTTGATGCTTCCAAACAATCAATAAATAAAGTCAACACGTTTTACATAATCCAAGAATTCAACAATGTTGGCTCCAAAATTAAATTCTCTTCAAATATAAAATTGCTGATGCTCGGTCAATACTGTGATCAACTATTCGGTCTTCATGTAGAAAGCTCGGTCATTACTAAAACTATTTACTCGGCTTACACTGTCTTCCTCGACAATTAACTGTTGTTCAGTCGACACTAGAATTTTTCTCAGCATGTACTAACTCGGTCGACACTAACATTACTCTGTTTAAACATGATTTTTCCATTCTTTGCTCGGTCAAGCCTACCAGTTTAATCTTCAGTCTTACTAAGATAAATAATACATTGTCTCATCATTGTGCAACATAGTCAAGTACACTTTGTAGTATCAAGATAACTCAACCTTTTCTTAGGTGCTATTGTTACCAACCTTGCCTAGCCCCTTAGCAACACTCAAATAGATATAGTACTTTCCTAAGTAGCAACAGTCTTACCAATTAAGGTTTGACATCAATGATAATATAACAATTGTTTCAATTGCAGTTTCCAACACTTAATACCACAAACACATAACAAAAACATAGAAACAACAACAATATGCAAGAATAGAAATGAGCTTCTTATTATCTCCACAAATGTGGAATTACAAACTTTCAGTATTAGAATATGCAAAGCCACATGGGCATTCCCTTACAATATTCTGTAGGACAAAGCCTCGAATCAATACTCAGATCTACTACCCAGAACTGTCCCGAACTACCTAAGACAACACTACGGGCCTTCCTTATATAGGCAATCTCCACCGCCCGAGAAGGTTCTAGAAATTTAGCCTTTTAGGCCGACTAAACATGGAATTATTTTATTTTTACAATTATTACAATAGGGTCGGCTCAAATAAAATACAAAATATGTTTTTAGGTAACCCAACTTCTGAAGGCCATAACTTTTTAACCGTAACTTCATTTTTCTATTGTAACCACTTTTCAGAAATGCCATGACAAGATCTGTAGTGCTTGACACATGCAAGTGCTAGTCAACTAGGGGTGGATCATGATCTAGAGCCTCTAAGGCCTTCAAAATTAACCTGAAAGATTTCATACCCAAAAACTTCAATAACTTCACCAATACAGATGATGTGGCAATGGAACTCAATTGGTAGGCTAAAATGACTAAGATGAAGCTCCAACTGTGAAATCAGAACATTCCGAGATCATATGACCAACTTACTAAAAATAGTAAGTTTCCATAAATAGCAGCTCTGCACAAGATAACCATTATTGAGAAGAAAACTAGAAATATGTTTGGGTGATGCAAGATTTCTCTTACACCCAAGATGCTCCTGCATCAAAATGTTTAAGACTTCCAATTTGGATGTGCATATCTTGCAACCATTGTGAACAATAATTCCCAAAATAACAACTAGATTTCATGAAGAAACTCGTGACCTATAACCTAGCATAATGCTTGGGTGTTATAAAAGCACTTTATCCTTGTTTCACTTCTTTACTTTTCTTCTCTAGGTCCACCTCCTCCACTTGGAAGTACCTCTCATACAAGTTGTGTACTATGAACCTAGTGGACCAATTGAAATCATTGATGGATGTACTTACCTAGCTTGATGATTGCCTATATTTACCATCAACAATTGTTCTAACATCACTAATAAACGTAAAGTATGTTGTATCTGTAGGGTAAGTCTTGTTAATGGAACTATAATATAAATGTTTAATAAGACGATCACAATTTCCCCTATTTTTTATTGAGACATTTATTATGCCTTCATACTCTATTTTTCATTCATCAAAGCTCTTTAAATCATATTTTTCCTTTAGTAGATTGGGAATGGTCCAATGTTCCATCTCCTTGAACAATTTCATATTTTCTTTCATAATTCCAAATTTTCCCTCCCAGTACTGAATTTCACTATAAGAAAATCATATGTTTTACATATATTTTTTATTTTCTAGGGTATACTTGGTGTAAATCTAATTTTAGTCTTGAGTTGACAAATATCTTCTCCCAACAATCTTCAAGTTTCATTTAATTCCTTAAGTTCCTTCAGGAAAACCTCACACTAACTATATATCTTAGAAATAGTAAGGAAATCTTTATAGACATATTGTAATTTATTAAGAATAAACTTTAACGAATGAGATAGGGTACCTCTTACCATTGTCTTTACTTTTTCTCTAGCAATCAATTTTGGTTTAGCAATATCATCATCATTTTCCTTCAATTTATTATTACCTTCTTGCAACTCATTCCTCAAGGCACTTAATTCCTTTGATACAGAGGAATATTCACCTGGTTCCATCATGATCTCTTGAGTAGTGTATGTCTTCTTTTCTAATGCTTTTTATTATTTGTGCATTTAATACCAACACCTTGGTATATGTAGTGTGAATTTCTCATCTTTCCTTAAGGAGTGTGTGGAGTTAAATTTCTTGCAATTGATTTGCATCTCTTGTGAGCATGGTTGCATGTATTATGTGATTGGTTGCATCATATGCAGTGGTATCCTTCAAAGTCCTTATAAGTGCCACATCTCCATCTCTTTATTCTACACCAATTATCAATTGAGGTCTTCTTGTACTTGGAGCTCTTACTCATTTTTCCAATGCCTTCAAGGTTGTATGGTAACTTGTAATAGATATCACCTAATAATTATCCAATTTGTGACATATGTGGATATGATGTCAAACATTATTGGTAAAACTCCTTTTACAAAGGATCATCCAACAAACCACCTCCAAAGAAGCCATTTTAAAGTGACAAACCACAATGGCACTAGAAGGACAAACAACAACAACAAAAAAAGGTAATGTTGTTGAAGTAGAAGATTCTCTAGATGAGAAATGTGTGCTTTCATCTCACACTTCAGAAGATGGTTCACAATATAACTTTATATGGTATGTGGAATTGGGTGCTACAAAGCACATGACTAGATAGATGCAATGGTTTCTCACATTGAAACCTCATCATGGTAGATTCACTCTTAGAGATGATACCATCAATGAGATCAAAGGTATTGGTGACATCTCTTTTTAGTTTGGCATAGATCATTCTAGGCTTACTTGAGTTTCGTATGTTCTAGGACTTAAAAAAAATATTCTTTCTTCTAATTAGTTTCTTGATCAAAACCTAAGAATTGAATTTGATACAAATCGGGATAAAAAGGTCTATCTTATCAAAGATAAGTCAAAAAATGCAAAAACTATTCTAGAGCTAATGAGATTGGTAGAATGTACAGGATTGATACCATTGCTAATCATCAGGCTTGGTGACTAAGGACAATGATCTTTCTATGATTTGGCATTGTATATTTGGTCATTTGGGCAATAGTTACTTGCTAAAACTTAGTCAAAAATACATGGTCAAATGGATTCCATCATTTGAGAAGTCAAGTATTGTTTGTTCTAGTTTTCTTGTTGGAAAACAACATAAAGCATCCTTTTATCCCAGTAAGAATCATACAAGACAACTTCTAGAGCTGGTGCATACCAATCTATGCAGCTCTATGACACCTACTCATAAGGGATTCAAGTATTTTCAGATTTTTTTATGATCACACTAGAAAAATGTGGGTATATTGCTTGTAGCATAAATATTGGGCCTTTTCCTACTTCAAAGAGTTGTGCGCTCTTGTGGAAAAACACATAAATCATCACGTTCAAGTCCTCCTCTTAGATCTAGGTGCCCGGTATACACCAAAACAAAATTCTCGATGTACCTAAAGGAAAATAGAATTTGGTTTCAATTGACTATATCCTGCACATCTTAGAAAAATGGAGTTATTGAATAGTGAAATCGCATCATCATGGAGATGGTCTGAAGTATGTTGAAACATTCTCAACTAGAACATGCATAATAGGCTAAATCTATTCACATAGTATTTTATCTTTTGAGTTGTGCACCAACCAAAAACCTTGATGGAATAACTCGAAAAGAAGTATGGACGGGGGTAAAACCTTCTATCTCACATTTTTTTGTGTCTAGATGCACTACCTATATGCACATTCCTAAGAAAAAGAGGAAAAAACTAGATGAAAAATTAATGCAATGTATTCTTCTTGGATATACTAATGAATCTAAGGCATATCACCTTATGGATCCTCAGATGAACAATATCTACATTAGTAGAGATGTAATCTTTTATGAGAAGAGTGAGCCAAGTTCTCCTACATCACTATAATGTCCTGCTAGGGAACCTAGGAGAAATTAACCTAAAACATGTTAAAACTAAGTTTATAGAATAATTTTTTTCTTAACATTTTACTAAAAATAATGAATAACAAAGAGGAATCAATAATTTAAAGTCAATATATACTCATAAATACAATCTCATAAACAAATTACAAATCTCAAGGGTTCCTTGACGTAAATACAATTTAATCTAGACCTCCCCTTGGACTTAGAAAAATCCTTAGATTTAGCCTCTTCACCCTTCTTTTTTTCCCTACCTTTCTCCTAAGATCTACCTCATAAATCCAATACATCTTTAGACCTGTCTAACATCCTCATTTCCTCTAAAAGTAAAGTGCCAACAAGGGCCGCCAACTTCAAATCATTTGAGAAAGAACCACTAATTGAAAGAATAAGATTATCCATGTGGATGATGTGAACCTAAATTATTGGGAGCATTCTAAGACATTCAAATATTAGTCCAAATAGAGCATACATGACATATAGTAAAATAAATTCACAAAACTACCTCAAATTGAGCCAAAACGGGAGCACCTAGGTACCGTTTAATTTTCTCTTTTAAGAGGGATGTGGGTGTACTCTCCAAGCATAATGAGAATATCCCCAATAAATATTAGGGTGGATTAGGATCATGTACAAGCCATGGAGACCCCAAAAGTGGCATAAAATATGGTATAGGGAACCAGTTTTGCCCCTAGGGTTTGAAGGGTCCAAATGATGAAATGTCATTTCAAGGCTATGGATGAGATGCCAGATTCATTTTAACTCAAATATGGATGTGATATGGATTGAAGATGACATGAAATTATTGAAATAAACTATGTTAATCCATTTATGCTAAGCTAGGATGAGTTATAAAACATGAAAACATGAAGGAAATCTAACAATGCTAATATATGCTATGATATTCTGTATGAAAATGAATATTATAACTATGCTATGAAATGGAAGAGTGAATTGGTTTTTTTCTCTTGGAAGGAGGAATACTTATAGGATTTGAGGAAGGGCTTGGGTTAGGAAGGGTAGTTAGGGTATAGGATCAAGGTTTGGGGTTTAGGACCAAGGGTTAAGGCTTAGGGTCAAAGAGATAAGGATGGTCATTAATGGGTTGAGAGAACAATGTTTCTCACACATGTGTGAGAAACACTAGGGAAGTGTGAAGAGTGTTGCCTGACTTTCAGTCACCTATTTTTTTTTTTTTGGCAATATTGGAGTCATATAGTCATCAAGTCAGTCTGGTGTCTAGGTCTAAGTCTTTCTTAGGTAGGTTTTCTTTGCCAGGTTTCCCTATCATTTCCTTTCCTTCTCTGAGCCGGGTGGGTTACTTAAAATTCTTGTCATGATGGGTAGGTGATAGTTCCCAACCTGGCAAGGATATCAGGCTCTCATTGATGATCTTTTGCAGATGAAAGTTGTGAAATATTCTCTAGGCATGTACAAGGGATCTGATGGAAGTCTTCTCATATGGTTGATGCAATAACAAGTCTAGCATTTGGAATTTTAGAGATTCACTTTATGGGGCAGTGTGTACAATCTAGTTCACAAGACTTCTCCTGTTCTAATGTGTGCAATGGTTATAAAAGTAGAATTTGCAAGTGGAGAATATTTGGTTACATTGAAATTCTGCAAGTTAAGAGGATCTTAAGTTGTGTTTCCAAAGATTGTTGATGCAAATGTAGTGTTGCCATCTCAATTGGACTCCATATGGTGTTATGATCTATAGGCTCAGAATGTGAAGGATGTATCTCAAAATGGAAATTTTTCTTGGAAAGAAAGTTTCAACATTAGCCTATGCATTAAAATCATTCAGGGAGGTTTGGATGCTCAAATTCAAGAAATTAAAAATTGAAGTTGCTTTGACTAGTCTTGGATTATATGAAGATATGAATACAAAGGCCTCCAAAGTGTTTTAAGTTTATTTGAAGTTCCTAAACAAGGTTCAATATGATGGAAATGAACAGGGAACTCCATTCTACCTTTCGGCCAATGGGACAGTGGGACCTAAGCTATGATATTAGTTCAATGATTCCCGTTATCCCTCCAAGCTATTGAAGATTCATTATGGGATAGCAGGGATCTTGCCACCTATCAAGATACTTTTCCTGCAAGCTTCCCGATGTTGTTACCAAGCTCGGGTCAAAGAAAAGTGTGGCGTATCTTTGAAATGTTTGAAAATCCCATGTAATTTCAAAATCAATGGACCTCGCTTTGCCTTGATTACATCATATTGCCTTTGAGGCAAAACGGGATCCTTCCACATGTCCAGGTTGGACCGAAGATGTTTGTTGAGTTGACCAATCATGGAGTGGTCGCATGATCGCATGGATTAAAATATTGCTATGCGATCATGCGATAATGGAAACTCAGGTCGGTGAAGGTGCTCTGCTGGGACACACATACACCAACAGCCCAATTGCGACAACATAAGTTGAGCAGGGAAAGATCCTACATCTGACGGAGGGCATATGTTCACAAAGAATCTTGGAGGTCTATGCGAAGAAGCGATGGCCATTGATCTTCCGATGGTGGGTCGGAAAGCATTTGAATACAGTTATAACTTTTTTGATCTGGGGTCCACGTGCACCAATAATAGAGCGGTTGCATCATCGCATAAATAAAATTATAGCCTTGCGATCATGCAACAAGATAATGAAAGCCCTATGGTAGGTGTGTGGTCACAAGATCGCATGACTGAGAGAACTGTCTTGCGATCATGCGAGATTGTGACAGGTGTAAAGTGGTGGGTCCAAGGATTGTATGTAATATCAAATCAATGCATGCCACTATCCCGTTATGGAATCAGGGATTCTTCTAGGCTTAACGAGATGTAGCCACATAGCAGTGGGTCCTAAAGTTTTAACACGTAGCTCAGTGGGACCAGAGGAGTTTGTAGATACAAAATCAATGGTCCCCACTTTTTCGCTATGGTGCGGAAGATTCTTAGAGGCAACGCAGGATCTTGATGCATGTCTAGATCACTGTTTCTATTTGATCGAAAAGCATTATGTTATTTTCATAAAGATGGCCTTGATGGTGGAAGAAAGAAGATGGAAAAATAGTAAGGGAAGTACATGAAAGATTGAAAGTTGGTAAAGTGCCTTGCTTGCAATCTATGACTCGTGAGGATATTTGAAGAACACCAACAAGCATCGCAATGGAAACATATGTAAGCAGTGACCTTGGTGGAAAACAACAAGCATAGATGGACACTCATATTCATGCCTTTGCAAGAGGAAATATGAAGAACAATGCGGAGCAGATGGGATCCTACAGAAGAACAACAATTTCAAAGAACTGGATAGTTTTGGGTGATGGATGAGTAGAGAGATTGGTGGAGATAATGAGGACTCACTGGTGGCATTTGATTTTGGTATGTATTGGAACACACATGAAGGTCAAAATGGAGTTGAGGAAGTGTCAAGCTTATCCCATAAAATACAATTAGATGATGATTTGATGAGCCCTTCACTATCAAAAGACCAGTTGTTCAGTATCTTTGATTTCTCTCCTGACTGGGCATATTCAAAACTAGACACAAAGGTCCTAATAACAGGAAAATTTGTGGGAGGTGTAAAGGATATCTATAAGTATAAACTGGCCATGATGCCCAAAGTTGTAAAGGTAGCTAAAGACTTATGGTGCAATTTTACTGATATACATGATAAGGTATAATGTTAAACATGATGGCATAGAACATGGCTAGGGAAAATGTGGCATACTTCAAGTTCATGTCTTCTGGTGAAAGTTTGTTCACTTCACATTCTCAAAGGCAAACCATATGAAGAGGTAGATGAAAATTCATGGTCTTTTGGCTTTTCTATTGGTGGTTTCGAAAGTGGTTTCTAGTCTTTCCAGATTCTGGAATCTAAAACACTCTATTTTCCCATGAAAGTGGTATATTGTAATCCCTATATAAATTGTGGCAAAGGTAAATGCAGGGGTCAGAAAAATTTTGGCATGAAGAGAGGTTGTAGAGACAACCATACTTGGTGTCAACTCTTTACTATCCATGTGCTTCCTTTTTCTGCATACAGTCAGAGAGCTGGAGTAGAGGAGAGGGCACTTTTAATTTCTGCATTTTTATTCATGCATAGAGATTGATGTTTAGTTTTTGTAATAGATTTGGTTGTAGATTGCAAGAAAATATAATCAGAGTATTGTGTTTGTGTGTTTAAAACAAGGAAATTTTTGTTATGAATTAGAGTATTTGGGCAACACTTTTCTGATTACTTTCAATCAGAGTATTGTTGTGGTTAGTTTTGAGCACTTTCTTGCATTCTTAGTCAAGTGGTGATTGGGTGATAGATCAGAGTACTGTCATCTGATCCTATTGCAAAGATTTGAATGTTTAATCTTCATTTTTAATCTCATGTCATTGCATTTACAAATCTTATAGCATTCTTGCATTACCAATATTGGGAAGTCATAGGATGTGTGAATTCCTGAAGTTGGCTAGGATTAGGATCTAAAATCTACCTGGATTAAGTCATGTTTAGGCTTAATTTGGTTTGCCTCTTCTACTCTCGGGTTAAGAGCATACCCCGTGTTAGTTTTAGGAGAAAAACATAATTCATTGAATATCATTCACATAGGGAGTTGTACCTACCAATTCAGAGAAAAGCCAGTAATCATAGAGCAGCTTTTCAACTGTTGTATTCAGATATTGTTCATAGTTTGGGTATTAAGAGTTATAATCATAAGAAATAAGAAAGGACAAATCTGTTTACTAATAGATTTTTGGTGACTCCGCTGGGGAACGTGGAAAAGAAGATTGGTGTTGAAATTTTACTTCCTCAGATTTTTGTTATCTCTGTTGTCTAGAGATTGGTGACTCCATTTTAAATTCTCATAATTTTTAGTCAAGCAGTTCAGTGCTTTCCTTTTCAGATTTTGAGGTTCCTCCCCTAGGATGGAGGTTGTTGGTTCTGTTGAGGAAGTTTTTCTGAAGTATTCATAAATTTTAGAAGACTGGATCCCAGCAAGTGATGAAGATGTCTCAAATGTTTTTATCTTTATCCCAGTGTTCAAAGATCCAATCCAAGAAGTTACGGAAGATTTAGCAAGAGAGGTGAAGTGGCTGAAATCTTTTTATGGCACTATTCTTATGAAAATAAAATCTCCTGTACAAGAGCTAAAAGAAGAAGAGAATGTATGTGAAGATCTTTATGAAGTTGGAATCAGTGAGCCTAACCTCACTTCATCAAATGTGTTGCATGAACATGAAGGGGAACAACATATACAAGGTAATCTTCAAGTAAGTAAAGATGAATGTTCACATAATTTGTACCTTCAGCCTGATTGTTCAAGTGATGAAATTTTTAGTTGTTTTGAGAATAAGGAAAGTTTCAGTTTAAAGTTTGATCCTATGTTAGTGGAAAGCAGTGTCCAAGATGAGTTAGTTTTAGCAATATGTTGCGAGAAGATTTCATCATATGAAATTGATATAGAGTTTTTAAGCTCTGATTTTTCCATTGAATGTCAAGAAGTAAAAGTGGCTGAAGTTGTAGAAGCTGAATAGTTGCAGCAGTTGGTACCATCAACAATTCCAATAGATATGTTACCTTGTAAAGAAGAGATCATTTCTCAGCTCTTATCGACTCTTGAGGAAAGAGTTCCTCCTCTTTTGGCCCCAGGTATTGATTCATCATCTTATATCTCTATTTTACATAGAGGTTTTTCAGATTTAATGAAAGAGGATTGTGATAAAGCTACTTCAGTTAACATTTATCCTAAAAAAGCACGGCCATATTTTGAAGGTATATTGGATGTGGAAAGTTGTTTTGATCGTGGTTTTCTCATGAGTCTTCTTGATAAAGATGATATGAGTTTTCTTTTGGAGGTGTGGATTAATTATTTGTTTCAGCCTAAAGAGTATCACAGTTTTGATTCTTCTATTCAGAAAGAGGAGGGAAAACTAGAAATTTATAATGAAGCCTAGTTGTTTGGAAAGTATTTTTGGCTCACTCATGATTTATACTATGACAGTTTTTCTTCCAGCATTAAAAAGGATGTCATGGAGTTTTTGTCTTGTTTCAGCTAGTTGAAACACAATCCACTTTACTAAAAAGGCTCATACTTCTCTCTACTAGTTAATGGTCATGCAAGTTCTCCATTTCCTCTTTTCCTCTCTTGCTCGTAGTAAATTTGCTTTTACAATTTTGGTGTGTTTAGTGTAGTCTTTCCCTGCTTTCATAGTTAGTTGTTATTTTCTCCTACTTTGTTTCAGTTTTCCCTGCTCCCCTTCACCCTCCCTGTATGCAGTTGCTCATTGTTTTCTTTGGTCTAGACTCCGCAACCCAATGCTTTAGACACTTGTCTCACTAGAGAAGTTGAATTCTTCATGCACTTTGCAGTACATATTCCGCAGTCAGAGCCAGCTGTTGCCTAACTTTCAATCACCCATTTTTTATTTTTTGGGTATATTAGAGTCATATAGTCATCAAGTCAGTCTGGTGTCTAGGTCTAAGTCTTTCTTAGGTAGGTTTTCTTTGCTAGGTTTCCCTATCATTGCCTTTCCTTCTCTGAGCCAAGTGGGTTACTTAAAAGTCTTGTCATGATGGGTAGGTGATAGTTCCCAACCTGGCAAGGATATCAGGCTCTCATTGATGATCTTTTGTAGATGAAAGTTGTGAAATATTCTCCAGGCATGTACAAGGGACCTGATGGAAGTCTTCTCATATGGTTGATGCAATAACAAGTCTAGCATTTGGAATTTTAGAGATTCACTTTATGGGGCAATGTGTGCAATCCAATTGACAAGACTTCTCCTGTTCTAATGTGTGCAATGGTTATAAAAGTAGAATTTGCAAGTGGAGAATATTTGGTTACATTGAAATTCTGCAAGTTAAGAGGATCTTAAGTTGTGTTTCCAAAGATTGCTGATGCAAATGTAATGTTGTCATCTCAATTGGACTCCATATGATGTTATGATCTATAGGCTCAGAATGTGAAGGATGTATCTCAAAATGGAAATTGTTCTTGGAAAGAAAGTTTCAACATTAGCCTATGCATTAAAATCATTCAGGGAGGTTTAGATGCTCAAATTCAAGAAATTAAAAATTGAAGTTGCTTTGACTAGTCCTGGATTATATGAAGATATGAATACAAAGGCCTCCAAAGTGTTTTAAGTTTATTTGAAGTTCCTAAACAAGGTTCAATATGATGGAAATGAATAGGGAACTCCATTCTACCTTTCGGCCAATGAGACAGCGGGACTTGAGCTATGATATTAGATCAATGGTTCCCGTTATCCCTCCAAGCTATTGAAGATTCATTACAGGATAGCGGGGATCTTGCCACCTATCGAGATACTTTTCCTGTAAGCTTCCTGAAGTTGTTACCGAGCTCGGGTCAAAGAAAAGTGTGGTGTATCTTTGAAATGTTTGAAAATCCCATGTAATTTCAAAATCAATGGACCTCGCTTTGCCTTGATTATGTCATATTGCCTTTGAGGCAAAATGGGATCCTTCCACGTGTCCAAGTTGGACCGAAGATGTTTGTTGAGTTGACCAATCATGGAGCGGTCGCATGATTGCATGGATTAAAATATTGCTATGCGATCATGCAACAATGGAAACTTAGGCCAGTAAAGGTGCTCTTCTGGGACCCACATACGCCAACAGCGCAAATGCGACAACATAAGCTGAGAAGGGAAAGATCCTAATCCAACGGAGGGCGTATGTTTGCAAAGAATCTTGGAGTTCTATGCGAAGAAGCTATGGCCATTGATCTTTCGATGGTGGGTCCGAAAGCATTTGAATATAGTTATAACTTTTCTGAGCTGGGGTCCACGTGCACCAATAATAGAGCAGTCGAATGATCGCATAAATAAAATTATAGCCTTGCGATCATGCGACAAGACAGTGAAAGCCCTGCGGTAGGTGTGTGGTTGCAAGATCGCATGACTGAGAGAACTGTCTTAGGATCATGTGAGATTGTGACAGGTGTAAAGTGGTGGGTCTAAGGTTTCTATGTAATATGAAATCAACGCATGTCGCTATCCCGTTATGGAATCAAGGATTCTTCTAGGCTTAACGAGATGCAGCCATGTAGCGGTGGGTCCTAAAGTTTTAACACGTAGCTCGGTGGGACCGGAGGAGTATGTAGATACGAAATCAATGGTCCCCGCTTTTTCGCTATGGTGCGGAAGATTCTTAGAGGCAACGCGGGATCTTGACACGTGTGTAGATCACTATTTCTATTTGATCGAAAAGAATTACGTTATTTTCATAAAGATGGCCTTGATGGCGAAAGAAAGAAGATGGCAAAATAGTAAGGGAAGTACATGAAAGATTGAAAGTTAGTAAAGTCCCTTGCTTGCAATCTATGACTCATGAGGATATCCGAAACACCGAGAAGCATCGCAATGGAAACATATGTAAGCAGTGACCTTGGTGGTAAACAACAAGCATACATGGACACTCATATTCATGCCTTTGCAAGAGGAAATATACAAAACAATGCAGAGCAGATGGGATCCTACAGAAGATCAACAATTTCAAAGAACTGGATAGTTTTGGGTGATGGATGATTAGAGAGATTGGTGGAGATAATGAGGACTCACTGGTGGCATTTGATTTTGGTATGTATTGGAACACACGTGAAGGTCAAAATGGAGTTGAGGAAGTGTCAAGCTTGTCCCATCAAATACAATTAGATGATGATTTGATGAGCCCTTCACTATCAAAAGACCAGCTGTTCAGTATCTCTGATTTCTCTCCTGACTAGGCATATTCAAAACTAGACACAAAGGTCCTAATAAAAGGCAAATTTGTGGGAGACATAAAGGATATCTATAAGTATAAACTAGCCATGATGCCCGAAGTTGTAAAGGTAGCTAAAGACTTATGGTGCAATTTTACTGATATAAATGATAAGGTATAATGTTAAACATGATGGCATAGAACATGGCTAGGGAAAATGTGGCATACTTCAAGTTCATGTCTTCTGGTGAAAGTTTGTTCACTTCACATTCTCAAAGGCAAACCATATGAAGAGGTAGATGAAAATTCATGGTCTTTTGGCTTTTCTGGTTGTGGTTTCGAAAGTGGTCTCTAGTCTTTCTAGATTCCGGAAGCTGAAACACTCTATTTTCCCATGAAAGTGGTATATTGTAATCCCTATATAACCTGTGGCAAAGGTAAATGCAGGGGTCAGAAAAATTTTGGCATGAAGAGAGGTTGCAGAGACAACCATACTTGGTGTCAACTCTTTATTGTCCATGTGCTTCCTTTTTCTGCATACAGTCAGAGAGCTGGAGTAGAGGAGAGGGCACTTTTCATTTTTGCATTTTCATTCATGCATAGAGATTGATGTTCAGTTTTTGTAATAGATTTGGTTGTAGATTGCAAGAAAATATAATCAGAGTATTGTGTTTGTGTATTTAAAACAAGGAAATTTTTGTTATGAATCAGAGTATTTGGGCAACACTTTTCTGATTACTTTCAATCAGAGTATTGTTGTGGTTAGTTTTGAGCACTTTCTTGCATTCTTAGTCAAGTGGTGATTGGGTGATAGATCAGAGTACTGTCATCTGATCCTGTTGCAAAGATTTGAATGTTTAATCTTCATTTTTAATCTCATGTCATTGCATTTACAAATCTAACAGCATTCTTGCATTACCAATATTGGGAAGTCATAGGATGTGTGAATTCCTGAAGTTGGCTAGGATTAGGATCTAAAATCTACCTGGATTAAGTCATGTTTAGGCTTAATTTGGTTTGCCTCTTCTGCTCTCGGGTTAAGAGCATACCTCGTGTTAGTTTTAGGAGCAAAACATAATTCATTGAATATCATTCACATAGGGAGCTGTACCTACCAATTCAAAGAAAAGCCAGTAATCATAGAACGGCTTTTCAACTGTTGTATTCAGATATTGTTCATAGTTTGGGCATTAAGAGTTATAATCATAAGAAATAAGAAAGGACAAATCTGTTTACTAACAAAGAGGACAAAGGTGGAAGGAAGGGGCTGGGATCTCATTAATAAGGTTGTAAGAGACATTAATGAGGGTGTAAGGGGTCATTAATGAGTTTGTAGGACTCGTTAATGAGTGTGTTGACTTTGGGTCAAAGGGAGAGGATTAAGCTAAGAGGGTTAGGAATCATCCCTTAAGTGGGGTTAGGGTGTGATTAGGGATGAGAGGATAGGATTAGGGGATTCTAGAAGATATCTAAGATTTTGGGAATTAAATAAATAATTTATTTATTTAAAGAGGGTTTGGTTGAGCAATATTTATTAAATAATTTAATAAATGGGGAGGGATTAATATTTAAATTTGATTTAAATATTTTTGGGAGTGATTCATTAATTAAGAGAATTTAATTAAAATAGGATGGGATAATAACAATAATAATTAATTAAATAATGATGATGTCATCATGACTTTTATGAACTAAAATATTTTTAATTAATAAGATGGATTTTTAGGTGTCTACATTTTTCCCCTCTTTGATGCAACATCACAAGTGGTGTTGCTTCAAAAATGAGAAAATAAGATGCCCCATGCAAGAATTAAATGGTAAGGGGTTGTGCTCCCTTGAGAAAATAGTGCAAAGAGGAAACTTTGCGAAATTTTCTCAAAAAAGGATGCAAGAGGGAAGGAAATGGAGGAAGGAGAGGAGGAAGAGGATAAATAAAAATCTGACCATGAGAAAAGATGCATGAATGTAGGATGAATCTAGATGCAGGATGCGGGATGAAGCTAGATGCAGCTAACAAGATTTGGGGATTTCATTGTGTAAATGTGGAGAGTGCAACCTAGTTTGATATAGCAACATTAGAGACCTGCCAAGGTTACTAGGAACACAAGGCCTTGTCACCAGTGTTGGAGAGGACTGACACAAAAAGGCATGCAAGGGTTTCCCCAGCATCACATGTGAATCTAGGAAGAGGCATGGGAGAAATGATGTTGGAGAACCCACAAACAAATGACATTTCCCAAGTGCACCATGTAACTCGAAAGATCACATGTGGAACATGCAAGGGTCACATCTGAATGAATCAGGGGCAAAAACAAGATGATCAAAAGACCCTGCGTCAAATTTCCCTCATTTGTAACGCACCATGATATAAAGGCTCATGGCGACCTTGAGGAAAGGAACAACAAGAAGTTGTAAAAAAGATAAACAAGATCCAAAGGACCAAATCAAAGATCAAAGTGATAAATCCACAAGACATCCTTTGCCAAGGAGAGAGATTGATTGTTTGATTGATGGGGGAGATTAGGTCAGACATGAGGAAGGATACATCCTGTAAGGACCCATTTGATGAGGAGAATATTGTGTTTTTTTTTGGAAAATGAGGAATCAAAGATAATCAAGGGAGCAAGGATAGTCGAAAAGAGAGTTTGTTGAAGTACAAGGTTGGGTGAGATAAGTTATCTAATCATAGTTGTTGCAAGATAGATGAGGATATGTACAACAGGATGCAATGCTATAGTAAAAAGGATGGGGAGATATTTACAACAAATATTTACAGAAGCTTGGGGATTTTGGATAGGTATACATATGAAAAAGATAGATACAAAGCTGGGGATGTAGGAAAGAGGATCTTTCTATACAAGCTATATACGGGAAGCTCAAGATTGGGGATAGCAATGTATTTTTTTGTTGGATGGGCTTGAGGATAGAGTGCATTGGGAAGATGGGTTGGTGGCAAGGATGTGGGATGGGGGGGATGGGAGTTCGATAAATAATGGCTCAGTCCACTATGTATGGCACCTATTTCCAGGTTTTCACCAACATACTTTTCCAAGGTGCTTGAATTGCCAAGTTTTCACCATTGGACGATTATTTCTCTTTACTTTTTTCATTTTTGATTTTTTTTGTGTTTTTTTGGATTTTTCAATTTTTAGGTGTTTTCTAGATATATAGGATATGGTTCAAGAATAGAACCACTATAGATGTATGATGTTGATAGGATCATTCAGTGGCTCCCCTTCTAGTGTTGATAATTGATAGGCTCCAGAGCTAAAGCATGTTGTGACAATATAAGGACCCAACCAAGTAGGTTCAAACTTGCCTTTCTTCTCTTGATATGCTTGTACCTTCTAATTTTATTTCAGGACCATGTCACATACCTGGAATTGTCTAAGATAAACCTTTTTTTATAGCTCCTTTTGAGTCAATGTTGGTATACAACCAGGTGATCATATGCTTGCTGCCTCTTTTCATCTAACAGGTCTAGCTGTGTGAGGTGTGCCACATGACATTCTTCGCCAGTGGTATAGTTCTTCATGGACACGCACAATGAAGGGAGCTCAAATTCAATTGGTAAGACAACTTTAACACCGTATACAAGGGAGTATGGGGTGGTGCCTATGGGATTATGGAAGGAAGTGTGATAGGCCTAGAGGACAGGATTGATTTGGAGATGCCAATCACGACCAGAATCATTGACAAACTTCTTGGGGATTTCAAGGATAGTTTTATTGGTTGTCTTAGCTTGGTCATTTCCTTGAGGGAAGTATGGGCTAGAGAAACAGTAATGGATGTGGATTCTAGCCCATACATCATCCACATGCTATTTTTCAAAAGGTGTTCCATGATCTGTGAAGATGGTGGAAGGGATGTCGAAGTGGTAGATGATATGGTAGAGGATGAACTTGGATATCTAAACGCCTTTAGTGAGGATGAGAAGAATCACTTCAATCCACTTTGTGAAATATTCAGTGGTTGTTATGATATATTTGTGTCCATATGAGGAAAGTGGAGTGATTAAACCAACAAGGTCGAAGACCCAACATGAAAAGGGCCATGGTGGCACAATGGGCTGCAAGTCTTGTGCTAGAGCATGAATCAGATTGGCATGTTGTTGACATGGTAGACATTTCTTTACAAATTCACATGCATCATGTCCCATTGTTGTCCATTAATACCTGACTCTGAGTAGCTTCTTTGCTAGGACCATGCCACATGTGTGGGAACCACAAATCCTAGCGTGAGACTCTTGTAAAGTCAGGATGGTCTCATTCGAATCTAAACACCTAGAGAGGATGTTGTGATATCCTCGATGATATAGGGTGTTAGTTATAAGGGTGTAGTTGGAAGCTCTACGAATTAGGTTCTGGTGTTGGGTGTTTGTGAAGTGGGGGGATATGATACCATTTTTAAGATAAGCGTGAAAGTTATGGTACCATGGGGACTGAGGACTAACCAAGACGCACACCATTTTGGAATCAACATTCTCATAAGAAGGTGTATGTAGATGCTCCACTAAGAATTCATACTATGATGAATCTTGAGGAATCTCTAGTAATGATCCGATGGTTACCATTGTGTGGGAAGCTTGTTTTGTAGCCTGGGTATATGTGTGAATTATAGACTCGGTAAGTGCTCTTTCAATCTATCCACCAATTCTTTGTAGGGTAGAAGCTTCTCGTCCTTAGTTTTTAATTCATCTAGGACTTACTTGATTATTAGTTATGAATCTCCAAACACTTGCAATTCTATGACGTTCCATTGGATGGCTATTTTGAGGTCTGAGATGTGTGCCTCATATTCTACAATGTTGTTGGTGCAAGGGAATCCCAATTTGAATGATTTGGGGATATAGTCACCTTGAGGAGTGAAAAAGATGATTCTTTCCCCTGATCCATGTGATGTGTAGGATCCATCAAAGTATAGCTTCCATGTAGGTTGTCTGTCGATCATGAAAATGTGTTCATCAGGAAATTCCATAATTAGTGGGTATGCATCTACCAAGGGTACTTCAGCTAGCTGATCGGCAATGACTTGTCCTTTTATTACTTTTTGATCTATGTATTGGATATTGAACTCTCTTAGCAACATGACCTATTTTTCCATTTGGCCTATCAGTGTTGTCCTTGATAGAAGATATTTGAGTGGGTCCACCTTGGAGATGAGATTGATGGTGTGGCTAAGCATGTAGTGTCGAAGCTTTTGAGTGGCAAAGACCACTACAAGACATGATTTTTCCATTGGTGAGTAGTTGAGCTCATAGCCGATAAGTGTTTGACTGATATAGTAGATGGCTCTTTCTTTTCTATTGTCATCAAGTTGTGCTCATAGTACCCTCAATGTTGTTGTAGTTGTCGACATGTATATGATTCAAGGGTGTCTTGGGACTAGTGGTACAAGAATAAGAGAGTTGGCTAGATATTATTTTCACCTTTCAAAACTTCTCTGACAGATTGGATCCCATTTGTAGCTAGTGTCCTTGTGGAGTAGATTCGTGAAGGGCTAACACTTGTCTGCCAGTTGTGATATGAATCAATGCACTGATTGTATTTTACCTTGTAGGCTTTTGAGCTATTTGAGTGTTTGGGGAGGAGGCATGCCCATTATGGCTTTGACCTTTTTAGGATCAATCTCAATGTCGTGTCATGATACAATGAGCCCCATAAGTTTTCCTGATGTGACACCGAAGACACATTTCTTTGGATTTAGCTTTAAGCCATAATGATGTAGGCGATCAAATACACACTCAAAGATGTCGAGGTGTTCCAACCGTGTCTTGGATTTTGAAAGGATATCATCTACATAGTCTTTAAGGATCTTATGTATCATATCATGGAAGATTGTTGTCATTTCTCGCTGATATGTAGCCCCTATATTTTTTTATCCCAAATGGCATCATATTGTAACAAAAGGTACCCCCATGGTGTTGTGAAGGTTGTCTTGTATTGATCTTCCTCTGCTATCCAGATCTGATTGTATCCTGAGAAACCATCCATGAGTGATAGCATCTCGTGGTTTGCTGTAAGATCAACGATCATATCAATTTTGGGTAAGGGGAAATCATCCTTAGGGAATGCTTTGTTCATATCTCTGAAGTATGTGTATATCTTGATCTCTCATGAAGGATTAGTGATTGGCACCGTGTTCGAGATCCATTTTGAATAGTCAATGGCTCTGATGATCTTTGCTTGTAGGAGTTTCTCAAGTTCTACATTTACCAACAGGGCTACCTTCAAATGCATCTTGAAAAGTTTTAGTTTAAATAGTTTGCATTAGGATCCACTGCAAGATGATGGACAACTAGATTTGGATCAAGCCTAGGCATGTGTGCATATGACCATACAAAGCTGATTGTAGCCTCTTGGAAAAGCTCTGTGAAAGCTAGTTCTTCATCTTTAGTTAGGGATGCTGCAATATATGTTATCCTTGGGCATTCTTTAGTTCCCAAGTTCACTGGTTATGTGTTTTCAATAAGGATGGATGACTTCTTTGGACTGTAGTCATGTATGGGAGGAAGAGGCAAGTCTTCATCTTCTAGCACCTCATAGAGGTTTTCACCAGAAGATACGCCCTTTATTTTTTCTTTTTTAGAGTCAAAATGTGCCCCAAAGGGGTTTTCATAAAAAGGACTTGTTCTTTTCTCTTTTATTTTCAATTTTGCGGCTAAAGACCTCCTCTTCCCCAAAGTATCCCTTGGGGTCGAGCTTGTAGACATACTCTAATTTTTTTCCTTGATCTGATTGTTGGTATGATGCTCCCATGAATCTTAGGAGTTCTTATGTACTTTGGAACTCATCGATATGTGTTATGCTTGGTTGATCCTTGTTTATGAGTTTGAGATGGATGAGGGGGATTTCAATGAAGTTTATGGCGATTTGATGGAGGATAGAATTGCCTAGGAAGGTTTCATCGTCAAATATATAATCGTAGGATTTATTTTCTTCCTCTTCAAGGATGTCTTCAATTTATACAAGGCCTTCATGGATGTTCAAGAGGGTGACATTGGGAAAATTAGTGCCCCCGATTGTAGTATTGGGTCATTGTATGTGTATGTGAGGGGTATTAAAGCCAAGGCATCGATGTTTTGGATTTTGTGAGGCTTCTAATGGATCTTTGTTGCCACATTCTTCTGGTCCTATACCACCACCTTGATAATTCTATTATTATGTAACATACTTGTGTGAGGCTGGATATTTGTCCTTGAAGTATCCAAGGAGCTCTGTGTCAGGAGGTGGGGGATCTTTGTACAACCACCTATTGATATCAGGGTCCATCTCTTGACTATTTAGGATTCCATGGGAGATGAATGTGGATGACCCTAATTGCTTGATTTCAAGATCTGCTTGGGGGAGTTTTCTTTGGTGGCTTGGGTGCCCTTGAGTATGTGGATCAAGTGGCAGGGTCCCTATTGAAAATGCATCATTTAGGTTGTACTCACCACAACCCCAATTGTTGATCTTGATAGAAGAGAGGGTGGAGGATATGATTGTCTCTAGATCACAATGGGATTGGGATGAGCTGGCAATGGAGGTGCCAATGTCAATTCTAGAATAGTGGTTGTAGTGGGGGAATGATTCTTCTAACACACGATAGTATGCAAAGGTTTGATGATCTACATGGATGGTGATCTCATTGCCTTGATGTAAAAAATTTAGGCACTGGTGGTAAGTGGATGGGATGGATTTGATGGAATGGATCCATGGTCGAATGAGGAGGATGTTATATGGGAGGTCTAGATCAACAACATGGCAGATGGTGTCTTGAATTGTTGGGCCTATCTTGATCGAAAATAGAATGGTACCTTCTGAGGTACGTTCCAAGTTATGATAGGCCTTGATAGTGATGACATCATTTGATATGTTAAGCTCTATATAGCCCACTTGCTAAATGAACTTCAAAGTGCACAAATTTAGGGCTAAGTCATTATTTATCATGACCCTTTTGATGGAAATGTCTCTGACCATGATGATTATGTGGAGGGGGATATTGTGGTCAGGCTCGACAGATGGTATGTCAAAAGGCTTGAAGGAAAGTGCATAGGATATAGATAGGTGCCCCATGAGGTTCTTGAACTGGATGGTGTTTATGTCTATGGGGACATGTCCCTCTTGGAGGTCTTGGTTGAGGATCTCTTCATGGATGGTTGAAGTACAAAGAAGGTCAAGGATGAATATTTGGGTAGGTGTGTTCTCAAGGTGTTCAAGAAGGTTATAATGTGCATTATGAGAGGGCATTGGATTATCACCGACAATAGATATCTGACCTCTACATGTGGTGACTACGCACTGATTATCTTCTTCTTTAACATGGATGACATTCACTATGGGTTCAACTTGGGATATGCATCCAACAAACTTGTCGTAGTTGATGTGGGTCGTAGTATAGTTTTTTCTGTCAGAATGGTCTCCTTGTTTTCCTTTTCCTTGGTTCTAGGGTGGAGGATCGTTATTGACTTGGTTCTTCCCAGGTTTGTGTTGAGGGAACACATTATGATAGATTTGCATATTGGCATTAGGTGATGGTTGGGTAGGTGCATCTACTCGTATCTCCTTCCTGTCAATGAGATCTTGGATATAGTGTGTCAATTTCATGCACTTGATGGTAGCATGTCCTTTGACAAAATGATAGTCACAATATTCATTCTCTTTGTACCATGTTGGCTTGGGATTTGTATCATCGAATGGTTGAGTTGGAGGGTAGGTAATTAGGTTGGCCCTAGCCATTCAATGGAATATGTCTAGTGGTTCACCAAGAGGGGTGAAAGTACATCATTGATTATTTTGGACTTGAGGCATGTTCTGTGTTGGGGTGACTGATATGTCATTTGCTTGGTGTGCTTGATTTTGATATTGTGGCATAGGTTGTTGATTGATTGGGGGTTGTTGTTTTTGATATGCTAGAGTAGGTGTAGGACCAGCCACAACAATTTGGACATGTTTTGTGTCTGTGGCTCCATTCATGACAACATTTTTGTTCTTGTTCCAGTAACGAGGCCTATTATTACTAGGTTTTTCATGTGAGTTATCTTTGTAATACCTAATGGCACCTTTGTCCAAGAGACCTCTTTCGATGTCTATCCCTTTTCCTTTGATGTCTTGATAGGTTTGGATGCATTTCATTCTCATAAAATGGGATAGTTTAGGATGCAGGTTATCGATGAATATTTTGGTGAGATGTTTCTATGGCGGTTGATGTGATAGCCTCGTGGTGAGGTTTTTCCCTCGTTGTAAGTAATCATCTAGGCTCTTGCCTCCCTTTTTTTTTGAGTTATAGAGGTCTAATAGGGATAGCTCATTCTCAATATTATGGGCGTATTGGGTGAAAAACTTCTTTGAAAGATCTGCAAAGGTTGTGATTGTCCCATAAGGTATTTTGTAGAACCACTTGATAGTAGTCCCTCCCAAGCTCTTGGGGAAGAGGCGCATGAGGAAATTGTCATTGTAAGCCACCTCTTGACATGCCATGTAAAATTCTTTAATGTGGATGATTGGATATCCTTTCCCTCTATATTTATCGGACTTGGGAGTCTCAAAGTGCTTAGGAAAGGGGATTATTGTGATAGATCTATCAAGAGATAAGGACATACCTCTTCAAATTTGAAAGCCTTACTTTATGTTCTAGCTCTAAGCTCCTTGAGAGCATTCTTCATCTCTTCCCATTCTACATTGATAGGTGTTGGAGTGGGTAATCCCATTGGGAAAGGGTCTAATGGTGTTGATGAGTATGGATGATTTTGTGGGGGATATTGTTGGATCGGATACGGGGATTGCCAAGCAAGGTAGACAGACTAAAATGAATTTTGGGGTGATAGTTTCTAGGGAAGATTGGCCTTGTGTTTGGACGATGTAAGTGGGATGCATCCTTGTATTGTTGAGTGGTGGAGTGGCTATTTGGAAGCTGGTGGTAGGAGGTGGTTACGTGAGGAAGCTAGTGAGATGGGTGGAACTCTGTTGTTGTGGTGGTGGTATGGCTTGATAAGTGGTGGGTGGTATAGATAGGTAGTTGGTATATGAGGGAAAGGATGTAGATGGAAGAGGTTGTGGTGGTTGTTGTTGTGCTGCATGAGGGAAGGTTGCTTGTGGGTTTGTAGGAATGGATATATGTGATTGGGTTTGTATTCCCATGGCATGTATCTGTGCTTGATTGAGTCCCCAAGAAGAGCATGTTCTTGTTGTGGGTTGCAATGTGGAGGGTGCAGAAGTGATGGTGGGATTTTGGGATGTAGATGGTGGATTTTTAGATCCCACAAAGGGCATTCCTATTGTGAAAGCATCTTGCTAGGTTTTTGTGTTGGCAATGAAAGGCGGAAGAGGAACATGTGTAGAGGCTACCTGAGTGATGGGTGGAATGAATACTTGGGTGAAATATTTTTGAGCAGTGGGAGGAGGAACTTGTGTTGCCTCTTGGAAGGATGGTGCTGGTGTGGAAGCTTGTTGATTGAAGGAGGGAAATGACTATGTTGCCCCTAGGAAGAATGGTGCTGATGTGGGGGTTTGTTGAGTAAAAGTGGGAAATAGTTGTGTTTCCCTTGGGATGAATGGTGTTGATGTGGGGGTTTTCTAAGTGAAGGAGGGGAATGGTTGTGTTTCCCCCAAGATGAATGGTGTTGATGAGGAAGCTAGGCTTATGAAAGGTGGAGGCACTCCTTGCATAGTAGTTTGTGTGGGAGGTGGAGGTTTTATTTGTGTGAAGCTCTGTGCCTGAGTGGCAGATTGAGATGTTGTAGATGGGGGCGCTGTGCCCATGATGGAAAAGGGAGTGGATTATGTTGTTGCCCACACTATGGGATTTGTGGAACTGTTTTACAAGAGATGGGGGATAGGTGAGGCTACCTGAGCTACTTGTAAGTTGGGGTTATGGATTTGTTGGATGATGGGATAATAGGCATCAGCAAGGATATGGATGGGTTTTATGGGGCTAAAAGGTTGGAGGTGTGATGGAATGGAAGTACCCTCCTATGCATAGTTTTTCAATATGGCATGACAATTCTAGTTAATGATGGTACTAACCATTTTTGCAGGCCTCAGATGGCTCATGAATGCTTCCATGGAAAATGAAGTGGGTGTTTCATTTGGATCTTCCCATACATTCTTGACATGTGGGGGTTGTGGATCTTAGGTTACCATTATGTTGTTAGGACCATTGGGATCGAACAAACTAGTGGCCAGATTGTGATCCATATTCTTTCTCTTCCTGGCTCATGTCTTGGTAGACATGAAATGCAGATCTAAGGATGAAGATATAGTGATGGATGGATGCAATATTCTTCTAAGGAAACTTAAGGATGGTGGATTGAATAAGATGATGAAAACCTAAGGATAGATGCAAGGATTGGATGAACTTGGATGAAGTAAAGGATGTTGGGATGATGACTGGATTTGGATGACGAGGATGGTGGAGATTACTAAGTGTCAGAATGAGTTGTTGCTTCTTAATGTAGGATCAAGGTGGATAGGATTGTCAACCTAAGATGGATTGTTGATCTTCGGTAGACAGGATCCTTGTCAGTGCATGCCAATCTCTTGTTCTAGATGATGAGGCCGATAAAGACAAGTATGAGATTTCCTAGACAATACTCAGTCAAAGGGTGGTGTTTTAGGATGATTTTGATTTAGGATAAGGATTGAGAAACTCAAAGGATGTAACACTAAGCCGATGGTTTGGATAGGATGAATTTGATTCAAGGATTTTTGGATTTTGACTTGGATTTTGGGATTTTGGATTTGGAATTTTAAATTGAGGATGGTGGAGGATGAAGAAATGAGGTTATTCTAAGAGGATAACCTAATATTAAAGGATGCAACTAAGAGGATGATTTTTTATGCAACTAAGGAGATGATCTATGATGCAAGGATGTGAGGATGCCAAGACAATTTTGTGAGATATTGAAAGAAATATGGATATGTGATAGGCCAAATTAGTCTTCACTTTATAGGATAACAAAGCAACGATTGACCTGGAAGTGGGTTGTGAACTGTTTGATTCTCGCATTATAACCCACATTTTCTAGTTTCTCTTGGTACTTGTTGTCTACTTGGATTTCTTTTAGGGAAGGTTGATGGTCTTTGAGGTCTCTTTCTGCAACTTTCTTCTCCTGATAGATGCGAGATTTTGGCAATATGGCTTTCTTGTGCTTGATTGAATCGGACATAGCTTGAAAAGATGACAATTGGATTTAATCAATGTTCCTAAGCAACTAATTTTGAGAGTACTTCTTAGGTCCAAGGATGTTTTGATGAAATCTGATCAAGTTTTTAGGTTCCTAATTTGATTTTTTCTTTAATGGAAAAGGACCAAAAACTCAAAAGATAATGACCAAGTGTTTTGAAAGAAATCCCAACAAAGGACAAAGAAACTTTGTGGGATACAAGAAATGGTGACAAAGATTCTGATAATGCTTTTTCAGAATGTGTATGCTTGATAGATATTTTGCATTGAGTTTGAAACTTTGAAAACACGCATAAACAATCTTACCCTAAGGAATTTTGGTTGCAACTAAAAACCTTTTCTCATAGACTTAGGCACACATCCAAGAGCTAATCAAAAGACAACCACCACCAAGCACACAATGGCTCTAGTCATGATGTCATATTATCTGGTTCCAAGCGCTCAAGGATGGCACAATATGATGAGTGTCTTGGGGAGATGTAAACTGCTCTCCTTGCACAAAGATTAGAAAGTCTTCAAGGATGGATTGGGAAGCCTATGATTAATAGGTGTCTGATAAGGTATGTGGCGTCTTCCTAATTGGTTTGTAGGCGTGTGACTCACTTAAGATCCTAGTTGACCATGCCAAAATAGTAGGGATATTCACCTACCTCAAGCTATCATCAACACGTATCACTCGAGCTTGAGGGGATGAAGTGAGAGTTTTCTTAGCACTTTGTTTCTATACCAATCGGGGAAATACCGGTTTGAGGTCATTCTCCAAAGAGGAAGCGCTTTTCTCTCTGGACAAGCCTTGCTAGAGTCAAGTGACCAAACCTTGATTTTTCACCCAAGTTCCACAAAGGTATGGGGAAAGGGTATGGATTTCACCTGAATCACGTAGATTAAAATTATTTTGCAAGAATTTTGAAAAACTTTCCTAAAAGCACATCATAAAGGGTTCATTTCCAAATTTGATTTTAAGTGATCTTTATTCTATGACTCTCAAGCACTTCTGATTTAGGATGCAAAGTTCATTTTTTTTGAAATAGAAAGGCTTTTGAAAGTTTGCAAGTGTTTTATCTTCTACCATTCGAGATTGGTTTTCTAATTCTTTTTAGAGCCCAAGATGAAGTGTTTGACCGAGATTGCTCCAATTTACCTTGTGCACTCAAGATTGAATGTTTTTAGAACTCAAATGAAATAGCTGATTTTGATTTTTTTCATTCCTTAGAGTCATTCAAGATTTGGATTTGTATTCACTTTAAGTCCAAAAGAAGTTTGAGATTCCTTTTATTTTTGCCTTGTTCTTTCCTTTAGCCGCTCAAGATTAGGTTTAGGGGTTCCCCATTTAGGACAAAAAGAAAATGTGAAGATTTATACTTTGAGACCTTTCACGATTTTAAAGATTTTGTTTTAAAACCCAAAGTAAGTGTGAGATTGGTTGTTCATTCCATTTATGCATTCAAGATTTGATTTTAGGGTTTTCTTTTAAGACCAAAGGATTGAAGTGTTCCTAGATTGCACTTAGGATTGCATGAAACTTTTAGATATTCAATATTTTTAGGTTAGGTTCATTTTAAACCCTACATCAAAGTGTGAAGATGCAAATTGTTCATTTTAGGATTAGTTTTGATTGATTTTTAGCCTTTTAGGAAGATATGCAGATTCTTTAGTTTAGGAATTTGAGATTGAATGAAGGTTTGTTTTAAGCTTAAATGAAGGTTTCCTTTGTTTCCTAAACAACAAAAAGGGTTAGTAGGCTTTAGGCCCTTGATGTTTTTTATAAGCAACTTGCTTTCCAAGGATGACCTACAAAAATGAAGTTAGATCCTTCAACTCTGAGGATTAGGAACAATAGGGAGCCCAAATGAACCTGAAAAACCAAACAAACCCAAGATTAGGGCCCTAAACATACCCCCTGTTTCCCATACGAGTAAACATGACAAGGTATTTTGGGGTGTTTACTCATAGGAGTTAGGACCAAGCCCCATACAAGTATGCAGGGGTCACCATACGAGCAAACAGGACCAGATGAGAAGCATAGAGCGAAAATGACTTACAGAAGGCCAATACGAGTTAGTGCATAGAATAGTATGAGAATACAAGGATTCCCATACGAGTAAATGGGGCCAGAGGAGTTTACTCGTACTAGGATTCCCACAGGGTCGTATGACATCTTCAGAAAAAGTGAGTTTTGTTTTATCAAAAACCCCTAAAAATGTAGTTGAAATGCATGGTGAGAATCCCACCGAGCATGCCAAAATGTGGATGATGTGAACCTAACCTGTCGAGAGCATGCTAAGATATTCAAACATTAGTTCAAACAGAGCCTACATGACATATAGTAAAAGCAATTCACAAAACCACCTTAGATTGAGCCAAAACAGGAGCACCTGGGCATCATTTGATTTTCTCTTTTAAGAGGGATGTGGGTATGCTCTCCAAGCACAATGAGCATATCCCCAATGCAAATTAGGGTGGATTAGGATTGTGTACAAGCCATGGAGACCCCAAAAGTGGCACAAAATCTGGTATAGGGAACCAGTTTTGCCCCTAGGGTTCCAAGGGTGCAAATGATGAAATGTCGTTTCTAGGCTATGGATGAGATGCAAGATTCATTTTAACTCAAATATGGATGTGACATGGATTGAAAATGATATGAAATTCTTGAAATAAAATATGTTAATCCATCTATGCTAAGCTAGGATGAGTTATAAAACATGAAATATGGAGGAAATCTAACAATGCTAATATATGCTATGATATTCTAGATGCAAATGAACATTATAACTATATTATGAAATGAAAGAGTGAATTGGTTTTTTGCTCTTGGAAGGAGGACTACTTATAGGATTTGAGGAAGGGCTTGGGTTAGGAAGGGTAGTTAGGGTTTAGGATCAAGGGTTGGGGTTTAGGACCAAGGTTAAGGCTTAGGGTCAAAGAGATAATGATGGTCATTACCGGGTTGAGAGACCAATGTTGCTCACACATGTGAGCAATGCTAGGGAAGTGAGAAGGGGACAAAGGTGGAAGGAAGGGGATGGGCTCTCATTAATAAGGTTGTAAGAGCCATTAATGAGGGTGTAAGGGCTCATTAATGAGTTTGTAAGACTCATTAATGAGGGTGTTGACTTTGTGTCAAAGGGAGAGGATTAAGATAAGAGGGTTAGGAATCACCCCTTAAGCGGGGTTAGGGAGTGATTAGGGATGAGAGGATAGGATTAAGGGATTCTAGAAGATATCTAAGATTTTGGGAATCAAATAAATAATTTATTTATTTAAAGTGGGTTTGGTTGAATAATATTTATTAAATAATTTAATAAATAGGGAGGGATTAATATTTAAATTTGATTTAAATATTTTTGGTAGTGATTCGTTAATTAAAAGAATTTAATTAAAATATGAGGGGATAATAACAATAATAATTAATTAATTAATGATGATGTCATCGGGACTTTTATTAATTAAAATATTTTTAATTAATAAGATGGATTTTTAAGTGTCTACAATCCCAAAATTTAGACAATAAACATAATTAAGATAATACTCTTGTCCTCCTCAATCGTTACACTAGTTGATTGGAACTGACTCAAAATTAGATTAAATGAATTCAAGTGTCTTACAATTGAGTCTCCATTATTCATTTTAAGAAAATCTAACTTTCTTTTTAGAAATAACTTGTTAATAAGACTCTTAGTTTAGTAACTCCTATTCTACTCCATAATTTATATGCAGTAGTTTCATTTGAAACATTCAATAGAACACAATCACATAAACACAAACAAATACTGTTACAAATCTTTTTATCTGATTTTTTCGAATCTTCATTTGTCACATTATCTGGTTTCTCTTCTTTATTAAAAACAGTCCATTGATCTCTTTCTTCCAAGAGATCTTTGCGTTAGTGACATCTAAGAACATAGTGATTTCCAATCAAATATGAATCAACAGTACATGTGAAATGTTGAAATACATTATAATCAAAGAACCAACAATAAATTGCCTTACTGATATTCTAAGACAATGCCACAGAAGCATACTCTGTCTTTTGAAAGTCTTGCTCTCCCAGCAACTTATTATGGTATAGATCATATTTTCATTTCTGATATTCCTCTTTTGATATATCCAAACTTGCAGCAATAATGACATTTGACTGTGTTTGGAGTGTGAAATAGAAGTTGAGTTTTATTAGCACTTAAAACTATGCATCAAGTGCACGTTCAAACTATCCAAAAACTAAACTCTGGTATTTGCCATTTTCTCCTTTGGTTCTTTTTGCAACCAAGTTCGTTCATAGATGAAATGACTCGCAAATGTTTAAAAATGATGACAACATTCTACAAATAACCAAGGAAACCATATTATTTTCATCTACTAGTATGTTGGCAATAGAGTTGATCTCTTAGAACTTTTATCCTTCACCCAACTTTGTGGAAAACAAGTAGTTTATCAAATAAAAAACTATTACCTTTTTCAGAAGTTCGAAACTGAGTTTGTAAGATAGATGCACAAATCACCAATAACAGTGGCATTCTTAACTTCTGGGATCTAGGTCATAAAAATTGGAATATTCATAATAAAGTTAAAATCCTCTGGAATGATTTTTGTCAGAGTATAAAACTTTATAATGTGCATCATTTGTTCACCATTATGCTGTAACTTTATGCAATCCTTTGGAACGAATTTTGTCAAAGTATAAAACTTTCAAATTGGTATAAAACTTTCAAATTGATATATAAAATATCTGCACTCTTTTATATTCCATGGCACAAACCTTCATCTACTTGTGAAATCCTGAATTCTGCAATTAATTTTATTGTACTTAATCTCAAATGGAAGCCAAATCAGGGACCCAGTTATCATTTTTATTATTCTCCTACTTCTTCCAAGATTAAAGGCACTGCAATGAATGGTCTATATTAACATTCATTCAGGTTACCAAGGACCTGGTGAAACGAGTATGTGACAGATTGTATACATCTTCTATTCATCTGTTTCAAATGTATAAATAACATACAAAAATGTTTCCACAAATTAAGCAGTGCCCTATGCCCAGTGGGCGCAGTCTAAAATTAAATGCAAAAATATCTGCTTTTCGGTCTTCAACAACCTCGTGGTATCTCCTTGTGCAAACAAATTGTACTGTTGCATTTGTTCACTCTGCATGTGGAAATTTATACACAAGAATATCTGAATAAACTTGTTTTTTATCAATTTTTGTCATATTTGGTAATGTTATAGGGGTGACAATTTAGTAATTGAGTATTCTAATTTTTACAACAGTTTATTTGACAAAATCTATTAGAAAAGTTCATACATAATATTATTCACCAGTAAATTCTATTCAACATAACACTTACAAGTTCAACAGTGTAACCAAATATGCAACCATATCCTATATTATATTAATAGACAATAAAATTAAACAAAATAAACAAATTATTCTAGTTGGTAAACAAATGATAGAATATTCCAACAAGACCCCTGTTTATAATTAAGGATTCAGGTATATCCTATATTATACTAGTAGACAATAACAATTAAATATAATAAACAAACTCAAACAATTAAACAAAATAAACAAATTACCTTGGGGAACAAATGATGAAATATTGGACAAGACCCCTGCTTATAATCAAGAATTGAGATATACATCATCAAATATGATGGCAAATCAGCATGCAATTTATTGAGATGTCTAACAAGACCCCCAAAGAAGAGTAAGGTGAATGTATTAAATTATAATAGTTGTGCATTGAGTTTTGTACTCCATACACCAATGTGTCATCAATTATTTGTTTTGAATTATAAGTATTTATGATTCAACACTAATCTTATAATATTTTAAATATTGAGAACTATCACAAACTATTACCATATTAATCTTTTTTGTTACCCATTTGTAATTTATTACACTTCTACCTAAAATAAATATAAACTTTTCTTCAAAATAAAACATTGGTTAATGGGTCCTTGGTTTACTGGTGATGTTGAATGGTTCCAAATGAGCCTACCAGGGATCAAGTCTTGCTGAGGGAATGGGCACCCTAAGTCCTTGGCTCTTTGAAGAGGTTTCAGCCTATAGACTTGTGCTTCCATATTAGATAGCAAAAAATTCTTTCGTGACCCTCACTGGACTAGTTTGCTCTCAAATTTTGTGCCTCTTATGAAACAACCTCACAAATCTGAACAACAAACATGCTCTATTATTAACCCTCTCCTTTCAATGTGCTTTCAAAGTCTTTCAGACCTAAATATTATCACAAGTTATTACTAAAACTAAAAACCTGCAATATGAATTAGGAAATGGTCTTGGAACTTTAATCATCAATCTGATGAATAGTCAAAGCAGCTATTAACTTCTTCCTTTACTCCCTAAACAAAAGCACAAAACAATCTATCTTTATAGCCAGAACAGCATATCCTGCAATTTTTATGATTCCTCAACTTTGGACTTTAAACAGTGATCACATTTAACCAAATTCAACGGTCCCTGCCATCATTATAGTGAGGAAATGGACTCCTCTTGATAACTATCCGGACCACCACCTCTTCTTTCTTTTGACTTGCTTAGATGGTTACATTCTTTTAACTAAATATAAATTAATTAATATTTATAAAAATTACTTCCTTAAAATTTAATGACTTTACATTACATTTTATTTATCATCAACTTAACATATTATGACAAATAGATGGTTAAATTCTTTTAACTAAATATAAATTAGTTAATATAAAAAAAATAGTTACTTCCTTAGAATTTAATGATTTACATTACATTTTATTTACAATGAACTTAACATATTATGATGAATACTTCATCAAATGATCACAGATCTCATAACTGAACAAACTTCAACATTATGTCTCTAATCTTCTATTTATTTGACTTTTAGATCAAAATGATGGTACAGCGATCTGTCTTTCCTCAGAAATACAATTTCTCAGCAAGCAATTAATGTGTAATTTAATAGTTGAAGCCGTATTAAAATGTGGTATTCCAGTAAGGGTGAACAGTGCTAATCAATCTAGATGCTTCTGCTTAATTCGTAATGAACATTTACCGTTAGCATTACTGTACTTGAACCATCTAGGCAATAAATAAATGAAAGCAATTTTGATAGGGGATCTCTCCATAACAGATGGCAATTCCCAGTATAAGTAATGAAGCAAAACAATATGACAAGAATGATGAATTCATCATCAGAAAAAAATGTATGTACATGTTCTGAATGAATCGCTGGTGGATATTCAGCAATGGCAAGCTTCAAATTATAGTAGCCATGATTGAGTGAGTTGGTTACGCGGAGATGCCCCAAAGCATTTTGCTTTCTTGAGGCAGAATTGTGTACAATACCCATGTGTTGACATGATTTCTGTAGTCTTTAGGATGTAACATGCATTCAATCCAACACCTCTGCCTTGAATGAGTAAACCCCAAATGTTTGTGCAACCTGTCTTATCAAAACCCTGCATTTCATTGCCAGATTCACTTTCAGAATCAGTTAAGTATTCGTGGGCATTAGAATTCTCATCCAGCCTTTTGACCAGAATTACTCCGTCAGGCAATACATTTCTTAGCAAATTTCGATGATTTGGCCAGCCCTCTGCTTCTTTCAGCGCATCTTGAGGTAATCTCTGCCTCTTTGGTGTTGTTGAAGGGACATTTCTCTCAAATACATAGTACAGAAAGGGGGCTTCACGAATGTGTCTCACTATCTGGTGCACCAAAGAAAATAATAAAATTAAAATTATGTATAAAATAAAATAAATACATAAACCAAACAAATATTTCACATTTGAGAAGTTTGCTTTAAATTTCAGAATTTCTGGATTGACAAAATTTGTGGTTATCTGATTATCGTGGTGGATCCTACAATTTTCAAATTGGTTGCATTTCCTCACAAAGTGGCCTTGAAGATTTTCAGGACCTTTTGGGAGCTAGACTCTTTCTGATCCAATTTCAGAAAATAATCTACGAAGATTGTTTCCATGGTGTCATGTCAAGGCTAATTAAGATTAACGGCCCAAAACGAAAATTACACCTAAGGATGGTTCATGAAGAACTTTAGGACCTTTAGGGCGCTATATTATATAGTCTTCGAGACCATTCGTCACAAAAAGAAAAAAATCGTGATGAGGGTCAAAGTACAAGGCCTAAAGGTCCTGAAATTCTTCAGGTGATGACCATTGTTTCTTGATCAGAAGTGGCACAGATTTAGGACCCCAAAGATCCTAAGTTCATTCGCCATCAATTAAAAGGAATTGCAACCATTTCCAGATTATGTCATGGAAAATAAAGCACCCAAAACATTGAACAAACAAAGAATCTCATACACAATCAATCCAGAAAAAAATGAGAATAGATCATTTTACAACACAAATTTCAGAATACTCGTGACTAGTTCTGCAGAGCAGAGTTAAGGGGAAAAAAAAAGCAAACTAGGGTTTACGCTTGAATACCTCCATAACAGATTCTGTCATCCATTGATGAAGCTTGTCCGCAGTAACAGCAACACCAGTTTGCTCCTCACTACCTAGGCCGTCCGCAAAGATCGAATCAGGAGCCCATTTCCAATCCTTCTGTAGCACCTTTCTTGGCTCAGATGTCATGGCTTCTTCAACCAATCCAGCTTTTCCTAAATCGTTTTTTTGTGGAATCGCTGACAGATTCACAGATTTTTCACTGGGTTTCCTTGGCTTAGATGTCATTTCTTCCGTAGCCAATCTGGCATTAATCACATCTTTTCTATGTGAAATTAAGGAAACCCTCGAAGATTTTTGACCTGGCTGCAGCCTCACATTGCCAGGAAGAAAGGGTTTCTGAACAGACCTGGTCCCTCCCATTGGCAATAATTGGGTCGCCATAGTTTTGCCTGGTTAAGTTCACCCTCTCTTTGGCAGAAAAATTCAGAATATCTCAGATTGGGTTTGCAGCCCTCAACCAACCTCAGAAAAATCACCCACCAATCTGAAACTTTGCTGCAGCCTTAAAAAATGAATCGTTGAGAAGCAACCAAATATTGTCATAAACTTTATAATAGATATGCGGTGAAGAAAGAAGAGGGAATAAATAAATAAATCGAATGAATGACTTGTCGGCTTTTGGACGCGGAAAACGTGCTGTGCACGAGCCTGTGTGGTACAATATTTGGCAGAAAATGACAGAAATTGCGTACGTATCAGCCAGATCGGAAAAGCTCGTGTCAGACATGGACATGCTCGGGTCTGCTGTGTGTTTAACATGGGTTGAACATGCGCTTCACACGATTACTTAAGTGGAAGTGTTTCTCACACATTTATTTCAATTTACGACTCAGATGCTTTTTTAACATGTGATCAGATTCCGCATGTTTGTCTTACTGTTTTACTTGGTCTAATTTTAGAATACGAAAGTCAAAGGCACATACCAAGATTATTTCAAAAATTGAGATCTGATATCTGAATAAGTCCAAGGTAGAGACCAAGATAATTCAAAAATGGAGTGCTAGCAATATGATTGGCTATCTTTAGATGAGATTGTAAATATTTTAAAAATAATTATTAGTTGTGACTCAATCAAATATTACTATGTATCCATCCTAAGTAAAATAAAGCACTTTGATGTTTTGAATAAAAATAATTAGTTAAATTTTGTTTATTAATGGACTTTCAAGGGTTCACCCTTTTTCAATTTATTGAAAGAATGTAGAATGATCAAATTAGGAAAAGATGGATGAAACTAAATTTTGACGGGGATTCTTAAGTAAACTCAAGCCTATCAAGAGGCGGGAGATGAGAATAGAAACCTTTTCGCAATGGGTGCTCATAAATTGGAAGATGGAACAGATAATGTGACTGAGGCGAAGGTGACTTTTCTCATCATAAACTTGGTGAGAAAAATGAAGATTGAAAATTTACATTTAGAAGGTGACTCATAAATTATTGTGAGTGCAATCATTAACAATATAGCATGAGATTGGAAACTTAACAAAAGCATTAAAACCATAAGACAAAAGTTGAGAAGTTTTAAAAGCTTTAAAATCAACCACACCCTATAAGAGGGTGATTTGGCAACAAACAAGGTGGCAAGTTGGGTGACCAAAGCTTTGCAAAGTATAGAGGAATTGTACCTCAACAATTTTTAAGGCATTTGGCAAGAGTTTGAATGGTACGGGGAGCACGACAAGATATGAGAAATTCATTCTCATTCATTGTGACATAATGGAGTCACATTAAATTGGCCCTCCTTTCATTTTTTATGCATGAAGCTTGTGAGGAATAAACCAAAATTGGTTTGGACAAAGTTGCAAACTACAAATTGCATACGAATAGCTGCCAAAGGAGAAAGGATGGAAGTGAATTTCAATTTCAAGACAAAGAAGGAACAACTACTTTTTTGGGGCAAATTTCTGATGTTCGTTTTGAAGAAAAATTTCAAGATTGATGACCTCATGTTTTTTCTAATGCTTAAGATGTTGGTTGGGGATGAATTTATGAATACAAACTTCAAATATCACACCAATGTAGATGTAGCCTCAAAATTTTTGGCATGGTTGAGTAGGTACTTGCTGAAAATAAAGATATGGAGGTAGAAGTGTCCTAGCATCCTAGTAAAAATGGTCATGATGGGAAACCCTATTGACACACACACCATGTAGTTCATATAGTTTGTGTTCATGGATGAAATGGTTTGCATACATGTCTTCATGTGTATGTAATTTAATTTAAATATTGAGTCAAACCATGTGCATTAGCATATTTGATTAAATAAAGATTGTTTTACATGTGTTGTTTGAGAAAATAAGATCATCTCTTTCATTTTTACATAGATTTCATAATTGTATTAGGAAAAAATAACAATTTTATTTTAAATGCAATTAATTTCTTTTTAAATTAATCTCTCCCTCCCTTAATTAATTTTTTTTTAAAAATAAATTTACAAGTCTTTATTTATGAAGTTTGTTTTTGTTTAAAAAGAAAACATTAAAATAAAAATGAATCGATACTTTTTATTTGAATGTATGTTTTGTTTATGAATTAAAATATATATTTAATTAAAAGTTAAGAAGTGTTTTTTAAAGCACATGTTAAAGTCAAGAAAACAAAAGTCTAAGTTTAGACGCATCTTGGCAGAAAACGTGGCCTTCTCTTGTTCTTTGAAAGTAACGTCCGTTGTGGTCAAGGAAGGGAAGAGGGAGTCGACTCCCCCGAGGCATCGACCCCCCACATTGGCCGTCCATTTTAAGTAGTGTTTTTCTTCATAATTTATGGGTTTTGAACACCAAAATGAAGGCATATTTTAAATTATTTTATTTGTTTTTGTTTTTACTAATTTTTGTTCGTAAAAATAGTGCTTGCTATTTTCCGGACAAAACCATACAAAATGATCAACCAAATTTTTTTGAAAAAATTAACAAATGTTCAAAATATATCATTTTTTCAAGAGAGTTGTTGTGGATTCACAGTATAAGGAATGTTGATCATGAAGATCAAATGTTGAAATTTTCACAAAAATATATTGTGTTTTCCATAATTCCAAAACCGTACGACAATGCATTTTGTCTAGAGGATAGCCACATCCTATAAGAACTCCATTGTATAGGTAGATTTTATGATCATCAAAATATACAAAAGGTTTTCTTGTGTATTTAAGAAGGGAATTTGGTAGTTTTCATTTGAACATACTAGTAAATTGGAAGATATGCATAGAAAATTTGTGAACAATCTTAAGGGTTTTTTTTTGTAGTTTTAGGATTACTGGATTTGAGGATATTTAATTTGCTGATTGGAGAGTTTCTTCTTCATTTCTAGGCACCCGACAAACAAATTTAAACTAATACGAGGCTAATAATTTCCTAACTTTTGTGTTTTATGTAAATTTAGATCTCTTTTAAATGAAAATGTGGGTTTTAAATATGCAAAATAAATTGTGAGTTGTTGTTTGCATGGTTTTTTAATTACCTGACCCTTTAGGGAAAGGTACTTGGCCAATCATAAGTTGGTGATTCTCTATCATCCCCTAACATTCCTTGAAGGATTCATGATGAGTAATGTTTGATGAATGCTTGATAGTGTTAATTTAATTCTCATATTTATAGACTCACTTATTGCATGGCCTCCTCTTCATGTAGCTTGTACTCCAAGATCACATAGTGAATACTTGCCATGTGAGGAAAGCTAGCTAGCTTATTTATGAGTTTTTGACATTAAATAATTGTTAGATAACTGAGAGGGGCGTGAATCAATTAAATCAGTTATCCTATAGTCCCAAACTCCCAGATGTTATTTTCAAACAACTCGGTAAGATAAGATATCTATCTTTTCTGTTCATTTACCGAATATTAGTAATTATCCAAATTGTGATTATTGATTAATCAAATATGCAACATGTAAAGTATGATAGCAAAACAATCATAACAAATAACACATAACAAAAAGATTTAACGTGGAAACCCTGCTAAGGGAAGAACCACCTGGGACTGGTAACCCAAAATATTTCACTCTTTTGAAGTGAGCTCGGTTAGGAGCCAACCCTGTTAAAGGTTACAATGCACACTATTAGGTATGACCTGGTTAAAGGATTTATCACTAATAGTTAACTCTTGACCAACATTCACTATGGGGTCAACAAGATAACAATTAACATTCCCCAAATGTCATATGGAAATACAAAAGACTTAAGTCCACTTGGTTAAGAGATTTTGTTGTACAACAATGGTTAAACTAATACAGTAGTGATCTGATTCAAATACAACTTAATTTACAAGTATTCAGATCTATGCTAAGCTCATAACAACTCTTCTGATCAATAAATAGTTCATTCCATCATATCCTTCAACTTACTTCACTCAATTATATATCTTTGATGCTCGATTATGCCTATAGTTCAGCTCGGCTTTGTCTGTAACCCGTTTGATTAGGAATGCATGAAAAATGTCTTCACGCGAAATCTTTTGCAGTCTTTATTCATCCGGCATATTCAACAATGATTTTTCATGTCTCTTAAATAGACGTGTAAACCATTTTCATATTGCCCATTAGATTTTGCCTCTTAATCTCCTTCGTCCATTTTGTCGCTTTAACCTTCATCGGTAGATGTGTCAATAACATGTTTTAATCTCTTCCCTTTGATCATCTCTTAATTTTGTCAACCGTGGATCTTATAACAAACTTCATCTTTTACCTCAAAATCATAAGTAATTCTAGCTCAGAAATTTTAGTCGGTTGTTATAACATTTAATGCTTTCATCCATACTCGATTAATACTAAATGCGTCGGTGATAACTGACTCGGTTATTACTGTCACTCGGCATACACAAGACTTGTTAGGAATGGGAACATTGAGAGGGTGGGGTGAATCAGTGTTCACTGTAATTTATCTTTTTATTTAATCTTAAACTGAACTTGAATACTTAAATACTGAAATGAATATCCACATAAACATGAAACATGAAATCAACATATAACACCAATATGGTTATAGGGAAACCCAAATAAGTAAAAACCCCGGTGGGAATTGACACCCACTAATATTCTGTACTAGTGTTTTATGATCCTTGTTAGAAGATCCTTAACCCTGTTAGGAGTTGTTTTACAATATGTTTAGTATAGTAGACCTTGTCAAGGGTCGGACCCTGTTAGGAGTCTTTTACAATAAACCCTATTAGGGGTGTGGACTCATTATCCTAGAGCTCACTTCTCAAGTGGTGAAGGCTACAACCTTATGATCTCAGATACACACTATATCTATTGGATGAACTGTCACTATGACACTTCTTGTCTGATCAATTCCTTTGATGCGTTGATGCTTTGACCTCTTGCAAAGCTCTAATACATCTTATCAACTCTTCGCATACTTTTGCTTTGCTTATCTTAACTCTATATCAACTCTCATGTAGATTACAATGGGCGCATCTCATATTTATATGCACATACAAAATAAATAACTAGGTCGGCCCTTTAACTAATTACATACAACGCTTCCAATTGAATTGGCTCAAGTGTGTTTACAAACAAACATAATTATATGTCAGCAACCTAATTACAATAGGCGCATGGCCTTTACAACATAATAATATAATCACAAATCAAAATGTCAATAGTCGGTTGCTTACTTTGTTCTTCTTTGGCACACACTAGCAGTGTAACTTCAACTCTCTGTAACTTTGTCATACCTTCATATATGATCATGCGCTCATAGACTAAGCATGTATAGACTCTAACCAACTTATCTTCTAGGGTGCATACCATAACTTAGTCGTACACACGTGCGTTGATGCTATGAGCTTCAGGTACTTTATACACTGTCTAGTCTTCAACACTTAGCCATTTTTTGATCTTCTCATCAAGTGTGCCGACTCCAAAACACTATATGACTTTGTTGCCATAATGACAACACTATATTAAATCATATACACTAGTGTAGTCAACTTGCCAACAATCTCCCCCTTGTCATTGATGGAAACAAAGGAATATGGCACAGTTACTAACTATTCTCTTATACAAAAAACTTTTGTTATATTCTATCTTATATCTCCCTTTATACTCTATCTTATATCTCCCTTTATACTCTATCTTATATCTCCCTTATTCTTTACTATACATCTTCTTTATATATCTATAACTCCATATTCTATACATACTCCCCTTTTGACATTAATGACAAAGGTGCTTCAAAATTGTATCTACAAATACTTACAGTGAGAGAACATCCGAATATGCTATCTGTAAGTTTTGGATCTCTTTCTTCCAAAATGTGATCAATGAATTAACAATCTGGAGATGGGTGCATAGAGCATACTATAGCTTCTCCATATTCTCCAAGTCTATGCTAGGACCTTGATCATATGTCACCATGGTGGCATCAATCTCCTTGATATTCTGATTAATTATATCTAGTGAGGGCGCAAGAGCATTTCTAAGCTGAGTCTGCCTTGTTAGAAATAGGGAATACTGAGAGGGGGGGGGGTGAATCAGTATTCTACAAACTTTATCTTTTATCCAATTATGGATATAATAGATTATCTTTATACATGCATAACATAAGAAGCTAAACAACATGCATAGTAATAAAACTAAAGAACTCATAACACATTATTTGTTCTCGAGGAAACCTTGGCCAAGGGAAAACCTCAGTGGGGATGGTACCCACAAAGATCCACTAATCAAAATTATCTTGTTAAGGATTTTGACCCTCTTAGGAGTCTATTACAAGCATATAGTGTATCAGTCCCGATTAAGGGGCTATAGGCCTTGTTAGAAGCCTCAACCCTGTTAGGATTTGGTAGTATAAAATGTGATTACCAAATGAGCCCACTGCCCAAACAAGTAATGTACAATATACACTGATTACAAAAATAGGTTAAGGTACATAACCTTGTATTGCTTGCATCAATATCTCTTTGTTGCTCTTTCACTATCGCTATTACATATGCATCATATATTTCGCATCATATCACTGCTTCATTACATCTATTATCAACTATATCTTTTCTTACAATTACAATTACATTTATACAAATAACTTTATCCAAGAGTTAACATCTAGGATTTCATCCTTTTATATTTTTAAGTCATTATTTTGATAAACAAAATAATCCCTTAACTCTTTACCAATTCTGTCTTCATATTCGGTCTTGTCAGTTTGACACTGTCTTCGATAAAACTATTATAACTCTTTCTGTACATGTCGTACTGACTTGCGCTATGAGATGGGTGTTCAATAGACATCATAGAGTCTATGTTCAAGTGTGCAAGCATTGAACTTACTCCAATCAACATCGCAAACAAAAATTGTGTCCAGGTGCACTGGTGAAAATATTGTCTCACACAGATAAATTTGCAATGCACTCTGTCATGCTTGCTCTCTGACCTATGCAATCTTCATGTGGATCATATGTTGCCATAATGACAACATCTATGTAATCAACTCAACCAAATTGCCAACAATCTCCCCCTTTGTCATTGGTGGCAACATATGAGAAAATTGGCTAAGTGTACAACTTCAAAATCTCAAAATTGTGGCCATAGTATAAAATATATACTATCCTTATAACTCCTCAAAAATACTATCTCTAATATAGTACTCCCCCTAAGAGTATCAATCCTTATCATATACTATCAATTTTCTACTATATATCTCTCCCCCTTTGACAACAATGACAAAATAAAGGTAGGGAGGGTTACAAAATTATATAAAAAGATTATACCTTAATTCATTATTGCAAAGCTGGTAGGCTTACAACATAATCTGCAAAATCAATCTTCATAGCTTCTAACTCCTTCTCCCATAATTTCTTAATGGAATCTACCACATTGAGTAGTGTGCTCAGTTCATAAGATGCTATTTGACATGCTTAGAGGTTCTCAAAGTTAAACTTCTGAAAAGATGTCTTAGCTGAAAGACATTCTTCCAACTGCTCTTCAATAGTGCTTAACTTCATAGAAGTATGTTCTCTCAAAAGAGTGAGTCTTTTCATTTTTCTATTTCTCTCATCTTGCAAAACTCTGATTTCATCATATAGCTTTTGAATTTTCTTCTCAACATCACATACCTTCACATTGGGGCTAGAAAGAAGGTTAGATTCATTTTGAATTTCTGCTTCCTTCAACTTTATCTTCTGATCTTCTGTTGTCAAGATCTCTGATTTTGTACACTGTATGTACAAAGATTTTCCCATTTCCAAATTCTTCCTCAAGTCCTTGATACAAATATCAAGATTGTTGATATCATTTCTGATATTCTGGTTGATGTTCAAAAGCATTCCAGCTTCATAGGCTACTTGTGCCCTCACTTTTGCAATATCAGATAAGTTTGTGAATTCATTGTCAAAAGTGCTCATTACCTTCTTTGCTTTCTCCATAGGGTATGCTTCTGCAATTAGATGTATCCAGTTCATCAAGAGTCGAATTGTCAACAATGTTCTCCAAATTCTTGAATACATTATCATCAGTATCCAAGGTAATCTTTGTTTCTTCTACATTCATGGTTTCATCTTCAATGTTAATGGATGGAGGAGAGGGAATGTCCTCTTGTTTTGTCTCACTTGCTTGCTCTGTTGCAATTGATGGTTCTCCAACAATTTCTGCCATAACCTTGATTATTGCTTGCTCTGTCTCAAAATTTATTTCTTCATATCTACCTCCCATAATCTAAATGGTTCTCCTTTTGGTTCTCAGATGGGTTCTTAAGGCTTTCAAGATCTACTTAAGGTGTTCATCATCTCTCACCTCACAAAGCTTCCTTACAATATTTTCTCTGATAGTTTTGTCTTCCTCAAATGCTCTCTGCTTCCTATTTACAAGTTTATTGTACAAATCATCAGGTATCTGACCCTGAATTGCATCAAACTTCTTATTAGCCAAAATCATGTGCTTTACAACTGCATTCTCCAGATTAAGTATGTCTGTATAATCATAAAGATTATAGTACTTTTTCATTCTTGTAAAGTCTCCATCCTCAATAATCTACTCATTTATCTTTTCAACTTTGGGTTTCCAAACTTTCTTCTTAACAATAGTGACATCATCTTTTATTTCTACAATTTTTCTTGGAACTGGTTGCACTAAAATTTTTTGTCTCTTTTCTGGGCCAGTAGCACTTTCCTTTACTCTTTTTCTAGGTGTGGATCTAGTGGATATCTTAGCTTCTTGATCCTTCTCAATATCTTCCACTTTCACCTTCACTTGTGGTTCTTCCTACTGTACTGCAATTGATGATAAAGGTGGAATAGTCAAAACTTCTTTTTGTCCACTCTCTCTGATTGTTGTTGCTGTTTGCTTTGCTACTAAAAACTCATGCTCTATCATCCCTATATCTTTTAGGATTTTCTTTATAGTGCTCTCAACTCTCTTCTTAGACTGCTTCTCTTCAATTAAGGTCTTTGCGGAGTTGAAGTTCTCCTCAAAGGTTCCAAACCTATTACACTGAGTGTCCAACTTACACTTAAGTATCCTACTAACATACTCTTCTGTCTCTACCTTAGATATTTCATAGCCAAGAGGGTCTATGAACTCTGTTCTAGGTTCTACTACTTCAATACAAGTAAAGTCAGTATCAACCATAAAACATATGTCATCTTTATACTTCTCCATAATAGATTGTGGGATCCTTGATCTGTTAGTTACCAAGTTCTGAAATGTCTTCATTACTAACATTGCACTCCCATTCACTTTATCAATAACATGCCTCATATACACTTTATTAATCCTTTCCATTGTAGTTTTTCTATCATTCTAGTCACTTGCAATGGTATAAGGAAATCTTCTCAATAGATGAAAAAATATGTAAGTGATCAAAGATGAACATCTAAATTGTGCATACTTTGTCTTCTTAATCTTTTCCAAATTTTCAAACAGTTGAATTATCAGAATCTCACACATATCAACTTGCACTTTATCAACACACATCAAATAAGCAATATGTACCATTCCAGCTGCCATGTCATCCTCTTTTGAATTTGCACAAAACTTAGTGGTTAGGATCTTGTATAAGTATCTCACATCATCTTGTTGAATCTTACTAATCACAATTCCTCTACCATTATAGAATGAATGTGTGTTATCAGCGACTATTTTCCTCATGTTTTTCTCATTTAAAGGAATAGCTCCAGTTTTAGATAATCTGGTGACTTCATGAATCAAAGCAGTTGTAATATCTATCACTCTATCTTCTAACCAAAACTTTCCATTATGAATTTTGCTCAAGATAATCTTAGTACATTCTTCATTATCAAATTCATATTGTAATGCATACTTAATAATCTCATTGTCCTTCAAATATTCAAAACCTTGTTTCAATGTCATATCCTAATTGTAAATCTTCTAATATTCATTTGTGAAATCACTATCATTGACTGTCTCTAGTTTGCATCCAAGATAACTTCTGACATTCTCTAGGTGTAAAAATCCATCTGGTACGGATGATAAAGCTAACCTAGGATCATCTTCCAAGGGTTCTACTAGTTCCCTTTTCATCTTAGGTCTATTTTTCTCTCTAACATTGTGTATTAAAGAAACATCCATGATTTCTTCTAATTCCTTCACTGATTTAAAGATCTGTTAAGTAAAATACCTTGATTTCATGATTTTAGGGCTTGCGTAGATTCGACGCTCAAATCCTTCACCAAATCATTGCAAAATGCTTCCAATCATTGCTCTTTGATCTCCTTAACACTTGTATTTTCTTTGATGATCAAATAATACCGATCATAACCTTTTATTAATTCAATCTCACTTAGATCTGACATCGCATTCAATTCTTTTGCCGCTTCTTTCCAAAAAGTTGTTTCTGCTAACCTACAAAACTTAAAACTCCTTGCGATCTCGCAAAACATAATATTTTTTTTTGCGCTCTTAACCATAGCATTAGAACATCATAAAATACCTTGCATTAACTGTGCAAGACTCAATTCATCATACATCTACTTCTACACTAATCTAAGTTCCTAATCTATTGTAATTTTCATAATTTAAGTGCTCTAAGATGGGTCAAGTAAGGATTCATTCTTACCTTTCAATACTTCACCTTGCTGATTACCTTCAATGTTGAATATGTCTCATTGATCTGTGATTTTAACAAACTTCACTTCATCTGAATTACTGCAACATCTTTTCTGTCTATTACTTGCATCTTCATTTCTTCTTGCATGATTTTTAGGGTTAGGGTTAGGATGAAAAACTCCATTGTTCATTCTGCAAAACCTTGCTATATGTCCAATCTTGTTGCATATCTAACAAACAATTCCATTGTTCCCATATCTTGGTCTAGGTGGTTTGATCTGTGATCTACAATTTCTAGCAATGTGTCCAACTTTGTTGCATCTATAACATATTACTCTATTTCTTTTGTTCATATCTTCAATAGGTTTCTTATATGCATTGTTAGTATTCCTAAACATTCTACTATTACCATTATTCTCAATAAATTTAGGTTTCCTACATTCAATAGCTTTATGTCCAAAACCATGACAATTATAACAATAACCATTAAGAGGTTTGAATTGCTTACCTGTGCAATCTCTCTTCATATGACCAATAGTATTACAAGAAAAACATCGACCTTTGAATTCTCTTTGCATACCTTTAGATGATTCCTCTTGCTTTGGTGATTCTTCACCTTTAGGTGTATCTTCAGATTTGTTGATCTCATCAGACTTCTTCTTATCTATACTTTTAGGTATTTTTAGATCTGGTTCCTTGCTTTCTTCAGTTGTTTTGAATGTATTGAATCCAAGACCAGTCTTATCATATAATGGTTTCTGAAAAGATGTTTGTTCATTAATCTTCTCACTAGTTGAATATATCCTTTCAAGTTGTTGTTTGGATTGAGTCAGTTCACCTTTCACAATTGTATTGTATTTCTCATGTTCAGCATACTACAAATTGACTTTCTTAAGTTCAGATGTTACTTTTCCAAGTTTAGATTTTAGTCCTTCATTTTCAGTCTTTAGACTTTCATTCTCAGATTTCAAATTTTATTCATTCTTGCCATTTCCATCTTTCAAACTAAGCTTCAAATTTGCTATCTTCAGTTCATGCTTAAGGATCTCATTTTCTTTTTCTAAATTGTCATCACAATCTTCAATAAGAACTTCGGATTCCTTTTCAGATTTCAGATCTTCCAACTTTTTTTTTCAGTTTCTCAATGAGGTTCTTTGCATCATCATATTTCCCTTTCAAAGTGTCTCTTTCATCAGTAAGCATATCAATCTATTCAAGAGCTTCTTTAAGATTCTTCTGTAGTTGATCCATATCCATAGAGATCTTACTCAAGCTGCTAGGCTTTCCTTGAATGATTCTTTTCTGAGTAACTAAGCTCTGATACCAGTTGTTAGAAATAGGGAATACTAAGAGGGGGGGTGAATTAGTATTCTAAAAACTTTATCTTTTTCCCAATTATGGATATAACAGATTATCTTTATACATGCATAACATAAGAAGCTAAACAACATGCATAGCAATAAAACTAAAGAACTCATAACACATTATTTGTTCTCGAGGAAACCCTAGCCAAGGGAAAACCCTGGTGGGGATGGTACCCACAAAGATCCACTAATCAAAAGTATCATGTTAAGGATGTTGACCCTCTTAGGAGTCTATTACAAGCATATAGTGTAGCAATCTTGATTAAGGGACTATAGGCCTTGTTAGAAGCCTCAACCTTGTTAGGAGTTGGTAGTACAAAATGTGATTACCAGATAAGCCCACTGCCTAAACAAGTAATGTACAATATAAACTAATTATAAAAATAGGTTAAGGTACATAACCTTGTACTGCTTGCATCAATATCCCTTCGCTGCTCTTTCACTATTGCTATTACATATGCATCATATCACTACTTCATTACATCTATTGTCAACTATATATTTTCTTACAATTAAAATTACATTTATATAAATAACTTTATCCAAGAGTTAACATCTAGGATTTCATCCCTTTATATTGTTAAGTCATTATTTTAATAAAAAAAATAATCCCTTAACTCTTTACCATTTATGTCTTCATATTCTGTTCTGTCGGCTTGACACTGTCTTCGGTAAAACTGTCATAACTCTTTTCGTACATGCTGTAATGACTTGCAGTCTAAGATGGGTGTTCAATAGACATCATAGAGTCTATGTTCAAGTGCGTAAGCACTGAACTTACTCCAATCAACATCGCAAACAAAAACTATGTCCAAGTGCACTGGTGAAAATACTGTCTCACTCTTAGACAAATTTGCAATGCGCTATGTCATACTTTCTCTCTGACCTATGCGATCTTCATGTGGATCATATGTTTCCATAATTACAACATCTATGTAATTAACTTAGCCAAATTGCCAACATGCCTAGCCCTTATCTTTGACATCTCTTTTCCTACCTTCACAATCTTGTCAATTTGTCCTTGATATACATTATTGCACATATTTATATCAGTGGATGGGTCTTTCATTGATTTCTTTACTTTCTCTATCATAGCTTATGCCTCTTGTATCTTCTTAAAGTGGTCATCAGTTAACTTGTCCTAATCCATACAATTTGCAATGATCTTCCTTCCATTTGTTGTAAACTCCTTCAAAGATGCTTGAGCAACTTTTAGAGAACTTAGGTCAAGTTCAATGTTTTTGACCAATTCACTTAGTCTCTTCTTCTCATACTTTTCTTCTTAAACTTGAGATGCTAACTCTTCTAAGGTAGAAAAATTTGTTTTGAAGACTGTGAGGATGTTGCTAACATCATCAATTGAATGTACCTTAGACACTTTCTTGTCTGAAGGCAATAAACTATTCAATATGTTGATTGATTCAACAAACAGTGGGTTTCTCATTACCTATTTCTCTTTGGCTTTCTCCATTGCTAAGACACTGATCTTGATCAGGTCTTTTTCTCCCCAAGAATCCAAACTAGTTGTGTCAGGTGTCAAATTTGACAACAATGTTGCTGGTGGTAGTGGAGTGACAGGTGTACTATCCATTACTTCTTATTTTACCTTGATTAGCATTTCCACTGATGGTTCATTTGTTTTCTCACTTTCTTTTACCTCTTCCTTTCTTTTTTGTTTTTCTTCTTCCTTTTCTTTTTCTTCTTCTTTCTTTTCTTCTTTTTCATCTGTTATATCCTCAATCAATACTTCTTCTTGTTGATTGGGAGGAGTGTTACTACAAAGAGTTTCAACCTCTTGTGTGCTTACACATGCTTCTTCAAACTTATCCAAATCCATGTCTGTGGCCGCCATAGCGACTTTTACATTATCAATAAAAATTGAGTCATCCTTGAATGTCTCTGACATGGGTGTAGACTTATCTGCCTCTATGGATGCATCAACTACATGCACTGAATCCTATGGACCTGTAGATGGAACATTTATGGTTTTTGACTCTTTTGCATCCTTTGTGGGTACTTGAGTTGTGGGCCCAGTAGCTAGATACATGTGCCTATTCATGAAGACCTTCTCAAAGGCTTTCTCTATTTCCTTTGCAACCAATTCGTAGTTCTTGTCCATTATGTGCAGGCTCCTTGACTTGGTTCTAAGATGTGGTTTTACTAGATCTAGTAACAAAGATTTCTCCTCTAGAGAACATACTAGCAAACTCTCATCTAAGATCTTTTCTCTTATTCTCAAATCTTCTTCAATCGATTGTCTTTTTAGGAACTCCAAGATGTTCCACACATTATCAGGAATTGTAGTCTTTAGTTCTAGGACTGTCTTCTTAAACTTCAACATGTGTTTGACAATCATTCCATGTATCTCTGATTTTTCAATCCCATTATATTTCTCATAGAACTTTCCTACTTGATCAATTCTACCTTCATCAACAATCCTTGTACTTAACACACCGAGACTAGGTTTGAAGCTTACTTTTGGGGGTGCTTGAGTGTTCTTCCTATTTCTCGTTATTCATGAGGATGGATGGCTAGTGCTAATCTCTTTCTTCCTCTTAGGCATTTCCTTATACTCTGAAGGAGCAGTAAGATCAATGGTTTCCTTGGCACAGAAGGAGTAAAATCAATTTTACCCTTCTGAACATCAGATTCCTCAATTTTTACCTTCTTCAACTTTGGATCCTTAGATTTTGTCTTTGTTGCTGCTGTGCTATCTAATTCCAAAGCAATCTTCTCTTCCCTTGCTTTGTCTAAGTCTTCTTGTGATACACCATGGATTCTCAAGATCTTTGAAGTAACCTTGGAAACTTTTCTTTTTGTTGTTGCACTGTTCAATATAGCATCTATATACACCTAAAAATGGTCATCTAGACTATTAGACCATTTTGCTAAATCATCAATTGCTTATTCTTGATCAAATCCTAGTTCTATCATTTATTCGATTATTTTCTATGGGCTAACCATTTTATCCTAATTTTTTATTTATTTAAAAGGAATATTTCCTCCCCTTTTAAATAAATAAAAAGCCCTCACTTTTCCTCTTATCCTAAGTTGCACAAAGAAAACATTATTCTTATTTTATAAAAAGGAGAAAAACACTTTTTGTCTCATATGGACATAAAAGTCAACTCTTATTTTCCCATTGGAGGATATTTGTGCACATGGATTGCTCCTCTTTTAAGCTCCACTGTTGATTAAATCTTTTGCCTCTTAATCTCCATGGTCCATTCCTTCTCATTTCCTTTAAAAGGAGAGCTCTCTTCTTCATTCTAGAGGCTCAACTTTTTATGCTAATGTTATGCTGCAGGTTTTCTAGGTCACGTTGGAGCTTTTGGAGATTTGGAGCATTCTTAGCTTTTGCATCTACATGTTATCATAGTTTCATTTCTTGCATAGTAGCTTCATTTTCATGGCATTCTTAGCTTAGTTTCTTTTATGCTTTAGATTAATTCATCTAGCTTAACTAGGAGGCTTTGTAATACTTGCATCTTTCATTTTCATAGCTTAGCTTGCATATTCATCTTAATCTAGCTTGCATTGCATTTCATTTGATTCTTGAGGATATTGGCATTCTTTCCCTTGTCTTCATTTGAATCTCCCATTGCATGGTTTACTAGCAAGGTTATAGGCTAAATAGCTCTAGCTGGGAGCATTCTTAAAAACCCTTGCACTCCATGCCTAGGGAGCTATGGATCAATTTTTGAGACTTCATTCTTGAGTGTTCTTGAATGTAATGATTCATAGAAGTGTGACACAATTATAGCACACAACATCTACTTCTCTTATTTTCTCTTCATAAGTTCCCCATCTAGGTTCATTGGGGTCCTTAGGTGCTGACAAAAGAACTTGAGCATAAGCTTCTAAGATTGGTTCCTCAACCTCATATCCAAGTGGATGAATCCACTTTGTCCTTGGTTCAATAGCCTCCATGCATGTTGTGTCAGTCTCAACCATGAAACAGATAGTATCCTTGTATTTTTCAACTATCTTCTCTGGAATTCTATATCTCATCTACATTTTGACTGTAAATGTCTTCAATTCTAGTGTCATGTAGTCCTTCAATGTATTCTCAGTACATTCCTTGAGAGATATCTGTGGCATTGTGGGAATATATTTGTCTAGATACAAATCAGACACTTTTCCAACAATATGGAAGTACATATAGATAATTAGGGACCCAAACCTAAATATTTTGGTCTTGTCATGCATGATGGCCTTAATGTTGTCTATTAACTATGCGTGCAAGATCTCACATAGATTAAACTCTCCACTTTCTTTCACAAGTCTTATTGTTGCAAGAATTGTGGCCGCAGACACACTGTTCACCCTACTAGTGTGTTGGAACATGTATCCTAGTATCATGGACATCAATTTGATGTCATATTGCTCAATACGCTCTATAGTCATTCTACGCCTATCACTTCTTGACTTGCATGTTTTCTCAACAAGTTTTCTTACATCCTTGCCCACTAGAAGAATGACGCTTGTCTTTGAGAGGCATGTCATCTCATGAATTAGGTCACCTGTAATCCTGACCGACACTTCACCTATCCAAAATAGGTCATCGTGAATCTTTCTAAGTAGAATCTTTATCCATTCAGACTCATAGAACTCATATGTAGTCGCATATTCAACTATAGGATGATTATTCCACTGCGCATACTCATTCATGAAGGTTTTATCAGATTTTATCATGGTTTCCATGTGTGCTCTTATTTTGTCCAATCCTACTAGTTCTTTCTTACAATATATGTATGCCCTAATGCCTTCGACATGCAGAATACCCATAGGCATGCGGGAAAATGCCCCTTCTAGGTCATCCAATGTGGATTTGAATGGGTGCCTCTTAAATACATATCTTTTCTTCTCTGTGACATCAAATACAATAGGCGTAGCCATCACTTACTTGTAAATCACTTTCCAAATGATCTTTAAAGTCTTTTGAATCGGCGTGACAAACTAGGGTTTCCACAACTGATCAAATGCACCGCAAATCACTGATGAATCAATCTACAATCCTTCACAATCAAATGCTAGGGCTCTTCTGCTCTCTAATCGCTCTGAGTTTGAATGCAATGAGAGATCTACAAACTTTTGTGTACTTTAAAGTAGGAGTTCTGCCATTAATGCTTGTCGTGTAAACCTGGTTGTCACTAAAAATTTCTAACTTTCATTCTATAAACAATCAGCTTGTGCACTCTTGCACATAGGTTTTGCTAGTCTCCAAAAGCTTAAGTCCAAAGGTGCATACTCTGATGGTGAGTATACTGGCTGCATAGGGGTCTAGAGCTAAATTAGCTCCCCCTATGACCCTGAGGGCCATTTATCCTAATGTAGAGGGTGCATCCACTATGGATGCATCCAATACATTCTCATCAACCTTATCCTTCTTTGCCTCTGACCAAATCAAGCTCACATCCTCTGAAGCTTTCACAAACTTGACTTCTCCTTCGGTATCCAATACTAGTTCTTCAGGCTTTTTAGGGCTTTCCTGATCTTGTGTCCTTGATCTACAAAACTTTGAGATGTGTCCAACCTTGTTACAAGAGTGACAAATGACTGGAGGCCTTATATTCCTCGATGCATTGACATGGGTCACCATTTTACATTGTCTTACAGAGTGACCATTATAGTTACATATCTAACATGTAACATTCTGAGAACTTCTTATATTTGGCTGATTCTGATTTCTCTCATTATGCTGAGTCTTGTTCTTTTGACTTGTCTTATAATTCATAGCTCTATGACCAAATTTGTTGCATGAATAATAGTAACCATTGAAAGGTCTTACCTCAGTACAGTTCCTTGCTATATGTCCATGTTTGTTACATGCATAACAAGTTTGATCTACTGGCTTGTGCTCATTCTTGGATGGTTCAACATGATCTTTAGTCTAACTTACAGTCTCCTTAGCATCTGAGGTGTCTTTTGGTGCTTTCATTCTTGCTCACATGTTGTCAATTTGATTTTGTGCTTCATTGTATCCAATGCAACTAGTATCTCCTTTAACTCTTCTTGCATACAAATGAGATTCTATCAAATCAGAACTGGTGTGCAATTTATCAATGTGATTCTTTGCCTCTTTCAATTTAGATTTCAAGCTTTCTTTGTTGTTCCTTAGCTCCAAGATTTCCATGTTTGCTTGCCTCAATTCTTCATTCAGTTGAAGGTTCTCTTTGATCTGTTCATCATAGACTTCCTGATTGTTAGTCAACTTATCATCTAATTCTTCAATCTATTCTTTTAGAGATGAATTTTCTTCACTAAGCTTTTTGATCATAATCCATAAATCAATGGTAGAGCATTCTTTCAAAATTTTTCTTAGCCTTTTGATGACTACTTGAGCATCACTGACTTTTTCTTTAAGTTCTTCAATTTCTTTTTTCAGATCTATCTAGGTCTTCAAGAGCAGCTTCAAGAATTCTTTTCAGACGTTTCATTTATTTTTTGTCCATGATCTCCTCAAGTGGTTAAACTTATTTTCTAAGGACCAGAGCTCTAATACCAATTGTTAAGAATGGGAACACTGAGAGGGGGGGGGGTGAATGAATGTTCACTGTAATTTATCTTTTTACTTAATCTTAAACTGAACTTGAATACTTAAATACTGAAATGAACATCCACATAAACATGAAACATGAAATCAACACATAACACCAATATGGTTACGGGGAAATCCAAATAGGTAAAAACCCCGGTGGAAATTGACACCCACTAATATTATTTACTAGTGTTTTATGATCCTTGTTAGAAGATCCTTAACCCTGTTAGGAGTTTCTTTATAATATGTTTAGTACAGTAGACCTTGTCAAGGGTCAGACCATGTTAGGAGTCTTTTACAATAAACCCTATTAGGGCTGTGGACTCATTGTCCTAGAGCTCACTACTCAAGTGGTGAAGGCTACAACCTTCTGATCTTAGATAAACAGTATATCTTTTGGATGAACTGTCATTGTGACACTGCTTGTCTGATCAGTTCCTTTGATGCGTTGATGCTTTGAGCTCTTGCAAATCTCTAATACATCTTATCAAATCTTCACATACTTCTGCTTTACTTATCTTAACTCTATATCAACTCTCATGCAGATTATAATGGGCACATCTCATATTTATATGTTCATACAAAACAAATAACTAGGTCGTCCCTTTAACTAATTACATACAATGCTTCCAATTGAATTGGCTCAAGCGTGTTTACAAAAAAACATAATTATATGTTGAAAACATAATTACAATACGTGCATGGCCTTTACAACATAATAATATAACCACAAATCAAAATGCTAATAGTCAGTTGCTTACTCTATTCTTCTCTGGCACACACTGGTTGTGTAACTTCAATTGTCTGTAACTTTGTCATACCTACATATTTGATCATGTGCTCATAGACTAAGCATGAATAGACTCTAACCAACTTATCTTCTAGGGTGCATACCATAACTTGGTTGTACGCACGTGTGTTCATGCTTTGAGCTTCAAGTACTTTGTACACTGTCCAGTCTTCAACACTTAGCCATTTTCTTATCTTCTCATCAAGTGCGCTAACTCCAAAAAACTATATGACTTTGTTGCCATAATGACAACACTATATTAAGTCATATACACCAGTGTAGTCAACTTGCCAACAAGACTGACTCGGTGTATACAAAAATCTTCAATTACCAACCACATTAACTTGTTCAATTCCGGTCTCTTCTTCTTAATAGAATAATGTATCATGCTCAAGTAAAAAATATAATGTCATAGAATCATAAATAAGTTACCCAGTGTATAGCTTATCCTTATATTTCATATTCATCTTTTCCTTATGTAGATGTCTCATTTCTTCACCATTTCTTCCTTCTACAAATATTCAGATGTTTGTAACTATCATGATAAGTATAGTCAAGACTAGTTGACATCAATGACAATATATTGATTGGATTAATCATCTTACATATCACTTTAACAACTCGGTGATCTCTAATCACTGTCTCTTCAATTCATCAAGATATTCAATTAGTTGTAGGCCATCAATCTCTCCCATTGGTATTGATGGAAACACAAACAATATGAATTATGTCATACCATACCAAACATCAGTTCTACAACTATATAGATAAATGTTGTAGCTCAGTAATCTCTCCCTACCTTGATATTTTATATGTTTGATCACTAAAGCAACATTCCATGAAGACTCTCCATGCTGATTTGATCTTCTTCATTTCTCTGACTCTTTCTCTCTTTCATGTTCTCATTAACAAATTTTCTCTTTAAAATATCTCTCTCCCTGATATTTCTTGATATTTCATAGAAATCTCTCTCCCTTTGACAACAATGCCAAATAAAATATAAATAGCTCTGCAGAAGCCATGTAATTCTCTGTTGTTTGGTCTAGATCAAGTACCTTTGTGTACTGATATACAATTCTTTGTTCCATCTTCTACATTCTTTCACAACCTTAGAAATCCTAAAGTGTGAACTATATGCATCAACATGAATGATCTTCTGATAAAATATAGGTTGATGCAACCTCTTGATCACCTTAGTGACTGATAGATAGGGGATATACCCCTAGTCTAGTCCTCAAGTACTCAAAAGTGTCCTTCGGTAGAGGCTTGGTGAATATATCAGCAAGTTATTCTTTAGATTTCACAAACTCCATTTTCACTTGCTTCTCTTGTACTTGTTCCCTCAAATAGTGATACTTAATAGATATGTAATCTATTTTTTAATGCATCACCATATTATTGGAAATGTTTATGGCACGTGTGTTGTCACAATATATAATCACTAGATAAGTGATCACCTCATTCATTCCTTCTAACACTTATTTTATCCATGCAATATTTGAACAATTAGTAGTAGTAGCAACCTACTCTGCTTCAGCAGTAGACTGAGAAATACATGCTTGTTTCTTGCTTATCCATGTTAGAAGTCTTTCTCCCAAAAAGAATGCTCCACTGGTTGTACTTTTTTGGTCATCAATGTTTCCAGCCCAATCTGCATAAGTGTAAACTTGTAGTTCAAAATTGCCTTCCTTTTTATACCATAAGCCATAATCTTCAGTTTTCTTCAAATATCTTAGAATCCTTTTAACAACAACCATATGTGATTCCTTAGGATTATTAGAAAATCTTGCTACAATCCCAACTGCATGTGCTATATCAAGGTTATTGTGTACCATCGGTGTACCTACCAGTTTTGCATCTTCCACGCCAAAAGTTTTCAACACTTCCTTGATGTATTTTGATTGAGTTATGAAAATCCCATCAAGTTGTTTTATAATTTGCAAACCTAGAAAGAATTTAATCTCTCCAAAAATTGACATTTCAAACTCTTTTCTCATTTCATCAGCAAAATATTTGCAAATATTGTCATTACCTCCAAATATTATATTATCAACAAACATTTCAGCAATCAAAATATTGTCATCAGATTCTCCTTTCTCATACAAATTTCTATTGTCACTTGTCCTCACAAATCCAATACTAATAAGATAAGAATGTAATCTTTCGTACCATGCTCTCGGTGCTTGTTTCAGTCCATACAATGATTTGTGTAGTCTACATACCATGTTCTTCTATTTTGGATCAATAAAACCTTCAGGTTGTTCTATGTAGACTTCTTCCTCAATAATTTCATTCAAAAGTGTTGATTTCACATTCATTTGATATACTTTAAATCCCTTATATGCAACATATGCAAGTAATATTCTGACTCCTTCAAGTCTTGGTACTGGTGTAAATGTTTCACCATAGTCAATTCCTTCTTCATGTGCATATCCCTTGCATACAAGTCTTGCTTTGTTTCTAGTCACTTCACCATTCTCATTCAACTTGTTTATGAAAATCCACTTAGTACCAATCACATTGTTATCACTCGGTCTAGGTACCAATGTCCATGTCTTGTTCTTTTCTATTTTCTCAATTTATTCATTCATAGCACTAACTCATTCATCATTTTCAAGTGCATCTTTAACATTCTTAGGCTCAAATTCACAAACTAAACATGTGTTTTGTCTTAACTTACTTTGGGTCATCATTCCAGCTTGCTTGTCTCCAATAATTTGGTCCTGTGGATGGTGTCTTATAAAAAATCTTGCAACTACTTGCTCTCTTCTTTGCTCATCATTTGGTTCAGGTTCATTTTCTTCCTCGGTAACATCTTCTTAGTTCTCGGTTTGTATTTGCTAATTCTCAGTAGCATTTTCTTGTCGCTCGGTAGACTTGGCATGTGGCTTCGATAGATAGTCTAGATGCTCAATATAAGTAAACCTACCATAGTCTTCAGGTACCTTCCTACTTTCTTCATCATTCTTTTCAACAAACTCATCAACTTTCACATTAGCACTCTCAATAATTTTGTTAGTAGCCTTGTTCAAACATTTGTATGCTTTGCTCTTAGTTCTAATATCTTAGAAATATTCTTTCATCACCTTTAGAATCAAATTTACCATTTCTATCATCTTTCAGAATATAGCATCTGCTTCCAAAAATTCTAAAATAACTTACATTCGGTGTGTAGCCAAACCATAGCTCATAAGGTGTCTTATTTGTGTCTTTCTTCAGTTGAACTTGATTCAATGTGTATACAACAATGCTAACAACTTCTCTCCAGTACATTTGTGCAACATCTTTTTCAATCATCAATGTTTTGGCACAATCAACTATAGATCGATTCCTTCTTTTTGCAATACCATTCTGTTGTGGTGTCCTCAATGCAGAAACCTACCTTTTAATTCCATGCTCATTACAAAAATTAGTGAATTCATCAGAAATAAACTCACCACCTCTATCAGATCTTAAACATTTTAAATCTTTCCTAGTTTCCTTTTCAACTTTTGCTTTATACCACTTAAACAGTTTGAAAGCTTCATATTTCTCTTTCAAAAACATAATTGTCATCATCCTAGATTAGTCATCAAAAAATAAAATGAAATATTTGTCACCATAATAACTCTGAGTTCTCATAGGACCACATAAGTTGGTGTGTACCAACTCCAAGATTCCTTTAAAAGAATAGTCTTTGCTTTTGAAACTAGATTTAGTCATTTTTCCTTTCTGACATTGATTGCACATAACATGGTTAGGTTTGGTTAGACTCGATAAACCTCTAACTCTTTTCTTCTTACTGATCTTAACCATGTTATCAAAATTTACATGACACCGTCTCTTATGCCACAACCACACATATTGATTTCTAGCTAGCAAACAGGAAGTTTTAGCATTGTCAAGATAAAATAGATTACCTTTGGATTGTTCACCAGTACCAACCAATTTTTTAGATCCATCATAGATTTTCACCTCTCTACTTTCAAATGCAACTCGGTGACCTGAGTTATTCAATTGTGCTACACTTAACAAATTATAGTTAAGTCCCTTCACCCAATATGCATTTTCACATCTAATCTTATTGTTCAACAAGATAGATCCCTTTCCTTTCACTAGACAAGGTGTATCATTCCTCATTTTAACATATCCTCCATTGTAATGTTCAAGGAATTCAAATTTATCCTCATCACTAGTCATATGATGTGTACAACCACAATCAATAATCCATGTATCATTCTTGCTAACTTTAGATATACATGTTGTTTCTACATACCTTTCTTCTTCTTCTGAATCATCTTTCATTGCAACAAATACCACTTAAATTTCATCATCAGTTTCGGTGTTGGTGTCATTATCATCATCTCCAACAAGGTAACATGCCTTCTTTTCTTTCTATTTGTAATCTTGGTTGTTTCTTCTTTCATAGTGTTAGTTTCCTCTGTGTTCTCGGTGATCTCTTTTGTCAAACTTTCTATCACCAGGTCAGTCATGGTCTTTATCTTCATCTTTCCTATTAGGACATCTAGCAGCAATATGGCCAATCTCTTTACAATTAAAACATCCTAGAGGTAACTTTCCTTTATACTTTCCCTTACCTTTTTGAAGTCTCTTGGCCATAAGTGCTTCAAGCTCATCAAGCTCATCTTGACTATCACGGCCACTTTCATTTCTTATATTATGCTTACTGCTAGACTTACCAATCTTCAAGGATGACATAAATGCAGATTCAACACTCAGTACAATACTGTTATCATAGTTATTCAGCTCAAAAGTAGTCAACTTACCAATTAGACTGTCAAGTGTAAGGGTACTACTAGGTGCAGATCTCATTTCATAAATAGCAGATATTCTTATAGCATAGATAGGCCACAAGGTTCTCAGTATTTTACTTACAATAGTGTCTTTAGAAATAATACCTCCTGTTCCTCGGAAAGCATTGACCACCTCTTTGATTCAGTTAGAATATTGTGTGATCTTCTCACCTGCTTTCATCTTCATGTCATCAAATCTACCTCTTAGGCTTTCAGCTTTGGCCCTCATTACATTTGCATCTCCTCCATGAACTAGTGTGAGCTTGTCCGACATTTCTTTTGTTGTAGTGCATGCTTTGACATCTTCAAATTATGCATCAAATAGAGCAGCAACAATCTCTATCATAGTCATGTTGTGTTCATGTCTGTCTCTCAATTGATCAACTATCAGAGGTCCAATAGTTGGTTGTATGTAGCCATTATCTAGGAGATGAATAGAAGATTCTCCAATTCTAGAAATGTGCAGCCTCATCCTACTTTTCCATGTTGAGAAGTTATCTTTTTTCAGCTTAGGCACCTCCCTTTTATACATCTTGTGATCTTTTTCTCAAGTCCTTGAAACTTTCCTCCAAGAAACCAATATGATTTGATACCAATTGTTAGATAACTGCGAGGGGGGGTGAATCAGTTAAATCAGTTATCCTACAGTCCCAAACTCTCAGATGTAATTTTTCAAACTTTTCAAACAACTCGACAAGATATGATATCTATCTTTTCTGTTCATTACTAAATATCAGTAATTATCCAAACTATGATTACCGATTAATCAAATATGCAACATGTAAAGTATGATAAAAAAAAATCATAACAAATAACACATAACACAAAGATTTAACGTGGAAACCCTACTAAGGAAAAACCACCTAGGACTGGTAACCCAAAATATTTCACTCTTTTGAAGTGAGCTCGGTTAGGAGCTAACCCTATTAAAGGTTACAATGCACACTATTAGGTGTGACCTGGTTAAAAGATTTATCACTATAGTTAACTCTTGACCAACATTCACTATGGGGTCAACAAGATAACAATTAACATTCCCTGAATGTTATATGAAAATATAAAAGATTGTTAAGTCCACTCGATTAAGAGATTTTGTTGTAACAATGGTTAAAATGATACAATAGTGATATGATTCAAATACAACTTAATTTGCAAGTGTTCAGATCTATGCTAAGCTCATAACAACTCTTCTGATCAATAAATAGTTCATTCCATTATATCCTTTAACTTACTTCACTCAGTTATATATCTCTGATGCTCGGTTGTGCCTGTAGTTCAGCTCAGTTTTGTTTGTAACCAGTTTGATTAGGAATGCATGAAAAATGTCTTCACATGAAATCTTCTGTAGTCTCTATTCATCCAGAATACTCAACAATGAGTTTCCATGTCTCTTAAATAGACATGTAAACCATTTTCATATCAGCCATTAGAGTTTGCCTCTTAATCTCATTCGTCCATTTTGTCACTTTAACCTTCCTCAGAAGATGTGTCAATAACACGTTTCAATCTCTTCCCTTTGATCATATCTAAATTTTGTCATCCATGGATCTTATAAAAAACTTCATCTTTTACCTCGAAATCATAAGCTATTCCAACTCAACAATTTTAGTCGACTATTATAACATTTAATATTTTCATCCATACTCGGTTAATATTGAATGCATCGGTGATAACTGACTCGATTATTACTGTCACTCGGTATACACAAGACTGACTCGGTGGATACAAAAATCTTCAATTACCAACCACATTAACTTGTTCAATTCTGGTCTCTTCTTCTTAATAGAATAATGTATCATGTTCAAGTCAACAATATAATGCCATAGACTCATCAATAAGTTACCCATTGTATACCTTATCCTTATCTATCATATTCATCTTTTCCTTATGTATATGTCTCATTTCTTCACCATTTCTTCCTTCTACAGATATTCAGATACTTGTAACTATCATGATAAGTATAGTCAAGACTAGTTGACATCATTGACAACATATTGAATGATTTAATCATCTTACATATCACTTTAACAGCTTGGTGATCTCTAATCACCGTCTCTTCAGTTCATCAAGATATTCAATCAGTTGTAGGTCATCAATAATTAAAAGGTTAACTCGCAACAATCATATTCTAATTTTGAGACCATATCTATTAATGTTAAGGCCAACACATTACTCTCTCAAAATTTCAACCAAAAAGGATTAGACCTTTCCAACTTTCAAACAATGACCTAACAAAATTGGCCCAAATTTTAAGGAAATTGAGCTAAGGCCCTAATATTAGATTTGGAATAATATTAGGATTTGACAATATTTAAGTGGGGTTTTGGGTGCTTTGAACTTTAAAATAATGTAGGACCCTATATGAGCTTAAGAATAAAATAGGATAAAGAGCACACTAAATTAAGGGCCCAAAAAGGTGTGTGTTGAGATTTAAGATAGACTAGGGCTCATATTCTTGAGTTAAGTATTAAATTAAAGCTAGAAATGATTCCAAATAGTGCATAGAGGAGTAGAAAGCTAAAATGAGTGCTAGAAGATTGTGAAATTGAACTCACTAATTAAAAGAATACAATTTATGACATTGCATAATTAAAGATAGTGATCATATTTTTTGTGAACTAAATTGAACTTGCAACTCCTCAACAAAGTACAATGATGAATTTTTATAATTTGTACAAGTGATAAGCTCAAATCAGCCATTTTTAACTTATAAAAAATTATTTTTCTATTTTTTTAAAAAAATGGCTTGCCAAGTTAGAAAGTAGAGGTTATAGTAAGATTCCTTGTGAAATTTTGAACGATCAAAAAGTTTACCAATTTTCAACTTTGTGGGAAAAAGTTATGTCATGAAGAAGAAATAAAAACAAAGCAGTACTTTGAACTAGCAAATCTATCAAAACAATAGCAAATGTGTTTAAAAACATAGGTACCACATAAAATTTCATCTATCCAACTTTACTGACAATATCTTATTTGCAAAAACTGGACAATTGTGGAAAACGTTAAACGAGTTTGAAAAAAAAGGTTATTGTTGCAAAACATTGAAACTTTTTAGCCCATGGAGCTAGGTGCTAGTTACCTAAATGACCAAGAGCTGGAGGCAAACCATTGGGGAACAAGAAAAAATTTGATGGTAAAAAGGTCATCATGTCACTATAGTTTATTGATTGAGGTTGAACACTCGTGGTGAGTAGGGCTTCCTATTGGAGGGAATGGGTGTGAGACCATTAGTGGTGGCTATTTAGAGAGGGATGCTTGGTGATAATTGGGAAAATGTCTTTGGCACCAATTAATATGCTCTTTAATTCCAAATGCACTTGCCAAAAGAGGTGCAAATGATACAAGGGCATCTCAAGTGAATTAGCAATCAAAACCAACAAAAAAATGCATTGGGTTGTTTTCTTAAGATTTGATTTTGTTTGGGTGTATTTGCGTTCTCAATGGTACTCCTCTCAAAACTATTTTGGAAATTGTACTCTCTTATTCACTTCTACAAATATATTCTTACTCCTATTACTCTTATAAAATCTATGCAACTGTAAATCAGTTGATCAAAACTTCATGGGGATGGGAAAAAGTGTGATGATTGTGTCATTCACTCTCACATTAGTTTTGGTATAAGTTTGTTTTTGATTCCCATAAGGAAATGGGGTTACACTCATGAGATGCATAAATTGGAAATTTTACAACATTTCACCAGCTTCTTCATAGCCAACAAAGTATAAATAATAAGGGAATTTTGTTATATGTTATAGATGTAATTGTCTAGTAATTGTGTATGCAAATTTGGAATCATTGACAGGGATTGTGAAATTGTTGTCAAAATGCGTCCAAATTATATCATCACATGGATTGAAATATTGCAAGATATGCACCAAATGGAATTGTTGAAAAGGCTTTATAAAACACAAAGAAATCTAATGGTAGGTGTGATGTCAAATTCCACAACTTGTTCCATCATCTAAGAAAAGAAACTATGGATAATCAATAACATATAATAAGGATAAGGGGGGATTTGAATGGATATCTAATCAATTGTGATGATAAAAAATAAAGGAATTTAGAAAGGCATCAAACCTTATGATGGGGTCTTTGAATGTAGATTAAAAGGATCTTTTAAGATTAGTAAAACACGTAGGGGCGGATGCATCAACAAGGAGAATCATTGGAGAAGCATCCTAAAGGAGTGCATTATAGGTTTGCGTAGATAAAGGTAGTGTCCTAGGAGAGGTAAGGTGGGTTGTATAAGGAATTGAATGGAAAAGTATGAGGATGTGACACAAGAAAGAATAATTAAGTTAGAAATTAGATGAAAGAAAACACGAATTGAATGATATGAATGTTGGAGTGTAGGGAAAAAAGAGTTATGAAGTGAAAAATATTAGTGAATACATAGAGGATGACAAGACTTTAATTGTAGTGTGAAAGTACTATGATATAAAGGAACATGGGTGTGAAATAAAGAATAGGAGAGAGGCCAATGGCTGGCCTAAATTATTAATCTTTTATTGAATTTTTTTTGGTGTTGAGTTGAATAATATAAATAACTATTTATTATTTTACTATCCTAAAAAGTTAGCACCCATAATTGGGTTCTTTATTAGGCCCCATTTTGGTGATTTCAAGATCTTATGTCCATTATGCTTGATCTTAGGTACAAAACATTTGAAACATTCTATACCTAGGAATAAAACATTTCAAACATTCTGTTCTCACACGTTTTGCCCCAAATTTAACTTGGAGCCCTATGTCAGGGTGTTACTGGGATTTAGATCCTATGGGCAGTCTAGCTCATTTTCTAATCCTGAAATGGTGGATTATTTCATATAAACATCCTATCTCTCCTCATTTTTCATATCATAACTACACTCGAGCTATCAAGAAGGCATTCAAGAAATCAAGAGCAATTGAGCAATTGGATTCAAGATTCGAAGACAAGCATCCAAGATCTAGTTTCTCTAATTCATTCAATTTAATTCCATGGAAATGTTCTCCATTGAAGAAAGTTTCTCTCCCATGATGACTAAGTAAATGAATTCTCAATCAACAAAGAAGATCCTTCCTTCCATCCACATTCATCTCTCCTTCATTGCTAGTGATTATCAAGCATACCTACATTGAGGATCTAGGAGTGGCATTTATAGATCCATGCATTTGTGAGGGAATCCTTGATTCATATTCAACATTTTAAGGTCAACCCCTTGATTCTGAGCACATTCAAACATCGTCATAGGTATGAGAAATTCCTACATCCATCCCTGAGGGTTTGTGCAAGGTGAATTTTCTTTACTTTTTACATAATTTTCTTTATGCAATTTCCTTTCATTTTCAAGATTGATTCCTAAATGGGGTTTGACCAAGGTAAACCTCTTTTACCCAACTTTGTTTGCATTTATCTGTGTGTAGGAACATGTTACAGAGATGTCAAGTCTTTTCTGAGTAGATTGAGAACAATCAAAGGACTCCTAGAAGTTTCACTCAAAAGTACTATGTAAAGAATGCCTTTAATTTTTTGTACCCAACAATTTTAATCCAAACTAAAATTACAGGTCATTATTATAGTCTAGACCCCATTTCAAATCAAATTTATTTTCAGATAGTTAATTATCAGCCTGTTATTTTTGGTCTTATCTCTATTCATCTATTTTTCCATCTACAATGCATCTTTCCTCTTTTCCATTCTCAAATTACATATTTAGTGAAGGATCACTACCCCATTCAACACTTAGGTCCTCACTTGATCCTCTTGGGACACGTTCCTTCCAAGTGTGTAATTTTGAAAAGGGGGAGGGATCTACCCCTTTTCATTTCTTCCATTTCCCCCTTATATATCTTTGGTGAATCCAAATCATGATTTTTCCATTCTATTTTGGTGTTTATATCTCCTTTGTATGCATTAGATTAGTCATTGTACACTTTAGATCTTCATTTTTTATTTTATAGTTATATTTTCTTTTCATTAAATGTTCTATTATGCTTAGTTGATTTGTATGTCTCTTTAAAAGCTCATATTTATATTAAATCTATCTATCTTTCATCTTCTTGTGCATAAGTGTTATTACATTGAGTCCCACTTATAACATTCAGGTTAGGAGAAGCCATAGACTTATGGGTTCCTTTGATCTTAAGTTCTCTATGTTTTATAGGAATCTTGATGAGACCAACATGCCTACTAATGGCATTCCTCCTATTGTTGATATTGACTCTTCCCAGTCTTCTCAGGATGAAGATGAGACCTTAAGATATCCTCCTATACAAGTCCAAAATCTTTCTCACAACATTGAAAAATTTGTGCAATGGTTAGGACAAGAAAAATTCAATCCTGAGGTCATCTTCGTAGTAGAGGGTTTGAGGTAGAAAATTCACAATGATGAACATGGTGTTAACATCTTGTGTAGTATCTCACATATCATTGAAAAGAATGTCAAGCCTATTAGAGATTGTACCCAAGAATCAAGTTTCATTCCACATACCACTAGTTTTGAGACCTCCATTCCTATTCCCCTCTCAATACCTAGTGTGTCTATTTATGCTCCACCTCTCATAACCACTTCCATTCAAGAAACCAATCCTACAAATGTTAGCATTCCTAATCTAATTTTTCCTCCTTCTTCAAGTATTTCATGTGTATCATTACTTTCATCTAGATGCCCACTTAAATAGTGTTCCTTTTTCATAGTACCATTCCTTCCATTTCCCATAATTGTCCAAGCCATTTCACACATATCTCCTACTACTCTTTCTACTGAATCCACTATCAATAGCTTGGATCAACCCATTTCATAGTTGCAACAAAAAAATAACTTCTATGACTCAATCCAAGTTTAACATTCTTACTTCTGACATTTCTAGTCCTTTTTCCTTAGACATCATTCATGTTGGTATACCTCAATACATGGAAATTACTCATTTAGATAATTACAATGGTAAGGGTGATCCTTTGACTCATGTTAAAACCTTTCAAACATTGTGTAGTGATTTCTCTCATATTTAGAGATTCATAGCTAAACGGTTTACTAGAAATTTTTGAGATAAAGCCTTGTAATGGTATTGTACATTGCCTCCTTATTCCATTTATTCATTTTTAAAAATTGCTAATGCTTCCATTAAATAGTTTCAAAATAATATTGGTCCTAATATTTCTTTAACATATTTGATACATTGTAAACAAGGTGTTAAAGAAAAAGTGACTAATTTCATTGGTAGATTTAAGCATTTTCATGTTCAGATTTTGTATTCTATGTCTAATGTGGATATTCAATGTATTTTTATTTCTAATTTGTAAAAAGACATTAGGGATAAGATATTACTCTTTTAATTCTATTCTTTTACTAAATTGTGTGTAGTACTTCATAATTATGAGCTACAAGTGAATCAATTTGAAAGCCTCCTCCAGTAGCTCCAGTTGATAATAGTGATGCCACATTTCAGTCCTTTCAAAAGTTTCAGATACATAAGAGCTTCATCAAAATAAATAATTCATCAAACCATGTTGATGAGCAAGTGAAAACAACATCCAAAGGTGTGGATCCTTCCCAAAAAAAATTCTCCCCCAAGACACCTCATGATGCTTTGATTCACTTTGACCAATGCATGCATAGTCCAAGGAAGGAATTTAATCCGGAGAAAATTAAATTGTCTAAACATGATGATTCTTTTTTTTTTCATTAAAGAACCTATTGTGATTAATTTAGATGATGAAGATATTAGTGTTAATGATACAAATGATGTTGAAATGTGATTCTAATGATATGTATGAGGTTATTAAATTAATCATGAATTATTTGCAAGATTTTACAAAGCATTATATTCTTTCTCCTTGTGAAAAAAAAGTGACTCATCATTAGAGCATGGTCCTAGTTTGGAACTTGTAGTAGCTCCATCTACCATTCTTGACATTGCTCCTCTCACATGTTGTCCAACTTTCCTAAATAATGTTAAAAAAGAAGGGTTGGTGGATGATATACTTGAATCTAGATCCTCTTATATGATGCACTCTTTTGTGTGTTTGCTTGTTCGTAATGTGCTTCCCCAATGATGTGTTTCTTATTTTTTATATGTTATTTTTTAGATTTCTTTAAACAATCCTTGTTGCTCCATTGGCACAAGGTGATAAATAGATCAAATCTTTCATGACATTCCTCTATTTTTATCTCATTTATTCTATATGTTGTACATATGTCATGCATGTGCTATTTTTATAAATGTACCTTTGTGTTGTCTTCTTGGAAACGATGCAAAGAAGTGGCAACCATCTATCTCTTTGGTCTCCATAATGTTGAACCAAAAAGACTCTTTTTTTATTTCTCTTATGTGCTCTTCTTCTATTGGGCTTGTAGGTCTCATACCTTTGCGGGATAAGGTCAATTAAGTATGAATACTCTTGATATACATGAGTTATCGCATATGCATAGTGAGCCCTAGAGTTTGTAGATCCATTTGTGCTCTTTCTATCATATGTTTATTTCCCTTGATTTTATCCTTGTTTAGGGGCATATCATAGTGGAAATGAGTTTTTATCTCAGATGCATGTATGCTACCTTAAATTTATTCCCTCTATTAAGGCATACATAGTTTCTTTAATGTAGGGGCATACACTTTTATCTATGTTACATATTTTTTACACCCCATAAATCCAATTTCTTAGTCATTTTTTTTAGATTACTTAACAAACACTACATTTTTATTTGTAATCTCATCTTAGTATCTATTCCTTTGGAGACAATGCTTTCCTTGGGGCAATCCTTTTTTCACTATTTTCTTAGAAAGTTCCTTTATAAACATTGTTTTTCCTTGGGGAAATCCTATTTGTGGAAGATTTCCTTGCATACAATGTTTTTCTTGGTTAACCTCAAGATGGGTTGACTAGCATAACACAACTTGGTAAACTATTCAACTCTCTCTCTCTCTCCACACATGGATCGTATTAAGATTAACCTTACTAGATTAGTTTGGTCATGTCATTTTCTCTCTCTTTGTATGGATGTTTTCTTTTATCTTGGCTTTAGTTTGATAAGGACCTAAGTCATTTTTGTGCTTGGTATGTTCCTTGTCTCTTTCACCTTGATAAGAAGATCTTTCATGTGCTTCAATCTACTTTACCAAAAGTATGAAGTAGGTGCATACTCCTGCTAAATTGGGTGCTAAATGTAGCATCCTAAATTGTACACAATACAACCTTGGTCCTTAGGTAGGCCCCATTTTATTGTCCAAAGATTCCATGCATCATTTGGAATCTTTTCTATGCATACAATTAATACAAATTTAAATATTTGTCCTTCATTAACTTAATGCCTTAATTTTAGGTGTTCCCCTTTTAATTATTTGATTCAGTTATCACCTATTGCATATATAGGCCCTATTCTATTATGATAGTTCTTTTGTATTTATTTTAAATTTAGAAATTAATTATGTGCACATTTTAGGTATCCCCATATACCCTCATTGACCCCTAGATTAATTTTGAGCCCCGATTAGCTAGAACAAGGCATCCCATAAGGCACCAAATGAGATAGGTCACCCTGTACCTTGAGAGACACCTTGTATCACATAAAGGTGACCCAAATTTAAATTGGGGAAAGATCTTAGATTTTTAGTAGGGTATTCAAATTGCCACTAACCTTCTTTGAGTTTTGAGCTCCGAAATGGTTTCCATCCTAAGGTGTGGCTCCTTTGTCATATATTTTTAGACCTTCTTTAATTTTACTAAACTTTCTGAATCTTTGCATAATGTGATGTTGAATTTGATTAATGCTAAGGCATTAACTCTTCCTCTTATTAAACCAATTGATACATCCAAACCCTTGCCTAAATCCTTTGATCAAAAAGCTTTTTGACAATACTATCATCAACCCAATTATGATACTGAAAGGTGTTGTCATTTGAAATCTATTATCCAAGATCTTATTGATTCTAATACCATATATGTTTAGGGTGTTAATAATCAAGGAAAAAAAATCTGTAGAACCTCCCAAGAAAAACTTAAAAATCTATATCAATTATTTTCCATCTCATTTGACCAATAATGTTGAGTCTACCCAATCTTTTCCTTCTTCTTCTATCCATGTTGTTGACTATGATGATAAGTGTACTAAAACAATAATGTTGTCAACCTCATTGATCAAACCAAACCTAAACCCAAAGGTCTAAGCTTTGCATTACCTTTGATCCTAGTGAGACAATTAAAGGATTGAAGCTCCTCTCTATATTTTCACAAACGTTAATGATCTATATTCTTGTGGCATCCTTATTAACCCTACCTCCATGGTGAATGTATTAACTGAAGAACATCTTTTTGATAGAAAATTGCAATGTGATTTCTATGTGTTACCTCAACCCTAATTTTTAATAGTTTTATAAGTACATTTAAGAAAAATTGAAGCCAAGGTTTTCCTTTGTATGATATGTCCTTCCTTTCAAATTTTTAGGAAAAATTTGAGCTAATTCAAGTATCTAGTCTTTGAACCTTTTGAACTATTGAACCCCTTGAACTGGTTCAAGTGGTTCAACTAGTTCAACCTCTTTTTAGTTCAAATACTTGTTTCTCAAAGCCCTTAGCTTTATCATGCAGTCAGTCTTTGTTAAGTATTGAACCGATTAAACATCTTGAAGTAGTTCAGTGGGCTCAAGTGGTTCAACGAGTTCAATCAGTTAAAACACTACAAAGATTTTGTTGGTCATTTTTTATTGGGATGTCATGATTTTAGTCCTTAATTGATTTTCTATCAATGGAAGATGAAATTATCCTTTGAACCACTTGAAACCATTGAACCTTTTGAACTTTTTATTTTGGTTCAACAAGTTCAATGAGTTCAATGACATTATAATTCTAGAAAAGGTGAAAGTGACTAGCGGCGAGATTTTTATAGCAAATTCATGTGAATTGTGAACTTTATGGTTCTCAGAAAACGTGGCAATCATGAAATGATGAGCTCACACATAAGGATTGATGGGTAATTAATGTTATAGAGGATGAAATGTTGCATGAATTTAATTGGCATGAATGGAAAGATTAAGGTAAATCTTTATGAATATTTCATAATAAATAAGTGCATTTAAAAAGGGGTAATCCTGCCATGAATAAACTTATAAATTTGGCAAGGTGAAAGAGGAGCGCAAGGTATAGGAGGTTTCCGAGTTTTAAAGTAGCAGAAGCTTTCAGTGGCAGAGGTGAGTTCAATCGTTCCATGTTCATTTTTTCGATGTGATAAAGCTTGTAGGGATATTTTATTAGTTAAGCTACTATAATCCCTACTACCATGAGAACAACATTTCATATTTTTGAGAATGAAAGTAGCTTAGTTTTCTCTTCACTTGAGCGTGGCGATACTTCTTGGATACAATATGACCTAGATGAATTTTTAGAAAGGATTAAAAACCTTTAGGAGGGTTCTACAATGAGTAAGATTGTTAGAAGTGACATTTTTGAAGTTGTTGCCTTCCCCCTGGCTATAATATGTTTGGAGCTTGTGAAGGAATGTATAAACATATACGATCCAAAAGAAAGGTGTATTTGGAAGGTTAATGTTGAAGTGTTATTTCCTGTCAATGGAGAAATAATTTCATCTTCTCTGAAACTCATAGTTAGGTAAACCTAATATGAATTCACCATATCTTTGTTAAGATCTATCTTTTCTGAGAAGAAGCCAGTTTATATGAATGTGATTGCTAGGAGTTGGCTGCTAAAACTCCAAAAGGGTGGGTCAAAGTTACCAATGCCACTCACAAGAGATCATCTGAAACCTCATATTAGAGATTTGGTGGCTCTATTGCATAGAGTGAGAGGATTTTACCATGATTTTTACTTCAAATATTGGAAGTATTTCTTTATTCAAATCATCTTGGAAGGCACCCAATTCTTGGATTCGGGAGAAATTATAGCCAGAGAAATGCATGACCAATTATATAATGGTCATTTTAGACTATTTATTTTATTTCTTAGCCTGCACCAAGAGTTAAAAGAGGTTGCACCATGATATTTTCATGGAGGGGATCATGATTTATGAATATTACCCACATTTGCAAAGGAAAAGGTGTTTTGAGAATTATAAAAGGGTAAATGATGTTTTTACTAGAAGATTAACCCATGAACTAATTGGATATCCAAATAGAATAATGTCAGAGGAGGATATGCAACTAGTGAGTATCTATGATAGTTATTATACTCAATTTCCTTGTTTCACTTATCTCAGGACAGGTAGTTTTGAAGGAAACCCTATAAAAGCTACCCATTTATGCATTGGGACTATTTTGTGTTGGTAGAGCTATGTATACAACTTTCTCATGTGAGAAAGATGTACTCACCTAAAAAGGAATCTGGTATATCTTTTCCCATTGAATTAGGTTAATGTGAATGAAAAACTATCTCTAATGCTCTTAATTTGGAGATGGATTTATTGAAATTTAATTTCTAATTTTATAAGGCAAGGGATAATCTTGACAATAGAGGATTTTCCAAAGAACATTTAGTTATGAAAAGAGATTTATTATGTAGAGGATTACTAGGAGAATTGTTTTGACAAAGAAGACATGGTGAAAAGGCTATGGAGCAAGTTCTCCCTGCAACAAATTATTAGTTTTGACTTGAAAATGGATATAAATGGAGTTGAAGATGATGGGAGTTCCTTGTTGGACCCTATGTATGAACAAGTGAAGTTGTTGTTGGTCCCAGAAATCAACTGGGCATTTCCAAAAGTAGAGAATGTGGAGCTAAAGTCATTTCCAATTATAAGGAGGACAAAGAAGTGGCTTAAGGAACAAAAAGCTAATAAAGCCTAACCTCATAATAACTAATCTATTAAGATTTATAAGAAACACAAGTCTCTTATTTCTCTTGCTAATAAAATTGTTAAAATATATGATGAAGATAAACCTAAAGTCAAAGTTGAGAAACCTATTGTTACCAAGAAACCTAACAATCCCCCTGCAACTGCTTCTTTTTTTAGAGTGACCAGGTCAAGGTCAAAATGAAAAGGAAATGAATTACAAAGTGAAGATACAGTCATTAATATGGATTTAGGAGAAGAAGGTGAAAATAAGATGGTTGATGAAGAGATAGAATTCCCTAAGTTGGACATAGAATACCAATCTAATATCCCAATTGATGTTGAAGATGAAGCTTCTTTTATGAGTACCCTAGCCATGGTGACACCTCCACTTAATCAACCCTCTGTGACTATAGTAATCTCTGATGATACTTTGAAGTGGCTGGAAATAACAGTGAGGAAAAAGAGAAATAGTAATCTGGTTTCTCTTCCCCTTGACGACATGGTTAGTAAATGTTTGGGAATGACCCCAAAGTCCAAGAAATTCAAAACCACTTCAAGGATATCAATGGATCATAAAATAGGGACTTGGGTTGTAGAAGTTTCAAGGCCTAAAATAGAGGATGAATTTCAATAACCTATAGCTGATGACTTTAAAGATAGAAAGGGTGGATCTTGATGTAGTTGATAGAGCTACAAATTATCATAATTTCAAAGAATCTATAGTAAAAATGCTAAGTCGCTCCTGGAAAGATGAGAGGGATAAGAAGGAACTGGAGAAAATATTAATGATGGTGGCTAAATATATTGATTCCATTCACAACCCAAATCCGTAGCTAGTTTCCCAGGAACCCATTTCCTTCAATCCCTGATTTCCAGCTAACAAAAATTTTATGGATCAAGTCCAGCGAGGGAGAATGGTCATCATGATATTTGATAATTAGTTATAAAATATAATACAATAGTGGAAGAATTATGTAAATGCTTCAAAGGAGGTCTATAATGACCTATTTTCCACAAAAGAAGAATCATACACTCAAAATCTATCTTGGGAAAAAGAAGAAACTAAATGGGTAAATGTGGTATAAAAAATAAATAAAATTTAAAAGTATGGAATTGGTAAGTTCTCGACTAAGAAACCTTCAAAGAATATGGATGAAAATGTATTGTATTCATGCAATAGAAATATAGAATGGAGAAACTTGGTGCTAAGGCAAGGGAAAGATGAGTATGCTAAATTCAGCAAGGAGTTGCATGAACTAACAAAATCTCTCCTAGATGAACTAAGGTGAAACCACGTGTTGTGCATGGATGAAAATAGAAATGTGAAAAAGGACAGGGATTCAAAACTTAGGAAGTTAAAAGAGGAGGTTGAGAAGGTTAAAGAATCTAAGGCATTAACAATTGAGAAAGTGTCGAAGGTTGCACAAATAGAAGCCCTTCTCTATGTATGCTTAGGACATCTGTCATTGTGAATAGAGAAAATCAAGGAGATAAAATGTGAAAGGGAAGTAGGGAGGTAGAGAATGATGCATGTCAACTGTTGGCATTAAGCAGAATTGCCACTAGTGACAACACTTATTTGCATTCACAGTGCAAACCGAGCAAATAGTGCAAACCGAGCAAACAGTGCAAATCGAGCAAACAGTGCAAACCGAGCAAACAGTGCAAACCGAGCAGACAGTGCAAACCGAGCAGACAGTGCAAACCGAGGAAGTTAGTACAAACCGAACAGGACAGTGTAAACTGAGTAACATAATGTCTACCGAGTCACCAGTATTTACCGAGTTCAAAACCTACCGAGTGATCAGTATGAACCGTGCCTTCACTTCTACCAAGTGCATGCCGATGCTGAGTAATGCAGTGGACGCCGAGTATCAGAAAGTCACCGAGTCAGTTTGCAGGAACCGTGTAACCATACTTGGGCCGACTTAGTAGCACTTATGTTTATTTGTCAAGCCGACTGTGTAATTGAAATTGTAATTAATTGTTTAAAACTTGTATATAAACAATGTTGTAAAAAAATGTCAAGATGTATGAATGAAGAATATATGTGAAAGAGAAAGAAAGGTAGAGATAAGCGAATTACAGAAGGCTTCAGCAGTATAAGGAACAGCAAAGATAAATTCATCACAGAAGGTGATTAGTACATCAGCGAATCTCAATCAGCAATCCAGTTGCAAAGCAAGAGATCTACTGTTTCATCCTAACAGGTGAATCAGTACTAAATCCTTTAACTGGGTAGACTTAACAGTCTTTTGTAAAAATCTCTTTACTGAGTGCATACTTCATTGTATGTTTTGTAAATCCTTTAACAGGGTGGATTTAGCAATCCTTATTGCTCCTAACAGGGCAGATCATCAGAAGTGATCAAATTGTAAGCCTTAACCGGCCAACTTTATTCTGCAGTATTAAAGCTTTGTGGGTTTCATCCCCACCCCAGTTTTACTTTCTTTTTGGAAGGTTTCTGGGTAACCAAATCTATGTGTCATTATTGTGAATGCTTTTGAGTTTCATGCTTTCTATATGCAAAAGGTTAAAGTGAATTACATGTTAATACATCTGTAATTGAAAGAAAATTTGGAGTTACTGATTCACCCCTCCCCTCTCAGTAACTCGGTTAATTCCTGAATATTTCCAACAATTGGTATCAGAGCAGCATTGGTTCTCAAGATAAAGCTTAACTAGCTTGAGCAAAGATCCAAGACAATGGAGGTATTCAAACTGAACAAGGTGATTGAAAATGAAAAGCTAGATCTGGAAATGGCCATAGCTAAACTCAAAGAAGCAAAAGAACATCTTTCCCAATCCCTAAGAAGAAGGAAGGAACTTGCAAATCAGATGAATGATCAGAATTACATTGAAGAAAATATTGAAGATCTTTTTCCCTCAAACAACTCAGATGAAGCAAACAATGCTATCAAAGAACTCCTAGAAAAGAATGGGTCTCTGCAGGAAGAAGTGAGAAAATTGAAAAGAGAACAAGAGCTACACTCTACAAGATTCTGTGAGATCTTGGAACAAAGAAATAAGTTAAAAGATGAATTAGATGGAAGAAACATTGAAGTCCAAAATAAAACCTTTCAGCTAGAAAACCTAATTGATCAGATCTCTCATACAAATGAGGAAATTCTGAATCTAAGATCAGAAATAGAAAGCACAAGAGAAGAACTAAGATCTGAAAAGGAAATCAATCTAAGATTGGTGGAAGACCTAAATGCTGAAAAACAAATCAATGAAGGAATGTTGAAAAGTCAAGAAGACTTGGATCAGTTATATGAGCGAAATCTTCATAGGCAAAAAGGAAAAGCAGGACTTGGATACAAAGGAGAAGGCGAATCTTCTAAGCAAGGTACTCAAAGAAATCAAAAACCTACTTGTAATCATTGTGGTAAAATAGGACATACTTCAAATAAATGTTGGAATAATGAAAAAGCAGAATTCAATGGAAAATGTTACAACTGCAATCAAACTGGTCACAAAGCAAATGAATGCAGGGAAAAACCTAGATTCAGAGGTAATTGTCACAAGTGCAACAAACAAGGTCACAAGGCATCCGAGTGCAGATCCAAGACATTTAATCCAGCAGAACAAATTATGAAAGCAATGTTTGGATGGGACTACAACACTTGGTGTAGATGTCATTACTGTGGAGAATATGGACACATTGGCATGAATTGCATAAACATCATCTAAGGAAAAGAGATACTACCGTAAGGTGCTTCAAATGCACTAAACTCGGTCACATAGCCAGAAACTGCATGAATGCTAGTGAAATTGAAGATGGAAAGAAGAATGAAGCAACTAAGGTCAGGAAACAGGTGAGACAAAAATGGATTCCTAAAGCTACCGAGCAATCCACTCCAAGTAATGGAATGGATGGCTCTACCGACTCAGACTAAATTTCCAAGGAAGCACTGGAACTGTATTCTCATAGATCAATCTCAAGTAGTTCCAGAACCAAATTAAAAGAAAGATCTAAATCAACATGCAAGATGCAGTAAGATCACAGGGAGGTCGGTATCAGTCTTCACCGAGCAAGGTCGGTACCCGTCTTTACCGAGCGAGGTCGGAGCAATATGAATTCTTGAATTCACCGAGTTGCGAAGTCTTTACCGAGCAATTAATTCTTAGTGGGTGACAGTCTGTCAGAATTCATACCCTAATTTGAAATGAGCATTAATGACAGAGTTGTAAACAAAAAGCAAGTAATCGAACTCATTCTTCACCGCGAACTTTTAGCACTTTGAGAGCAGAAAATTTCAAGAGCAACCCGGCGATTCAATACTTTTGCGAAAGGAATTTTCTGTGAGCTACCATGGCATCATCCAACACTTCAGCAAAGAAAGGATCTGATATGTTAGTCCAAGGGGAGTGGAAAGCACCAGATTTCAAGATTGTGCCCGCAATTGCAGCAGCCCTAGATCTGAACGGAGCTCAATCTCAGATTCCTCCTAAGGTACTACTTATTAACGATATCCGCAATCATTTCAACTATTCAATTCATGAAATGGGGAACCTAGAACTAGACATTGTGCGTGAAGAACTGTGTGTGGATGGTATTCTGAAACCCGAGCACAAACATCTGGAAGATAAAGGTTTAGTTCACATTGCACATCTACCTCGAAACTTTTGAGATAAATGGGTTAGATATGTTCTCAGCCGAGTACATGATGGCAAGATTTGGCTTGAGCAACCTATAGAGATCACAAAGAAGATGATTCATCAAATCACCGGTCTTCCCATGTTGAACAAAGCTAAAACTACCAAAACCCTAGGTCGGACGGAACTAGAGAAGAAAACCCTAGCCGAGTGGGACGGTAGAGGCATGAAAGTTAGCAGCATTACCGACGCTGAACTGAAGTTTGGTACACACATTATTGCCCACAAGATTTACAGTTCTAGTTGACAGAACAGTGTCTCCTGTGAAGCTATTGACCTAGCATACAAAGTGGTCAAGAATAATTTAACATTTGACCTAGCAGACTTATTGTTAAAGCAGTTTAACAAAAATATGGAAAGCATTAAAACTTCCAAGAACAATCCATGTAAGTTTGGATCCTTGTTGGTCTGTTTATTCTTCTATGTTCTGAAATTCTTCCCTTCTAAAGGAAAAGTTGTATGGAGAAAAGATGTGCCAGTCCTCTATGAAATAAATGAATACATCTCAGAAATGGGTGAGAATTTTGAAAGCATCATGGATAATTATTTTGAGTCTTTCAAAGAGAAAATGAATGACAGATTCCGGATTCCACAAAAGTTGGTGGAAGATTACAAAGATGACATTTGTTTTATGGTGGATTGTGATAATGTATATATTCAAGCAGTTAAACCAAGGACTGTATATGTAAAACCTCTTCCTTATGAGGTAAATATTGATGAAACCAAAAATATCATTGAAGCTCTTCTTAATCAGCCTGTCAATCCCAAAGCTCCATATTTTGGAACATATGATGAAGCTAAGGTGAGAATTGAACTAAGCATAAAGCTTCCACAAGCGGTAAATAAAGGAAAGAAGAGGATAGCCAAAATGCAAATGATAACCGAGGACAAGGAAGAAAAAGATGAAGAAGAAGAGGAAAAGGATGAGAAAATAGAGGAACCAAAACCGGCAAAGAAGAAAGGAAAAGTATTTATCACTAAGGCACCTAAGCCTCCTACTGCTGTATTTACAAGAAGAAATACAAGAGGCAAGGAAGACAAGGCAGACAAGGCAGATAAAGACATAGTATTCAAAAGGCCTCCTCTAAACCTTCAAGAAAAGCTCAAACTCTTTAGAGACGGATCATAATCTGGAGTAAGTAACATAAAATCTTTAAGATATGAAACCAGATCGGAAGCAGAACAGAAGGAAATAGAAGATGCTATTATTGAGAAGATGGGACAGTGGAAATACTCTCCTAAAGAAATAGCCCCACAGCTTCCAGCAGTTCTATTAGATCCAATAAAAATGAGATGGAGCAATGCAAAGCAAACGGTGATAGACATATTTGACCAAAACCTGAGACAGTTGATGTCGAGCTTGAATAATGATGAAGTAAAGAAGGCATTAAAAGAAAATGAAAATAAGATGACATTGAAGTTCAATACTTGTTTGATTTTGATCAACAATATTGAATCGGTTGTGAAGGCTGCAAATGCTACATGGAAGAACATATACCACCTTCACCAACCGAGTATTGAAAAAGTCATAATAAAAGATATTGAAGATGACAGTGATGAAGAAGACACTGAGGTAGATGATACTATGAGGATAGCAGCAGAAGTCATTGCATCCCTTCCTACCTCTCCAGTAAAAGTTTCTACATCCAACCCGGAGACACCTTCAAGCATGGTTGTGACAACTTCCACATTTGTCCAATCATCCATAGCAACAACAGAAGCAGCTACCATTTCTTCTACCGAGCTGCAGTCTCCTGCATCATCAAGTTTTCCAGCAGTAAGTTTTCCAATTTTTGAATCTTCAAGTGTAAATATTTTAAGTTCTCCAGTAGAAAGTATGCCAGTATCTATAGCCAGCCCTACTTTATCTACTGTCACTACTACCAAAGCATTAAGTACAGATAAGCCTAAGGCTCTACTGAGTATAAAATTTTTGGGTAAAAATATAGTAGAGGATATAGACCTAGATGAAGAGATAGAAATTCCTACATTAGATTTTGCAAATCTTTCAGCGGACCAAATGCAAAATATAGGTGAGATCCTCCAAAGAAAAGCAAAACAAAAGAAACTTAAAGAGGAGAGAGACAAGGAGTATCAAATCATCAAGGATTCTAAGGACATCTTGTCTGATGCATTAGGCATTAAAGTAGACTCCTCCCAGCATGTTTTGTTACAATTAGCAGAAGCAGTTGAGAAATACAATGAGGATTCATCCGGGACAGAAAAGTTAGTTGAAAGAGCAAAGAAGAGATTCAACAATAAAGTGCTTGAGCATATTGCTCAGCACATAGCTATTAACCAAGTGGAATTGTCTTCAGTTTTGTCTAACATTGAATCTATCTACTCGAATGCTACCTCTCTTTTGGCCAGATTGTGCAATATTGCCGAGTTCACAAAGGATGTTAAGGACAAAATGAACAAAATGGATGAGGATATGAAGATTAGCATACAGAAGCTACAACTTGAACCTAGTTCAAGCTCTGCTCATCACATGAAAATTTCACATCTATCAAACATGCAGTCTGATCTACTGAAAGATAACTCAAGGATCCGGTCCACACTGCTAGACATCCAACACATGATCCTTCCCATCATGAATACAATGTATAAGCACATTGAACATTCCAAAACATTGATTCATGACAATCAGTTCTCTATAGCAGATCACATGATTGAACTCTCTGCAGAAGTCCAAATTGCTATACAAACATGTAAAATCCTGCAAGAAAGTTGGGACAGAACCCTGGCACTAATAATGAAGGTACATTCTGATTTTCTATCAAATTTTGGATTCTCTCTGTAAATAACTTGTATATGCACCTTTGGCATTATCGTCAAAAAGGGGGAGATATGTATAGAAGGAGAGATATGTATAGATTTGTATAAGAAACAGTTAGCACATTGAAAGGGGGAGACAATGTATAAAGCCCTATAACAAAGACAAATTTTGAAAAATTAAAATAAAACTCAACATGATTCGTGTATATTAGTTTTGGCCAATAAGTGTTTTTGTCACTAATGCCAAAGGGGGAGATTGTTGGCATTAAGCAGAATTGCCACTAGTGACAACACTTATTTGCATTCACAGTGCAAACCGAGCAAACAGTGCAAACCGAGCAAACAGTGCAAACCGAGAAAATAGTGCAAACCGAGCAAACAGTGCAAACCGAGCAAACAGTGCAAACCGAGCAAACAGTGCAAACCGAGCAGACAGTGCAAACCGAGTAGATAGTGCAAACTGAGCAGACAGTGCAAACCGAGGAAGTTAGTACAAACCGAACAGGACAGTGTAAACTGAGTAACATAATGTCTACCGAGTCACCAGTATTTACCAAGTTCAAAACCTACCGAGTGATCAGTATGAACCGTGCCTTCACTTCTACCGAGTGCATGACGATGCCGAGTAATGCAGTGGACGCCGAGTATCAGAAAGTCACCGAGTCAGTTTGCAGGAACCGTGTAACCATACTTGGGCCGACTTAGTAGCACTTATGTTTATTTGTCAAGCCGACTGTGTAATTGAAATTGTAATTAATTTTTTAAAACTTGTATATAAACAATGTTGTAAAAAAATGTCAAGATGTATGAATGAAGAATATATGTGAAAGAGAAAGAAAGGTAGAGATAAGCGAATTACAGAAGGCTTCAGCAGTATAAGGAACAGCAAAGATAAATTCATCACAGAAGGTGATTAGTACATCAGCGAATCTCAATCAGCAATCCAGTTGCAAAGCAAGAGATCTACTGTTTCATCCTAACAGGTGAATCAGTACTAAATCCTTTAACCGGGTAGACTTAACAGTCTTTTGTAAAAATCTCTTTACCGAGTGCATACTTCATTGTATGTTTTGTAAATCCTTTAACAGGGTGGATTTAGCAATCCTTATTGCTCCTAACAGGGCAGATCATCAGAAGTGATCAAATTGTAAGCCTTAACCGGCCAACTTTATTTTGCAGTATTAAAGCTTTGTGGGTTTCATCCCCACCCCAGTTTTAATTTCTTTTTGGAAGGTTTCTGGGTAACCAAATCTATGTGTCATTATTGTGAATGCTTTTGAGTTTCATGCTTTCTATATGCAAAAGGTTAAAGTGAATTACATGTTAATACATCTGTAATTGAAAGAAAATTTGGAGTTACTGATTCACCCCTCCCCTCTCAGTAACTCGGTTAATTCCTGAATATTTCCAACAGTCAACATCTTGAATACTCAGGTAGTACAAGAACTTGTGGATTTGTACAAGGAGTGGAAGGCCACTCATTCTTCACCAACACAACATACTCTGTCTATGCAATCTGGAGAAACTGTGTTTCCCTAAACAACTCACAGAATCCTTTTGTGATTTTAATAAAAAAAAATTGGAAGATAGTTGTTCCTAGGAAGTTAGGGATCTTTAGGAGTTTATTTTGGTACTTTGAGAACTCAATTTAATATGAGTCCTAATATTTTTAGTCTCTAGTTAATTTGTAAAAAACTATAAATGATGAAACATAAGATCGGCAAGGGGTTCTGATTTTAGTTAGATAAAAACTTAACTATATGTTGGATATTTATGTTGATACTTTTTGAAGATAGTTATCATCTTTGAATGAATGGGAAATGATATATGATAATTAGATTTTTCAATCTGTGCATTTGGGAATTTGATATAAAGTTTCTATGTGAATTTTATTTTAGTTAATTAAAATTATCTAGCTTCATATCATACTTCTTTACATACTATGCGTGGTGACTGGTTGATTTTAGACTATTTTGAAAAGTATTAAATTCACATGAAGGATCTGTGAGTCTTGTGAAAATCAATTTAATGAAGATCTCATGTTGTGTTCATTATATGTTTATGGAATAGATATTTGATGCCTTTGTACTTTTAGGTTAAAAGTATATGCAAAGATTAGTTGATGGTTTCATTCATTGAAAATCTATCATAGGGATCTGTACCTTTATAATTAAGAGGGAAATCATTTCGATTTAAACCCAACTGTTGTTGAAAATTACTAATCTATATTAGATGGGTTGAGTCAAAAACCATTTATATTATTAGAGACTAATTTTTTATCCAACACTATGATAAATTTTATGTTAAGATCCAAACTTTCAATGGTTTCATTTATCCTACTCATGGTTCTATTACATTTCTCATTGAAATTGGTGGTAAAACTCTATATGTAACCTTTGTTCTCATCCCAAGTTTTGATCAATTCCAAGTCAAACTTGGTGTTCACTAGCTTACCTCCATGAAAGATATAGCCTCTCCTATCCATAAGTGTTTAAAATTCCCCCACAAAGGAAAAATAATGATTGTTAATCATAGTCTCTATCAACCTTCTATACCTTAAGAGTCTATTGATCTTGATTTATTACAACCTTTTATACGCCAATCCAACCAAACCCATAGAGATAACCTCTTTTGATCATATTCATGAAAATACAAATCCAAAATATTTGTGAGCTTAGTAATCCTAAGGTTGTTCTCTCTCCTTTCCTCAGACTTTGAATTCTCCCTAAACCTCCTATACCTCCTATATATGCTTCCATTCAACCTCCCATCTCTTATAAATGTTCTTCTGATGCTATCTCTCAACCTAGTGAGGTTCCTTCCAATCTCCCTCATAAGGAAGAAAATGACCCTATGTTGATTGTGTTGGAAACTACAATTGAAGAAATTGTTGTATTGTCATTGATGTCAAACCTTAACTGGTAAGACTATTGTTATTTAAGAAAGTACTATATCTATTTGAGTGTTGCTAAGGGGAAATGCAAGGTTGGTAAAAATAGCACTTAAGGAAAGGTTGAGCTATCTTGATACTTCAATGAGTACTTGATTATGTGGCACAATCATAAGATAATGTATTGTTTATCTAAGTAAGAATGATGACTAAATTGGTAGGCTTGATCGAGAAAAACTGAAGAAATCTAGTTTAAGCTGAGTGTTGTTAGTGTCGACCGAGCTAGTATATGCCGAGTAAATTCAGTGTTGACCGAACACCAGTTAATGGCCGAGGAAGATAGTATTAGCCAAGGAAACAATTTTTGAGGTGATTGAGCTTTCTAGTGAAGATGAGAAGTTGAACACAGTATTGACCAAGCATCAGTATTTAGCATTTGAGGGAGAATTCAGATTTCCAACCGACATCATTAAATTCTTGGATTATGTAAAACATGTTGACTTTATTTATTGATTGTATGAAAGCATTTAATGCACTGTAAAATGTTTTATTGTAAATCTATTGAGAGATTTGAGATATTTCTAGAAGGATAGTCGAAGAACATAATGTAGGATGGATTTGATGAATCTGACCTAACCCTAAGATCTACGAAGGAGATTAAGTGGCAAAAGATGTATTAACCTAATGGAGGAAGTATTAAGGAAACCTAAGCTAGAGGTTGTTAGATAGAGGATGTTGGAAGTGTTGTTGATGTTACTGACTGTCTAAGCAGAGAAGGCTGAAGGAGAAGTGTTATGATCGCTTGAAGAAATTTCTAAGCAGATCAACGATGGAGATGGTAAAGGTTCACAGTCAGTAAGCTAGCATATGTGTAAAAAATTGGATCTGATATTTGCAAAGTGAGTTGTATATTTTTAAGATCAATATTACTGCTACTTTTTAACCATTGTAATAGTTAAAATTCTTTTAACAGAGGTTGACCTAGCAGTCATAGGTATAAATCCTTTGAACAAGGTTGCAATCTAATGGAGTGTATGTAAGTCCTATAAAAAGGTGCACTTTTAACATAGTGGTTTAAATCCTTTAACCGGGTCACACCTAACAGTGTGTTTGTAACCTTTGAAAGGGTTCACTTTTCACCAAGCTCATTTTAGAAGAGTGAACTATTATACACTAAGTTTGCACCCTTGTTTCAAGCTCTCTTGGTCTTGATAACCTAGTATAACATGGGAATTATCTCCAGGTGTGGGACCTCTGCTAACTAAGATGAAACCTCCAAGTTCTAGGCTAGTTCCTCTTGGATAATCACCCTAATTTTCTTCTTGACATGAAAAGTAAAATCTTTTGGAGGGAAAGGGATAGAAGGAATGCATGAAAGGGAAATGACTTGAAAGAAAACTACCTACTAGGTGATACACTGAAAATATGGTATGAACTTCAGCATATAGGATGAAATCAGTAAAGAACTTAGGTCTAAGAGATCACAACTTACTAAATAGGCTTGCATAAGTATTTCATAGAGAGGTTTGAACACAAGACACAGACTATGACCTACAAGAAAACATTCACTTATGCAACTAGGTATGGGAATGAGACAAGCTTGTTAGGGGGTTGAAGTATACCCACAAGAGCATTCAAATCAAATCAAACACAGTAATACACAAATTGTAGAAAGAAAGAGGGGCCAGGAACCCTAAGACATCACTGAGAACATGCATACACTTCAATTCAGTAAGAGATAATTCAAACAAGAAATGATAGGGATAGAAAGAATGTCACAAATACCTCAGCAATGTCTAAACAACCAATGAAAGGTTATAGAATGTAGAAAGCCAGAGGGCAGAAAGAATGCCATAGATAACTTTATGAGAAAGAAGAACTCTCCTTTTACAAATGTAAAACTCTCTCAGCTCTAAAAGGCTCCAAAAATAATATATACACCTCCCTTTGGCACACAGGCTAGAGTAAAACCTAACTAGGGTTACATTGATTTGCATAAAAATAATCAAACCCTAAATGTCCTTCTGATCATCATGTATTTCTAAAATATTTGGTCGATCAGATACTATATTTGGATGTATATCTCTTTACTGAGTCCACCTACAGACACAGCTGCCTTGATCCATCTACCCTTTTGCAACTTGAACTTGCCATGAATGATCCATATCTGATCTTTACAGATATTTGAATTTTAAATTGTATAACCAGAAAAAAGGTGGCGCCAACTCTTAATGTTTCTCCAGTGCAAGAACATGACATGGTACCCCACAAAATTGACAGGTGCCAGCAATCAGATCTTGTTTCATCATTCCCTCAAACTCCACTGTCCTGAGGAATTCAATTCCAAGCTACCCATCTTGTCACAATCGACCACTAGATCAAAACCCTAACAAAAACCTTGCAGAGAGAATACTCAAATTTGAATTTAACAGCTACCAGGTCAAATTTTAAAACACAGTCGTCGATCAAAGTTTCTCCCAGCAAATGAACGGCTTAGATCAACTTAAAAAATAGTCGTAAATCCTTTGAAAAGTCTTTGGCCACCTCATCGGTCAGAAGCCAATAAAAAATGAACACTTCAGCAACACGTAGCACATCGAACCCATGACCTTCTAAATCCTTCATCGGATGGTTGTCGTTATACCGTAGCTTTAACTCTCGAGCACTTTTCCTCAGTGGTATAACAAGAACTGTAGATCTTGCTCAGATCTTAACCCACCTCACAAGCCAAAGACCACAGGCCCACTGACAAACTTCCACCTCATTACCCAACTGGCCAATGGAATGTGAGCACGTCAAATGAAGAGGACCCACCTAACAGAGCCTAGAGATAAAGTAAGATCAATGGTTGTCGTTATACCATGACGCTAAGTCTCGTGCATCTTTTATCAATGGTATAATGATAGCCATGAGATGCATTCGAGCCATAACCTTTAGGGAGAAAATGGCCCCACTGACAAATCTACCTAGTTAAAACCTACCGACGAATCAGAAACCACGATGTCGGACTACGTGGCACTGGACCCACTGACAGCCTGCAGCGCTAAGTGAAAAGGAAGATCGACAGCCATCACTATGTCGCAATCTTAAAACACTTGCATCTTCACTCAACAGAATAGCAATAACTGTTAGATCTGGCCGATACTTAGCCTCCTCAAAGACTGAAACTACGATGCCAAACATTAACCGCCCGCTAGATCGCTAAGTGTTAAGAGCTAGACCGCTAGAAATAAGAGAACTAGCGAGCACAATCGCCAAGTCACTGGAGGTTAAGGGTATTCGGTCGGGGACTAGGTGATTTGGCGACTGAAGGAAAATGAAAAGCACACATGTTGAAATGGAGACCTTTAGTGGTTGAAAAAGGTAATGAAGAATTATAACCAGCCAAAGGGTTATAGGGATTTTTTGATTCAACGACTACTTTTATGAATTTTGACCTAGGTCTTTTGATGCCAGAGATAGAACAAAACACTGCAGAGACTAGGGGAAAGTTTCTAAAGCCATAAAATTTTCTTAGGGTGCTAACAGGGCTTTAAGCATGAGGACAAAACTAGACCAGGCCAAACTTGCATGGAGGGAAATTTTGGGCAACATTTTGGTGATTTTTGTTGTATGTCAGCCTGCTAGACATTGATCAGTGGCCTTGACATTTACTCATTGGGCATGGACTCATTTGAACACAAAATTGACAAAGAGACAAAATTGGAGCTATGCTAGGGCACTTCTTGGAAGAAACTAGAAGAACTATCCTAGAAAGCAGGAACAAAAGGCAGGGAAACATAATTACAAAGATTTACAAGGAGGGATTAACCTTAAAATAGGGCTTCAAGTTGAAACCATTGACTGATATAGGTAGGGAAACTCCTTCAAGAGTTGATAGTTCAAAAGCATTAAGCCCTCTACACTCTATAATAACAAATGGTCCACCCCAGAAAGAGTCAAACTTTATATGTCTACCAGGCCTTGATCTGTATTCATCCCACTTGAGGACTACATCTCCAATCTTGAAGTATCTAACCCTGGTTCTTTTATCAAAACTTCTCTTTGTCTGAACTTGATGGAACTCCATATCTTTCATGGATTTGTCTTTGAGTTCCTCTAATTCCATCAGCTGAGCATACCTAACATGTAAAGGATCTCCTTCTTCAAACAAAACATATTGAGTGGAAAAATCCAGAGCTGGCAATTCAATTGAAATGGATAACTTGGCCTCTTTACCATATACTAACATGTAAGGAGAATTCCCAATGATCTTCTTTGGGGTAATCCTGTCTAACTATAAGGCAGATTTCAATTTAGTATGCCAATCTCTTTGGTTATCCTGTAGAGTCTTCTTGATTATCCTAATCAAGTTCTTGTTGGTTGATTCTATTAAGCCATTTCCTTGAGGGTAGTAATTTGAACTTGTATTCAAATAAATGACATTTTTGATTGCCCATTCTAAGACTTTAAGGCTTGTAAATGCCAATGCATTATCTGATATGATGGAGTCTGGAGTGCCAAATCTATGAATTATATCATCATAAAAACTTAAGACAACACTCTCATTTGATTCTTTTAAGGCAACTGCCTATGTCCATCTAGTGAAATAGTCTATTTTAGTGATTATCCACTTGTGGCCTACACTAGATGGAGGATTAATCATGCCAACAAAGTCTATACCCCATTTCATGAAAGGTTTCTCTATTCTGATTGGCTGAAGGGGTAAAGCTGTAAGCCTTTCTTTTCCTGCAAACATGGCACACTTGATGCATCTTCTTACATAATCATGACCATCTTTAAAGATATATGGCCAATAGTATCCGGCCCTCATGATTTTAAAAGTAGTAGTCCTAGGAGAGAAATGACCTCCAGAAGGTCCATCATGAAACTCAAATAGGACATCTGCTATCTTTTCCGAATCAAGGCATCTTAAAAGGACACCACTGTGATCCTTTCTAAAAAGAACCTCATCTATCAGCACAAAAGGAATAGATTGCAATCTATAATACCTTCTTTTTGCTGAATCTAGGCCTGCAGGGCATTGTCCTGTCCTCAAAAAATGAATCATGTTAGGCAACCAAGTTGTTGCCTTGGCATGTTCTTCTATAGAATGCACAACCAAAGATACATCCATTTGCTCTGATTTCTTTGAACCTTCATCCTCTGCCAAATGCTCACAAAGACCTCTTCCTATAACTAGCTTGGTGGTTTGGATGTCAATGTCATATTCCATCACCTTGGTGATCCAACCAGACCTTTTTTCATTTAGGTCCTTGGAGAGAAAAAATTCTTTGACACTTGGATGGGTAACTTTCAAATGTACCTTGCTATGGGTCAGTAGATATGTGAACTTTTTAAGGCTCTTTACCACAGCAAGCACATGTTTTTCCACAAAAGAGTATCTTTGTTCATACTCCTCTAAACCTTTGCTAAAGAAAGCAATAGGTTGCTCCAATCCTTCTAAATTTTCTTGAGTCAACATAGCAGATATAGCATCCTGACCTCCATAAGCATAAAGGATAAAATCCTTACTGAAATTTGGGTTTAATAGAGCAGGAGCTTCTGTTAAGGCCTCTTTGATAGCTTGGAAACTTGCTTTCCCTTCTTAAGTCCAGTTGAAGGCTGAACTCTTCTTTAACATGGCTATCAAAGGCTTAAGTAAGTCTGTAATATTAGGCAAGAAATGCCTAACAAAATTAATCCTTCTTATGAAGGATTGGAGACTTTTCTTATGATGTGGCAATGGTAGCTCTAGAATAGCTACAATTCTTTCAGGGTCTACTATGATTCCTTTCTTGGATACTATATATCCCAACAATTTCCCCTCATGAATTGCAAACACACATTTCTTGGGATTAAGAGATATCCCAAACTCTCTACACCTTTCAAAGATCTTCCTCAGATGTTTGATATGGTCTGCTGCATGCTTTGAATAGATAGTTATGTCATCTAAGTAGACTAGTACAAACTTGTACATGAGGCTTTTAAAGGCCATATCCATTGCCTTTTGAAATGTAGCACCTACATTTGACAAACCAAAAGTCATCTTTTGATAAGCCATGGTTCCCCACTTGGTTGTAAATGCAGTCTTGTATTGGTCCTCTTCATTCACTAGGATTTGATTGTATCCTGAATAGCCATCCAATAATGAAAATCTCTCGAACCCAGAGACACATTGTAAGATTTTCTCCATGGAGGTTAATGGATGGTGGTCTTTTAAAGAAGCCTTGTTAAGATCCCTAAAGTCAACACATAACCTCAGCTCCCCATTCTTCTTCCTGATAGGAACAAGGTTGGAAACCCAACTAGTATGCTTGATGGGGTAGACGATACCACTTTCTATTAATTTGGGCACTTCTTTATGCATAAGTGGCTCAAGCTTGGGATTAACAAGCCTTTATTTTTGTCTTACTGGTTTTGCATTTGGTTCTAATTCAATAGTGTGCTGAGCAAGGGCAGGATTAAAACCTTTGAGGTCCTCATACTGCCATGCAAACACATCACTGAATTCCTTGAATAATTGGATGTAATCCTACTTTTCCAAATTAGTATTTACTTTTCCACATTGTAAGCTTTTACCTGGTTCCAACTCTAATTTAACACAATGTTCTTGTTGAACTACCAGGCCATCTTTATTCTTCTTAACTTGATCATCCTTATTGAAGATAGTCTCTAAGGTGACAAGACATCTAGGCATCTTATTAGACTTAAGTTGTATCACTTGGTCACCATAGTTTTTTGATAGCCTATCCTGATTATGCCTTGAGAAGACATCCTCTTCAAATAGGAATTGCAAAATTTGTTCATCATTGTCAAACACTTTCCAATTGACATCATTATCAGGGATATAAGGTCTGACAATAACCTTGATGTGTTGTTGGGTCTCCTCCTTTGAAATACTATTAGGAATGTCATACTGAGATCCAACAATAGCTAATCTATTTGCATTTTGATTTAGCTTCCTAGGGATGGCAACAATGTTGAAAGCTTGGAAATCTTCAATTGCATCCCAAACTCTATGTTTGTATGCTCTAATAGTGTAATTTTTGGTTGCACTTATCCCTCTCACTTGGATGACTACCAAATCATTGTCACCATAAACCTTTAGAGCTTTGAGCCCTCTTTTTCTAGCCCACTCCAGTCCATTCACCAGACTTTCATATTCTACAGTGTTTCTAGTGCAGGAGAATTTGAATCTGAAAGCTATATAGAACCTTTCTCCTTTTGGGGACACTAGCATAGCACCGCCACCAGGACCATGTCTACTTCTAGCTCCATCAAAAAACAATTCCCAAACTTGATTGCTCTGATCCTCTGAATTAGCACTATCCTTGAAAAGGTTTGGTTCTATGACATCACTTTCTTATATTAAATAACTTCCCAAACCAGCATCCCAAATAACATTTTCTTGGGCCTCTGAAGCTCTTTCATCTAGTAAAATATCAGGGATATTTTCTATCTTAGTGCTTGGTTCTCTGATAGTTTGGAAGTCATTGTGATCAAATATAGGGCAATTTGCATTGATCATATTGGATACATATGGTTCTATATAATGTGTTGTAAATTTCTCAGATTTAATGGTAACATTGGTACCATATCTTGTGTGGAAATGCATGTGAGACCAGTCAGAAGAAAGATAGCCTCCTATCTTGGCTGTAAACTCCCTTGACAAACATATAGAAAATAATGCAAGGAGATCTATGATATATATATCAAGTGAAATGGAAAAATTAGGACTTGCATGGAGGATTAGACTAGTATCCTTGGCCACACCTATAGTATTGACTGAAGATTCATCAAGTTGTGTAACCTTCTTTTGGAAGGGTTCATATTTATGTCCTAATTGGTCAGCCACCTTCTTGGGCATTACAGTACTAGTAGCTCCACTATCTACCATACAATTATGTACTAAATAATCTCCAATAATTAAAGATACATAAAAGGGAGGTGCTTTGAGTTCCTACCTTGAATGGTATTTGCTTTGAAGTTGCTACTTGGAGCCTCCTTCTCTTGATCAGTGTTGACCAACACTGGCTTTGCAGTTTCTTTTGCAGGCTGAGGAGCTTTTACTTCTGACATAGCCTTCTTCAAAATCTTAGGTTGTCCTGGAATAGCCAAAGAGTCCCACATAGACATGGTAATGTTCACCTTCTTCATGTTGTCTACAATGTTGAAAGGTGTCATAGTGTGTACTCTTTGTTATGTTTTTGGTATGATAGGATCCACCTCTCTGAGAGCCTGGCTCTCTTTGCTTGTAATGACAAGAACCTTCTTAGGTATGGTAGGAGTAGCTTGCTTGAGTGGCTCTGCAGATGTAGTAGCTTTAATTCTAGAATCTACTCACTCCATGTCTTGAGCTCTTCTCTTTGCCCTTGTGTTGGCAGTGATGGAAAATTTGTCATTGACTCCATTGAAGTCTTGTTGCTCCCAATTGAAAAGAGCAGTCTCATTTTCTTGTGATTCTTGTTGAGGAACTGATCCACTGGAAGAGGCCTCTGATTGGGCATATGAGGCATTTTAAACCATTAGGGCTTGGTTCATCCACCCATTTGAACATGTAGCCTGATTATGAGGCTGATTACAAGGAAAGCACCATTAATTATCCATAGCCATATTATTCTGACTAGGAACCATATCCCTAACTGGAATTGCAGAATTGAGAGATGCAGGGTTGTATGGTTGGAATGGTCTTTCATTGAAATTTTGTCTTTGCCCTTGATAACCTCCTTGGTATGGTGGCCTATTTTTTTGATAAGGCTATCCTTGATTCTGATATTACTGGTTAGGACCTTGACCTTGTGGTTGAAAGGGTGGCCTAATTCCTTGGCTTTGCCTCTTCAGGTTTGTAACCTCCTTAGTTAAAGTCTGCAACAAGTTTTTCATTTCTTGTTGACTAGTTTGTTGGCTATTCTTGATCTCTTGCAGCTCTTGAGAGAATCTTTTTTTAGCTCCTGGCCACTAGTACTGGCTTGAGGTGCTAATATGGTGGGAATAGGGGTAAATGGGGGTACTTGTGTAGGTGCAACAGGCTAAAGGCTAGGAAAAATGGGCATGGGTGGCCTTCTTGCTATCATGCCTGCTTGGATTAAACAATTTTCAGCCTTGACAGCTAGGTCAAAAGCTTGAGGTAAAGAGGTACCACCCATAGATTGGATCATGATAGAGATCTGACCATTCAAGCTTTGCAAGAAATAAAGGAAGGCATGATCAGAAGATGGTCTCACTGAGACTAGAATTCTATTCCATGTCTTGAGGAATCTATTATTATAATCTATCATCTGCTCTTGGGGGTCTCTTTTTATGGTTGTCAACTGCTCAACCAAAGACAAGTTGTCTAATTTATCTTCAAAATGCTTACTTAATGCATCCCCTAATCCATCCCATGAATTGATGGAACCAACAACTAGAGTTCTAAACCATTCAAGAGCCTTACCCTTGAGAGAGGCTGCTAATAATTTGGTGGCCACATCTTCATGAGTTATGTTGTGTATGCTACAGATAGTGGTCACATCTCTTATGTGCTCAAAACCTGTGGTTTGTCCTTCACCTGTGAAATCAGGTAGACTCTTTAATGCCACCAAGGGCACATCATTATGTACAGTAAAGACTAATGGACTCCCCTGGTTGAAAGGTACAAAAGCAAACTGCCTAGCCATTGTAGGAGCTGAAATCTGTTGAGTAGCAACTGTATGAGTTGTATTTGATGTAGGATTTGAATCTTCTTCTAGATCTCTGGTTAGAGATCTTCCTCTTCTCCTGAGATGAAAGGACAAAGGTCTCCTTTTTGAAGTATCAGGTGGTGTAGACTGTACTCTACTTGTAGGAGATGTTCTTTGAGTTGTCCTACCTTTGTAGCTCCTTTTTGAGGGCAACTCTACAAATTTGGTAGGCTTCAAGCTTCTAGTCTCAATCTTTCTCATAAACTTTGAACAAGTTATCCTAGATCTGTGAAATCAGTGGAGTCACTAGATATACTTGATAGAAAAACTTCTAAAAGTCTGTATTATGTAATCAGTATATCAGAGATAACATAATCTTTTCAAAATGAACTTCTTTTTTTGTCAGAAATGTTATGCCCAAGGTGGAGTGTCTTCTGGATTTGAATTTGATCTTGGTAACACCTTTGAACATGAATATGAACTGAGTCCCACCGGGCGTGCCAGAATTGTTATACACTAAGTTTTCACCCTTGTTTCAAGCTCTCTTGGTCTTGATAACCTAGTATAACATGGGAATCATCTCCAAGTGTGGGACCTATGCTAACTAAGATGAAACCTCTAGGTTCTAGGCTATTTCCTCTTGGATAATCACCCTAATTTGGTTCTTAACATGAAAAGTAAAATCTTTTGGAGGGAAAGGGATAGAAGGAATGCATGAAAGGGAAATGACTTGAAAGAAAACTACCTACTAGGTGATACACCAAAAATATGGTATGAACTTTAGCATATAGGATGAAATCAGTAAAGAACTTAGGTCTAAGAGATCACAACTTACTAAATAGGCTTGCATAAGTATTTTGTAGAGAGGTCTGAACACAAGACACAGACTATGACCTACAAGAAAACATTCACTTCTGCAACTAGGTATGGGAATGAGACAAGCCTCTCAGGGGGTTGAAGTATACCCACAAGAGCATTCAAATCAAATCAGACACAGTAATACACAAATTGTAGAAAGAAAGAGGTACCAGGAACCCTAAGACATCACTGAGAACATGCATACACTTTAATTCAGTAAGAGATAGTTCAAACAAGAAAGGATAGGGACAGAAAGAATGTCACAAATACCTCAGCAATGTCTAAATAACCAATGAAAGGTTACAGAATGTAGAAAGCCAGAGGGCAGAAAGAATACCACGGATAACTTTATGAGAAAGAAGAACTCTCCTTTTACAAATGTAAAACTCTCTTAGCTCTAAAAAGCTCCAAAAATAATATATACACCTCCCTTTGGCACACAGGCCGGAGTAAAACCTAACTAGGGTTACATTGATTTCCATAAAAATAATCAAACCCTAAATGTCCTTCTAATCATCATGTATTTTTGAAATATCTGGCTAATCAGATACTATATTTGCATGTATATCTCTTTACTGAGTCCACCTGTAGACACAACCGCCTTGATCCATCTACCCTTCTACAACTTGAACTCACCATGAATGCTCCATATCTGATCTTTATAGATATTTGAGTTTTAAATTGTATAACCGAGAAAAAGGTGGTGCCAACTCTTAATGTTTCTCTAGCGCAAGAACATAATACAACATAATACTGATTTAATCATCTTGCATATCTAATCAGCAACTCTTCAGTGATCTTTCAATCACAGATTCTTCATTCAGTGTTCTAAATCAGTTGTAGTTCATCAATCTCTCCCTTTGGGATTGATGACAACTCAAGTAATATGAAATGTACCATACACATACCAAACATGTATTCTACAACTTTGTGGTCAAATGTTGTGTAGTGTAAGCTCTCCCTAGCTTAATATGTTTAATCACTACGTTACTAAACAACATTATAACATACAGCTTTGTCATTCTCTCCCTTAGGTAGTTCTCATCGGTGCATATCTCCCCCTATCCTTTTCATATTATTTATCTCTCCCTTTGCCAACAATGCCAAAGAAACAAATAAATAATCAGCTCTTGTAGTAGCTAAGTAACTCTCTATTGTCCAATAAAGTTTATGTATGTTTGTATTCTGATATCCCAATCTGTTTCAGTTCATCAAACTTAATCACAACCTTGAACTGTATGCACCCTAAAATGGTCACCTAGACTTTGGGCCCCATTCATTCAATTTGTCGAATATCAATTTTCTAAATCAATGCTTTACAATATATTCAAATCAATTTCCTTGATCAAATCATAACTATTTCAATCATTTCAATAATCTCCTAAGGTTTGATCATGTCATCGATAATTTTATTTAATTAAAAGAAATAATCCCTTTTAAATAAATAAAATAACTTTATTTAATTGAAAGTAATATCTCTTAAGTAAAATAAATTTATTTAATTAAAACCCTTTTTAATTAAATGATTTTATTTTATTTTATTAATATTCATCTTTTAATTAAATAACTTTATTTTATTTAATTAAAAGAGAATCATTCTTTTAAAATAAATAAAATCCTCTCAAAAGATCTTTTGTGATGAAAAAAAGAAAGAAGTGAAATAAAAATAAATAAAATAAAGAGATTTCCTTTTCTCTCCACACTTTCTAAAACGAGATTTCTTTCCTCCTTTTGCATTAATCCCACATTGATCTTGGAGATGCATTCTTTTCATCATTTTCTTATATAAGGAGCCCTCTCCTTCTCAATTAAAAAATCTAGAATTTTCATATTATCATTATGCTGAAGATTTTCTTGACAACATTAGAGCTTTAGAAATTATCATTTTAGATTGTACATTTAGTTTAATTTTCATATAGATTAATTTCAATAAAATAGTTTATTTCTTGCAATCATATAGTTTAATCTTCATTTCAATAAATTAGTTTATTTTATTGCATTGCAATCATATAGATTAATTTCATTTGCATGCAAGAACTTGATGATTCAATGCAGATTAGCATTCTTGCTTCTCATCCTTGAATCTCTCGTTCTGTGGTGTACTTGCATGGGTTCAACTCAATCAATCTGAGGGCCTCATAACAATTCATGCACTCCACAAATAGAGAGCTGTGAATCGATATTCAAGAGCTCATTATTGAGTATCCTTGAATGCAAGGATTCACAGAAGTGGTCACTTTTACACCACACATTTTGGCGCCCACCGTGGGGTAGAAAAGATCAATTTTTGGCCTCATTCTTGATTGGTTTTTCAATTTTAGTGTTGGTTCGAGGCCTTGTACGACCATGTGCAGCTTGAAAACCCTATAATATAGTAATGGATGGATAGAATGATGAATCCTCTTTCTCATGATTTTGGTTTGGTTCATTTTTATAAAGAAATGAATAAGTTATGATCATTTTGGTGAAAGTGGGTATTTGCAGATTTGAGATTCTCTAAATACAATTAGATTGAAACGTCTGGTACTCACAAATTGTGAAGAATCAGGACCTATAATAATATTCATTGGAAAGATACATGAATTAGATTTCATTTCCTTTTAGTTTGAGTCATTTTTTATGCAGATTTGTGAAATTTATGGGCATTTGAGTGAAAACTGGTTTTTAACAATCTGCATTAGAGTTGCAGGCAATGATTTGCTCTTAGAAAATGATTTATGAATGGAAAAAATAAATGTCTTACATATTTAGAAATGAGATTCATTAATAGTTACTATGAAATTTTTTTGGTTTCATTTGGATTCTTTTTGAGAAAGATATGTGATTCCCTAGGCAGGGTTTGGTGTTTTAAATCTGATTTATGACAGAAAAATTACAATCTGAAAAGGTTATTGGTTGAGGAACCAAATGGAATCATAAGACCTTGTAATTTTGGGAAATGGTAGTTCTTGATGTTGGATAAAAACTTCATTGTTTCTAGAAATTTTAATATTGTGATTTTATGGGTCAAATAAATCAATCTTTAAATATTGTCTTGAAGACAACAATGTTACATATGTTAAATCAAACTCCTAACAATTAATTTTCATATCTAACCATCTTAGGGTTTGTATAAGTTGGATATACATTGCATATATTGTTTTCTTGTTTTCTTGTCTTTTTCATTTGAAGGTTCATGGTTTGCTTTCATGGAAAATGCTTAAAACAAACAAAAAAAAGGTAAAATCTACTAAGCGCGTTGCGTTGGACTTGAGGTATTTTGTTACATCTCTACAACATTTGGACTTTGGGATTAAAAATGAACCTCTCATGTGTTTGGCTTGAGTGTTACATGCTTTCATAGAACATATTTCAATTAATGCTCTTAATGGGAAATGAATGAACATAGATTTGCTTTCATACAAGTTTGTGTTTAAGTGAATGCTTGTGTTTAAACATTAAGTAATTCTTGGTTCCAATATCAAAAAAATCTCAATGAGTAATCTAGGGCATGGATTCATTCCTGGTTTACATGAAGAGTTAAATGCACCACTTTGTGGACTCGCTTCATGTTTACTTGGAAAGTTAAATACTCCATGATTCAAACCCTCTTGCACTTAGAAGTAGTATTGATAAGCAATCTTAGAGTACTTTTGATTGATCTTGTTACCTAAATTGGGTGTTTGACTTGCTTATTTCTAATCGCCCCTCATTTTCACCCTTTGGATGCAAGGTCAACATTCATACATAGGGGAGGGGTCTACTTGAAAAGAGCATTAAGTGTTCCACAAAGTTCTCCCTTTTATGCTTTCTTGATCTCATTAGTGTTCTAAGGTGTGGACTCACTTTGAGTTTGTATGAGGAGTTAAATGCACCACTTTGTGGACTCACCTCACATTTACTTGAAGGGTTAAATGTACCACCTTTAGTGCTTTCCAATACTTTTGATAGTGAATTACTTACTTTTTTATTTCTAGAAGGCCTTCTTGGGGATTTCATCACCTCAAGGGATGACCTTAACTCCCATGTTCTGACAGAGTATAAATATCGGGAGGTGAATCCAAAGACACCTCTCTTGGGAATGAGTTAGATTTCACTCTTGGCTAAGCCTCAAAGAACTTTATACCTTTGAGAAGTGAAGGAGGAGATTTGGGTTACTGTCTCCCCTTGGCTGTGTGATTTTGGATTCTTCTCATCTATGAATTTGTGTCTCATGTACCTTGCATATATAGAGGACTCCTTTTAGAAAAGCCATGTATATCCCTATAAACAGCTTGACAGAATGTTGTTGTGTTCTAAACGTCTGCTAAAACATTTTCAAGAACATACACAAGTAGAATCTTTAAGGAGTAGCATACTAAGTCACTATTCTTGTTCATGTGCAAGGTTGCTTTGCCCCTTGCTCATTGTTTGAAGACAATTGCTTGCTTGAACTCCTTGATTGTTGTCTTATGTGCTTGATCAATGATAAAAATCTGTTGATATACTTACTTGATGTTTTAAAACAAACACAAATTGAGTTCCCGAGTTGTTAAACTTGTTGTCTTGCAATCCAAAGTTGATTCTTACCATTCCCAGTCTTCCTTAGTCAGTCCAAGTTGGATCTTAGGTGCCATGACATGTTTCTCAACATCCAAATGAACTCAAATGGTATCAAATTGCACAAAATGACTCTTGGTCTTCTTTCTTCCGCTTCTTCCATGTCTTCCTAGTCTTCCATTTTCATCCTTTCTCTTCTTTCTTCATGATTCTTCCTAAATTCTTCATGTCTTCTTGATTCTTTTCCTCTTATTATCCAGTCTAACTTCTTCTATTCATCTCTTCTATTCATTTCTTCCATGCTTGATTCCTTCTCTTGTACAACCATGAGTTTCAACTATCTTTCTATAGAACCTCTCTTGAAAGTGGATGATCTTGATCTCCTTGCTCAATTTGAAAAGTATCATTCCTCCAAAACTCTTATTGATGATAAATTTATGACAAAAATGTGAAAGAAAGCAAGTGAATCACTCGCCTTTGGTAGAATCATGCTCATGATATTCTTCTTCCAATCATTCTTCATCATCTAAGTCCTCTCATTCTTCTTCACCTTCCAAGTCTTACCATGACTCTTCTAGACATTATTCGCATTCTTCATTATCCAAGTCTTCTTCCTCCACTAGGTCTTCACTTTCCTCTTCTTTACAATCTCATTCCTCTTCTACTTCTCCCAAGAGTCTTACTCCTCAATATGAGCAATATAGTAATCCTTGTGATACCTCTCCCAGGAAGAGTGACACAGCCACCTTTGATGACTATGATGACTATTATGATGGCTATGATGATGAACCATACAGTCATACCTATGAAACCTCTATTGCTAAGAGTCCTCCTCATCGTGTGCTCAAGCTTACTAAAGGTTCATCCTATTGGATAGATTGTGATGGTGATCCATATGATTCTTATTTTGAAAGGGATTATGATATTTGTTTTGACCAATATGATACATCTGCTACTATTGAGGAAGAGAAGTTTTTCCGTGCTGATTATAAACATAGATACTATGAGCATTTATCCTCTAAGAATTCTCATGCTAAAAATAAAGATGACACTCTCAAGAAAGATTATGTTAATGATGGACCTCTATCTTGTGATGGTTCCCTTCCATCCTCTACTTCCTCTAATACCCATACATTTCCTAAAGCTTCTGAGTCTTCCAAATCTTTCACAAATTCTTCATCCAACAGAGATCCTAATACTTTTCATGTGGTTCCCTATAGTTATCCTCAAGGGATACCTCTTAAAAAAACTCAAGTTAACCTTCACTTGGCTACAAATACTTCCAATAATGCTACACCTAGCGAGCTTAAGCCTTTATGCACTATAATGCCTACTTCAGCTAGTCCTTCACCATCTTTTCCAAAGTCTTCCATACAATTCCAACATGCTTCTTTGTCTTTAGAAGTGGCTCCATGTCAAGAGGACTCTAAAAATGATAAAGAAAAGAATATAAAGAAAGATCAAGATCAAGAACCCTACATGTCATCCAATTCTTTTCATGATGTCTCTTATCTACTTCAAGGTTCTTTTGATCCTGCATGCCCTTTCTCATGCATTCCACTATGTCTCAAGTCTTCTCCTAAGCAAGATCAAGCTACTACTTACATAGTTGAGCTTATTGAAAATCAAAATAACCTCACTACACTTGCACTTTCCAAAGATGATACTTCCAGTGTTAAGCCTATTGAAAATCAAGAAAAAATGATGCGCTTATGCTATCCAAAGCAACTTGTCAAGATCAAAGTCTTCCATCTTCTTATTCTACCATTCCATGTTTGCTTCCACTTTCTACTCTTTCTAAATCTTTGCAAGCTCTGAACAATCCTATCAAAAAAATTTCTCCTATTCAAGATGTTCATGATCCTATTGCAAATTCTAATGCTCACTCTAAAGATGCTGATATCCTTGGTTTCCATATAGATGTTGATGAAATTAATGATTATCCTTTTGTATTTTCCACATCCATCCTTGGACCTCCTCCACCAATACTAAGGGCTTCACGTCTTCCTTCCATCTTGGGCCCTTATGTCCCTTCACTTTCCCCTCCTAACTCTCCTAATTCACCATCCATCTTAGGTCCTTACATCCCTCCATCTCCCATTTTTCCTCAAGATCAACATAGATGCATACCCTTGAATCCTTTTCAAACAGCCACCCATCTAAACCAGTCATATCCTCTTTCTTCTTCCACAAGTCCCAAGTCTGTTGGAAGTAATTTGAATGTTCAATACAAGAAAAAGAAGCAATATAGGAATCCATCAAAAAAAGAAGATTACCATGTCTCATCTAATCAACATGGAGGCATAAAGTCAAAAGAGATATCTAAGAAAAAAACTACAAGACAAGTATGGGTTCCAAAATCCATCATTAAAGATATTCTCTCTAGATCATCAAAAAGAAATGAAAAGCCTATGGCTATATGGATTCCAAAGTCTCTCTTGAAAGCGTCTGGTGTTGAAAAAAAAGTGAAGTTGACATTCAAGCTTCCAAAGGCTTCCACTTCATCTTCTTCCAACAACATTCTTTCATTCCATGCACCTAAACTACAACCTCTACTAAATATTCACCATATTCCTTCACGTATTCCTTCATTCAAGTTTCCTCCATCCTCTCACCACCCTTCAAGGTGTGCGTCAATGTTGATCTTGCCTTCCTTTCCATATACCTTTTCACAGTCCTTCCATTCATTATCCAACCTCACTCGCTTTACATAAAACCTTTCCATCTCCCTTTCCCTATCATCATCTTTGAGCATATCATTTTGAATCTTTGGCATATCATGGTTTATCCTTTCAAGGAGCATTATCTAAGAGCTTGCCTTCTTCCTAAAAAATAAAAAAGAAGAAAAAAATAAATTGAAAATGTGCCTTGGTGAAAACTTTGAAACAGGTGCCTTGGTAGCAAAAGTAAAGAGAAATAAATTTATCCTATGGTGAAAACCACTCCCTTGTGGTGCCTTGGATAAGTACCGTGATGAAAACTTGGAAATCAGGCATCATGCATAGTTCTTCTACATATTTCATCCATTCCATCTTCTCTCTTTGATCTTGACAAGGTTGACCTATACATGAAAATTTGGCTATCTTGTGAGCTATCTTATGATGATCTTGCTTTCATTCCCTTCTTGTTTAGCCTTCATATTTATTTTCCTCCATTCATTCTAGCCTTTCTCTATCCTTTTCGCCTTTGGTCTTGATCTAATAAAAAAGAGTAAAACACGATGCTATGAAGCCTCTTGACATGTCTACTCCTTTGGACTGTATCCTTTCCTTCTTTTGCATTCTGCTTTCTTGACTTATCCTATGTTGACCTTTCATTGCTTTTCCAAATGCGCTTTACATGACAATTTTTCCCTAGTTTGGGTACTCTTGAGGAGTTTGTCCTTGAGGATTTCTTCCCTCCATTCTTCTTCATTCCCTAGTCTTTCATCTCTTCCGTCAGCTTGCTACTCCCTCTTGTCCTCCACCTTGCTAGACTTTGGGACTACACGATGTGATCTTGCTTGGGAGTTTGATGCCCATTCTGTGTGGGGGCATCCTTTGTACATATTTATCGATCCTGAAAAAATACCAAAAAAATTCATATATGATGCTGAAAAAATTCTAAAAATCAGAAAATGTCTTGAAAAAAATGATCATCTTAGTAAAAACCTAGCAATAGGTGCTTTGATGTATCTCCAAAAAAATTATATATTCCAAAAATAGAAAACAAATCAAAAAATTCAAAATATCAAAAAAATAGAAAAAGTGCCTTGGTGAAAACCTAGAAATAGGCACCTTGGTAGCAAAAAATTATAAAAAAATTATAAAAAGTCCTGAAAAAAATTTCTTCCAGTGGTGAAAACTTGGAAATGGCGCTACTTGAGGCCTTTGCACCCCTATTTCTTAGCATGCATCCTCGACACTTAGCCTTTCTCCATCATGCCTTGTCCTTGTCACCTTGGTTTAGAATTGGTCTTTGTCTTTGTCTAGGGGGCATCACTGTGTTAGCTTTGGTCTCTTGGATATGCTTGTCTTTAGGACACCTCGCAAATGGTGTTTTTCAACACCAACCCAACTGTGTTTTTCAACACAACTCCTGACATCGAGTGTTTTTCAACACTTATCAGTTTGGTCTTATACATTTTGGTCATGTGATCTTACTTGCTTGCAAGCATTTGGTCCTTATCCTCGAAACTCGGTATCAGTTTACACACTTAAATTTTTAAATGCAACATTTAATGCTTGAGATATGTCATGATTTTTTTCTTTGTGTGCTGACCATTATTGCTTTTTGTTGAGTATCCCTATCTAATAAGTCTCTCCATGATGCATAGCTAGAACACTTGGGGCATGGGGCATGTTTTTATTTGCTTTCTGCTTGTGGGTGTCATCTTGAACCTCTTCAGTGTCTCTTGTTGTCTCCTTGACACACTTAGGAGATTTAAGGCATCATCCTTGACATTTTTTGCACAACCGTTCTTATGGTCATCTTGGCGTTTATGCCTTGATGCGAGTGTGGTTTTGGATACATTAAATTGGGTAAGCTAACATTGTAGTCATCTTGACCTTTATGTCCTTGATGCTCATGTTAGAATCTTTCCACATTCCAATCTGATATAAATCACATTCATATCTTCATAGTTATGCTTGTGACTAGTGATGATTATGTGATTTTCTTATGTCCGTTAATAATGGCCCAATGATGAAAATAAGTTCCTTACATTCTCTAATGAATGAAGAACACAAAATCCTATGTTACAGTTGCTCTATTGCAAGTACACCTTTGCATCTTCATGTAGCTTGCATTATTTAGACTTCATGTTAAATTTACACTTTTAGGCTGCATTATGAGTTTGAGAGGGTTTCCTTCATCTTTCTTGTGGACTTTTAGTCAACTGTGATCATGTTTTGATCTTCATTTCCTTACCTTCTTTCGTGATCTCAATCAAATTCCCTATCTTAAACAGTTGATTGATTTTGGGGCATCTTCTTTCTTAAGGAAAATTCTCTTTCTTCTCTCCATTTCTTTCCATCTCTTCCAAACTTCTATCTCCCATTCGCTTTCACCCCACTTTTTTTTCTCTAATTCAACCTTGGGGCATATTCTTTCTTGGTAAGCTACCTTAGTTCTATGATTCTTATATCTTTCATCTTACATCAAGAACCTTATATTTAGTTCGATTTGATCAAATTTATCAATTTACTGTTTCTCCTCTATCTCATTTCAATTTTGATCACGAGGGGGTAGTACCTACCAAACTTCAATGCTTGATTCAGCTTTATCAAATTTATCAATTACTTCTCTTGGGGAAACCTTGCTTGAGATTCTTATCTCTTATTTAAGACTTGACAATTACCTAATCACAGGTGTTGGCCTTGTCTTTTTCAGTCTGCTTATCTATGTCCTAATGTCTTCCCATTCGTTGAACACACATCTGGGTTGTTTTGTGATCCCAAATCGATATCACATTTCAATTCCATTCTTTGACTGCATGTGATCCCGATTTGACCTCACATTAGTCAAAGAGGGGCAAATGTATGCACCCTAAAATGATCCCCTAGACTTTGGGCCACATTCATTCAATTTGTCAAACATCAATTTTCTGAATCAATACTTTACAATATATTCAAATCAATTTCCTTGATCAAATCATAACTATTTCAATCATTTCAATAATCTCCTAAGGTTTAATCATGTCATCGATAATTTTATTTAATTAAAAGAAATAATCCCTTTTAAATAAATAAAATAACTTTATTTAATTGAAAGTAATATCTCTTAAGTAAAATAAATTTATTTAATTAAAACCTTTTTTAATTAAATGATTTTATTTTATTTTATTAATATTCATCTTTTAATTAAATAACCTTATTTTATTTAATTAAAAGAGAATTATTCTTTTAAAATAAATAAAATCCTCTCAAAAGATTTTTTGTGATGAAAAAAGGAAATAAGTGAAATAAAAATAAATAAAATAAAGAGATTTCCTTTTCTCTCCACACTTTCTAAAACGAGATTTCTTTCCTCCTTTTGCATTAATCCCACATTGATCTTGGAGATGCATTCTTTTCATCATTTTCTTATATAAGGAGCCCTCTCCTTCTCAATTAAAAAATCTAGAATTTTCATATTATCATTATGCTGAAGATTTTCTTGACAACATTAGAGCTTTAAAAATCATCATTTTAGATTGCACATTTAGTTTAATTTTCATATAGATTAATTTCAATAAAATAGTTTATTTCTTGCAATCATATAGTTTAATCTTCATTTCAATAAATTAATTTATTTTATTTTATTGCAATCATATAGATTAATTTCATTTGCATGCAAGAACTTGATGATTCAATGGAGATTAGCATTCTTGCTTCTCATCCTTGAATCTCTCATTCTGTGGTGTACTTGCATGGGTTCAACTCACTCAATCTGAGGGCCTCATAACAATTTATGCACTCCACAGATAGAGAGCTATGAATCGATATTCAAGAGCTCATTATTGAGTATCCTTGAATGCAAGGATTCACAAAAGTGGTCACTTTTACACTACACATGAACATTATCCAAAGTGTGAACTATGCTAAATCAACATGTGTGATCATCTGAAAAGTGTAAGCTGATGTAACATCCAGATCACATTAGTGACCGATAGATAGGGGACGGACCTTAAGTCTAGTCCTCAAGTATTCAAATGTGTCCTTCGGTAGAGGATTTGTAAAGATATCTACAAGTTGTTCTTTAGATGTAACAAATTCTAATTTCACTTGCTTCTCTTGCACTTGTTCTCTTAAGTAGTGATACTCAATTGATATATGCTTTGTCTTAGAGTGCATCACTGGATTCTTTGAAATATTGATAGCACTTGTGTTGTCACAGTATATAATCATCGGGTCAGTGATTACCTTATTCATTCCTTCCAACACTTACTTGATATATGCAATATTTGAGCAATTAGTAGCTGCAACAACATACTTTGCTTCAGCTGTAGACTGAGAAATACAAGCCTGCTTTTTACTTTTCCAGGTTACAAGTCTTTCACCAAAGAAGAACGCTCCTCCGCTGGTGCTTTTGTTGTCATCCACATTTCCAACCCAATCAACATCGATATAGACCATCAGCTCAAATTTACCTTCCTTAGGATACCATAAACCATAATCCTTTGTCTTTTTTAGGTATCTTAAGATCCTTTTAGTAGCAATCATGTGTGATTCTCTAGGATTATTAGAAAATCTAGCAATAATTCTCACAACATGTGCTATATCTGGTCTACTATGAACTACATACATTAGCTTACCAATCATGGATTGGTAAAGTATTTGATTTACCTCTGTAGTTTCATCTTCCTTAGTCAACTTACATCTAGTAGCGATTAGTGTTCCCACAGGTTTAGCATCTTCCATGCCAAATGTCTTCAAGACTTCCTTTATGTACTTGGACTATGTGATGAATATCCCATCACTCTGTTGAATCACTTATAATCTGAGAAAGAATTTAATCTCTCCGAACATAGACATTTCAAACTCATTCTTCATGTCATCAGAAAAAGATTTACATTCATGATCTTGACCTCCAAAAATAATATCATCAACAAAAATTTCAGCAAAAAGAATAGTGTCATTAGTATCACCTTTCATGTACAAATTACTATTTTCATTGGTTCTTACAAATCCAATACTTAACAAGTAAGTATGCAACCTTTCATAGCATGCTCTCAATGCTTGCTTCAAACCATATAAAGCTTTGTGTAATCTACATACCATGTTTCTATTATTTGGATCAACAAATCCTTTAGCTTGTTCTATGTAGACCTCTTCTTCAAGTATACCATTCATAAATGATGACTTCACATCCATTTGATAAACCTTAAATTTCTTGTGTGGAACATATGCAAGTAGCATTCTAACTCCTTCCAATCTAGCAATAGGTGCAAATGTCTCACCATAGTCAATGCCTTCTTCCTGTGCATATCCCTTGCATACCAATGTCGCTTTATTTCTTGTCACTTCACCATTTTCATTCAGTTTGTTTCTGAATATCCATTTAGTACCGATAACATTTTTATCTTTAGGTTGGGGTACTAAGGACCAAGTTTTGTTCTTCTCTATTTTTTCTATTTCCTCTTTCATTGCATTAACCCATTCTTCATTCTCAAATGCAACTTTCACATTCTTTGGTTCAAATTCACAAACTAGACATGTACCTTGTCTTGTTTTGCTTCTTGTTTGCATGCCAACTTGTCTGTCTCCAATAATTTGTGTCTCAGGATGATGTCTTCTAACAAAACTAGCCAGTACTGAATTTATCCTTTCTTGTTCATCCTATTCAGGTTCATGTGCTTGCTCAATAGCTCCATCTTGTTCATCGGTTTCCCTTTCCTATTCCTCGGGGATATTTTCTTGTTGACCGGTTATCATAGGTTGCGACTTCTGTAGATAATCAATAAGTTCAATGTAAGTGAATCTACCATAGTCTTCCTATTCCTTTCTTTCTTCTGTGTTCTTGTCATCAAACTCATCAACACATACATTAGTACTTTCAATCATCTTATTTGTAACCTTATTCAGACATTTGTATGCTTTACTCTTAGTAGAATATCCTAAGAATATTCCTTCATCACCTTTAAAATCAAATTTTCCATTTCTCTCATCTTTCAGAATAAAACATTTTCTTCCAAAAATCTTGAAATAACTTACAATAGGTTTGTGTCCAAAGCATAGCTCATAAGGTGTCCGGTTGGTGTCCTTCTTCAATTGTACTTAGTTAAGCACATATACAGCTATACTGACAGCTTCTCTCAAATATGTCTAAGCAACATTCTTTTGTATCATCAGTGTTCTAGCACAATCAATTATTAACCTATTCGTTCTTTCAGCAATCCCATTCTGCTGAGGTGTTCTCAGTGTAGAGACTTGTCTCTTAATACCATGCTCATTACATAAATTAGTAAATTCACCAGAGATAAATTCACCTCCTCTATCAGATCTTAAGCACTTAATTTATTTACCGGTCTCTTTTTCTACCTTAGCTTTATACCATTTGAACATTTTAAAAGCTTTAGATTTTTCTTTTAAGAACATAACTGTCATTAGTCTAGTGTAGTAATCAACAAAAAGAATAAAGTATCTATCTCCATAATAACTCTGAGTTCTCATAGGACCACATAGGTCGGTATGAACCAACTCAAGTATCTTCTTTGTTGAGTAGTCTTTTCTTTTAAAACTAGACTTAGTCATCTTACCTTTCTGACAACCATGCATCTTAATCCTTCATTAATAAACAAGAAGACTAATCAATATCAAGATAAAATAGATTACCTCTGGATTGTGTATCGGTTCCGACAAGTCTTCCTCCATCATCATAGATTCTTACCTTTCTACTCTCAAAAGCAAGTCGGTGGCTTGAGTTAATCAGTTGTGCCACACATAAAAAATTATAGTTCAGTCCATCTACCCAGTATGCATTTTCATATTTTATTCTATCATTAATCATCAGTGAGCCTTTACCTCTCACCATACAGGGTGCATCATTTCCCATCCTTACAAATCCTCCATCATATTCATCAAGTAGATCAAATTTCTCTATATCACCAGTCAAATGATGTGTACAACCATTATCTATGATCCATGTATTATTTTTTATTACTTTAGAGATTAATGTTGTTTCTTCATGTTTGTCTTCTTCCTCTGAATCATCTTTCATAGCAACAAATACTACTTCTACATCATCATCAGTGTTAGATTTAGATTCAAATTCTTTGGCTATGTAACATACCTTTTTCCCTTTGTCATAGCTATCTCAGTTATCTATGTTGTTGTGTTGGTAGCCTTTGTTGACTCTTCTCCCATAGCTTCCTTCGGATTGGTCCTTGGATCTATCATCGTCTTTCTTATTTAGACATCTAGCAGTGATGTGGCTAACTTCTTTACAATTAATGCTTGCTAAAGGTATCTTACCTCTATACCTTCCTATACCTTTGGGTAATATTTTGGCCATAAGAGCTTCAAGCTCATCAAGCTCATCATTGGTACCACTATCACTATCATTATTCTTACTATTCCTGCTACTAGACTTACCAATCTTCAAAAAGGACATGAAAGCAGATTCAACACAAAGTACAACACTATTGTCAAAGTTATTCAATTCATAGTTTGTAAGCTTACCAATTAGTGTGTCAAGAGTAAGGTTGGATGTAGCCCTTGTTTCATGAATTGCAAAGATCCTAATCGCATAAAATGGTAACAAAGTTCTGAGAATCTTGCTTATCACTGTTTCATCGTCAATAACTCCATTGGATGCTCTAATAGAATGTACTACCTCTTTCAGTCTATTTTTGTATTGTACAATGTTCTCACCTTCTTTCATCTTCATATCATCAAATTGACCTCTTAGGCTTTCTGCTCTGGCTCTCTTAACATTCGCATCTCCACTATATATTAGAGTCAGTTTATCCCACATGGCTTTGGCAGTTGTGCATCCCTTAATGTCTTCAAATTCAGCATTAGTATAGGCAGCAACAAGTTCCATCATAGTAATATTGTGTTCATGCCTGTCCTTTAGTTGATCAAGTGTCAGGGGACCTGTTGTCAGTTCAATGTAGCCATTCTCCATCAGTTCTAGTGAAAAATTCCCAATTCCAAATATGTGCAACTTCATCCAGCTTTGTCATACTTTGAATTTCTCTTTGTTCAACTTTGGCACTTCTCTCTTATACATCTTGAGAAATTTTTGCTAGAGTCCTTAAAACTCTGTTCTAAGCAACCTTTTCTCTAATACCAATTGTTAGAATAACTAAGAGGGGCGCTGAATTAGTTATCCAGTGTCCCAAAACAAAATGTATAATCGAAAACAAATTCTTCAACTTCTGCTCGGTAAACATAAAATACTTTCACTGTCTGTGTCATGTTAACTTTCATAATCTGGTAGAAATTAGTAAGAAAAAGAAAGTGAGAGGTCTACCTAGATTGAAGAAACCTGAGAATGTGATGTGCAAAGAATGTCAGTTGGGTAAGATGACAAAGTCTAGTTTCAAGAGAAAAACTTTTACTCCTGAGAATATCTTAGATTTGGTTCATACTGGCCTTTGTGGACAGATGGGTGTACAAAGCTATTGTGGTGCTAGATATTTTATCCTGTTTGTTGATGATTATACCAGGATGATGCATGTAATGTTCTTAAAGGAAAAATCTAATGCTTTTCAAATTTTTAAGTGGTAGGTGGCTAAGGTTGAAAAGGAGACAGGTAGGAATCTAAAGTGTTTGAGATCTGACCGAGGTGGAGAATTTATATCCAATGAATTTAATCTATTTTGCAATGATAGAGGGATCAAAAGATAGATTTCTACACCTAGAACTCCTGCATAGAACGGTATAGCAGAGAGAAGGAATAGATCTATCTTAGATTGTGCAAGGACATTAATGATTGAAAATAATGTTGCACAAAAGTATTGGAAAGAAGTTGTAAGTACAGATGTAAATACTTTCACTGTCTGTGTCATGTTAACTTTCATAATCTGGTAGAAATTAGTAAGAAAAAGAAAGCGAGAGGTCTACCTAGATTGAAGAAACCTGAGAATGTGATGTGCAAAGAATGTCAATTGGGTAAGATGACAAAGTCTAGTTTCAAGAGCAAAACTTTTACTCCTAAGAATATCTTAGATTTGGTTCATACTGGCCTTTGTGGACCGATGGGTGTACAAAGCTATTGTGGTGCTAGATATTTTATCCTGTTTGTTGATGATTATACCAGGATGATGCATGTAATGTTCTTAAAGGAAAAATCTGATGCTTTTCAAATTTTTAAGTGGTATGTGGCTAAGGTTGAAAAGGAGACAGGTAGGAACCTAAAGTGTTTGAGATCTGACCGAGGTGGAGAATTTATATCCAATGAATTTAATCTATTTTGCAATGATAGAGGGATCAAAAGATAGATTTCTACACCTAGAACTCCTCCATAGAACGGTATAGCAGAGAGAAGGAATAGATCTATCTTAGATTGTGCAAGGACATTAATGATTGAAAATAATGTTTCACAAAAGTATTGGAAAGAAGCTGTAAGTACAGCTGTTTATACTCTTAACCAAGTACAAATAAAAAAAGGTACAAATCTGACACCTTATGAGTTGTGGCATGGGTATGCACCTAATGTAAAGTACTTTAGAATTTTTGGAAGTAAATGCTACATATTAAAGGATAGTAGGAATGGAAAATTTGATGCTAAAAGTGATGAGGGTATATTCCTAGGATATTCCACAAAAAGTAAAGCTTATAAGTATTTGAACTCTAACACTAACAAAATTGTGGAAAGTGTGAATGTCAAAGTTGATGAGTATGTAGAGAAAAATGAAGCTGACAATAAAAGAGAACCGAAAGATTACAAATCTTTTGTGTATATAGAAGAAGGAGAGGCAAGTGACAGACTTGCACCTAATGCTGAGTCTCAGGTAAGCAATGTCGAGCATCAGGAAAACAATGCCGAGAGAGAAGAAGAACGTGCCGAGTGATAGGAAGAAGCTTTTGAGTATCAGGGAGAGGTTGCCGAGCATTCAGAAGCTAAATCTGACAATCTTGTTGGTGAACATGATGAGTAAAATGAAAGGAGAGTAGAACCTATTCTAGCACAATACATAAGGAGACATCACAAGCCTAAATAGATTTTTGGAGATAAAGATACTAGAATTCAAACCAGAAGCAAGGCAAGAGATCCAACATGTTTATGATGTGAATTTGAGCCTAAGATAAAAAATGAGGCATTAGAAAATGAAGACTAGATAGAAGCAATGAATGAAGAGATAGACCAAATAGAGAAGAATGATACCTGGACTCTAGTGCCGAGACCAGAAAATAAGAATGTCATTGGGACAAAGTGGGTATTTCATAATAAGCTGAATGAGCATGGTCAAATAACAAGAAACAAAGCTAGGCTAGTATGCAAAGGCTACGCACAAGAATAAGGAATATATTATGGGGTGACATTTGCCCCTGTAGCGAGATTGGAAGGAGTAAGAACTCTGCTTGCATATTGCACCTATAAAGATTTCAAGGTATACCAAATGGATGTTAAGTCTGCATTTTTAAATGGTATATTAGAAGAAGAAGTGTATATTGAACAGCCAGAAGGATTTTCTGATCCAAGCAAAAGACACATCATTTGCAAACTGAATAAAGCACTATATGGACTGAAGCAAGCTCCCAGAGCATGGTATGAGAGACTGCACAACTACCTGATACAGATTGGATTCTCAAGGAAAAATGACGCAAGCAATCTGTACATGAAAGATGAAGAAGGTAAAGGAATCTTGTTAGCTAAGATCTTTGTAGATGATATTATATTTGGTGGACAAGATGCCTTGTGTAAAAAATTTTCAAATTAAATGCAAACTGAATTTGAAATGAGTATGTTTGGGGAGATCAAATTTTTTGTTGGTTTACAAGTATATCAAATGGAGAAAGGAATTTTCATCACCCAGTCTAAATATGTTCATGAGATACTGAAAACCTTTGGTATGGAAGATTCAAGGCCAGTAAGTACTCCCATGGCTACTAGACAAAAGTTGTCTAAAAATGATGATGTTTTAGAAGTTAACCAGACTTTGTATAGATCTATGATTGGAAAGCTATAGTATGATGTACATAGCAGACCAGATATTACATTAAGTGTTGGGATTGTGGCAAGATTATCTGCCAATCCTAAGGAAACTCACATGATGGTAGTCAAAAGAATAATGAGATATCTGAAAGGGATTGCTGACTATGGATTGTACTATAAGAAGCATGAGAAATTTGAACTGAGAGTGTATATAGATACTGATTAGGTAGGAAATGTAGATGACAGAAAGAATACTAGTGGTGGAGCTTTCTTTCTTGGATAGAGATTAGTTTCCTAGACAAGCAAGAAATAAAATTGCATTTCCCAATCTACTGCTGAAGCTGAGTTATGTGGCTATAGCTGTGAACTATTCAAATTTGATATGGATAAAGTAATTGTTGGTAGGCATGAAAGAAGAAATCACTGAACCAGTTGTCATCTTCTGTGACAACACAAGTGCTATCAACATCTCTAAGAATCTAGTGATGCACACAAAGACCAAACACATTGCCATCAAGTATCATTACTTGAGACAACTGGTACAAGATAAAGAGGTCCGAATGGAATATGTGAATACAAAGGAACAATTAACAAATATATTCACTAAGGCTTTACGTAAAGAAGCTCATGAATACCTGAGAAGTCAATTAGGGGTCCTTCCCCTACCTAAGGCTACCTAGTCAAGCTAGGAGCACTGCATCAAATGTGTTGCAAAGAATATCTAACAAGTTGATGTAGAAACAGGTCACACTTTAGGAGCAACCTAGAGTTGTGAAAAGCACAGAAAAGCCAAGAATCAGTCATAAGCAAAGATGACAGAAGGGGAAATACTATTATTAAACTGAAAAGATGATATCTACATCTGCAGGATGTATGTTTTTGTTGCTGCTTTGGCATTTTTGTCAAAGAGGGAGATGATCACAAATGAATACATAGAATGAGAAGATCAAGACAGAGGGAGAGATTTAGTGGGTGGTCATACAAGCATGGCTAATTGATTCTGTATTAGAATGAAGCTAAGGATATTATAAATATTTTTGATGGATAGATAATTTTTTGGATTGGTTGGTAATTTATGTGATATTCATATGGTGTTGCCATCAATGCCAAAGAGGGAGATTGTTGGAAACTGCAATTGAAGCAATTGTTGTATTGTCATTGATGTCAAACTTTAACTAGTAAGACTATTGCTATTTAAGAAAATACTATATCTATTTGAGTGTTGCTAAGGGGAAAGGCAAGGTTGGTAACAATAGCACCTAAGGAAAGTTTGAGTTATCTTGATACTTCAATGAGTACTTGATTATGTGGCACAATGATAAGATAATGTATTGTTTATCTAAGTAAGAATGAAGACTAAATTGGTAGGCTTGCCCGAGCAAAAGTGAAGAAATCTAGTTTAAGCCAAGTGTTGTTAGTGTCAACTGAGCTAGTATATGTTGAGTAAATTTAGTGTTGACTGAACACCAGTTAATTGCTGAGGAAGATAGTATTAGCCAAGGAAATAATTTTTGAGGTGATTGAGCTTTCTAGTGAAGACCAAGAATTTGAACACAGTATTGACCAAGTGTCAGTATTTTGCATTTGAGGGAGAATTCAGATTTTCGGCCGACATCGTTGAATTCTTGGATTATGTAAAATGTGTTGACTTTATTTATTGATTGTATGAAAGCATTTAATGCATTGTAAAACATTTTATTGTAAATCTATTGAGAGATTTGAGATATTTCTAGAAGGATAGTCAAAGAACATAATGTAGGATGGATTTGATGAATCTGACCTAACCCTAAGATCTATGAAGGAGATTAAGCAACAAAAGAAGTATTGACCTAATAGAGGAAGTATTAAGGAAACCTAAGCTAGAGGTTGTTAGATAGAGGATGCTGGAAGTGTTGTTGATGTTGCTGACTATCAAAGAAGAGAAGGCTAAAGGAGAACTGTTGTGATTGCTTGAAGAGAGTTTTGAGCAGATCAGTGATGGAGATGGTAAAGGTTTAGAGTCAGTAAGCCAACATATGTGTATAGAACTGGATCTGATATTTGCAAAGTGAGTTGTATATTTTTCAGATCAATATTACTGCTAATTTCTAACCATTGTAACAGTCAAAATCCTTTTAATAGAGGTTGACCTAACAGTCATAGGTATAAATCCTTTGAACAAGGTTGCAATCTAATGGAGTGTATGTAAGTCCTATAACAAGGCGCACTTTTAACATAGTGGTTTAAATCCTTTAACCGGGTCACACCTGGCAGTGTGTTTGTAACCTTTGATAGGGTTGGCTTTTCACCGAGCTCACTTCAAAAGAGTGAACATAATAGTAACATGTTACAAAGTGGTTTTTCCCGAATTAGGTTTCCACTATAAATCTTGGTGTTGATACTTGTGTGAATGTTTGGGTTTGAACATTTCTCTATTTTACAAGTTAGATGCAATTGGATAAGTGGACTACACTGTTATATGTTTCTGTTATGTAATTAGTAATGATCGAGTAGCTATTGGTTATTAGATTTGATTTGTTGAAGAGTTTTAAAGATTGTTTTATACATTTGGACTTGAGAACAACTGATTCACCCCCCCTCTTTGTTGTTCTAAATCATATTAACATATTGATCTTGAACCATACCCAATTTCTAGAAAAACCAAGCGTAAATTTTGTGCTCATGACCACCACCGTAAATGTTTTCCTAGAGCTTGTCGATGTGCTTCCCAAAATCCTTCTTCACCCAAAATGCCTACTGATGCTTTTATTCCTTTTGACCAATCCATGCTATCCCAATGGAGGAGGTTAACTTACAAAAGATGAAATTGAAAAAATATGATAATACTATTTGTGTCTTAGATTCTATTACACTTAATTTAAATGAAGAAGATACTCTTGAAGATGATGCTTTTAATGTTCATAATGCAACTGTAGACAAGGCTTTTGAGGATACCTGTATCTATTTTGAAAGGCTCAAATCAAACAAACATTAAGATTTTAATCTAACATGAAATCAATCCAAAATAAGGAAACTCTAAGCTAAGCCACCTTAGATTGAGTTAAAACAGGTGCACCCAAGCACAGTTTGATTTGCTCTTGCTTAAGGGGATGTGGGTGTTCTCTCTAAGCACTTGGAGCATATTCTAATGCATGCTAAGATGGATTGAGATTCATGAACACCCCAAAAATGGCACAATATTGGGTAGAACACTCAAAATTGCCCCTAAGGCTTCAAGAACTCAAGATTTATGCAACCAGTATGATTAAGTAGATTTTATAACCCAAAATAGATGTGAGAATAATGCATAAACAAGAATTAAACTAAGTTAATCCATTAGTTCTATGCTAAGATGTGAGCTAAAAATGCTTGAAAATGATTAAAACTAACAATTAGTATGAAAGCTAAATGATTTAGAGCTATTCTAGCATTATAACATTGCTTGAAATAAAAGGTGAATGGGTATTTTGCTCTTGGAAATGAAGAGTATTTATAGGCTTTAGGAAGGAGGAATGAGTGGCCAGGATCAAAATCCTTAAGAGAGGCCAAGATTCATTCAAAGGGGAGCACATGGATTGTGCTAGTTCAGGGCCACCTCCTTGTGACAAGTGTCACAAGGGCATTGGGTTGAAAGATGGGATGGATGTGCATAATTTGGGAAATGTGCCTAAGCTCAAAGGGTGTAAGAAAGGGGTGAGGGGCTTCTTAAATGCATCATAAATGCATGTAAGAGAGATAAGGAGGCTTTAAATGCATTTAATGCATGTAAGAGAAGTTTCTAGAAGTTTGTTGACTTTGGGTTAAGCCTAAGAGTTGGCTAACCTTGGTTAGGCAATGTGAGAAGGTTAGGGAGGGGAATTAGGATTAGGATTAGGATTAGGGGGACAAGGATAAGACTTTCTAGAAGAGTCTAGAACTTCCTTAGGATAAACATAGATTTTAGGAAATAGATAAAGATTTATTTATTTCCATGGTTTACGTTTGAGAATATTTATTAAAATGAATTTAATAAACATGAGGATTAAATATTTAATCTTAATTAAATATTTTGAGTTGGGATTAGGGTTAGGAAATGATGGGATTAACCTTTAATCAAAATTAAAGAAGGATTAGAAGATTCTGGAAGAGGTTAGTGGTCTTAAGGAAATTGGCCAAGTTTTGGGCAAAAAATAAATAAATTATTTATTTTGGGATTTTTAGTTAATTTATTAATTAAATAATTAATAAATAAGGAGACAATGTTTAAATAAGATTTAAACATTTTTGGGAGGGATTTCTTAATTAAATATTTTTAATTAAGGTAAAGGGATTTAATGACATAAAAATTAATTAATTAATTAATTAATAACTGATGATGTCATTAGAGATTTTTCAGAAAATAAAAATACTTTATTTTCTAAAGGATTTTTAGGTGTCTACATTTTGCCCCTCTTTGATGCGATGCCACAATTGGCATGGCGCCAAAGACAAGAAAATAAGATGCCCAAGGCTAGAATTTAGAGGAATAAGGGGTTGTGCCCCCTCGAGAAAATAATGCAAGGAGTAAATGTTGTGGAATTTTCTCGAAAGAAAATAGAGAAAGAAGGACCTAGGAAGAAGGGGAGATAAATAACCAAACTTTCAAGAGAAAAGATGGGTGAATGGAAGATGAGATGGAATGCAAAATGCAGGATGCAGTGACATGAGAGATGCAAAATGCAAGATTAATCTATATGATGCAGGATGCAAGGGATTAGGGGAAGCTCCAAGTGCAAATGTGGAGAGAACAACCTATTTTAATATAGCAATGCTAGAGACCTGCCAAGGATATTGGGATCATGAGGCCTTGTCACCAGTGTTGCATAGGACTGGCGCTAAAAAGACACGCAGGATTGCCCAGCATCATGCATGAACCCAAGAGGAAGCATGGTGGAAACGATGTGGGAGAAACCACAAACAAATGATATTTCCCAAGTGCACCATGTAACCTAGAAGATCACATGTGAACCATGCAAGGGTCACATTTGACTGACTCATAGGCAGAATCAAAAGACCAAAAGACCTTGCCCTAGATTGTCCTCATTCGCAGCACACCATGATATAAAGGATCGTGGTGACTTTGAGTAGAGAACAATGAGAAGCCGTAAAGATTAACAAGATCCAAAGGATAAAATCCAAGACCAAAATGAGAACTCCAAAAAGACATCCTTTGCCAAGGAGAGAGATGTGATGTGATAGATTTGATTGATGGTGAGAAGATTGGTCTGAACATGTGGAAGGATGCATCGACATGGATGGGTGTGATTGGTGGAAGATTGGATCTGATAGGAGGAAGGATACATCCTCAAGGACCTACTGATTGATGGGAGAATGAGTGTTGTTGTTCGCTGGAAAATGATGAAGTCAAAGAATAATCATAGTGATCAAGAATAATCGACAATTGATATTACTGAAGTACAAGGCTGGGAGGACAAAGTGTTCTGATCAAATGCTGCTGCAGGACTGACGAGGACTATGTACAACAAGACACGAGGATATGTATACAGACGGGGAGATATTTACAATGGCTATGTATCGAAGCTCGAGATTGGGGATAGGAAGATCTCACTATACAGGATATAGAGGAAGGATCACACTATAGAGGATATACAGGATATGGTACAAGATATGGTACAAGATATGTGCAAATAGGATTGTAGATTGGCTGGAGGATTATGAAAAAGAGGAATGCTGGGGGATGGTGGATGGGGATGGGGATGGTAGAAAAAGGATTGAGATGTTGGGATGGGGGGATGGGAGTTTGATAGATAATGACTTGGTCCACTATGTATGGTGTCTGTTTGCCAAGTTTTCACCAACATACTTGTCCAAGGCACTTGAATTGCCAAGTTTTCACCATTGGACGATTATTTTCTTTTCTTTTTTGCTTTTTTTTCTTTTTTTATATTTTTCTACTTTTTCCAATTTTTATGGATTTTCTGAATATGTAGATCTAGTTTAGGCATAGAACCTCTTCAAATGTATGATGTTGATTGGATCATTCAAAGGCTCACCTTTTGGTGTAGATAGTTGATAAGCTCCAGAGCCAAAGCATGCTGTGACAACATAGGGGCCTAGCCAAGTAGGCTCAAACTTTCCTTTCTTTTCTCAATTTTCTTGGACTTTCTGATTTTCTTTGAGGACCATGTAGCCAACTTGGAACTATCTAGGATGGACCTTCTTGTTATAACTCCTTTTGAGTCGATTCTGGTATGCAACCAAGTGATCATAGGCTTGTTGTCTCTTTTCATCTAACAGGTCTAGCTGTGTGAGACGGGCCACATGATAGTCTTCATCAGTGGTTTAGTTCTTCATGGAGACTCGCAATGATGGGAGCTCAACCTCGATTGGCAGAATGGCTTTGACACCATATACAAGGGAATATGGGGTGGTGCCTGTGGAAGTGTGATAAGAAGTATGGTAGGCCCAAAGGGCAGGATTGATTTGGAGGTGCCAGTCACAACCAGAATCATTGACAACCTTCTTGAGGATTTTCAAGATAGTTTTATTGGTGGCCTCAGCCTGGCCATTTCTTTGAGGGAAATATGGACTGGAGAAACAGTGATGGATGTGGAGTCTAGCACATAGATCATCCACATGTTGGTTTTCAAAAGGTGTGCCATGGTCTGTGAAGATGGTAGATGGTATGCCAAAGTGACAAATGATGTGGTAAAGGATGAACTTAGATATTTGGATACTAGTAGTTAGGGTGAGCAGAATAGCTTCAACACATTTGGTGAAGTACTCTATGGCAGTTATTATGTACTTGTGTCCATCTGAGGAGAGGGGAGTCATTAAGCCAACAAGGTCAAATCCCCAACATGAAAATGGCCAAGGTGGTGCAATGGGTTGCAGGTCTTGTGCTGGTGCATGAATCAAATTTGCATGTTGCTGACATGGTAAACATTTTTTGACAAACTCACAAGCATCATGTTCCATGGTTGGCCAATAATACCCAACTCGAAGCAACTACTTAGCTAGAACCATGCCACTCGTGTGGGCACCACAAATTCCAGCGTGCACCTCTTGTAAAGCTAGGATGGCCTCATTTGAATCTAAACACCTAGAGAGGATATTGTGATACCCTCGATGATAAAGGGTGTTGGCTACAAGAGTGTAGTGGGAAGCTCTGCGAATAAGGTTTTGGCATTGGTTTTTGGTGAGATGGGGAGATATGATACCATTCTTTAGATATGCATGGATTTCATGGTACCACGGGGACTGGGGGCCAACCAAGACACACACCATTTCTACATCAGTGTTCTCATAAGCTGGTGTATGTAGCTACTCGACTAGGAATTCATACTGTGATGCGTCGCGTGGGATTTCTAACAAAGATCTAATGGTTTCCATTGCATCTGCTGCTTTGTTCTGAAGTCTTGGTATCTATGTGAACTGTAGATTCAAGAAATACTCTTTCAGTCTGTCCACCAGCTCTTTGTAGGGTAGCAACTTGTCATCCTTTGTCTAATATTCATCAAGGACTTGTTTGATGATCAGTTGTGAATCTCCAAACACTTGCAGTTCTATGATATTCCATTGAATAGCTATTGTGAGACCTGAGATGAGTGCCTCATATTCTATAATGTTGTTGGTACATAGGAATCCCAATTTGAATGATTTTGGAATGTAGTCACCTTGAGGTGTGACGAATAGGATTCCTGCCCCTGATCCATGTAATGTGTAGGAGCCATCAAAGTATAGTTTCCACATGGGCTACTCTTTGATCATACATAAGTGTTCATCACATAATTCTATGATTAGTGGATAAGCAGCCACCAGTGGTGCCTCTGCTAGCTGATCGGCAATGACTTGCCCCTTGATTGCTTTCCAACCTATGTACTGGAGGTCAAATTCACTAAGTAACATGACCCATTTTTCCATATGGCCTGTGAGAGTTGTCCTTGATAGTAGATATTTGAGGGGGTCCACATTTGAAATGAGCCTGATTGTGTGACTGATCATGTAATGTCTAAGCTTTTGAGTGGCAAAAACCACTGCAAGGCATACTTTTTCCATGGGTGAGTAATTAAGCTCATAGCCGACAAGAGTTCGGCTAATGTAGTAGATGGCTCTCTCTTTGTTTTTGTCATCATGCTGAGCTAGGAGTGCCCCCAGTGCTGTAGTGGTCACCGAGATGTAGAGTATGAGAGGGCATCTTGGAACTGGTGGTACTAGGATTAGAGAATTGGCTAGATACTCCTTGAGCTTATCAAAGCTTCTCTGACATATGGGATCCCATTTGAACCTTATGTCTTTGCATAAGAGATGCGTAAAAGGTTGGCACTTGTCTGCTAGTTGAGAAATGAACCAACGCACTGATTGAAGCTTTCCCTGTAGGCTTCTGAGCTATTTGAGTGTTCTTGGTGGAGGCATTTCTATTATTTATTTGACCTTTTTAGGGTCAATCTCTATGCCTCGTTGTGATACTATGAAACCTAGGAGCTTTCCAGATGTAACACCAAAGACACATTTCTTTGGATTGAGCCTTAACCCATAGTGCTGCAGGTGATCAAACACACTCTCAAGAATGTCAAGGTGTTCATGGCATGTCTTTGATTTTGCAAGAATATCATCCACATAGTCTTCTAGAATCTTGTGGATCATGTCATGGAAGATTGCTGTCATCACTCTTTGATATGTGGCTCCTGCATTCTTTAGCCCGAATGGCATCATGTTGTAGCAGAAGGTACCCCATGGAGTTGTGAATGCTATTTTATGTTGATCTTCTTCTGCTATATGAATCTGATTGTAGCCTGAAAAGCCATCCATTAGTGACAACATTTCATGACCAGCTGTAAGATCTACAATCATGTCTATATTTGGCAGTGGGAAATCATCTTTAGGACATGCCTTGTTCAGGTCTCAAAAATCTGTGCATATTCTGATGTCGCCTGAAGGCTTTGTGACAGGCACCATGTTAGAGATCCAATCGGAGTAATCTATAGCTTTGATAATCTTGGCTTGGAGGAGTTTCTCAAGCTCTACTTTGACTAATAAGGCGACTTTTGGATGCATTTTCCTTAACTTCTGCTTTACTGGCTTGACATTAGGATCCACTACTAGATGATGGATGACAAGATTAGGATCAAGCCCAGGCATGTGTGCATATGACCATGCAAAATTTATAATTGATTCTCTAAGGAGCGCAATGAAAGCCATTTCTTCACCCTCTGTCAGGTTGGCCGCAATGTAGGTGATTCTTGGACATTCCTTTGTACCCAAGTTGACTGGCTTGGTTTCTTCTATGATGATAGGTTACTGCTTAGGTCTGTAATCATGGATGGGAGGAAGAGGCAAGTCTTCATCTTCTAGCGCTTGAATTGCCAAGTTTTCACTAGAAGATACGCTCTTTATTTTTACTATTTTAGAATCAGAATGTGCCCCAGAAGGGTTTTCACATAAGGACTCATGTTTTACTTTTTCTATTTCACTTTTGTAGCTAAAGCTTGCCTCCTCCCCAAAGTATCCTTTTGGGTCAAGCTTATAGATGTGAGTTGACTCTGAATTGTGAACTGATTGTGGGCCTAATGCCCCCATGAACTCTAGGAGTACTTCTATGCTCTAGAACTCATTGATGTGTGCGATGCTTGGTTGGTCCCAATTTATGAGTTGAGGGTGAATGAGGGGAAGTTCTATGAGATTGATGGCAAGTTGTTGGAGGACAGAAGTCCCCAGGAGGGTGTCATTGTCAAAGATATCATCATAGGATCTGATTTCTTTCTCTTCAGGGATGTCTTCGATCTCTACGAGGTCATCTTGGCTATTTAAGAGGGGAACGCTAGTCATGTTGGTCCCCCTAGTAGCGGTATTGGGCCCTTGTATATGCAGGTGAGGGGTATTAAAGCCAAGACCCTGATGTTGTGGATTTTTGGATGTTGTAATTAGGTCTTTGTTTTTGCCTTCTTGTGGTCCTAGACCACCACCTTGGTAGTTCCATTACTCAGTAGTGTACTTGTGTGATTGTGGGTATTTATCTTTGAAGTAGCCAAGGAGTTGAGTGTTAGGTGGTGGGGGATCTTTGTACAACCACCTATTAATGTCAGGATCCATTTCTTGACTGTTTAATGTGCCATGGGATTCAAAAGTCATAGGTCCCATTCTCTTGATTTCATGATGCTCTTCAATAGGCTTGCTTTGGTGACTTGGGCACCCTTGACTATGTGGATCACGTGGGAGGGCCCTTATGGAAAATGCATCATGTAGGCTATATTCACCACAGCCCTGGTTATTGATCTCGATGGAAGAGAGGGTGGAGGTGAGAATGGTTTCTGGATTGCAATGGGATCGGGATGAGCTGGCAATAGAAGTACCAATGTCAGTTCCAAGACAATGAGTGGAGTGAGGGAATGATGCTTCCATTGCATGATAGTATGCGAAGGGTTGGGGATCAGCATGGATGGTAACCTCAGTGCCTTGATGTGGAAATTTGATGCACCGATGGTACGTGGATGGTACAACCTTGATGGAATGAATCCATGGTCAGCCGAGGAGGATATTGAATGGTAGGTCAAGATCAACAACATGACAAATGGTATCTTATGTTGCTGGGCTTAGCTAAATAGGCAAAGTAATGGTATCTTCAAAGGTACACTCCAAGTTGTCATAGGCTTTGATAGTGATTACTTCATGTGCTATATCAGCCTCGGTGAACCCAATCTGCTGAATGAATTTCAAAGTACACAAGTTCAGGGCTGAGCCATTATCTATTAAGACCCGTTTGATGGAAAAGTCTCTGACCATGACGGTGATGCGGAGAGGGAGAGTATGGTCAGGTCCAATTTTTGGTATGTCAGATGTTTTGAAGGATAAAGCATAGGCTGCAGATAAATGTCCCACAAGGGTCACAAACTGGGTGGTGGTAATGTCTGTGGGGACATGTCCTTCTTTGAGAGCTTGGTCAAGGATCTCCTGATGGAGAGGTGAAGTGCAGAGAAGGTCCAAGATGGATATTTGGGCTAGTGTATTCCCAAGATGTTCTATGAGGTTATACTGTGCATTGTGTGCATTTTGTACTAGCCTTGGATAGGCACCAGCAACAGTGATCCGACCTCTGCGGGTAGTAACTGCACATTGACAATCCGCTCCTTTGACATGGATGGTAATGATTGTGGGCTCAACTTGGGTTATACATCCAAAAAATTTATCATAATTGATGTAGGTAGTAGTGTGATCTTCTTGCTTTCCTTTACCATGATTCTGGGGATGATTGGTATTAGCTTGGTTCTTCCTAGCATTGTACTGTGGGAACACATTCTGATAGATTTGTAAATTGGCATTTGGCGAGGCTTGAGCAGGTGCATCTACTTGAATATCTTTTTGATCAATGAGATCTTGGATATAGTTTTTGAGTCTCATACACTTCAAAGTAGTGTGTCCTTTGACACGATGAAAATCATAGTATTCATGATCTTTGTACCAATCGGGCTTGGGAGTGGTATCATCAACTGGCTGGATTGGGGGAAACGTGATCAAGTTGGCCTTGGCCATTTGGTGAAAGATAACATCCAGAGGTTCACCCAGTGGTGTGAAGGTCTTCCTTGGATTGTTCTAAGCTCTGGGCTTGTGTTGTTTGGGAGAAACATTAATGGCATTGACCTAATTGTTCGGATTACCTTGATAAGCTTGATGGGCTTGCTGTTGATAATTCTGCTGATTATTCTGAGAGTGATATTATTGCATGGGTTGCTGATGGACTTGAGGAGGTTGCTGATAGATGGGCACTTGTTGTTGTTGGTATGCAGGAGTTGATGGAGGACTAGCCATGACAAATTGGACATGCTTGGTATCAGTGGCTCCATCAGTAACAATGTTCTTGTTACGATTCCAGTAACGAGATTTATCATTGCCAGATTTTTGGGCATCATTTTTGAAGTGTCGGATCATGCCTTCATCTAGGAGGGCCTTTTCGATACCTATCCCCTTACTCTTGATATCTTGATAGGTTTGGAAACAATTCATCCTCATGAAGTGGGATAGCTTAGGATGTAGATTATCAATAAAGATTTTGGTCAAATGTTTTTCAGGTGGCTGGTATGATAACCTAGTGGTAAGGTTCTGCCATCGTTGCAAGTATTCTGCTAGGCTTTCTCCTTCTTTCTATTTTGAGTTGTAGAGATCTAACAAGGTTAACTCATTCTCAACATTGTGGGCATAGTGGGCAATGAACTTCTCAGAAAGTTTAGCAAAGGTTGTGATAGTCCCACATGGTATTTTGTAGAACCATTCAACAACAGTTCTTCCCAAGCTTTTAGGGAATAGGCGTAAGAGATAGTTATCACTGTAAGCTACTTCTTGGCATGCCATATAGAATTCTTTAATATGGTTGACTGGATCTCCTTTCCCCTGATATTTATCAAATTTAGGTGTCTCAAAGTGCTTGGGGAAAGGTATAGTGGCAATGGATCGGTCAAACGAATAAGGACACACCTCCTCAAATTTGTAGGTTTTGCTATCGGTATCAGTTTGAAGCTCCTTAAGAGCATTCTTCATGGCTTCCCACTCAGCATTGATTGGTGTTTGAGTGGGTACTCCCATTTGAGGTGGGTATTGTGGAATGGGATATGGAGATGGCCCAGTGGGATAGGTGGATTAGAGGGGATTTTGGAGCAATGTTTGCAGGGGATATTGTTGATGTAGCACAGGGGGATATTGTGGTGGAGGATACGGGACTGCTTGCTAGTGTTGTGGGATGATGGGGACTTGCTGCTGTAACTGATAGGAGGAAACTTGTTGCTATTGGGGAATGATGGGGGTTTGTTGCTATGACTAGAAGTATGGTTGCTATGGAGGTGGCTGGTGGAATGATGCAGCTTGTTGATAAGATGGTCCTTGCTGAACTTGGCTCTGTGGTTGACTGATATAGGTCGGGTGCATTCTCGCATTGCTTAAGGGTGGAACTAATGTAGGGAAGCTTGAAGCAAAGGGTGGCTAGGCAAGATGACTTGTGAAAGGGGAGGAACTTTGCTGCTGAGGTGGAGGAATTTGCTAAAAAGCACTGGGTGTTGGGAATGGATAGCTTGTGAAGGATGAAGTTGGTGGAGGTTGAGATGGTTGCTGTTGTGCTGCTTGTGAGAAGGTGGCTTGTTGGTTTGCAAACACGGATGTAGGAGAGTGAGTTGGTATTCCAAAGGCTTTCATGTCTTCTTGAGTGAGACCCCAATGAGAACCAGTGTGAGGTGGGAATTGTGCTGCAACGGATGCCTGGGAGGTAGATGTAATGGGAGTTTGGGATATGAATGGTGGATTGGAAAAACCCATGGAAGGCATTCCTGTGGTGAAGGAATTTTGCTGGACTTGTGCCTGGGTAGATGCTTGCTGGGGGGAGAATGAAGAGGACGCTTGTGTTCCCCATGAAAAAGGTGATGTGGAAGTTTGCTGATTTTGAAAGGGGAACGATTGCGCTGCCCCTGGAGTAGATGATGTAGAGGTTTGTTGGGTGAAAGAGGGAAATGATTGCGCTAACCCCTGAAATGATGGTGTGGACACTGAAGCTTGGGGATTGAAAGGAAAAGATGATTGTGTCCCTCCTAGCACAAAAGGTGTGGATGTGGAAGCTTGTGAAGTGAAGGGGAAGGATGATTGCATCCCTCCCGGAGTGAAAGGTGTTGTTTGGCCTATGGAAGATGGCGGAACTTCTTGTGCAAAGGTTTGTGTAAGAGGTGGGAGTTGATTCTGGGACAAGCGTTGGATTTGTGCAAGAGCTTGAGCAGCCATGGTGGATGATGAAGTACCTATGATAGGGAATGGAGAAGATGGTGTTATAGCTTGTGTTACGAGATTTGCAAAGCTTCCTTGAAGAAGAAGGGGAATGGTGGAGGTTTCTTGTGATGTTTGTGAGGTTGGATCAAGGAATGGCTAGATGAATGGAGAGTATACTTGTGCTAGGATTTGGATAGTACTTATGGGAATGCGAGGATGGAGATATGGCAGAATGGAAGTATGCACTTGTGCAAAGTTAGTGAACATACTTTGCTAGTTTTGGGCCATGAGTGCATTGACTACTGGTGGATTCTCTGGATGATTCAAAAATGTTTCTATTGCCAGAGGAGCCGAGGGGATATTGGGATCATCCCATTTATTGCTAGTTTCTATTTGGGGATCATAGGCTATCATTGCACTGGTAAAAATGTTGGGATCAGATGAACTGGTGATTGGATAAGGATTCATGTTCCTTCTTTTTCTAGATCCGGATCTTGTCTCGACAGGCATGGAGATGCAGAAGCTAGATGGATGCAAGATATTTCCTAAAGACTCTAAAGAATGATGGATGCAAGATTAAGGAATTTCTAAGGATGATGAAATTTCTATAATGCAAGGATTGGTGAGATTCTTGGATTTGGATCAAGGATGGTGGAAGATTGATGGAAGATCGTGGCAGATTGGTAAAAAAGCTTGGTGATGATGGAGGCTTGGTGGGATGCTCTGATTTGGGTCAGGATTGGGTGGAGGATTGGTGGGATGCTGGTGGAAGGTTACTAAGTGTCAACAATGAGCTGTTATTTTTCCCAATGGAGGATCAATGGTAGGATTTGGCCAACCTAGGATAGACTAATGATCTTCGATCAACTGGATTCTTATCAATACAAGTCAATCTCTTGCTCGAGATGATGAGGCTATGCAAGGACAAGTTGGATTTCCTTTAGACAATGCTCTATCAAAAAAGGGGATGATTTCTGATTTAGGATAAGGGATGGAAACAACTCAAAGGTTTTGAATACTAAGTGGTTGTGGATTTGGATCTCTGGAATTGGTGCAAAGGATGGTGGATTCTTTTTTTTGGATGATGGATGCTAGATTTGGATCAAGGATTTGGGACTCTAATTGTGGATTGCTAACGAAAAGATGGTGAAGGATGATGAAACAATGTTCTTCCTAAAAGGATGATGCAGATGCAACTGGAATGGATGATCTATGATGTTGCTAGGAATATGATGATGAATGAAACTAAAGACTCTAGAATGCAACTAAGGATTTGATGATGATGCAAGGATGAAACTAGGATGAAGGACTGCCAAGATAGGATTTTGAGATCTGAAGGTAGAATGGGACATGCAATGGATCTAGCTAATCTCTTTCAAGATTGACGTAGCGATGGTTCACTTGAAATCGGTAGGCAAACTATTTGACTCTTGCGTTATAGCCAATATTATCAAGCTTCTCTTGATATTTTTCTTTTGCTTGGGTTGCTTGGATAAAGGGTTGATGGCTCTTAAGGTTTCTTTCTGCAACTTTCTTCTCTTGATAATCTTTGGATTTGGGCAACTTAGCTTTTGGATGTTTGATCAAATTTGGCATAACTTTGGGGAAATTCCTGATAATTGGTTTGAGACAAAAAGGCTTTTTGGATATCTGATTTTTGCAAGACTTTCTAAGTATCAAGTTTGTAGGTTGATTCAATGTTTTCCAATGGCAAAGGATAGATAAATAAGACTTTTAGAAAAGCAATCTCCACAAGGGACAAAGCAACCTTGTGGGATACAAACAAGATAATTGACTCTGATAAAGTTTTGAAAGTGTATGTTCCAACAATGTTTTCACGAAGTATTGACTGTCAAGCACTTTAAACAGATCTACCTAAGGAAGGTAAGTATCAAAATCGCTTGCCCACAGCTTGGTACCCCCTAGAAGGGAATACAAATGGTGAGTAATCTCGAGGTGACCTGGTAAACCCCTTGGAATCGGTCCTTGCACAAGGATTTTGATACTTTCAGATGTAGATAGGGTAGCCTCTATTTTATCAAGTTTTTAATAGTTCCGTGGAGTCTCCATACCCGGTTATGCTGACCGCCTGTGACTCACTTAAGAGCCTAGCCAACAACGCTGGGGGAGGAATATTTACCTATCCCCAGACATTTGCATTTGGCACAAAATGCCCATGGATTAGGAGATATAAGTGAGTACTTTTTGCCTTCACTTTATTTATATACCGGCCCGGGGGGATACTGATTTGAGGTCGTTCTCCGAGGAGGAAGCACTTTTCTCCCTAGACAGGTCTCGCTAAAAGTAGAACAAGTGAACTTGTCCAAGTTCAAATGTTCTATGTTGCTTACTTTAACAAGGATTTTGCAAGAATTGAAAAACTCCTAAATGCACATCAAGCAATTTTGTTCTTTTTTCAAAATGAATTAAGTGTGATTTGAACTTTTGAATTTGAAGACACAAGTGTTTAATGTTTGATTTGTTCTTTCTCCAAAAAGTAAATGATTTTGAGCGATTGCAAGTTCTTTCTTTTGATCATTCAAGATTGAGATTTGCGTGTTGATTTAAGAACTTTAAAGTGCTTTGTTTTGATCCTTTAAGGCATTCAAGATTTGATTGTGTGCTTGCTTTGAATTGAAACAAAAGAGGGAATAGAGATGTTCATTTCTTTTAGTGCATTCAAGAGTATGTTTGTTTTTCAAATTGACAATGACTCTTAGGACTTAGTTTCATTCCTTTAGTTTCATTCAAGATTTGTTTTGACCATTTGCTTTGATTTTTTAGTTCCAAAAAAAGACAAGTTCCTAATTTAGCTTTGATGCATGAAACTTGAAAGGCATTCAAGATTTTACAAAAAATGAAGTTAGTTTTAAAAAAAAAACAAAGTTTTTAAGATTGATTTTAGGAACTTTTGCATGCATTTTTAGGATTGATTTTGAATGTTTTTAGAAATGAGATGCAAATTTGAGGTTCTCTTTTTTTTTTTTAAGTACCCAAAACTTGAAATATTCCTAATTTTTGCATGAATGCATCTAAAACCTTGATGTTGCAAGGATGCAAATGTTTTGATTGATTTTTATTGTTTGTTAGAAAAAATTTTGCAAATTTTAGTCATTAACACATTCAAGAATGATTTGGGGGTTCATTTTAAGCACTAAAACAAGGTGTGTATGATTTTGCTTCCTTATGGATTATTATTATTTTTTGAGAAAAATTGGCCAAGATCCCGCAAGAAGAAGAAGTAGACAGAATAGAAGAAGAATAAAGACAAGAAGAGGAAGAAGAATTCGAAGTGCTCTGTCCACCTATAAGCTTGAAAAATCTGAAAACACTCCAAAATTCATCAGAATGTTTGCAAAGAACCCGTGAAGTGGGTCCCACCGGGCGTGCCAGAATGTGAGCAAGGCTATCTGTATCTATTTTGAAATGCTCAAATCAAACAAACATTAAGATTTTAATCTAACATGAAATCAATCCAAAATAAGGAAACTCTAAGCTAAGCCACCTCAGATTGAGCTAAAACAGGTGCACCCAAGCACAGTTTGATTTGCTCTTGCTTAAGGGAATGTGGGTGTGCTCTCTAAGCACTTGGAGCATATTCTAATGCATGCTAAGATGGATTGAGATTCATGAACACCCCAAAAATGGCACAATATTGGGTAGAACACCCAAAATTGCCCTTAAGGCTTCAAGAACTCAAGATTTATGCAACTAGTATGATTAAGTAGATTTTAGAACCCAAAATAGATGTGAGAATGATGCATAACAAGAATTAAACTAAGTTAATCCATTAGTTCTATGCTAAGATGTGAGCTAAAAATGCTTGAAAATGATTAAAACTAACAATTAGTATGAAAGCTAAATGATTTAGAGCTATTCTAGCATTATAACATTGCTTGAAATAAAAGGTGAATGGGTATTTTGCTCTTGGAAATAAGGAGTATTTATAGGCTTTAGGAAGGAGGAATGAGTGGCCAGGATCAAAATCCTTAAGAGAGGCCAAGATTCATTCAAAGGGGAGCACATGGATTGTGCTAGTTCAGGGCCACCTCCTTGTGACAAGTATCACAAGGGCATTGGGTTGAAAGATGGGATGGATGTGCATAATTTGGGAAGTGTGCCTAAGGTCAAAGGGTGTAAGAAAGGGGTGAGGAGCTTCTTAAATGCATCATAAATGCATGTAAGAGGGATAAGGAGGCTTTAAATGCATTTAATGCATGTAAGAGAAGTTTCTAGAAGTTTGTTGACTTTGGGTTAAGCTTAAGAGTTGGCTAACCTTGGTTAGGGAATGTGAGAAGGTTAGGGAGGGGAATTAGGATTAGGATTAGGATTAGGGGGACAAGGATAAGACTTTCTAGAAGAGTCTAGAACTTCCTTAGGATAAACATAGATTTTAGGAAATAGATAAAGATTTATTTATTTCCATGGTTTAGGTTTGAGAATATTTATTAAAATGAATTTAATAAACATGAGGATTAAATATTTAATCTTAATTAAATATTTTGAGTTGGAATTAGGGTTAGGAAATGATGGGATTAGCCTTTAATCGAAATTAAAGAAGGATTAGAAGATTCTGGAAGAGGTTAGTGGTCTTAAGGAAATTGGCCAAGTTTGGGGCAAAAATAAATAAATAATTTATTTTTGGGATTTTTAGTCAATTTATTAATTAAATAATTAATAAATAAGGAGAATGTTTAAATAAGATTTAAAAATTTTTGGGAGGGATTCCTTAATTAAATATTTTTAATTAAGGTAAAGGGATTTAATGACATAAAAATAAATAAATAAATTAATAAATGATGATGTCATCAAGGATTTTTCAGAAAATAAAAATACTTTATTTTCTAAAGAATTTTTAGGTGTCTACAGCAACTAATCATGATATTCATGCTAGTGATTCTAATGATATGTATGAGTTATTGAAGTTAATCATGATTTACTAGAGCTATGTTTGTACAACAATTATCTATTAGTCCTAGTGAATAACAAAGTGACCCAACTTCATAGCATGGTCCTTGTTTGGAACTGGCTATTTCTCCATCTACCATTATGTTGATCCTCTTGCATGTTGCACACCTTCCCTAAACACTACAAATTGAGATGGGGGGTAGGCGATATGCTTGACTAGATCTTCTTGTAAGGTGGATTCTGTGTGTTTTTCTTATGTAGTGTGCTTCCCTCATGATGTGTTTCTTGTTATATGTTTCATTTAGATTTCTTTAGATGACCTTCGTTGCTTCGTTGGCACAAGGTGATAAATGAATTAACTTGTTGGGACATTCTTTTATTTGTATCTCACTTTTTCTATATGTTGTTATATTTTGTGTCATGTACGTGCCACTTTTTATAAATGTTCCTTTGTGTTGTATGATTGGGGATGATGTAAAATGGTAGCTACCTATTATTTTTGGTCTCCATTATGTTGGCCCAAAGAGACTCTTCTTTGTAACTCTTACATGACATTCTTCCATTATGTTTGTAGTTCTACTACCTTTGGGGGATGATGACAGTTCATTTTGATATAATATCTCATGTATTATCATATGATCATACTAACCCCAGTGTTATAAGATCCCTTTTGTACTCTCTTTTGTCTTGTGTTCATTTCCCTTGGTTTTTCCTTTCTTGGGGGCATGTCATAGTGGAATCATTTCTTATGGGTGCATGTATGCTCCATTAAATTCATTGATCTCATCAAGGCATTTGCAATCACTTTGTTGGAAACCTAAAATTTTTAAAATTTAAAGTTCTAGAATCCATGCCAGCAAGTGAATCTCTCTATATAATCATATGTAAGCGCATATGATCAAGTGTATTCTTTAATTTTCAACTCCCTGGAACCTATCCCGGTACATATGTAAAGTGGTCGATTTACATGTATGTATGTGTTTTACAATTTGTAGATGCAGAATGATTCTAGGTAAGTAATTTTCACCAGAACGCTCCTATTTCAATTTGATTATTCCTCTGCATTTTAGTTATGTTTAAATACCTCCATGTTGATTTGTAGATCTTTGTGATATCATTTTATATATTTTGTTGGCTAAAATCAAACAGAGTTTTCGCATAATTGTTATTTACAGGGTTAGAACAAAAGTAAAGGTTAGATGTATTTGCAAATAGAATAGATGACATGTACTAGATTGGTGATGCACATTCTAACACTTATGCTTTTATATGTTAGCGCCCACTTATCCAATTTCCAAAGAAACAACACCTTTTGGCAGAGAGCATATGCCAAAAAAGGAAGAAGTGACATTCCTCAAATTTTGATAAACTATTAGAAATTGTAGAGAAGGATTGCGATTTCTGAACATCCATCTTATTGTTGGAAATCACAGTCAAGGAATGCGATTTATGCACTTCTGCCTAGCTGTCAAAAATCGTAGTAGGGAAGTGTGATTTCTAAACTTCCACTAGCTGTTGGAAATCTCAGAGGACTGTGATTTTCAAACATCCATCTCACTGTCAAAAATCGCAGAGAAGGACTGCAATTTTTGAACTTCCATCTAACTATCAAAAATCGCAATAGAGGAGTATGATTTTCGACTTTCAGCCTAATTATCAGAAATCACAGAAGAGGAAGGTTGAATCGGAGGTTGACTTAAAATAAAAAAAGAAAATAAAAAAGACTTAAAAAATCAGGATTTGAAGTAAAGTTCCTCAAATTCTGATAAAGAGTTCGGGGGTAGCTACAAAGGAAGCAAAATTTAGATTTTCTGAAGCCGTCAAAAATCACACTGAAGGACTTTGATTTCAAAAATTTCATCTATCCATTAGAAATCACACTAAAGGACTGTGATTTCTGAACTTTCATCTAGTCATCTGAAATCGTAGTAAAGGACTGCAATTTTCAAACTTCCATTTCACTGTCAGAAATCATAGAAAAGGATTGTCATTTCTGAACTTCCACCTAGCTTTCAGAAATCACAATGAGCAAGTGAAATTTCCGATAGACCATAAAAAATGAGAACAAAGTACTATGATTTTCAAATTTTTGAGGGAAGTCTGGGGTCCACCTTTTTGAAGTTATACAAAGACCGAAAGATTTTCCTTCCCCAACTTTGTAAGTTGTGCTGACCAATCACACAAATTAAAAATTTATTAAACAGGAAGTATTTATCGTTTAAGGAGATTAATGCAATATTTTAAATATTGTATATAATTATTCATTACCAGAATTGCCAGAATATTTTTTAAAAGGGTTTTATCACATGGGTAATATTTTAAATATTTTTTGTAAATATATTTTCCAAGTGATAAAGTATTTCTCAAGAAGATAATTTTATATAGAGTTTTGACTTATTTAAGATATCTAATTTATTCATTTTATGTGCAAGAGTTTTTTATTCGAGAATATTATTACAATATAACTTTGTTTATCAAATATTTTGTGGGATGAAGTGGAAGGGAATATTTCAGGAGGATTTTTATTGAAAATTTAATTACTACATGTCTTAACTTTTATATGGTTAAGACTTTGTATTACAATTATCTGTTTAGTTGTTGATTTAGGATTAGGTTTTTTCTATGAAGAGATGCATTGGTTTGAAGCTTGTTTGCATCCTTTGGAGTATATATTTATAGAGATTCCAAGACCATGTGAAAGGTAACAAGAAAAATTCATAGAATTTAATATGATCAATAATTGCAGACATGAACTCAAATGTACTCTTTTTTTCAAAATCAATAAAAGTTAATTTTTTTTCTGTCTCACTTGCGGTAAGAAAGTTCAACTCTTATTCAATTAGTCCCTTGGATAAATCTATTTCATTAGATTTCCTCACTGTGCATCTCTTATGTTATTGTGATTTCAAAATTAGTTGCAATTGGAGCATCAATTACAAGGATTGGTTTTCAAACTTATGTCTATCTTTTTGGTCTCTAAGAGTTAGAGTTAAATTCAATAAGACTAATTGTGACTATGTAGTTTTAAAATCTCAATTCATATATACGCCTTTGAGGTGATGTTCTTGTTTCTAATAACAAGTTATTAAATCTGTCTCCAAGGTTGTACATAGGATTGGATCTGGATTGACTTTATTGCCCAAGTTGAAATAGGCACTTGTCTTATCAATTTTTAGAATATAGTCATTTGACTCATTGTTTATAGATTATGATACTGCATTCATCATTCATATATTTTCAAAGCATTCTCATCATTAACAAAAGCATTTTAGTCTTACAGTTTACTCTGTATTGATTACTGTTTGATTTCTTTCATGTACACTTTCCATACTTGAGAGAGATAGAGTTTGAAGTGTATTCAAATATTCTATAAAAAGCCTTAAACTTGGAGGATAAGTTAAGGTGTAGGCCTACCAGCCTTGGTTCTACAGAGCCATAATTATAAAATTTCCAACTTGGCCTTTGGTTAAAACTTGTTAATTGGCCAAATCAGTTGGGTTTCCCAGCATTGGATTGGAAAATCCATTGGAAATTCAATCCGTTGATTTGAGCACCAATAGATTGAGGAATATACTAGGGAAGTTGTTAAAAAAACATTGTTGAAGGATACTCAAAATATCAAGTGTTATTTTGTTGAAGATTGATATTTCAGTTTTCCCCATCCAAGTCACACAACCAACAGATTGACGACTCTACTAGGGAGTTGTTAAAAAATAAAACACATTTTTTAAGGATACTCAAAATCTCTAGTGTTATTTTGTTGAAGATTTGATATTTCATTTTTCCCCGTCCGAGTCACACAACCAATAGATTGGCAACTCTATTGGGGAGTTGTCTATGAAAGATAGTGTTGAAGTCTAGCTAGAATCTCTGGTGATAATTTTCTAAAGATTGGATAGTTTCATTTTCCCCATATGAGTCATACAAAACATTGGGGACTCCGTCAGGTAAAAGAACTTAGGATAAGCAACAAGTATTTCCTCAAAATTTGAGGTGGCGACTCTATTCTCTTTTGATGAAGTTATGATTGGGATTATCCTAGTCATTAGCAACTTTGCTTAGGGAAGGAACACAGAGAAATGTTATTTCTCACCATTAAAAGGGGGGACATTGTTATTTCAAAATGTTCTAGCCAAGCCAAAAGAGACAATGAATTCCATGTGAAGACATGCCATTGGACCTCAAAAGGTTTCAATGTAGTCATAATGATTTATATTTGAGACTTTCATATATTGCACCCAAATTCCATGGAGAAGATGGTGAATCTACTCTCAATCATTTGAATGCTTTATATAGGTTCACACATACCTACAAGGTGGATTCAAAAAGTCATGTAATGAGGATTTTTGTTAGAACCTTGAAATATTTTTCCAGGGAGGCATATGACTTATTGCCTACACAAAGTATGTCATCATGGAGGGAACTAGAGCGATGGTTCCTTGTATTCCATGATGTAGATCATAAAGAAAGGGACTTGTACGAAGATCAGAGTTGCAACATGGAAGAAGGTCCTAAGATGTCTCTACTTGATGAATTTATCAATTTGGGAAGGTATGAAGGTGATTCAACAACCCATGTTTTCATAAGGATGGTAGGTATTTATCAAGAGATACCATCAGACATCATGCCTTCACACAAGAAATTTTTGAAAAAACTTTGTGAGTTAGGAATCTCACTAGATGACCTTGATTTGGAGTTTATTTTTTCAGAGATTAAAAGAATATTAAAAATGAAACAAAAATGTGACGATGTTTCAAATTTAAGTGAAGAAGAAATTTTTGGACAATTTGAGGAGAACGGAGAAAATATGTGCTATGAACAGGAGGTAGATCAAGAATATACTATGGAAGTAGAATCCTATATGTCTCCCTTGGATGAATTTATGAATATAAAAAGATGAATCTCGAGTACAATTGTTCATGAGGATGTTTAATATTTATCAATAGATACCTTCAGATGTCAAGCCTCCATTTTATGAGTTATTAAATAAAATATATGAGTTAGGGATTGCTTATGACTCTCAGTTGTATAATTTTCTCAAACATATACATGATGAAATAGTTGCAAAAGATAATGGAGGTAGGGTGAAATCAATAGATGGAGCACAAAAACCTAATGAAATTCTAGATGAAGAAGGAGGTTTGGATCAAATTGAGAAGGAATCTACCCATGATGAAATTAGCATGGAAATAGACTGCACTGAATGGAAAGATAAAGAAGAAAATTCTCTTAGTGTGGATGAAATCTCAGATTTATTAGATGAAGAATATCAGAGATATGTTCAAAAAAATGGTCACAATTTTTTCTTATCTACTAGAATAAACAAATTAGTGGATTAGGACATATTTAGGGTAGAGCCAATAAAATAGATAATAGTTCCCAGGAAAGTGATGCATCTGAGGAATACATAAAATATGGTGAGTATTGTAGACATGGAAAATTGGCAAAGACTTAATTCAATCAAAAGGTGCAACAAGTCATCAAAATAGCACTAAAAATCAATAAATGGAACAAAGGCAATTCGAATCAAAGGAAAATTTAATTAAATGATTAAATGATTAAATAAAGCTTGAAAAGGGGAAAAACACTAAGAAATTGATTAAATTCAATTGATGACATAGTTGTTGAAAGCAAAAATTAAAAATGAACCTCTTACCCTTCATGGCTAAATTTAATTACTTTAATTAATTAATAAATATGAAATTCTCTCAACAAAGCAAAAAAGGAGACAAAATGGACACAAATCACTCACTTTTGTTGAAATGGTCCAGCCTTTTGAAACCATTTAAATGTTTGTCCCCCAATTAGGGACACAGCAAAGCCAATTGACCTTACCCAAGCATAACCATGGTTATCTCACTCTACCCCCTACCCTTGGGAAAATCTTATAAATAGAAGGAATTTTGAGGCATTATTCATCCACTCCATATCTTTGAATTGCAGCAAAGCTCTTGCAATTTGCATCCACACCACTCACTTAGCATTTTCTTTGATAATTAGCTTAATTGTTGATCATTTTAGAGATTTTCTTATCAAATAGAGCTAGAATTTGATAATTAGATCTAGTTTGCATATCATTCTTAGTTCAATTCTCATAATTAGAGTGTCACTAGTGAGGATTTGCAGCTGAGAGCCTCACTTACTACTTCAATTTAGAGAACCATGAGATGTTGATAGATTAATTGTGCATTATTTAGATTAGTTTGCTCTAATTCTTGTTGTTCTTAGTTAATCTTGTAATTTCATGAAGGTGTAAATCATTCACACACAAATGGCGCCCACCGTGGGGCTCTAGGCCTCAAATTTATCATAATTTCCACGTTATTTGCAAAATTTAGGCTAGAATTGCATGATTTTGCTCATTGTTTGCAGGTTACAGGAAAGAAATCACGCCTACAGCAAAGAGATGTCGCTCGCGGTAATTAAAATATCGCCTGGAGTCTGAACACTCACGCTTCTTAGACTGCAGAATCACGCTTCTGGACAAAGAAATCATGCCTGCGGACATTAAATTCTCGCCTCACGCACAAGCACCTGATGCCTTTGGCTATTTAGATGTCGCCTGCAAAGAATTAAAAGCCGCGACCGAGGAATGAGTTTACGCCTGGTGTAAAGGGAGTTTACTGCATTTCGCATTTAATTTGTCGCTTTGAGTATTTTAAATGTCGCTCTCATTTAATTAAATGTCGCTTCTCTGAGTTAATTTGTCGCTTGAGATAAAGAATTCACGCGTTCGTTTAATTTGATATCGCACTTAATTACTTTAATCTCGCTTGAGCCCCTTTTGGTGACACTCGCGGTTAAAGTAATTACATCTTTATTAAATTAGATCTCGCCTTTAGCATGGAAAATGTCGCCTGATTTAGAATTGATATTGTATCTGAGTGATTACTGTTGTCGCATATATTAAAGATTTCACGCGTTTGCAAAATTTAATATCGCACTTGTCTATTTTAATCTCGCTTGAGCCCCTTTTGGTGACGCTCGCGGTTAAAGTAGTCACGTCTTTATTAAATTTAATCTCGCCTGTAGTCTGGATGATGTCGCCTGACTGTATTTTCTCTATTTTGTCAAAATAAGGACTGTATGCTAACTTTACTGTCATTTTTTTTTTGTCTCAGGAGCATGGTCTGTCATAAGAAAGTGCAAAAACCAGAGAGAAGGCACAATTTAGAGGAGAAATTGATCTCTAAAAGGATAAGGAAAGAAAACCGGGTACATTCTACCTTTGTTCTCAACAATGATTTAGAGAAAGAAGTAGAATTACATGCTAAATACTTTGCTGTTGTAGATGCTTACAAACGAAAATATGTCTCATTAAATTGGGAATTTAGTCCTTAAGTTTGTAAGAATTTTGCAAATATTTTGGTAAAAAGAATCAAAAGCATAATCAATCATATCATTTTAAGCTTTGATTTTGGTTTTCCCTCATTTTGTTTGGATTGTGCTGACTAACTTGTTGGTGGAGGGAACATTTTGCTAAGGTAAGAGAAGGATTTGGGGAGAAAAATGAAAAATCTACTACTTAAAAATGCACCTAGCCTTTGCTAGCATCGTTTGAGGTATTTTTCTCATCAAGCTTGCACTTCCCTTAAATTGTGGCATTTTCAAAGTTCAAAACATAGTTTAATCATAAAAGGAAAAAAATAAACACTTCAATTCTAAGAACCCCTTTGTCACGGAGTTGAAAAAGAACCAAATTGATTGTGAGTGTTTGGGATAAGGGAAAAGAAATAGGGATATGCTCTTCACTCTTTGAGTGAATCAAATTCCCAAACTTGCTCTACCAAATCCACTTTTCATGCTTTCAAATGAACATGTTTAAAACTTAGTGGGCTCGCCTCCCGAGATTGCCTTAGAAGGGCCGGTGAGAGGGACAGCCCAAAGTGGGATACACTTGCTTTTTCCTTGAGAATCTGACCCACTATAAAATGAAACGCGGGTATCCTTAATAGGGTACACGACAAAACGATTTTAGCTCTTTCGAACTTCCTCTAGTAGTCCTAACGGATTGTGCAAAATCATGCTTTTGTGCGTGTGGGAAGCCCCTTAACATAGTTGGGGGATGAAAAGCTAAGATCTCTTTTGAACAGAAAACTTACTACATAACGGTAAAATAGCAAAACTACCTATTAGAGCCATGTTTACGAACCAATTATGTGCTAGGTAGATTGTGTGGAAGCTATTCTTGTGTTAAACCTATGAAAATGTTCAAAAATATACACATTAGAGCATTCTAGGGATATGGTACCCAATTGATGTGTGTGTTGAGATTGTTTTTATTTTCAAACAAGATATTCCAAAGTTATTGATCAAAACACCATTAAAATTTTAAACCATTTAAAATTGATCAAAAAAACTTTTACCTTATTCCAAAAACAGCTTATCAAGAGAAGAAAGTCAACATACCCTTAAAGTTTGTTCATGCCTGTTATTACAAGGTCACTCTCTATAAGGAAAGCATTACAAATAGACGGGACCTACAACGGAGAAGAGCTCCCATTTCCAAAGAACACTTTCATTACTTCACGAGTGACTGAAAAACCCGCTAAGGCAAAGGACATTAACAAGATGTTTAGTGGTACCCTAGGAAATATCGATCCCAACAATCAAGGGAACAACATGAATGGGGGTATGGATCTTAACAACAATCAAGGAAATTCTAATAATGGAGGAAGAGATCCTAATTCTCAAGAGGCAAATTCACAAGGCAACAACTTATTTCCTCCTCATAATACAAACTTACCCCCAACTGCAGAAGAAGCCACGATTGAAAGAGCATTAGAGGCAAGACAATGTCCTTATTTCATAGAACTAATGAAAAAGACCATGCTTATGGATAAAGAAAAACACTTCATGGACTTAATACAAATGGGGGTAAAGCTACCTAAAGATTTTGACATAGAGCAATTAAAGCCCAAGGAAATAGAAGACCCTATGGAAGCAATGAGGGAACAATTCAAGGCATTACAAATGGAAATTGACAGTTTGAAACAAAATGGGGCTCCTAAGCCTTTCTCTATTGAAACATTATGTCCTTTTCCATTCGATAAGAGTTTGGTCATGGTGCCTTTTCCTATAAATGTAACATTTCCTAAATATGAGAGGTATGAAGGAACATCTGACCCACATGATCATCTTCGGGGGTTTTGTGCATTAAGTCTTGAATTCATGCATGAATCAACCTATTTAATGAGACTATTCCCAAGAAGCTTGGGAGGAACAGCCATGGATTGGTTTTCAAAACTACCATCCGGCATAAAATCCTTTGAAGAGTTAGCATCTAAATTTGTGACTCATTACTCTTATAACATCAAACATGAGGTCACCATGATAACGTTATGTAACACGAAGCAACAAGATGGAGAAGCCTTTCTCACATTCTTGCAAAGATGGAGGACTGCATTTGCTAGATATCCAAGAAGTGTACCGGAGAAAGAAAAAATGGATATCTTTATTAACGGTTTAAGAAGCGACCTGAATTATAGACTAAGGATGCAATGTCCAAAAACCTTCCAAGATTTGATTGATAACAGAATTACAACGGAAGAAGTGTTGATTAAGAGTGCAGAGTTGAAATTGTACAAGGAAAATAAGAATAACTCTAACTCCAACAACAACAATACCAACAATAACAACAATCCAAATAAAAGTTGGTACAACAACAATAGCTGTTATGCTGCAAAGAATAACAACAAGGGCATTGTTAATGATGGTGTAGTGGAATCCAGCAACTTGAAGGTGATTCCATTTGCCCTTACAGAGACACCAAATCAAGTGAATAATGCTAATCAAGCATATAATGCACCTTCCAACAATAACAATAATGCCAATAAGAATAATCAAGGAAACAAGGATCAAAACAACAAGTATGATAAGTATTTGAAGCCCACTCCTGCAAGACACTTTACACCCTTGGGAGAATCACTTGAAACTGCATTAAAGGCTCTCATAGCTAACAATGTTATTACATTACCCGCTATTAAGCCTTATGAACCAGACCACAAGCCAGGTTGGTGGGATGCTAAGCATCATTGTGAATATCATAGGATTCGAGGGTACCCTACAAATGAATGTCTACAATTAAAGAATGTGGTGCAAGACTTGATAGATAATAACATAATCACTGTTGATGGACCCCAAAATAATGAAGATCATACGGCCTTCAAACAACCTTTTTACAAACATGATAAAGGTGAGTCATCAAATGGCAAGAAACAAAGTGCCAATAATCTCAACTTTGCGCCATCATATGATCATATTGTTAATGCTATCATCATTAATGAACAGCCTCAAAAGGAAGCAACTAATGTCATTACAAGAGGGCAGAATTCTAGAATGACTTTACAAGGGATAGTCCCTCAAAACACCAATATCCCACCATCCAACATTGTGGTCAAACAACCTCCTACAGCAGCAAGGCCTTATAGTTTGGTGGACCAATTGCAATGTACTCCAGCACAAATCTCAATCTTAGAGTTATTGAAGTTGTCACCAAATCATAAAGAGATTTTGGAAAAAGCTTTGGAAGAGACACATGTTTCTACTACCTTAGGGGAAGAAAAATTTCAAAATATGGTAGGACATCTTGTGGCTCCTCATTGTCTTTCATTTTCAGATCAAGATGACATGTCTATAACTCATCCTCAAAATTTGCCATTACATATAGAGGTTTTGATCGAAAGGCATAGAGTCAAAAGAGCCCTTATTGATGGAGGGGCTGGCCTTAACATATGCACATTGAGTCTTGTAAAATCCTTAGGTCTATCCGAGTCTTGCATTGACCCTACAAAGAAAATCACCATAAAAGCTTATGATGAAGCTGAAAGAGCTTCTAAAGGCATGATTGTGTTACCCATCCAAGTGGGACCAGTTAAGAAGGAAACCAAATGTCAAGTGTTGGACATGAAATTAACCTATAACATCTTATTGGGAAGACCATGGATTCATGAGATGCAAGTTTTCCCCTCCACATACCACCAATGCATCAAGTTCCCATACATGGGTGAAGAAATCACAGTTGGAGGAGACTCAAATCCATTTCAATATTGTAATGCACTCAAACCCTTGCATGAATTATACATTCCACATAATCGTGAAGGAGTTGTTCCAAGAATCACCAATGAAGATGCACAAAATCCTCTTCAAGCTAGCTCAACTACATCAACTAAGGGTAAGGAAAAAGTGAGCTACGAGGGTCCAAATGTGATGGAAAGTCCATATGTGGCACCTAAATTGGAAACAGTGATCTACAAACCTACTAAAGAGGAAAAAGAACAAGCTAAAGCAGATCATTACCAATACATGAGTGAGATGATGAAAAAATTTGACAAACAATGCAAGATTAGTTCAAAAGGGGTAGGAGAATATTCAGTTTCTCTATTTGACATGCCCATGTCTCCCAAATCACATGGAAAACCCTCAAAAGAACATCTTCCACATAAGTATAATTCTTATTTTGTGAGGGAAGATAGCAAAGCAACATGGGATAAGGAAGAGGATGATGTCCTTCAATGGCTTTATCATGATGAGGATGGTACCTTAGACACTCCCATGGAAAGAATTCAGTATGTCAATATACAAACAGAACAATATGGGAAAGGATTTGATATTATGAAAAAGATGGGATACAAAGGAAGAGGACCCCTAGGCCAAAGAAATAGAGGATTATTAGAACCTATTGAACCTGTTTGGAGGGCAAGTCATGAAAAATCCGGAGTAGGTTTTCAATATAAGGGAGAAAGTTCAAGTCCAATGCATGATTTTCATCCTCAAATAAATGCATTAGAATCCGAAGGAGATAGTGATGACTCTAGGGATTATGAATGGGATACTTTATCAGATGAGTCATGTCAAGATAAAGAAGTCATTGCTATACATACTTTTGCAAAAATCCCAAAACAAGATGCTCCAATTAATGAAGAATCTCCTATTCAAAGGCCTAACATAGAACAAGCATCTAGTAGTGGAGCATGGATAGAAACATTTTGGACACCTTCAGAGGAGGGAAATTCAAATGTTAGTTTTAACCCACTTGTGGCTTTTCCCACATTGTTTCCCGTAGAGGTCGACGAGGATTCAAGTGAAGGGGACTTTGACCCTGCTTCCATGGATCATCTTGAGGAAGCACACATCATAGATCTAAATGATACAATGTATGAACCCTCAAACGAAGTCATGTCCATAAATCCTATTGATGATACCTTACCCAATAACTCCTTAATTTTGATACATCCAGACCTCATTGATTGGGATCAAACTGAACCACATGACTTACTTTACTTCCCAAATGACCAAGCAACAAACCAATACCTCAATGCGGTTGAACCCTCTTTCACCAACGAACTCAATACGGACATGATGACAACAGCAAGGGTCCAATCTCTTAGTCAAAAAAAAGAAAAAATGAAAAAAAATAAAAAAAATGAAAAGTTATATTGGTGAAAACCCAACTGTGGCACCATTAGAACCAAAAACAATGAAAATAAAAGACATTTCTTTTGGTGAAAACCCAACTGTGGCACCATTAGAAGAGAGATTGGACACTTTGCCTGAACATGAAGAAGAACGGTCATCTATTCTTATAGAACCAACAGAAAAAGTTAACATTGGTACAGAACTAGAGCCAAAGGTTGTACACTTGGCTGCATCACTTACATCTCTTGAAAGAGAGGACTTTATCAAATTCTTCCAAGAGCAACAAGTAAATTTTGCATGGTCATATGCTAATATGCCTAGATTGGACCCTGATTTCATAATGCATCATCTGAATGTTAGACCCGGAGTTAAACCTGTGAAGCAAAAACTAAGGAAAATGCACCCACATGTGGCTCTCTTAGTCAAGGCAGAATTGGAAAAATTGTTAAAGGTGGGATTCATAAGAACAATAGCATATGCTGATTGGATCTCTAATATTGTGTCAGTTACTAAGCATGATAAATCTATCCGTGTGTGTACGGATTTCAGAGATTTAAACCTTGCATGTCCCAAAGATGACTTCCCATTGCCAAACATTGATACCATAGTGGATTTGACAGCAGGTCACGCAATGTACTCATTAATGGATGGATTTAGTGGCTACAACCAAATCAAGATTGCTCCCGAAGACCAAGAAAAGATAGCATTTACTTGCCCTTGGGGTACTTTTTGTTGGAATGTCATGCCCTTCGGTTTAAAAAATGCTGGAGCTACATATCAAAGGGCCATGACAACTATTTTCCACGACATGATGCACACTTTCTTAGAAGATTATGTGGACGACATTCTAGCAAAATCCCACAATAGAGAAGAGCATTTACAAATCCTAAGAAAAATATTCATTCGGTTGGAACAATTCAAAGTTAGATTAAACCCAAAGAAGTGTGCCTTTGGTGTCCAATCCGGCAAGTTATTGGGTTATATAGTGTCAGCAAAAGGCATTGAAGTTGATCCTGAAAAAGTACAAGCCATTCTAGAAATGGAGATTCCAAGAAATATTAGCCAAATGAGGTCACTACAAGGAAAGATTCAATCAATAAGGAGATTTATCTCTCAATTAGCAAAAAAGTGTCACTCCTTCACCAGATTGTTACACAAGGACACTACATTTATGTGGGATGGAGAATGTGATAAGGCCTTTGCTACTTTGAAGACTTATTTGATAAACCCACCTATTCTTATGTCACCTATCAAGGGTAAAGAACTGTTGTTATACATATCAGCCACAGAAAGGTCTCTAGGCATATTGTTGGCACAAGAAGATGAGCAAGGAAAAGAAAGGGAAATCTACTATCTTAGTAGAACCTTAATAAAATATGAACTCAATTATTCATTCATGGAAAGAGCATGTCTAGCAGTGGTTTTTGCATCTCAAAAACTAAGACATTATATGTTGATGCATAAGATCAAATTAATTGCCAAGATTGATCCTCTCAAATACTTGCTAAGTAAAACTACCTTAACAGGTAGAATAGCAAAATGGGTCATGATCCTAAGTGAATTTGACATTGAATATGTTGATAGAAGAGCAATTAAAGGACAAGTGATAGCAGATGACTTAGTAGATAACCCAATGGAGTCTACACAAACCATGCAAATTGAATTTCCAGATGCAGAAATTGTCAACATAGAAGCAAAGACATGGAAATTATATTTTGATGGATCTTACACACAAGGAGGTTCTGGAGTAGGTATATTATTGGTTACTCCTCAAGGGTACACCATTCCAAAGTCCTATAAACTCTTATTTCCATGCACCAATAACATAGCGGAATATGAGGCATTAGTCATTGGCATCAAAATGGCTTTAGAATGGAATATTGCAGAATTACAAGTGTATGGAGATTCCCAACTCATCATCAATCAGGTTAATAATGAATATAATACCAAAGACATAACATTGATGAAATATAAAACCTTGATTGATGGATGGAAGAAGTATTTTGCTTTGATCACATTTGAACAGATTCCAAGAGAAAAGAATAGAGCAGCAGATGCCATGGCTACCTTGGCTTCATTGTTACAAAAACTAGATCAAAATGAGAAGTATGAGTTCTTGGTGGAAGAGTTGGTAAAACCGGCATTCAACCTTCCTGACACCCAAATTGTTGCTCTTTTACATGGACATGACTCTCCTTGGTATGGACCCATCTATACTTACCTTAAAGACCAAGTACTCCCCATAGACCAAACTCATGCCCAAAAATGTAACTTCATACGCCAAGCCGCCCGTTACCTAATCCTTTCAGACACAGTGTATCGTAAGGGTCTTGATGGGACGTTACTTAGATGTCTAGAGGAAGAAGAGTCTAAGTTAGCTTTACGCGAGGTCCACGAAGGCATTTGCGGGTCACAGTCAAGTGGTCTTAATCTAGCTAAGAAAATCCTTCGTCTAGGGTACTTTTGGACAACATTAGAAAAAGATGCTTGTCAATTTGTGAAGACATGCAGAAAATGTCAATATCATGGTAATATGATACATGCACCGGCTCAAGAATTACACCCATTCATTACACCATGGCCTTTTTATCAATGGGGTTTTGACTTGATTGGAATCATATATCCTCCATCTTCAAACGGACACAAGTATATCATCACAGCAACAGAATACTTCACCAAATGGGTGGAAGCAATTCCATTAACAACAGCAACCGGCAAACAAATTTCAATGTTCATTTTGAACCACATAATTTGCCGCTATGGTATTCCACATGCCATTATCACGGATAATGGGAAACAATTCAAAAATCAGGATATTGATGAACTTTGCATGACATTTCACATTACACATCATTCATCATCCATTTATTATCCACAAGGCAATGGACAAGCTGAAGCAACAAACAAAAATATTCTCAAAATATTAAAAAGATCAGTTAACAAATCAGGAAGAGATTGGCACATGCAAATAAATCCCGCACTATGGGCTTACAGAACTAGTATCAGAACACCTACAGGAGCCACCCCATTCTCTTTAGTCTATGGAACCGAAGCAGTTCTACCATTAGAAGTTGAAATTCCATCTCTACGGGTTTCATTAAGAGGATTGATCACTGATGAGGATTATAGGATTGCCAGACTACAACAATTGGAATTGTTAGAGGAACACCAGACTCAAGCTTATGAGCATTTAAAAGTTTATCAAAACAGGATTGCACACAATTACAACAAACACATCAAACCAAGAACTTTTCAAGTAGGAGACTTGGTACTAAGAGAAAATCCCAAAAATCAAGCTGAAAGGGAAAAGAAAGGAAAGTGGGAAGCTAATTGGATAGGCCCATTTGTGATAGTGTCATCCTTTGGAACTGGAACATATAAGTTATCAGATTGTAATGGTGAAGAATTACAAGAACCAATCAATAGCATTCATTTGAAGAGGTTCTACACCTAAAGCAGATGAAAGACTATAAAGAGTATCAGATAAGAGAGCATCATAATTATTGTACATAGTTGAAAAGGGATCTTGAAAATACCAAAAATATTTGAAAATGGAAAATCCAAAAACATTGGAAAAGAAGAAAAATAAAAAACAGTGGAAAATTGAGCCTGAAGAAAGCAAAAACATTTGAAAAACTATCTCTTGGTGAAAACCTAGCAAATAGGCGCCAAGGTGATAAAGAAAAATACAAAAAAAAAAAAAAATACAAAAAAAATGAAAAAGAGAAAAAGTGCCTTGGTGAAAACCTAGCAAATAGGTGCCTCGGTAGCAATAAAAAGAGAATACCCAAAGGTGAAAACTTGGCAACAAGCACTTTTGGTTCCCTTAAGTCATTTCCTTCCTAGTCACATGTGTACATAATGCATTTCATCATCCCATTTGTCTAAACCTTCATTGCATCCGTCATTTGTACATAGTCATAATAACAGTTGTAGCATCATCCTTTGCCTTGCCCAAAGTTGTCAAAATTGATACATCAAAATACTTGGGGGCAGCATAAACGGATTGGAAAGTGGGTACCTCAAAAAGGATTCAAATGAGCAACATTCAGTCACAAGCAGAAAGGGATCAACATTTTCAGAAGAGAGATCAGATTTTCTCTTTGATTGATATCATTGTTTACTAACCAAGAAGTTGACTACCACAACAAAATCCTTGAGCCTAAATTGACTTATTATTCAGGATTAAAAATCAAACATCATTCCATGATCAAACACTTGGAAATATTTTTGTTGAAGATCAGAAAACAATGCAAAACACTTAGATAGATTTCTTTTGAAAAGTTGGTTAAAAATCTGTTTACTTACATTAATTCAATTTGTATCAAGTCTTTTTAGCTAATCAATGATGTTTCGACTAGATTGGCAATGATGGAGACATGATATTTTTCTTGACTATGAAGTGACTGTTTGGAGGAAGATTCATTGCCTTATGAGAATTCATCTAAAGACATGGTCATCAAAGAACCATCGAGGATTATCTTATAAAATAATGAGTTAACCTTTGTTTGTTTACGCAACCGGATACCTTGGATATTTAGATTCTTCATATCTAAATGACAAAATCCACTTGCAACATAGAATCCGACAAAATCGGTATTCGTACTCTCATGATTGTTTGTAATCAGTGATAGTCGTATCGATGAGACCGATGGGAAAGCAAAACGGAGGTTACCATATGAGCAGTAAATAAAAAGCGATATTCATATCATCATGTCAGTGGGCAGTGGTGATTGTATCGACTTTCCGGTCCCAAGTGCTCAATGATGAAAATATATCCTCAAGGCATTTATTTGCTAAAAGCTAGTGACACTTAGCTGCATTCATAAAAAGGTTAAATGCATTTTCATGTTAGATTAATTGCATGCATTTTTCCCAAGGGTTTCATTTCACATCAAAAAGGGGGTACATAACATTATAAACAGGGTTAAATCAGCAAGGACAACATCACTTCAACATCATCTTTTCTACAATAAAAACATGAGATTATACTTTTTGCATTCATTCCATATCATTAATCATTACATAGATATTATCAAAGAAAAGAAGGAAATAATCATTTACATGTGCATACATACAGATTGCATACATGAGAAATAACGTATCAAAACTGCATCCATACATGAGAAAGAAATGCATCCATCTATCTATATCATACATAAGATACGTTGCATCCATAGACACCATCCATCCAAAAACAAATGCATTAGATAAACACATATAGCAGCATCTAAAGGAAATCTCATATATCATCAAGTAAAAGCAGAAAAGATCATACATGTCCTCATGTCACATGTCTACTCACAACTCGATACATCAAAGTATAACAATGATATCATAATAAATCAACTCTATAATCGCCCATTAACAGGGGCATCAATGTCAAATAAGTGTCAAAGTACAACTGGAAAGGTGACACCAAGGTCACAAGACTATGGTACAATATCAAGTATCTCAGCATCAGTACATAAATGATCAATAAGAGCACTCATAGCTCAACTCTCGTCACCACTGGGAGGAGGTCCTGGAGGAGGCTGTGATGGAGGCGGCTAAGGAGGCGTCTGACCAACCATAGCAACAAGGAGAGGAACCAATGGAGCCAAACCTGATACTAACTGCTGAATCATAGACGACATCTGTGACACCTCTGTCCGTAATGCTCCCACATCTGCTCGTAGCTGGGTAGTACTAGAACTCTCCCCAACCTCATAGGTACTCTGAGGATCACCTGTATCTATAGGAGCTTTTCCCCGATCACGGGAAAAAGCTGCTGGCATCTGATGTGCACCTGTATCCTGACCATCCACGGTAGCCTGCTGTAATCCTACTCCCGTATCCTGTCCTGTACCTGGATCCTGTCTAGCAGCCCTCACATGATCCTGACGATCTATCCTTTGTCTCTGTGCTACTGCAGGACGAGGAGGAGGAGGTGGTGCCTGTACTTGTGCATCTCTCGCTCGTCCTCTGAGCCTAATCACTGCCCTACCTCAGGGTCTACCTCTGCGTCTCCTCCCACCGCCGACATCATCACCATCATCATCTCGCCCAGGCACTGGCTCTGCAGGGTCTGTAAATCAAGGCATCGGATGCTCCATCAACCAAGTTAGATACTCTTGTGTGACTCCGACATCTCTGATGTGTAACCTCATGTCCCAATCCATATAACCCAGTAGTGATATCTGCTCTATAGCGTCATCATATGAAGGCATGTGACCCCAAGTAGCCCGCTCTGCACTAGAACGAGCATATACTGCAGATCCCTGAGGCATAGGCTGAATCCACCCAAACTGTCGTAGCACTCTCCCTACCAAGAATCTCTCAAGAACAGAGTCGATCCTGCCGATCATCCATCGAGGAGAAAACATATAGGGTAACTCCAAGCTATCCTCTCTCCAATCCTCGACCTCAACATATGGTCTCCAATAGACCTCATCTATATCATCAATCTGACGTCGCCAATACTCCAAGTGACCCAAGTGATGCTGTGTCACCATACCAGTATACTGCCATGCAAAAGGATATCCTAGAGGACGATCTCGATCTGATATAGGATGACTGACTGGTAAGTGCTCCCATATCCACAAACTGCAAAATATGAATCCCAGTAGATAATGAGGCTGATCTCCTGTAAACCACCTCATGAAGATCGTGATAAAGCTATGCCAGCACACATGATCCCCAGTCAAAGCATCGAGGATGATGTAGCAAATCCTCGATGATCCTGCCCCATCCCACTGAAAATCCGTGACCTCACCGATCAGGTAATAATACACCACCAATAATAGCACCTAATAATGCTGGTAAAATAGGAAATGAGGCAAACTGAGGCCATAAGATGCAATCATCACCTATAGATGGATCTCCGAATACTCGTCGACAATATGTCCCATCATAGACTGCATCATAATATACTATCTCTCCATGAGTCAGGATCCGTAGCAATCTGTAAACGTCCTCAGGTGTAATCGTCATCTCGTCCTGTGGTAGCCAAAATGTGTTTGTCTCAGAGTGCCAACACTCTGCGACAGCGGTAATCAAACCTCGGTTCATCTGGAACCGAGGAAGCTCTAGTACACATAATAAACCGCAGCGCCTAATCACTCACCTCTCGGCGTCAGTCAACTGTGCCCTAAGCTCCATCACCCAGTGTGGTACAGTCCGAAGGTACAGCACAGGGACATCCTCCTGTTTAATCAAAACAAGGGAATCACATGAGTAACTTACTATCAGGAAATCAAACAATCAATCATAGTCATCAATTTAAATATACCTATCAGACCTACCAATCCTAACTCTAAGCATTGAGGAAGGATGATCCTAGTTTTATGTCTCTAAGCATTTGAGCATAAAATGAATGGACGTTTAGATCCATGACCTATTATTCATGATGAAGATTGATTAACCTTATTCTTCGATATTATAGTTACCTATGTCCTAATTCGTTGTTGAAATTAAACAAAGGGAATACCCTAACTGCACATTCGATTGAATTCATTGACGTGATCGATATCAATCCAGTTGACGTAATCGAGCAATCAGACGTCCTAGAAAAGTCTCAAATAAACAAAAAAATTTCTACTTACGCGACTTTTCTTTCTGGCGTCATTTCTTTTACCAGAGGCGACATTTCTTTATTCATACGCGTGATTTTATTCATCCGCGTGACTTAATTTCACGGAGGCGGTATTCAATTTTTCGCAGGCGACATTTTATTATCACGCGATACACAATTAAAAGGATTAAAACCCTAAGCGATATTAAATTATCCTTAGGCGATAAAAGATTTTCTAAATGCGTGACAAAACCTCAGGAAGGCGACATCAAATTTACCAAAGGCGACATTTTAAATTTTCAGGCGATATTAAAAAGCACGGAGGCGACATTTCTTTTCACAAACACAGAATTAAAATTTTTAAAAGCATTAAATGAGGTCATAAATGCAACTTTGAAAACATGAGGAAAATTTGAATGACATACCAGAGGACCATCCGTCGCTCTCCGACTGAACCGGCGCGCTCTCTCAAACCGATGCTCGCGATGTGGGACCACCATCGTCTCAAAAAGGCTAAAATCAGAGCTCAAATCTCAAGAGGGAACGGTGCAAATGAATAGTAAAATGAGGGGTTTTACCCTATTTAAGGTGAAATTGGTCCTAATAAACACTTAATAAATGCACTTTGGACCTGTTATAGGACATTTCCATTAATCGGGGCATGAATCAAACTTGATTGTTTCTTTCAAACGGTATCAGAAATTAAAACATATTCTAACTACTCAAAATCTTTTCAAATCAAGGAATCAATATGTTTTATTTCTGAGGGGGCATCAGAGTATCAAATGGGCATCACATCAAAACATTTATCAGTGGGGCATATCATATCAAGATATCAGTATCATATTGTATCATATCAAGATATCAGTATCATATCATATCAGTTTCATATCAGGAGGCAAATCAATTGCATATCGGTTTCATATCAAATCTGTCATTATATCAACATATCAGCAATCAATCAACCCAGGACCTTTATCAATCAACCCAGGACCTTTATCAATTAACCCAGGACCTTTATCAGTGAACCCAGGACCTATCATCAAACTAGGACCCATATCATATCAGAGGCATCAGAATCATATCAGCACCATCATCAGAGGCACATCATCATCATCAGGAAGTACATCAATCAGAATGATCAGAGGCATATCAGAACCAGGACTAGAATCAGATCATCATACTAAGGGAATCTTTGAATCGGTGTTCTTCGCACATCGACTCAAAGAGGGGCATTTGTAGACATGAAAAATTGGCAAAGACTTAATTCAATCAAAAGGTGCAACAAGTCATCAAAATAGCACTAAAAATCAATAAATGGAACAAAGGCAATTCGAATCAAAGGAAAATTCAATTAAATGATTAAATGATTAAATAAAGCTTGAAAAGGGGAAAAACACTAAGAAATTGATTAAATTCAATTGATGACATAGTTGTTGAAAGCAAAAATTAAAAATGAACCTCTTACCCTTCATGGCTAAATTTAATTACTTTAATTAATTAATAAATATGAAATTCTCTCAACAAAGCAAAAAAGGAGACAAAATGGACACAAATCACTCACTTTTGTTGAAATGGTCCAGCCTTTTGAAACCATTTAAATGTTTGTCCCCCAATTTAGGGACAAAGCAAAGCCAATTGACCTTACCCAAGCATAACCATGGTTATCTCACTCTACCCCCTACCCTTGGGAAAATCTTATAAATAGAAGGCATTTTGAGGCATTATTCATCCACTCCATATCTTTGAATTGCAGCAAAGCTCTTGCAATTTGCATCCACACCACTCACTTAGCATTTTCTTTGATAATTAGCTTAATTGTTGATCATTTTAGAGATTTTCTTATCAAATAGAGCTAGAATTTGATAATTAGATCTAGTTTGCATATCATTCTTAGTTCAATTCTCATAATTAGAGTGTCACTAGTGAGGATTTGCAGCTGAGAGCCTCACTTACTACTTCAATTTAGAGAACCATGAGATGTTGATAGATTAATTGTGCATTATTTAGATTAGTTTGCTCTAATTCTTGTTGTTCTTAGTTAATCTTGTAATTTCATGAAGGTGTAAATCATTCACACACAAGTATAATAGAGAAGATGTGCTTGGAAGTAATTTTGAAAATTTTTCATATCTTCGGTGTAATGAAGCTCCACAGGAATGTGAAGAGATGATTCCCAAGTATGCATTATTTTTTCCACCTTGTGAAATAAATGTTGATCATCTAGAATTTCAAGACAAAATGGAGTTGCACATAGTATATGAACAAGAAGAAGGGTCAACAGAGAGAGGCAATGAATATATGAGCCTTGTTGATAAGGAAAATGGTTACTATCAAGAGGATATTTTTAGTGAAGGTATGGATTGTGACATACCAGATGCTATTTTATATGATTGATCATAGAGAAGCTTCCAAGGAGGTATTATGGGAAAAAATGAAAAAATATATGAAGAGGTAGATGAATTATTTTTGAAAAATACTCCTGAAGGTACTATATGTCTAAGAATGTTATGTGAGAAAGTAGAAGAAGAGAATGCATTTACAAATGATCTAAATAATGAGAATGAAAGAATAATATGTAATACAATAGTTGAAAAGAAGAGTTTATTTCACCAAAATATTTTTGAAGATCACTTTCATTCTAAATTGGCATGTGAAAATAATGAGATCTCTTTGGAATATGAGGATGTGATAAACAAAATACAATATGGTTAAACAATATTAATTATGAATCTTGTAAAAAATTGGTGGGGCCCATTTTGCATACTATGGTTTAGGAGATAAATATTTCAAAAGATAGGAGTTATAAGGGAGATTCACTATAAATTTTTCCTCTCAAGGATGACGCCAATTCATAAAATGATTCACAAGGAAATATTGAGCACAATTACATTCATGAGAAATCTATATATGTAAATAAAATTGATTTCAAAGGCTTTTCTGAAGAAGGGAGGCATAATGAAATGTTAGGATTTCCAAAAGAATACATAACTCGTTGGAAAAATGATTGCAATATTAAAAATTCTAAAAGATCTAAATATAATAATTGATTGGTATTAATGGGATGCATCTGTGCTTATTATAAAGGGGTGGAAGGAGTGTAACAAGAAATATTATTGATGGTACTTTCAAAAGGCTTATATTGTCACATGATCAGAATTGTATCTTTGGTAGAGGAAAGGAGTAAGTCTCTCTTTTGGGGGCTTGGGGCCTCCAAAACAAAATGCAGAAAGGGATCTCCAGGAAGAGTTATTCTAATGGTCTACTTCTATAGAGATAATTGGAATCTCTCTATGCTCACAGGGAGCATACATCCCCAGAAAGAGCTATTGTTGGAACTCTAAAATTTGCAAAATTTAAAGTTTTAGAATCCATGCCAACAAGAGAATCTCTCTATACAATCATATGCAAGTGCATATGATCAAGTGTATTCTTCAATTTTCAACTCCCTGGAACCTACCTTGGTACATATGTAAAGTTGTTGATTTACAGGTATGTATGTGTTTTATAAATTACAGATGCAAAATGATTCTAGGTAAGTAATTTGTACCGTAATGCTCCTATTTCAATTTGATTATTCCTCTACATTTTAGTTATGTTTAAATACCTCCATGTCAATTTGTAGATCTTTGTGATATCATTCGCTATATTTTGTTGGCTAAAATCAAATGGAGTTTTCACAGAATTGTTGTTTACAGGGTTAGAATAGAAGTAAAGGTCAGATGTATTCACAAATAGCATAGATGACATGTCCCACATTGGTGATGTCTGGTCTAACAATTATGATTTTATATGTCAACGCTCACTTATCCAATTGCCAAAGGCACAACCCCTTTTGGTGGAGGGCACACACTAAAAAAGGAAGAAGGTGAAATTCCTCAAATTATGATAAACTGTTAGAAATCACAGAGAAGGACTGCAATTTCCGAACATCCATCTCACTATCATAAATCATAGTCAAGGATTGCGATTTCCACCTAACTATTATAAATTACAGCAGGGAAGTACAATTTTTGAACTTCCATCAGCTGTCAAAAATCACAGAGAAGGAATATGATTTTGAAACATCCATCTCACTATCAGAAATCACAGAGAACGACTGTAATTTCCGAACCTCCATCTAACTATTGGAAATCACAGTAGAGGAGTATGATTTTTTACTTTTAGCTTAACTATCAGAAATCACAGAAGAGGAAGGTTGAATCAGAGGTTGACATAAAATATAAAATAAAATAAAAAAGACTTAAAAAATCAAGATTTGAAGTAAAGTTCCTCAAATTATGATAAAGAATTTAAGGATAGCTACAAAGGAAGCAAAATTCCAATTTTTCAAAGCTGTCAGAAATCGTTGTGAAGTACTGTGATTTCCAAACTTTCATCTAGCCATCAAAAATCGCAGTGAAGGACTTCAATTGATGAACTTTCTTCCAATCGTCGTAAATTGTAGTGAAGGATTACAATGTCTGAACTTCCAGTTCACTATTGAAAATCATAGAAAAGGACTGTGATTTTTGAAATTCTACCTAGCTTTCAGAAATCATAGTGAGCAAGTGAAATATCTAATAGGCCATCATAAATAAGAACAAGGTAGCTGATTTATGAATTTCTGATGGAAGTCTGGGGCCCACCTTTTTGAAGTTATACAAAGACCGACAGATTGTGCTTCCCCGACTTTGTAAGCTGTGCCGACTGGTCACGCAAATTGAAAATTTATTAAATAGGAAGTATTTCTCACCCAAGGATATTAATGTAATATTTTAAATATTGCATATAATTATTCATTACTAGAATTGCTAGAATATATTTTAAAAGGGTTTTATCATATGGGTAATATTTTAAATATTTTTTGCAAATATGATTTCCAAGTGATAAAGAATTTCTCAAGAAGATTATTTTAGATATAGTTTTAACTTATTTAAGATATCTAATTAATTCATTTTATGTGCAGGAGTTTTTTATCCGAGAATATTATTACAATACGACTTTGTTTATCAAATATCTTGCGGGATGAAGTGGAAGGGAACATTTAAAGAGGAGTTTTATTGAAAATTTAATTACCACATGTCTTAAGATTTATATGGTTAAGACTTTGTATATAGTTAGATGTTCAGTTGTTGATTTAGGATTAGGTTTTTGTTATGAAGGGACACATTGGTCTAAAGCTTGTTTTCATCTGTTGGATTTATTTATGGGGATTCCAAGACCATGTGAAAGATAATAGGAACAACTCATAGAATAGAATTTGATCAACAACTGCAAGCATGAACTCAGATGTACTATTTTTTCAAAATCAATAAAAGGTAAGTGTTTTTCTGTCTCACTTGCGGTAAGAAAGTTCAACCCTTATTCAATTAGTCCCTTGGATAAATCTATTTCATTAGATTGCCTCACAATGCAGCTCGTGTGTTATTGTGATTTCAAAACTAGTTGCAATTGGAGCATTAGTTAGAAGGATTGGTTTTCAAACTTCTATCTATCTTATTGGTCTCTCATAGTTAGATTTAAATTCAGTAAGACTAATTGTGATTGTGTAGTTTTAAAATCTCAATTCATACATACTCATTTGAAGTGATGGTCTAGTTTCTAATAACAAGTTATTAAAAATGTATCCAAGGTCATACATAGGATTGGATCTAGATTGACTCTATTGCCCAAGTTGAAATAGGCAATGGTATTATCAATTTTTGGAATATAGTCATTTGATTCATTATTTATAGTTTATGATCTACTCCATTCATCATTCATTTATTTTCAGACATATGTTTTCAAAACATTGTCACAGTTAACAAAAGCATTTTAGTCTTGTAGTTTATGTTGTATTGATTACAGTTTGATTTCTTTCAAGTACACTTGCCATACTTGAGAGAGATAGAGTTTGAAGTGTAATCACATTTTCTATAAAAAGCCTTAATCTTGGAGGATAAGTTAAGGTGTCGGCCTACCAATCTTGGTATTGTAGAGCTAGAATTGCAAAAGTTCCAACGTTTCCTTTGGTTGAAAATTGTTAGTTGGCCAAATCACTTGGGTTTCCCAGCATTGGATTGACAAGTCCATAGGAAATCCAATTTGTTGATTTGAGAACCAACACACTTTAATGTGGGGGAATACACTTTTCTTCGTGTTTCACATTTTTCACACATACACATAATGATTTAATACAATCCCTCTTGCGGATTTCCAAGGAGACTATGCTTTCCTTTTGTTCATCATTTTCATTAGATCCCTTAATGGAGACAATGCTTTCCGTAAGGTCCGGTCCCTTTCTTTGATCCTTATGGAGACAATTCCTTCCTCAACCTTGATTATTTTCATAGATCCCTTAACAAAGACAATGCTTTCCTTAAGGACCGATCTTTCCTTTTCTTTGATCTCTATGGAGACAATGCTTTCCTTAGGCCTGATCACCCTTTTTAGATTGTTAATAGAGACAATTCTTTCCTTAAGGATTGATCCTCTTCAATGGTTTGACTAGAATAAAATACCTTGGTAGACTTTCAATGCCATCTCTTGCAACATTTTTTCTTCATAATATCCATAGTAAGGCAATCCCTTACTAGGATAGTGGTCATCTCTCTCTCTCCTAAGCAATGCCTCTTTTATCTTGGTTTTGGATTTGATGAAGACTTGAGTCACTTGGGGGCTTGATGTTTCTTTGTCTCCTTGACCTTGATAATATTTTTCTTATGTATTGATCTAATTTACCATGAGCATGAGCTTGTTTCATACTCCTACTAAATTGGGGGCTAAATGTATCATTCTAAAAAGTTAGCACCCATTATTGGATACTTTAATAGGACCTATTAGACCTTATTTTGGAAATTTCAAGGTTTGAATGCTCATTATGCTTGATCCTAGAAAATTATATTTCCTCCCCCCACCTATTTTCATCCATCGGGATTCGTGACATGGTTTAACAACCTCCTGTGTCTTCTATAAGTCTAGTAGTTGTATCAAGCATTAACAGGTCAATCTTTTGGTGCAACGGCAACCACTACTTGTAACAAGTGGTATCAGAGCTTGGTCATAGGTTCAAATCCCCTCGGGTAACGCTAAGGGGGAGATTGTTGGCAAAATGTTCAGTGCTCCCCTCAAGATTCGTGACATGGTTTAACAGCCTCTTGTGTCTTCTATAAGTATAGTAGTTGTATCGAGCATTAACAGGTCGATCTTTTGGTGCAACGGAAACCACTACTTGTAACATTCCCATGGTACAAAATGCCAATGGTGTTTTGTCCTAGGCATTTGGGGCCCAAACTTTTCCTAGGGTTCAAAGTTGTGTTATTAGTAGGATTTTTCAATTTGTGGTTGACCTGGATTATTTTTGAATCCAAAAATGATAGAGTAAAGTATGAAAGTACCTTATCTCTCCTCATTTTGACATCCATAACTTATATTCAAGTGCAAGCATTTTTTACAATTAAGCAATCAAGAGCAATTGACCATTTGGATTCAAGATTTGAAGGCAATCATCCAAATTCAAGATCTCCAAGTCTCCATTTCTTAAACAACATTAAAGTCAAAGGAAATCTTAACCAATTGAATCAAGTTTCTCTCTCATGATGGCCAAGTAGAAGAATTCTCAATCAAGGTAGAAGATTCATCATTCATTCCTTCTTCTCTCTCCTTCTTTGCAAGTGTTTTCAAGTATATCAACATTCAAGATCTAGGAGTGGAATTCATAGATCCATGTACATTTGTGAATGCATCCTTGGTTCTACATCACATTCCAAGGTACACTCTTTGGATTCCAAGTACATTCAAGCATCTTCATGGGTATGAGAAATTTCTACATTCGTCCATGATGGTCTATGTGAGGTAAAACTACCATTTTCCATTTTACTTTCTTTCCTTTATGCAAGTTCTTTCTATTTTAAAGTTTTATTCTCAAACAAGGGTTAATCGACCAAGGAAAACCCCTTTAGAAAACATTTTCCCTATTTTCCGTGTAGGGACAGGTTGCAGAGCCACTAGATTAGGATTAGATAGATCAAGTATAGTTGTAAGTCCTCAAAAAAATTATTCAAAATTTATAGGTACACAATGCCATTGGAGATCTATCCCTAGGTACATGATGATTTTCGTCCTGTCCCTACCACTTTTATCTCAGATTTTTCCCATAATTTTGTTCCGAGATCTTCTTTCCAGATATGTACTTTTCTTCTCAATATCGGTCTATTTATGTCTGTCATTTCCAATTTTTTGCATCTTGTCTAATTAAGCACTTTAATCACATTACTACATCATTTCCATTTCATCAATCACATTACTTTAGGAAGGAAGCCATTGTCCCACTTAACGTTTGATCCTCCTCTTGAACCTAGTGGGGCATATTCCTTCTGAATGTGTAATTTCTGAAAATGGAGGTGATTTACCTATCTTTTGCATTGCTTTCCATTTCCTATTATACAAAAAAATTCCTCTTAGGAATGAGCCTTCTAACCATTCCATACTTGGACACGTTTTCAATGTTCATTGAAATTTCAAAAGCCTCATGTAAACTCATTGGATATTCATTCCTCAATCTGTACCTCATCTTCTTTCCAAATGCACCCAAACATACAATCAATTCCTTTTCATCCCGAGATCTTCAATTCTCAGGGATCCTCTTTAGTACCTTCATAAATATGAGGTTAAACTCATGAACCAACTCGATATCCTAAATATAAATATTCATAAACTCTTTTATAGACAAACTCTCACAAATTATCTCCCCAAATTGCTCATTAAAAGTTGGTTGGAAATCATCCCATGTGTTGATTGAGCATGGTATCAAACTAGAGAAGCAATCTATGGCCTCATATTTCAAAGATTGCACAAAAAATTTCATGACCATATACTCACACTCGATTTAATAATCCTGAAGCAAATCACAAAATTTATGATGATGTTTGCAAATGAAAAACACACCAAGACCAATGCCTAAATCATAGGGAAAAGTCTAAAAGTTAATAACCCTTACATTCATGTAGCAGAACAAATTCCAATAAGTTGGACTATAACATTTATGATTTACATAAATGAAGATCCACTAATATAATTGCAACATCATTCTTAAGAATCTATATGACATTTTCAACTTCACAATTGTTTGCATATAGTCTTTAACTCCTTCCTTGAAGAAAACCCATATAACAACCACACAATACAAGAAAGTTATAGAGAAAAATTAGAATACCCTTGATATTATGAATTTATATAAAAAAATGAATACACAATACAAAGACAGTGCTATAATTTTTTTTGTTACATTGCAAAACTAACTGAAACTAAAACATGAATATAAATATTGTTTGCAATATTTCTACAACCCTAAGCTAAACATTGTCCCTATTTACATGCCTTAGAATGGAAATTGTAAGAACCCTCACACTATGGCCTTGGTATTCCTTTTATAGTCACAAGGAATGCAACAAGCTACAGGTTGTTTACAAATATTTTATTCTTTCACTGCCACTATCCAGTTACAAAGATATTTTCCATCTGAAATTGCTACCTCTAGTTTTGTCTTGTAGTGAAACTAATTGGTTGGTTACAATATAAAATTCAAGGTTAGAATGCTTCAAAGAATCCAAAGTGTCTCCTTTAGAACCAACAAGGATTGTGAGACATTCCATTATCATATAGAGGTGGTGATTGATGCAGAGAATGCCAGAATACAAGATTCTCAGCGTTTCACCTCTTGGGTGAGAACTTTGAAAAATTTAATCAAGGGAAAATGGATGACTCTAAAGCCTCATGTTCTACCCCTGCATCTGTATATCCCTGTACATCCGACCACCTACTTGGAAGGATCTTAGTGATAGCTAGCGATATTGAAATTATTTGCAAGCCATAGAGGAAGTCTATAGAAAAACTCAAGGCTTTCAATAGCTCTCTTACTACCTTTGGAGATTTCAATAACTCTCTAGGTACAAGAAATAGTATTAACTGGCTCCCACCCATGGTCATTATACATCTCCTACATCATGGTTCTCCTCAACCATCTTCTCTTGCACCAAAACTCATATGTTCCTTCTACAAGATGCATTCTCAATCTTTCAAATCAAAGAAACAAGTTTATCTTCTAATATAGAATTTGAACAATAGAAGATGTATTTATCCATTTTCTTACCTCAAGATTCAGTTCACATTTCTTAAGTCTCAGAATGGCGACATCAAATTGTGGAATATCTACTAGAACAGTCATTCAACAACTATGAGATCTTCATATCTACATTTCTTGACTACAACAAACTCATTAGAACACTCAACAAGTTTCAACAACTAATCCTGATGATTTCTTGATTTGTACATGATACTGTATCCTACAACATATCTATCAAATGTCACACCTACTTTGAAAACTCTACCTATTGTCATTCCTTCTTTAATGAACCGTCAAACTACCTTGACTATTTCCACCTAGCATTTTCTTGCCCGCATGGCACCACATGGTAGTTATTTACTTGCTTGACCTCCTTTTGACCACACAATAGTCAACAATGTCTTTCCCTTTTAAGCACCCCACTCACCCGTAGGTTACCTTTTGAACTAGTTATCTGATCGTGGGTGTGTGGAGATCTCAGGTTGAATATTGTTATATTCAAAAGAACTACATCGCAGGCCCACACTGATTTTCAGATTTAGGATGGCCCTCGTGGGGATGCAGGCCGGTCTATATCTTTACTATATAATTCTTCTTCATAATGAATTCCCTGTTAGCCAGCGCCATACTGAATTTAGAAAATCAAGACATCATGGGGTTGCGAGGTGTGCACACCCATGTTAATTGTCACCAATTTTACTTAACCCCCCGCACACTCGCATGTCACATCTAGAAATAGGATACCTATCGTGGGGACGTGGGGTCTCTGCACTACATTCGATTCTTTTGTTTTCCATTGCCGTGCACTAGTGTAGGACACATTTGGGACTTGGATTGAACATTGTGGGGATGCAGGACCCAGCATCGAATGTTGTCACCCTGCAGGCTTACAAAACACCCAACATGTAGACTCATCTCCTCGTGGAGAAATAGGTTCCACCACTTGCACATTTCCATTTGAAAAACTAGAACCCACATACGCGCAAGTTACCTATTTTCTCTTGAACATCGATCGGGGGGCACGGGGCCCACTTCCTTTCATACCATCTAACTACAGCCTCGTCTACTCACACATGAGTATTAACCTTCCTGATCACCATTGTGGGGTCACAGGGGAAAGAAAACATAGTTAACAATCCTAACCCTACTCACTTGTATGATACTTGTCTTGCCAAAATTGAAGCTTGCGGGGAAACGAGGGAAATAATGAGGCCTAGCAAAAATGTGAAAACTAGTCACATCGATAGAATAAAAGGGTTCAACATAAAGGGGGCCAATTTCCTTACGATTAAACACCCATTTTAAGTTGTTCTAACCGGTCAAGACAGTCAACTTTCAAAAAGAACATGGCGCTCTAAGGTAATAGAGGGACTATACTTAGCCAAATTTTCAATCTAATAACACCCATTTGGAAAATATAGGTGGTACCCTAGGCAATAGATGATCAAAATTTGATAATCCTAATACAAGCACTCAAGCTGTTAGTCAAGAAATCAAGGTAATATTAATAGTTTGTTATACAACCAACTAATCATCGTAATCTCCACCAAAGAGCATTTGCCTCTATTTTCTATTGGTAAACTATCAAAAGCAATTGATATTCATTCAAGCATGAAACATGGAAGATAATGAGTAATGCCTACATCCACACATAGCGAAGGCATCTATAGTTTTCCTATCCTAGATCCAAGGCCAAGAAAATAATTGCAAGCATCTTCATGAGCCATTAAACACTTGTGAAGGTATAACATCTAGATTCAAGCCTTTGCTACTAACATCACATTTTTCCTTTGATACAATTTCAGTTCAATTTCAAGGTTGATTCCTAAACAAGGGCTTGACCAAGGAAAACTCCTTTTCACCCAACATTTTTTCCATTTTCTATGTACAACTGACATGTGGCAAATATGGAAAAGGTTATAGGTAGATCTTCAATAGAAAATTACACGCGAAAAAAGTTTTATCAGAATGTTTTGGGTCTTTGGTGCCTCCCAAGGTCTCAAGTAAGCTAGGTTATCCAACTCCTACCATTGCAGAATGAAATTTGGATCACATGTTAGTCATTGCTTTAGATTCGTAAACCCAACATCAGAATTAGGTTTACAGTTTTTGATATGTTTACATACACATATATTCCATGTTCTTTCCCTACATCTTGCATTCTTCCCTTTCCATTTTGTGTAGCCAAATTCAACAACATTATACCAAAGGAATCCTCGCTTCCTCTTAGTGCTTGAGCCTCCTTGAGCCTATGTGGAATATATTTCCTTCTAATGTGTGAAAGAATTTGTGGCGTGAGCTTCCTAGCTTGACCTTTCTTCCTTGTGAAAGCCCCTCGTGCTACATTTTCTTCCATCACATGTATAAAAATTTGTAGGACTCAACCCTATGAGTTCATTCTCCAACTGATGAGAAAAAGGTTAGGAGACATTGACATACATAGAGTACCAAAGGCTTTATAACATGTATTAAACTATTTTATTATTTCTACAACATCATGAGGTTAAATTTCATGTCCCAGTGTAGCCTTATGACATCCATGTCTTTTGAGATAGATTATCATTTTAGATTTCAATTCAAATTAGTCATATGAAGTTAAAATAAGAACTACATATGCATCAATGAGTACAAAAAAGTAGACTACAAAGAATAAAGAAAAGTGTGAGTAGGAAGACACTTAAGGCACCCCCTTTTCATTAGTCTTAAAAATCACTCCATAAATATTACAAGTTGACACTTAACAATTAGTGCATTTACAAGGTTTTTATCATATTACAATGCTTTTTAGACCTACAATGACCAAAATTATAAATTTTGATTCACTAAATTTGATACGAATACTAAAAAAAACCTTATACCTTTGTAGTAGTCTTCAATTCCTTTCCAAGGTCTATTTATTTTTTTAAATTGGATATTTGAGGTGAAATCTATGACCTTTATGGATGGAAAGTACTTGTTTTAACATTTTTCTCAAGTATTTGTTTGCCAAAATTTGACACCCAAGAAAAAAGTTACGCAAATTTTTTAAAAATGCTAAAGTTTCCTTATAAATAATTCTTTTGACAAAAAATGTTTATTTTTCTATGTAATTTATATTAAATTTATTAAACATATGTAATTTTTTTTTAATTTTTGATTGTGTTGAAGATGAGTTTCTAATACAAAAGTGAAAACAATTCTGGTAAAATTATTTCAAATTTTAAATGTGGATTTGTTAATATGTCATCTACTCTTGACTTTCTTAGATTTTTTGGATGCTTTGAAAATGCTCAAAATATATCCAATATAATCAAATTGCAAAAATCCCCAAATTTCACAAGAACGCACACATGCAAACTAGATTAAATAAATGCTTATTTTCCTTTAAAATATCTTGAGTCTCCAAGTCATATGAGGATGCAAGATAGGAACATACTATAATTTTGAGAAAAAAATTAGCTATCTATTAATCTCAAATCGATCTTAAAAGTTATATAATAACATGAACTATACCAAACAAATCCTCTCTTGTACCATGTTAGATTCTTTGAGAAGAAAGAATTCAGTGCAAATCTAATGTTGATTGTAGGTTCATGCAACTCCAATCACCAAATGATTCAAAATCAAAATAGTAGAGCAAAGATAAAATTTAAAACATTGAGAGAATAATAGAGACAATACAAGAGAAGTAGAGAATTTACTCTCAATACTCTCATCGAGCTATCACCAAACTAGTGAAGGTGAGAGTAGAGTACTATCTAAATAGAAAAATAAGGGCATATACATGGACAAGGTGTGCATTAATTTCTACTGGATCTATAAAAGGTCTAAGGTTTTACCTACTCAGTAAATTCCACAATGTGTAGCACTACATACTTAGGTGAAGAGAGAATTTAAGAGGTTATGAGAAGTGGCACACAAACCAAATTAGGGTGAGAACCCAACTACCCTATCACCTACTTAAGTAAAAATAGAATATTTATTATGAGAGGTGGCACAAAAAGCCAAAAGTTTGTGTATAACTCAAAAACCCATGTGTGGGAGAGAGTGACACATGTAGTTGATGTATTTTGTCAGGTGTTCTCATGTTAACTTCTTCTAAAAAACATAATCAAGCATAAATAATATGTAGGAAGAAATAAATACCCTCTAGTACAAGAAAAATAAAAAACCTACACCACCACCTATAGTTGTTCTAGATCCCACTAATGGATAGAATATATCAAATGAAGGAGATTTTCCTCCTCCTTCTACTCTTGCTCTATCCACCTAGTGTCTTTTTTTATTTATATTATGGTATCCTTCTTTAAGTTTAAGATCTACTTAGTATTTAGCCTGGGCATGATTTTGTCCACTCAACTTTTTAAAAAATATATGTAAGTTTGGATTTCAAACCCTTTTTCTCATTCAAGGAATTCTTCTTGCGCGTATCCTAGGTATTCATCCTCTATGATTTCATAAGCATGACATTCGGACCCCAAGTGACCTTGTTTCTAGGCCTACAATGTCTTTCTGCACTTGGGAGGATTTGCAAGTCCAGTTCTGTCAGACTCACCAAGATTGCCAGACTTTTGAGTTGCTCCAATGTTGGTATTTATAGTCTGCACAATCTACTTGGGGGTTGCGATTTTCTACTATCTGGTTTGCTATCACATAACCCAAAATAACACATTTTTCTTGGTGTATTCTTTTCCAAGGCTTATCGTTAGGATTCCCCCCTTCATCATTTGGGCAATCTTAATCCCCGTTGTCCATTTTGTGGCCACTTTGAGTCCTTCCTTCACATTTTTTGGTTTTATAGAAGGGCTCAAAATTACTAGATTTGGATTCATGATTTCTTTTCCCCATTTTGCCAATAAATTTTCTCTTGGCATATGGTCCTTTTGGGAGACATTAAAGCAAGATTCCTTTCACCTTTTCTGCAAATTTGGCACACTTTCAGACTAGAAATTTTATTTGCAATATGGAAGGATAAAAATGCAACAGTTTTCTCACATGTCGTAATTGATACTAATATCTATGTTTTTGCTAAAGCTTGCATATGTAATAATGTGGTGTTATAGATACAAGTACAAGCTGACAAGGTGGTTTTAGAGATGGCTCATTTGTAGAAGCTTCTGCAGCATTGGGGTAATGCCCCATGTATAGTTGCAAGGGTTCCACCATATGTTTCTGTTACCAGTGATTGTTCCCCTTCCCATGGTCAGCATTTTGGTTGGAGTTCCTCTTGTTAGCATTCAGACACACCTTGCTCTTAGCTTCCTTGATGTCGTTCACCCAAACATATGGCTTCACCTCCTTAATGGTCTAGTTACCCACTTCATCGTGGATCCCCATCTTGGTGGGGTCTTGCTAGTGGTGCTCCTTCAACACCTTTAGGGTGGCCCAATTCTGGTGGAGATTTAGGATGACCATCTTCTTCCAAATGGCTCCCCAAATTAGCCCTCGCAATTTCTCCGTGCACAGAGGATAAATAAGTAGAGGATGACAATGTAGATGGTTGGATTCTTCTAGACCCTGAACCAGACCCCACACAAGGTGGGGGAAAGAAGGATGACCAAGACCCTCCTCCTCCTTTTGCTATTGCTTTGGCTGCATAAGGGTGTCTTGTCTTTGGGCTATGCCCATGCTTTGTTTTTATTTTTGGGAAGTGTTCTTATGTTACTCTGGTTTCCAAAGAAGGCCTATATGACTATTAGGGAGTGAGTTAATTCTTCTCGTGTACTTATTATTTTTTGATTTATTTGTACTTATGTTTATAAATTAATATAATGTTTTAAAGGCCATTTCATCAAAAAAAATGTACAAGTATTTTATATTTAGTAATAAAGACACTTATTAATTAAAAAAAGTTGTTGTAGTCATTCTTACAAGTCAAGTTATTTTATTTTTTATTTTTATTTTTTTTGTGGTGGTTCATTTAGAGTTGTCTTTCAAATGTGAAAGTATATTTTGTTTTAAAAAATAAGTCATAGATCAAAGATATTTTTTACTATGATTTCATTTGTCAAAAAAATTCCTTTTATACAATATAATCTTTCCAAAACTTTATTATATTGTAAGGAAAAAATTATCAAATATGGTCATGCAACCATTAAGTTTAAATCCTTGGATGCAAATGTCACCGCACACTCTCGACCTTTAACTTTCTCTTTTTGGTGGTACAAGTATAAGCACATTCCTTGAATTTAAGAAGATAATACCATGCAATTTCTTTAAATGAAATACTTGAATGAAAATATTTTTAAAAATATCTATTGTTTCAAGATATTCTAAGAATGTCTTGATTAAATAATTAAAGATCACAATTTACTTATTATATAAAAATCTTAGATACATCCAAAAATTTCCAAAAACTTACGTGGTAAAAAGACAAAACAAAAACAAAAGACTAGTAGAAACATAAAACTATTCAAGTCGTTGGGAGGAATTAGTAAATATTCTAACATCCTTGGCCTTTGATTGTGAATGCTTTTAAGATGTTGGAGGAGGAGCTGGTGGGCGTTTATAAGACGCATTTCCATTAGACTTAGGAGGTGGTGGGACTAGAGGACCTCTTCCTCTCAGCTTTCTCACTTTCCAGACACTATTTCCATCCTGAAATGGTAACCCATTTGACGAATGGGCTATAAATCTTGTTGCAAAACCATCTGTATTAGGCCATATCCCTGGTGGTAAAGCCAAAGTTAACTGCAAGCTTCCCTTGTCGACAACTGAAATGAAAACATTACACTTATCATGGCATGCATTCATTTGATTAATCAAGCAAATATACCAAATAAAAGACTTAATATCCATGAACCACCAAGATTAGTAGAGTCAAAGATACCATGTTTGTTTTTTCCTGTTGCTTGTAACATTATAAATACACTTTTTTCTCTGATACAATCTTGGTTTTCATTACACGACCTGAACATATCCAAACTACGAATTCTGCTTCCAGCAAATTGAATAGAAATTGAATAAAAAGATACCTGATCGTGCTCCTACAGACTTGTCCGATAAGAAGATGAAAAGAAAGAGAAACAAAACATGCCATGATGCGGTTATACTCTTGACTGTAGAAGAATCCATCACACAAATTTTGTGTTGGACTTTCTCCAGCAAACTATATTTTTATACCCACAAAATACCTGTTAGTCTTGAGTTTTCCAAATTTCCCTTCAAAATATCACTATAAATTCAGTTTAGTCATTCAGGGTTGGTGAAGTTTGACTTGTAACTTATTTCTATATCTTTAATTTAACGCGGCTACGCAACCTGAAGATTGAATATCAACGTTTGAAATTGGCACTAATAACAGGTCAATGTATAATTATTGACTCAAAGATCTTCCAGCTGCACTGCAATACCATCAAATCACGCGTTGAAAGTTAATGGCGGCTTCCTTTTACCTTAGAAATAACTTTGTAATTTAATATATTTAAAATTGATACGAGTTTTGTTTTTATATAAATTTTATAAACATAATTTAAGTTTTAATGATAATTTTGAGTGTATCTTTACATTAGGTTGTTAATTTCAATAGTGCCTTCTATATTGGTGACTTAAACAATTATATTTTATCTTCAATGTTTGGTGTGTGAAGACTTAAATAAGATTTCCAAATAGCTTTATTTTTCGTTTTTTATATGGATTCATTTTTTCTTTCCTTTTTTTTAGTGTTCTTTTAGATACAACTTTAAATAAGTAAGTTTATTAACCTTGTAAGTATCTCAATTTGCATTTACCATCTATATAAATTTCTTCATCCTTCACCCTTTATTTAGTGCTCACTAATACTCCTATATTGGTGACATTAGGCTTGTTGAGTATAACACAAAGATATTTATTTACTACTTTTTATATAAGATCATGATGTTCATTAGGATCTCTCTATTTCATGTATGCATTTGACTTTGAAATTACAAGTTAGTCCTTGGAATATCCTCCACACAAGAGTTTTGTTGGTAGAGGTTGGGTGAATAAAAAATGTTATTGTTTATATATTTCTACTTCCTTTTAGTCCTCTTTTCTATGGCTAACAAAAACTCTATGAATGCTAAGATGGATAACAAGACTGGTGGTCATAATGAGCTAACAAACTTAATGTGTGCATAAATACATTTTCCTTTCTTTCAAAGTTGCCAAAAAACAATTTATAAAATTTATTGCTAATAGGAAAGGGACCTTTCGTAATCAAGAATCCCATACTTGTTAAACAACCTATGGTTGATGTTCCTTTTCTTCTTCATCTCAAAGAAAATGGACCATTCACACTACTTTCAACCATGTTCTAATTGTAAATGATTTTTGTTGAGCTTGAATAAGTAGAAGTCTATGAACCAAATAAGCATGTTCAAGATCTTAGATTTAAATAGGTTGGCCTCTATTAATCCTTATTGCTCTACAATTTATAGTGTTCCTAATAGAGTATTATTTTCTACTTTCAAAATTATTTTTGATTAGGGTAAAAGCTGGTTTTAACAGAACACTACAAAAAGGATAAACAAGATAAAATTGCAGCCAAAGATCAATAAACAAACAATAGAAGACTAACAAAGGCATTCAGAGCACCATCTACCTAGAAACACAACACTTCAAGCCTAAGCCTTTACATCAAAGAAAAAATCACCCAAACAAGGGGATCCAAAGGGTTTTAAAGGGCTCCTTGAACCTTAGAGTTGGGTTTTACTATGGCTCCCAAAACCAACAATAAAAATTGCCTCGAAAGATTTATCATAAAAAAGCCAGCTATTATTCTATCAATCAAATAGGTCCAAACATCTTTGAAGGGTTTTAACATTGCTCCCCAAACCAACAATGTTGACTGCCATAAAAGTTTGATCATTAGAGGGGGCAACCCTTTGGTGAAACATAAACAACTCACTAGTCCAAAAAAACACAAAGGGTTTAGGCTAAGCTCCCAAAATCATAACAAGGGTTTTAATAGGCACCCCAAACCTAGATATTATTATCTAGAAGAAGATAACCAAGGAATTTTGAAGGGGGGGCAACCCTTTGGTGAAACATAAACAACTCACTAGTCCAAAAAAACACAAAGGGTTTAGGCTAAGCTCCCAAAATCATAACAAGGATTTTAATAGGCACCCCAAACCTAGATATTATTATCTAGAAGAAGATAACCAAGGAATTTTGAAGGGTCCCCCATACCCCCAAAAGGGGTTTGCTCTCGAACCCAAAACCAAAAAGAATTTCTCAAAGGAGGCACCCCACCAACCAGTCAGCTGAACACCTACAATAATCCTCTCCACGTCAATAAGAGAAGACTTCATCTCTATAAGAACAAGAGTAGCGACTAACAGAAAAAGTCCCAAAAGCCACTCCACCTCTATAGGAACAAGAGTAGAGACCAATAGAAGAAGTCTCAAAGCAAGCATCCATCTTGCACTCTAGTAGCTATACTCAAAAGAAATCCACACAAAGCTATTGAAAAACTCTTGCCACAAGCAATACACTACCTCTATAAGGTATGGCTCCACTTCCATAAGCCACAAGAAAGAGAAGATCATGAAAATCATGAGAAAATAACCATCCAGAAATAAGGGAAAGCTCCAACTCAATAGGAGCCCTATAAGAAGGCGGCTAGTCACCAAAGAGAGCAAACCGCTTAAGAACATAACAGAGACATCAACGAGCACTTACATAAATAGCCACGAATGAAACAAGAAGAAACCCTAACCAAAAACAAAGAAACACCTAGGAGAACCCTTTAAAATTGCTAGCAACCCACCAAGAAACAAGGGAAAAGAGCTTAACAAAGGCCTCCACAACACCACAGAAAAAAAGATGTCAATAGGACAAGCTAGCACCTGAGAAACCATCTCAAAGAAAGCCAAAGAGGGATCCACAGAAACCCCCAACCAAATGCCTTCACCCCCTCTCAAAGCTCCAGAAAACAAAATATCCATAAAGAGAATAACGGGGGCCCATGAACCACCGCTCCACCCATCGCGACAACCACAGAGAACAGAAAAGACACAAAAGTCACATGGAAACCCAAGGGAAGGGATGAGAGCCACACCCACAAGAAGACTCCCACAACCATCGACAACCATCCCTGCAACAAAAGGAAGGAGGGAAACGACAAAACCCAGGAGAGAAAGGCACTCTGCCCAAATCCCTCCCTCACCATACTATAGAACCAAGCCACCAAAAACTAAAAAGAAGAACACCCTCTGCGGAAACCACGGAGAAGAGCAGGGGCAGGTGGGGAGAAACAAACCCCAAATCCACACGGTGACACTCAAAATGGCTAAGAAATGTGACCTGACCCTCCAGAGAAGTAAAAAAACCGAAGCGACACCCAGAAAAGACACCACCTGACACGACCATAACGGGACGAGCACAAAATCATTGTCCTCGTCCTCCGAATCACCATTCGAGGAGCCATTATCCATTCCTCCACAGCCTGAAACCCTAGCACTCAACTTCCCGCTCACTCCCATATCATAGCTATGACTCTACTTTTAAAATTGTTATGATGCCTATTAACGTTAGAGTTTGAATCGGTTGTCATAATAAGATAACAAAATTAACATCTAGTGTGTAAATAGGTTTTCCTTTCTTTTAAAGTTTCCAAAAGAAAATTTTTACAAAATTTATCAACAAAAGAAAAGGGTTACTCTTCCAAGCTAGGTATGGTTGTTAAATCTCTTATGTTTGATTTTCTCCTTCTTAATCCCTTAAAAATAGAAATTTCCATACTAGTTACAATTATGTTTCAATTGTAAGCAATAAGTGTAAGATTGAAATAATAGATATCTATGAACTAAATAATTATGTTAGGTTTTTAGTTTAATAAGAAAGATTCTACTAATTATTATTGCTTTACAATTATAGTGATATTTAGAGTTAAAATGGTCCCAACACATTTAAATTAATTATGGTTGAACCAATCTAAATGAGTAACTTGTATGCACAGATACATCGACAATGCACAAATAACTAAGTGTATAACAATGAAAGAGCCCATCTTCGATTCTACAATATCACCAATTATAGAAGCAATTAATTTCCCTCAAGATTCAAATAAAGGAAAAAGCAACAATTCATCTTCTTCATTGAGATTATCATGTACTAAAGTTAATTGACTCAAAAAAATAAAGATAGTCAAATATCCAAAATAGAACCATCTAAATTTATTAATCAATTCATTAACACCACCAAATTTTAGATTAGGTGATTCCTTTTGAGTATGGAAATGATTTGGGTATGAGAGTGACAATTTTTGTACCAATGTAGATTAGGTTGAATTTCTTCATTTGGTTCTTCTCATTCAATAATTATAAAAGGACTAAGTCCTTTAAATGTTCTTCCTTACCTATTTTGTAACTTATTAATATCAATTATGTTAACAAATAAGTTAGATATTTGACAGCTAAGTTAAATTACTTTATTATTTGAGTTTGTGAAACATAGAATCGTATGATACAATCTTTCCAAAATTTTAAATTATATAAGTTTATGACAAAAATAATTAAATACAACCATACAACCATAAAATCTAAACTTTGAAGAAAAATAAAATAGATCATAAAACAACTCTTTATCAATATAATTTGCAACTCTTTATCAATATAAAACAACTCTTTTTCAATACCACACATGCTTGATCTTAAACTTCCTTTTGTAGTGGTACAAACATAACACACTCATTGATTAGGTGATTACATTTAGGTGCTTAAAAATAGATGCATGCATCTATAGGTTTCCATAAGTGTCCAAAATGACATAGGAGGCTGAAAATATTTTATATTTGTAGCCTATGTGTAAAGGCAATTATATTTTTCAATAAACATCTTTCTTTTACCATTTATAATGCTAAATTCATATATATATAGCCTTCTTGATGTGGGAACATGGAAGGGAAAGAGTAATGAGCTCATATTTATTGAATGGTGTTATTAAAATGTGAAAAGACATCTTTTCAAGCACTCCACTTGGAAAAATTGAAAAGACATCGAGCTTAAGGTGGCCTCTTAAGAAATTGAAGGGTCATATATTGGCTATGTGTTGCATTTATTCATTTCCATGTGTTGCTTATCAAAAGGGGAAGTGAGATTTCTAAGAGGCACAATAAAAGGGAGGCTTGGATTAATTGTTTAATCATCCAAAGTTGAGTGGATCATTTGGAGTTGAGTTCTTCTCTCATAGGTAAAGAGGAGTGGTAAGGGGTATAGAAGAATAGCTTGTAGCTTTATCGTGTAAATTTGTAAAGCCTAAATGGCTAATGTTTTGTAATTGAAGAATGGGTATTTCATTTTATTGAAATAGAAGAGCATGTATGAATTTTATTTCATTGAGAAATAGAAGGCAAATTAGTTATTGTAATTTTTTGATTTATTATGTTTGTTATGATACATATAAATGTTGGGTGGAATAAACCTCATGTGGAATAAGATAGATTTCATTTTGAGCGGGTTAGGGGAGTCCCATTCATCACGTGTTTATAATGATACATGGCTAAGAATGTTTCTTCCCTCTATGTCATTTAGTGGAATGATGAGATCAATTATTTGGCCATGCTAATTTTGACCAAATGAATAGGTTAAGATGATCGTGCTAAATACTTTGGTCCTAATCCTCATCCTAAGACAAAAAATTATTAATTTCACATGACTATAGTTTATATTTGAGACTTGTGTTTAGATTTGGATTAGAATAAGTTCCTGATCTCAAAGATGTCTTATTTGTTGGTGATCAAAATAAATGTGTTTACTTTTAATATTTTGGTTGTGAAGGTCTAAGTAAGAATCTCAAATAACTTGGGATAACAATATGGACACTGTCTCGGAGAGAGACTCAGTGAAATAGACATGTCCCATTCATTGTCTCAAACAATCTCTGGCACTAGTAGCAATTAGTTATCCAAAAATTTCTATTGGGCTCGCTTTTGATTATGATTCTTATTCTGATTCCCAAAAGAAAGGTGCACCACCAACTAAGATAAATAATAATAAAAATTAAATTGTGTCTATCAATTATGGTTTGTATTGTAATAGGGCCTATAGTTCATGGGGAAAAATAGGGTGGGGGGAAATTAGCTTGGTTTTGGTAGTTCTTAGGCACTTTAGCAGGTGGGTGGGAAATAATAGGAAAGTTTTTTTCACTTTTTATGAGTTTTTTCTTTCTTTTCAGCTTTTATTCACGCTCTTTTATTTTTTTACCTTTACGGCATGGGTTTGTGATGGTTTATAAAGACATCAATTTGCACTTACCATTTAGGAAAATGATTTACTGCATCAAAGCAAAGTGTTTACCAGAGCATAAATTGCCACAAGGTTTCCTCATTTGTTGTAGAGCATTGATGTAATGAGATCCATTTCCTTTCAAGGGGTCAAGGGAATGATCCAAAACAACTAAGAAATGAAAATATCAAAAATCCTTTTTTTTGGTATTTTCTACATCTTAGAAAATCATAATTTCTAAGGTATTTGGAGTGAGATTTTAGGTCTAGACCATCATCAAATTACAATTTATGTTTTTGTCTTTATTAAGGGCTCTAAGGGACTAAATATAGATATCTTCTAGCTATTTTTTATAGCATAAAGAAGTTCAATTTTAAACCTCCAAGCTAGGAGTTATGACCCTATTAATTTGGGGTACTAAAATCACGGGGGCTTCACTTAGTGAACCTGAATCATAGCATGTGCATTTGTGGCATACTAAATAATCCCCCTATTTTCAAAAAACATTTCCCCAAACTCCTTTTTTTTCACCCCCTTCAATACCCACCCAATACCCCCCACACCTGGTTTCCTATATTGCCCCTTTTTTTGCCCATTTTAAACCCCCCAAATATGAACACACATGATATTATACTGCCCCTTCATTGAAGACTATGTGACTAAAATACATTAGTTTTATGATATTTCAATTGTGTTTATTATTTGTCCCCTGCATCCAAGTACTCATTTCTAATTTCATAGTATGTAGTAACTTCTCCCCCCAACCCGTCACAAAAAAAAATATATATGGTTATGGAAATCAATTGAAGTGAATTTTGAAGGCTCATAACTCATTTCACAAGTGTTACCAATTTGTCCAATTTTGACATATTTCAAGTCTTTACACTTGGTGTTGTTATACTTGAGCTCTCCATAAAAATTTAGATCAAGGATATCAAATTATGGATTTTCACCATTGGAAACTTATTGAGAGATTGAGAAAAGATAAGCGGTGAGCATATTGATGCCACCCTTTGTTAGTATTAGAAGGTCTTAGGCACCACTATGATTGATTATTAATGGCTAGAAAATACCATTTATGGTAAGCTCTTAGATGCCATTAGTCGAGATATGGGAATCGAGGGCCTTAAAAAAGTTCATGCAACAAAACAACCATCATAGAAGCCTACTTACAACCCATGACTAAAAAGATTCCCTCTTTTACTTTTAAGCTTTTTCAAATTCTAAAATACTTTAAAAAACTCATGTGAGTACAATTATGCAATTGAACATGAAGAGATAGAATTGATGGAGGTTTTTGATTAGGGGAAAAACACATTTTGAAGGGGCCCTAAAACCCTTTAAAATAAATTTTTGAGGTGGGGGTAAAAGTACAAATCTGTGTCACACTTTTATAAAGGAAAAGGTCAACAACACACAAACATTTTAAATTTAATGACATAAAAATGACATTTATGTTTAGAATTTGGAGATGATGTAAACTAATGAAATGTGTAAAAGTGGATCAATTTTATGCGTATAATTTAAAAAAAAAAATTGGAACAAGAATTCACATAGTTTTTAAATTTTTGAAGTCCATTTTTTACTTGTTGAAAAATGCTGAAAAATGAGGGTCTTGTTCCCACCAAAAAAGTAGATGCAAATAATCTTTTTTTTCCCTTTGATTTCAAAATATGTTATAGATAAAATGTATAGCTAGTACAGAAAAGAAGAAAATTTAGTTTTCAATGTATTTTTTCTTCGTTATAACTACTCAAAGTCGAACATACCTGAAATCGACAGTTTTCATCTCGCACCAAATTTCCCATCAAATCTACACCATTCAGAAAAAAATTACAAATTCTTGAAGAGAACTCTCTCTAGTGTTAAATATATAATTTCAATTTTTTTGATAAGCTTTACTATTTTTTTCTATTTTTGAAGCAATTTGTTCTCGAATGTTAAAATACCTACTTGCAATATTTTGAAATTATAATATATTATATCTAATTAAAATACTATAAAAAATATATGATGATAATCTTCAATCTGTGCTCTAAAAAAGGGTATTTTTATATTTGTAAAAAATATCATTAAAAGAGTAGGAGTTATTGAAACAACGCTTTTCTGAAATAATTTTATTTCATTAGTAATTGGTATAAAACATGCATTTAATAGATATTTCCAATTGGAAAAGTTGAAGCACTTATCTAACTTAGCTAGAATGAATCTAGCTAGACCATATGTTTGACAAAAAATAATTTTAGTTAGAAATACTCAAATTCAACCTGAAAAGTGACACAACTTTGTGCTTTTACCTGTGGATCTAGAACCTCACTAAAATGAATTGCTGCAATAGATAAACAATTACAATACATCAACCAAAAACCAATAAACAAACAATAACTTAATGAAAAATTTCATATAAATATCTAGCTTCCCAAAAGAACACAACACAAAGGCTAAAGCCTCACATCAGATAATGAGTCTCCCAATAAAGGAGATCCATGGGGTTTTGAAAGGTTCCCCCATGGGGTATTCACTGAAAAGACAATATAATACCATGTGGGTTCATATTGGTGGGTTTAAAATGGGAAAAAAGGGGGCAATATATTTCCTAAATAGGGGGAGGGGGTTTTATGGGGGTGGGGGGAGTTGATTTATTTAGGAAAATAGGTGTGGGGAGTACTGGGTGAGTATTGGAGGGGGTGACAAAAAAGGAGTTACAACAATATTTTTTGAAAATAGGGGGTGGTGTAGGAGCACCCAAGGGTTGGCTCAACTAATCCATTCTTTTCCTTGTGTGTGGCCATTTTTGGAAAGCTTTTGATTTTCCTAAGGTCATGTTGACCAATGTGTGTGTTCCAATAGGGATTGAGGTTCTATTAAGGTCCTATGTCTTAGGTCTTGAGACTAATGTGTGAAAGTCTCTCTCTTGGTTAAGTATGGTTAGATGATGTCATTATGATGTCACGGGGCTTAGGGTATGTGAGAAGTCACATTTGAGTCTAATTAAGAGGTTAGAAATCCATAAGACCTCATCATGGTCTATGGTGTGCAAATTTTGAAAAGTTGTAAAATTTGTTGTAAAAGTTTCTTAGCAACTTTTGCAACTTTTAAAAGTTGTTCGGACCAAAGTGTCCAAATGCCATAAATTGGCTTAGGAGTACTCTAAAGCCCACCTAAGACTATCCTTGGACTATAAAAGTCATACTTGGACCAAATCCTGAGGTTGGACATTCTGGTGTATGGAGATTTCATTCTGAAAGTGTGCACAGTGTGTTAAAGTTTGTATTAGCTTGGTAAATAGTGAATACAAGATCTATGTTTTGATTTGCAATATGGACTGTGATTAATGGAGGTTGTAGAGTAGTGTTTTTATTTTTAGTGTGTGCAATTAATTTAGTGTTTTCCTTTCATTGCATTGTTCTTTCTTAATTTTTTTGTTTACCCCTGCTCACTGGTTCAAACCAGGAGGGTGTTGGAAATGGGGATCTAACTCACTATCCCACCGTTCATTCTGTACAGCCTTTTGGGGATTATTATTAGACTCCATGTATGTAATATTTATAGGAGAATGGGCCCTATAAACCTTTCCAAGCATAGGCAAGCCTATGGTGAGTCTAACTAGGAGAGACTGAGCCAAAAGAAGTAGAACTTGCAGAGGTGTATGTGAATTGGATAATTAGTGATTAGAGCTCATAGATAAGACATTTGATAATAAATTTACAAAGAGACAAGGTTCCACCAATCCATCTAGTCATCAAACTCTTGAAGAGAAGCCATGCAGTCAACAAAAGCCTAAAACCCTTCCAAAAGCACTCATTTTTGGTTAAGGGGTTGTACGACCAGATGAAACCTTAAAACCTCAAGAATCTTTGAGAGGTTGGGAATTGATCCAAGAATCCATTATCAACTTGTAGGGTTCTTTATAATAAAATATGAGAAAAGCCCTATTTTCTCGGAACATGAGGCCTAATTGGGGCTCTTCCTTGTAGCCCTAATTTTGGAAGAAACTATGAGATCGGTAAGATAAAATGAGGAAGTGAGACCTCCAAGACATCAAAGTTAATCAAACATGATATATTATAATGCCTCCTCACCTCTGCAAGAGTCTATACTAGTTTGGAGGTGGTGAACCCTTACAAGAGCATTGAGGATCAGTATGAGCATGAAGGAAGGAAGCACCAAGAATCTTGTTTTGTCTTGGTAGATGTCACTTGGTAGTTGGATTGGATAAGTAGACAAGGTAATTGAACCTATAGAGGGGTACTAAAGGTCAATTTGTGTTAGTTGAGAACACCTAAGGGTCACTAGGTGGACCTAGGCAAGGGTTAGTGATTAGATCTCCCAACCTCCCTATCAGATTGGTATTAGAGCCCAAAAAGATTTGGGAAGTGTGTGCATGTTAGAGTGTGAGTCTAGTGGATCTTCTAGGATGGTGAGAAATGCCGAGTTGGACAAGAAGGTAGAGGACCGAGAGGAAGAAAATAGATAGTTAAGGGAAAGTATAGAACTTCTAGCCAAGAAGTTGGAAGCAGTAGAAGATAGGAAAGAAGAAGTAAATGACAGAATAAATGAGAAGGCAGGGAAGGCTATATTGGTAGAGGATGAAGTTCTTGAACTAGATCTAGTGGTAGAGCAAGAAACCTTCCTCAAAACCTTGAAGGCCTTAAGTGGCAAAGCACTAGAAGGTGTACCACCCTTTAGTGGAAAGATGGAGCCTGACTCAGTCATTGACTGGATTGAGGGTATGGAGAATCACTTTTAATGTAATGGAATTAGTGAGGCTCAAAAGGTGAGAGTATCCAAGTCAAGACTTAGAGGCTCTGCTCTCACATGGTGGAATTTTATTCAAACAAAGAGGGAGAAAGAAGGTAAAAACCCCATAGCCACATGGAAAGCAAATGGTGGCCAAAGTGAAGGAAGCTTACATGCCAAAGGATTATGAAATCCAATTGTACAAAAGGAGGCAAAGTCTAAGGCAAAAGGACAATGATGTCAATACCTATATTGAAGAATTTCAAAAACTATGTTTAAGGTCTAAGGCGATAGAAGAGGAAAGCATCAAGGTGGCCAGGTATCTCAATGGATTGAAATGGTCTATCCAAGAGGAGATGAGTCTCCTAACTCCCAAGATAGTACATCAGTGCTATCAATTGACACTAAAGATAGAAGAGAAAGGTAAGAGGAGACAAGACTCTAGTTCAAGGAACAAAGGTAGAGGAAGAGATCAAAGGGGTCATAGAGGTGGTCACTAAAGAAGAGGGACTGATAAGAGAAATCAAGGAGAGTCCAAGATTATGGAGCAAAGTGGTGAAACTAGTTCTAGAGGGAACTTTGGCAGAGGTAGAGGCAATCAAGGAGGTTCTAGTAGAGGGAGAGGTACAAGAAGAATCAATTCCTATTTTTCTAGCATGAAGTGTTACAATTATGGACAAATAGGACATCCAGCCTATAGCTGTCTAGAAAAGGCATCTTCCTCCAATACAGAGAAGAGAGTGGCTTACAATCAAGAAGACACTTCAAGTGTGAAGTCACCAGAGCTTAGCCATATAGAATTAGAAATGGGTGAGAACCTCATGTTCAGGAGGGTCCTCATTAGGCAACCAGTGAAGGAGGATCCAAAGAAAAGAAGAGAGCTCTTTAGGGTGAGGTGTAAAATCATGGGTAAAGTGTGAAAAGTAATTGTGGATTTTGGCTCCACCAATACTATTATTGCAGAAGAAGTAGTTAAGAATCTTAACCTCACCAAGATACCACATGGAAACCCCTACAAGTCTACATGGTTGTGTAGATCTCTATAGTTTTGTTGACCATTAGTGTTTCACACTTAGTCATATATCTAGGCAATGATGGTCAGTCATCACTGCGACCGAGTCATTTTGTAAAGGCCGAGTTTTGTATTGTATACTTACCAAGCAGTAGTACTATCAAGTAAAGTCATGGTCACTATATTTTTGTAATATGCCGAGAGTATAGTTATTGCCGAGTTACATATATCAATGATTACCGAGTGACAGAGAAGTTCAATCGATGCCGAGTATAGTTAATGCCGAGTGTGAGGAATAACTTTTTCCGAGTTAGCTAGAATTGACATACAAGTTTGGATTGGCACAATGATCGAGGTAAACCATTTTTGGATAATAATGTTTTGTATTTTGTCTAATGAGATAATTACGAAGGTAATTACGCATCCATATTATTATCATTGATCCCTATGTAAAACCTAGAGCCAATCAGAAAATTGTATAGTTTAGGCGGCAATAGAAATAAATCTGAACCGTAGATCTTGAAATGGTAAAACATTTTTGTTGTTATATAAGGGGAAGATCTAGATCAGAGAGAAAAGTGTGTGTGTGTGTGTGTGAATCAGAGAGATAAGATTGAATTAGTATGAGAAAATGATCAGAGAAGTATATTCAAAATAGTGAAGTATTCAGACAGAGTTCAGTGACCGAGCTAAGCAGTGAAAGGATAGAATCAAGAAAGATCAGATAGAAGAGATCAAAATATAAAGCAAAGAGGAGATCTGTAATCTGCATACTAGTGAAAATTGAAAGATCAGGCACTGAGACATTTTGACCAGTGTATCAGGGTAAATCTCTTAACCGAGTAGTCTTAGCAGACTTTTTTGTAAATCTCTTTACCAAGTGCTTACATTGTTGTAAGTTTATAAATCCTTTAACAAGGTAGACTATACAAGTCTTTTAGCTTTTGATAGAGTAGACCTTTCACAGGGTAGATCATGATTTGATCACATTTTGTAAGCCTTAACAGGCAAAACTTATTACTGCAGTAGTGAAGATTTGTGGGTGTCATCCCCACCCCAGTTTTACCTTTCAAGGGTTTCTGGGTTACCAAAATCATGTTGTTATGAGTAATTTCATGTATGCTACTTTATATGTTTTGTTGCTTACTATGATCAAGTTTTGTTTATGTTATGCATAAAGTTTTATTAGTTTAAGAAGATAAAAAGTAGGTAATATCTGATTCACCCCCCCCCCCCTCTTAGTATTACTTTCCCACTTATACTTCCAACAATTGGTATCAGAGTAGCAAGGTTTCTCTTAAGGAAGTCTAACCACTTGAGGAAAATGATCTTAAAATGGAAGCTTATAAACTAGGGAAGATCATAGAGAATCAAAAGATTGAAGTACAACTGGCATTACAACAACTGGAAGTAGCCAGAGGAGAATTGAAGAAATCCTTGAGCAAGAGAAGAGAGATTGCAATTCAACAAAATGAGCCATAGTACAAAGAGTAAGACATCTCTAAACTATTTGACAATGGTAACTCTATCGAGAGTGATAAAGCTATAAAAGAACTACTAGAGAAAAATACCATACTAAATGATGACATCAGAACTCTAAGGAGAGAACAAGAAATTCAATCTATCAGACTTTGTGAATTAATGGAACAGAAAAAGAAAGCTGAAGATGATAAGACAATGGCTGAGGAAGACAAAAGACAAATTGCAATCAGGCTAGATGAAAGAACAAGTGACATGCAAAGGTTGACTAATAATCAACTAGACATGGTAAATCAGCTACTAATGGTTAATCAGGAATTGGGCAGAAAGGATATGGAAATCAATCAACTAAGGTCTGAGAATGATCAGTTGAAACATGATTTGAGAACTAAAAAAGAGATCAATGATAGGATGAACAAACCCGATGAAGCTGCAAAATATTTTGAAGAGCTATTAAGATCACCTAGAAGATCTAGTGATAGATCTGGACTTGGACTAAATGAACATTCATCTACTGAAGAAGGAGAATCATCAATGAATGGAGAATAGAAGATGGCTAAACCAAAGAACACTAAGCCCACTTGTCATCACCGTGGAAAGCCAAGACATATAGCCAACATATGCAGAAGAAAACATGGTAAGTCTGATTTTAAGCCTAAGTTTAATGGACATTGTTTTAACTGCAAGAAGCACAGACATCAAGAACATGAATGTAGATCTAAAGCTAGCAATTCATCCACCTCACCTAAGTTTCAAGGAAGTTGTTTCAATTGTCAAAAATATGGGCACAAAGCATTTGAATGTAGATCAAGACCAAGGTGGTCATCAAATGAACAAACCAAATTAGTCACAAAGCACAACTGTTACAATTGGGATTACAACACTTGGTATAATTGCCATTATTGTGGCAAGTATGGACACATTGGAGCTAATTGCATGAAGACTCACTTTAGAGGAAAATCTAAAAGCTGGATGAATGGAAGCATGGCCTGTTACAAGTGTAACAAGGTCAGTCACAGCTTAAAGAAAGATTGTAGATCACGTATGCCGAGCAATGAAAATCATAATGAAGGTATCCGTGAGAAACTAAAGAGTTAGATGGAAAAGACATGGAGGAAGAAAGAAGAAGAAAACTCAAGCGAAGCTAGCACATCGGTGATCACCCAATCCAATGGATCAGGTGATCACACTTCTTCTAATTAAGCTTGAAAGGTATGTTCGGAACTAAGTTTTGCAAAGCCTTATCTTTCATCAGTTCCTAACATAAGAAGCGAGCAAAAGTCCACATCAGCATAGATAAAGATGCATTAGGACATATGTGAGCAAAATAGAAATTTTCAATTTTTTTTTACGCCGAGCATCAGTACCAATGACCGAGCTATCAATGTATGCCAAGCACCTGCTATGGCCAAAATGCTATGTAAGCCAAGCTATATTGCAACGGTTATATCGATCGAATTTGTGAGTTTGCCGAGACAACTGTAATCTACCTAAATCTGTACGAAGCATTTATGAGGCCCTAATCCTATTTTTTTTTGGATTCTATAAAGTGGAAAATTGCCATTATTTTCATTTCACCAAGCTATTCAAGATTTTAGAGAGCGATTCAAAGTTTGTGCAACCAGATTAAGCAAAGCGATTTCAAATTCTCTCCGCGTGCCGTCGAAAAAATCATCTTCATCTGCACCAGTCAAGAAACAAGGGATGGAAGTTTTTAATGTGCAACTTGTGAGGAACGAAGTTTTCAAACCAAGGGTATTCAAGGCAATATCCGAAAGTGTTGTCAAAGGAGATTTGAATGGAGCCCTATCTTCTATTCCAGAGAATGTATTATTGATGAATGATGTTAGGTCTTGCTATATGTGCAAAATTGGAGAAATTGTTGATTATAAGATCAAAGAAGCATATGACAAATTATGTGTCAACAGAGTGCTGAAGCTGGAACATAAGGTTGTTGTCGATCAAGGGTTAGTGCATGCCCTAAATTTCCCACAAAATTTTAAAGTGGAATGGATAAAGATTGTTTTGGGTCGAGTACACGACATGCAATTATGGCTGGAAGATGGATCAGCGAAGATCACAAAGGAAATGATACACAGAGTCACTGGTTACCCTACAATTGACAGCAAGAGAATGATGAAATGTGCAGGAAAAGAGGATATTCAAGCAAACACCCAGGCAGTTTGGAACAAACACAAAATGAAAATTTCCACCATTACTGATCCAGAAATTGACTTCGCTATTAGAGTCATCTCGCACAAGTTTTACCAATCCAGTGGGTTGGACAACGTCCCCTGTATGGCAGTGGACCGGGCATGGAAAATAATTAAGAAAGGGCACACATATGACCTTGCTGAGCTCTAGCTGACTCAACTTGTCAAGAACTTGAACTCCATCCAGACGACGAAGAACTCTATGTGTAAGTTTGGTTCCCTACTGATCTGTATATTCTTTTATGTAAAGAAGTGTTTTCCTACACATGGTGATATAACATGGAATAAGAAGAAGCCCATCACTGTTCAAATAAATGATTTTATAAACTAGATTGGTGATGAATTTGAAGGGATTATGGATAATTATTTCATTGAGTTTAAGAATAAGATGAGGAATAGGACTAGAGTCCCTATGTCTTTGATTGAGAAATACAGTAATGATATATGTTTTCTAGTAGACACAGACTTTACCTATGCACAGGCAGTCCTACCTAGGGTTTCATGGTTAATGCCATTGCCCTATGAACTCAACATAGATGAAGCTACTGCAGTAATCACAACCCTCTTAGCTGAGGAAATTGATGCTAAGGCACCTTACTTTGGCACATTTGAAGAAGCCAAATCCAAGATCTCTTTGGGATTATTGGCTGCCACCACTGAGAGGAAAAGAAAGAAGATAGTGAAAAATCTGAAAGAGTATGTTAAAGAATCTAAGAAGGATGCACCACTAGAGTTGACCCAAGGATTGGGAGAAGATGAAAAGAGTGCAACTAGTAGTAGTGAGAAAGAAGAAGAAGAAGAAGAGAAGAAACCAGTAATTGCCGAGTCCCCACCAAAGAGAAGAGTGTTGAAATGTAAAGTGTTAGTGACACCATCACTACGGCCTCAGACCAGAAGAACTACTACCAAGACTCCTAAGAAGACTCCTGCATCTGCAAAGTGAAAATCCGCTCAACCCAAGGCAGTGCCGACCAAGGCTGTGAAGAAGCCAAGAAGAAAACTTGTTCTAATAGAAGATGACGATGAAGAAACTGAAAGTGATGAAGCAATAAAAGGGAAGGCTACACAACAAGGTACACATCAACTCACTGTTGATGAATTATGTCTTAAGATTACTAGCACAACTACAGTAGATGAGCTGAAAAGATTAAAGTTTGGAAAAATGAGCATTGGAGATAAAGAAAAAGTTGAGGATGCTATTCTTGACATGTTATGCATTTTCAAGATGCTGCCAATTGAGATTGAAAATAGAATTCCAAAGGAATTATGCAATAGGGTTGCACAGAAATGGGAGTATGCTCTGCAAATAGAGAAGGAAATAAGGGAGAGTACATTAGCACAAGTTGAATCCACTCTCACCCCTGTAGACATCAAATAGACAATTGAGAAATACAGAGGCAAATTTGATCCTAAACTTAGAGACTATCTAATTCTTCAACACAAGGTTGAAGATGTTGTGCAAGAAAGTCTAAAAATTTGGAAGGTATTGTATGGATTGTTACCCACCCAGGATGAAGAAAAGGATGAAGGAAAGAATGAAGGAAAAGATGCTACCACTTCAATAGTTGTTGAACTTGACAACAAGAAAAATAAAATGGAGACTGATACTCCTAAGGAAGTGAAATCACATGATACTTTTGAGGTTCACATTGTTGACATATCGAAGGAGAGCCCCATTAAGAATTCATTCTTAACTGAGGATGATTTAAAGAACATGAAAGCAACTGACACACCCTTGCTAGGTAGCAACATTGTACTATTGCAAGTCATGGATTATCCCACCATCACGAGCACACAATCTACTGATGATAATCCTACACCACCTAGAGTTGCTACTATTGATAAGTTAGTCAGTACAAGTCTTACCGAGGAACCCATCAAGTCGGTACCACTAACTCAATCTGCTGAGGAAGAAGTCAAAGTAGAAGACAACATTCAAAGTCCTCCTAAGGAAGAACACAACACAGAAGAATAAGGAATCGAGTTAGATGAACAAGCTGTTAGTCCTCATGCCGAGGAGAAGGAGAAAGGAGAAGAAAACATCAAAGGAAAACTCATTGAAGAACAAGAACCAAAGGAACAAGAGGCAATCAAAGCTCTTGTACAGATGCTAAGTGGAAGCACCCCACCAAGAGAAAAAAAGGAGAAAGATGAGGTAACAATTGATGAAGTAATTGTTATTCCTAAATGGGATACAAATAACCTTTCTTATGAGAAACTACAGATAATGAAAGATTTGTTGACACGAAAGAGCAGGCAAGCAAGAAATTCGAAGAGAGCATCAACAAAAATAGGTTCTTCATGAAATCAAAGATATATTTAATGAAGTATATGACTTATCAAATGTAAATAGTTTTGTTCCCATATTGGAACAACTTGTACACATTGTTCAGAAAGTCAATAATGAAGTTAGCTGTGCAAGTGATAAGTTATTTGAATGGTCAGAATGGAGGTTTGAGACCAAAATGCTAGAGAAGATATCTACTGAGATAGCAGTGAAACAAGTTGAGCTATCCAAATTGGTAAAGGAGACCGAGGGATTAGTTATGAATGGACACTCTATTGGCCAAGATATGTAATGTTGAACTGTTCACTGAGGAGAATCAACAATTGCTTGAGACTCTCAAGAAAGAGATCAAAGCTACAAGTCAGTCCCTGACCTTGGATGCAGACACCAGTGCTGGACATTATGTAAAAATCATGCAAACACAAGGTAAGTTAGCCGAGCTGATGGCTAATGATGGCAAGATTCATTCTCGCCTACTCTCTATTCAAACTGTTTTGACACCGCATCCGGAGGCTATACAGAGAAAATTAGAAAAGGCTAAAGCATTGATCCAGAGTGATCCCCATTTGTCCACAGCTGAGAGTCTTATCAGTTTAGCTGCTAATTTAGAAGTGTAGATAGAAGTTTTGAACCTTGTTTCAATTGCTTGGACAGATGCACTCTACATCACGGTATTGCATAAACCTTTTCTAGAGAAAATTTGTGAGCTGCCTACTGATGAAGAAATTAGTCGTGTCAAAAAAAAGGGGAATCATCATGACACAAGTACAGACAAGGTCTGAACAAGGACAGGTAACAAAATTTTGAATGTGTATATATATCTCAGGGGGAGTATTAGGCTAGTACAAACATACTTTTATAATTGTATATACCAATGTCATGACAAAGTTTTTTTTCCACTAAGGGGTAGATTGTAGATCTCTATAGTTTTGTTGACCATTAGTGTTTCACACTTAGTCATATATCTAGGCAATGATCGTCGGTACCATTAGTGTTTCACACTTAGTCATATATCTAGGCAATGATGGTCGGTCATCATCGTGATCGAGTCATTTTGTAAAGGCCGAGTTTTGTATTGTATACTTACCGAGCAGTAGTATTACCGAGTAAAGTCATGGTCACTATATGTTTGTAATATGCCAAGAGTATAGTTATTGCCGAGTTACATGTATCAATGATTACCGAGTGACAGAGAAGTTCAACCGATGCTGAGTATAGTTAATGCTGAGTGCCAGGATTAAATTTTGCTGAGTTAGCCAGAATTGACATACAAGTTTGGATTGACACAATGATCGAGGTAAACCATTTTTGGATAATAATGTTTTGTATTTTGTCTAATGAGTTAATTACAGAGGTAATTACGCATCCATATTATTATCATTGATCCCTATGTAAAACCTAGAGCCAATCAAAAAATTGTATAGTTTAGGTGGCAATAGAAATAAATCTGAACCGTAGATCTTGAAACAGTAAAACATTTTTGTTGTTATATAAGGGGAAGATCTTGATTAGAGAGAAAAGTGTGTGTGTGTGTGTGTATGTGTGAATTAGAGAGATAAGATTGAATTAGTATGAGAAAATGATCAGAGAAGTATATTCAGAATAGCAAAGTATTTAGACAAAGTTCAGTGACCGAGCTAAGCAGTGAAAGGAAAGAATCAAGACAGATCATATAGAAGAGATCAAAATATAAAGCAAAGAGGAGATTTGTAATCTGCATACTAGTGCAAACTGAAAGATCAGGTACTGAGACATTTTGACCAATGTATCAGGGTAAATCTCTTAACTGAGTAGTCTTAGTAGACTTTTTTGTAAATCTCTTTATCGAGTGCTTACTTTGTTGTAAGTTTATAAATCCTTTAACAAGGTAGACTATACAAGTCTTTTAGCTTTTGACAGAGCAGACCTTTCACAGGGTAGATCATGATTTGATCACATTTTGTAAGCCTTAATAGGCAAAACTTATTACTGCAGTAGTGAAGATTTTTGGGTGTCATCCCCACCCCAATTTTACCTTTCAAGGGTTTCTGGGTTACCAAAATCATGGTGTTATGAGTAATTTAATGTATGTTGCTTTATATGTTTTGTTTCTTACTATGATCAAGTTTTGTTTATGTTATGCATAAATTTTTATCAGTTCAAGAAGATAAAAAGTAGGTAATATTTGATTCACCCCCCCTCCCCCCCTCCTCAGTATTACTTTCCCACTTATACTTCCAACAGGTTGAACAAAGGACAAACTATCCTAGTCAATGAGAAAACATGGGTTGAATTCTCAGTTGGTGGATACAAGAATAAGTTGCTATGTGATGTGCTACCCATGGATGCATGCCATCTTCTATTGGTCAAACCATGGCATTATGACAGAGAAGTCATGTATGATGGAAGAGGGAACACTGTTACCTTCAAGGAGGGAAGAACCTTCAAGATCGAGTCATTGGTGGATGAGGAAGAAGTAACTACAAAAACCCCTAGTGTATTATTGAGTAGTGGAAAGGAACTACTACAAAAACTTCAAGGAGAAGACAGTGAGGGGTATTCTATAGTTGTGAAGCCTAAGGAAGAAGAGAATCCTAATCAAGCACCCTTACCAATAGAGATCCAAGAGTTGCTTGGAAAGTATAAGGATATAGTAAGTGATGGAACACCAACAGCCTTACCTCCTACGATAACAATAAATCATAAAATTGATTTCATACCAGGGGCTTCATTGTCAAATAAGGCAGCCTACAAAATCACACTAGAGAAAAATCAAGAAGTGGCAAGGTAGGTACAAGAATTGCTAGATCAAGGGTTCATAAAGAAGAGCATTAGCCCATGTGTAGTACCGGTGGTCCTAGCATCCAATAAGGGTGGTAAGTGGAGGCTTTGCACTGACTCAAGAGAAATAAATAGGATCACTATATGATATAGGTTCCCTTACAATCAAAAGTCTTGGGTACTTTCTATCGAAAGTACCCGACTAAATCCACCCTTTCATGATTTTCGGGAGGAATTTTTTCCTTTGAAAAATTATTACCCACTATTTTTTAGAATAAATAAGAGGGGGGTGAATCATTTATCCATAGTCCCAATTACAAAATGTATCCCTTAAAACAAATTCAGCTAATTCTGCAGCTCGGTAAACAAAAATACTAAACTGTCTGTGTCTTTATCGATTACCAGTTAATTTCTCATAGTGATTATCGACCAAATCAAATATGCAAGATGTAAAGTATGATATCCAAACAATCACCACATAAACACATAACATAAAGATTTAATGTGGAAACCCTGTAAAGGGAAAAACCACCTGGGACCGGTAACCCAAAATATTTTCACTCTTCTGAAGTGAGCTCGGTGAAGAGCCAACCCTGTTAAAGGTTACAAAACACACTGTAAGGTGTGACCTTGTTAGAGGATTTAACACTAACAGTTATCATCCAACCAGCATTCACTATGGGGTTGATAGGATAACAATGTACATTCTATAAATGACATACAAGACTTTCAAATCCACTCGGTTAAGAGATTTTATTTGTTTACAATGGTTAAACTGAAATAATAGGTGATCTGATTACAATAAAAATTGACTTTGTAGATGTTCAAATTTATTCTAAGCTCATACAAATCCTCTGATCAATATTTCAATTCAGTTCTTCAATATTCAATAACTTACTATCCCTCGGTAATAGCTCTTTGACACTCGATTAACTCTGCAGTTCAGTTCTTCTTCAACTAGTCTGATCAGGCATGCATGAATCTATGTTCACATGATATCTCTATAGTCTCCTTCTTTCGGCATCCCTAAACAATGAAATCAGTGTCTCTTAAATAGACAAGTAAACCATTTTATTTTCATCCATCAGATTTTGCCGCTTAATCTCCTTCATTGATTTTTTTACTTAAACCTTCTCGGCTGATGTGTCAGTAACACATTTTGTTTCCATCCTTTAGATCTTCTTCAAATTTTTTTAGCTTTTAATCTCATAACAAACTTTATCTTCAGCCTCAAAATCATACACTTTCTAGCTCATCAATTTCTGTCGGCTAAACTAATCATTTAGTTCTTTTGTCCATACTCGGTTAACAAAGAAATGTGTCGACGAACACAAGCTCAGTTTATACTATCGTTTGGTATACACTACACTAGCTCAATGTATACTGGAATGCTTCATTAACCGACTACACTGCTTTGTAACATTTTGCTTCCAACTTCATAACAGATTAATGCAACATAATCAAGTCAACAATATGAAGTCATAGAATCATCAATAATTTACCAAGAGTATTCCTTATCCTCATCTTTCATATCCATCTTCCTCCATGTAGATATCTCAATTCTTCATCTTCTCTCTTCTCTTTTACAAATCTTTAGATATTTGCAACTAACATGATAAGTACCGTCAAAACTAGTTGACATCAATGACAACATAATGACTGATTTAATTACCTTACATATCAATTCAGTGCTCGGTGATCTCTAATCATTGATATTCAAGTCATTCATGTATTCAATCAGTTGTAGTTCATCAATCTCTCCCTTTGGCATTGATGGAAACTCAAGAAATATGAAATATACCATACACATACCAAACATGTATTCTACAACTATGTAAGAAATGTTGTAAGCTCTCCCTAGCTTGATTTTTAATATGTTTAAGCACTACGTTACATGACAACATTGCAAGTGCAGACTTTCTTTTATAGATTTGATCTTTTAGCTCTTCTCAGATTTCTTCTATTCTTAGAAAAATATCTTCAAAACTCTCCCCATCTTCTTCAGTTTATCTCTCCCTTAGATAGATGTATTATGATTTCTATCCATACCGAACATATCAAGATCTCTCCCTTTGACAACAATCTTTGTCTGATATTTCATTGACTTCTCTCCCTTTATCATTCTTGTTTCATATTGAGATCTCTCTCCCTTTGACCACAATGCCAAAGAAAAATATAAAATATACAACTCTGCAATAGCCATGTGACTCTTTGTTGTTCGGTGCATACAATGTATCTCGGTATACTGATATGCCACTTGTTTCTCAAATCTTTCACAACCTTTAGATAGAATCCAAAGTGTGAGCTATGTTTGGTGTGGGGGCACCTAAATAGCATAGGGCCCTCACCACTTAAATTTTTTTTGTGGGATGCTCTTAGTGAGCTTTGTAAATGCAATAAGGGTCTGAGGACCAGTTTGTGTAGTGGCAATATTAGTTAGAGGGTTAGAGATCCTATAAGTTCTTTTAGATAGGTCTTTGGCTAGTTGGTTACTTCATGAGATGAAGTCATATTATAATATGAGAGGTTGATTAAGGACTTTTTAAAGTCATTTTGGGTTGGAGTCAATCAATCAACACCTAGGAATAAACTAGGAGGAGTTATTAGCCTTAGGGAGCTAAAAGATAGCTCATTTGACAAAAGATGTAAAAAGATGTAAAAGTTGCAAAGTACAACTTTACAATTTTGCAATGTTGCTCGACAAAATTTTGTAACCACCTCCTAAAATGGTGGAATTGACCTTTGGTCCAATGCCAAACCTAATTATGAAGCCTAAATACCTAAGAGACCAAATATAAGCCTGACAAACCCTAATATTTCCATAAGTGTGTGATTCTGTACGGACAGTGTGTTGAAGAAGCTAGTCTGTATGTGTAAAAGATTAATAGAGAGTTAATGGAAGCTATATTATGTTAATCTTGCTACTATAATCATTTGGCATTGTAATTTACTCTTTGTGGAGTGTTTTTCTTTTCAAATTTTTGTAAATACTTTTCTTTTGCCAGTTCACTGTCCTGAATTAGGCAGTTGGTATTGTGAAGCATGTAGCTCACTATCCCACCATAGAAATAGTATGGCCTTCTAGGGATAGTGAGTGTACATTATGTACTTGTCTCATGTAGGAGTAAGGGCCCTCAAAAGAAATGGAGTCAATTTTAACCTCTTGCCCTAGGCGAGCCAGTGGTTGCCTGGTTAGGGAAGAGTGGAGTTGCAGAGCTTCAAGATTGCAGGGTTATGAAGATATGATTAAATGAGGGCATGGAATTGATAGAGGAATTTAATAAGGTTCCTTGGTGAGAAGGAAGAGCCAACACCAATCCTGGAAGGAATCAAACCAAGCTAAAAGTCAGAAAGACTTAGAAAAGGCCTAGAAACCCTTGAAAACCCTCAAACTAAGTTAGGGTACCGTACGACCATTTGGAGGCCTTAGACCTTGAAAATATTTGAGACCTAGATGAATGAATAGGAGTCTTTGAATAAAGTTAGAAGTGGTTAGTGGAAGGTTTTTGAGTTATTCCCTGATTTTGTGGAGCAAGAGGGCTAATTGGGGCACTTTCCTTGTAGCCCTATTTTGGTGCCAAATCTTGAAATTGGTAAGGAAGATCAATGCATGGGATTATCTTAGGCATTGGAAAGAGTGTATTGGGAGGTTTTGTAACATCTCCATGACCCTTCAAGAAGCTTGGAGAGATTTGAGAAGTTCGACTTTAGAGAAAGCTAAGGAGACTAGAGTGTTCCTTACCAAGAATGAGGACCTAGAAGTTGGAGAAGATATGAATTTGCACAAGATAGAGAAGTGGGCATTGGATTAGGGGATCACAAGTAGTGAGTTGATCCTATAGATCCAATAGGTGATCTTGGAAGACACATTAGGTCTCAATGGAAGGCTAGTAGCATGAACTAGTGATTAGTTCATCCCCTCTCCCTATCAAGTGGTATCAGAGCCTATTCAAGGTTTGGGAATAGTAATTTGAATGGGAAGGTTGAAGAACAAGAGGAGGAAAATAATTTGTTGAGAGAGAGATTGGCACAACTAGAACAATTGTTGAATGATATCCAAGACAAAGTAGATAAAGTCAAGGAAAAGATGGAAGAAAAAGAAGAGCAAGAAGCCAAAGAAAAGGAGATTGAGTCAGAGGAGGAAGCTCCAACACTAGATCCTGTCATACTAGAAGAACCTTTCTTGAAGGAAATTAAGGAAATAAATAGGAAGGATTTAGAAGGCATTCCTCTATTCAGTGGAAAAATGGATCCAAATCTAATCAAGGATTAGATAGAAGGTATGGAGAACCATTTTGAATGTGATGGTGTCTGTGATGCTCAAAAAGTGATGGTGAAAAATTCAAGGTTGAGAGGCTCAGCCTTAACTTGGTGGAAATTTGTTCAAACTGAAAGAGAGAAGGAAGGAAGGAGACCCATAGTTACTTGGAAAGGGATGGTGGCTAAAATCAAGCAAGCTTATGTCCCTGATGACTATGAAATACAATTGCATAGGAGAAGGTAGAATCTCAGGTAGAAGGAGATGGATGTACATTCCTACACTAAAGAATTTCAAAAACTATGCATAAGGTCCAAGGCAGTGGAGGATGAAAGCATAAGATTGGAAAGATATTTGAATGGTCTTCAATGGTCCATTCAAGAAGAAATTAGTCTTGTCACCCCTAAAACAGTCCATCAATGCTACCAAATATCTCTAAAGGTATAAGAGAAAGGAAAGAGGAAGCATGACCAGACCTCAAAGAATAGAGGAAGATGTAGAGATGGCAGAGGACATAGGGGAAGCTATGGAGGTAGAAGCAATGACAACAAACCCCAAGGTGAGTCTAAATTGACTGAACAAAGTGGAGAAACTAGTCAAAGAGCTAGTTCAAGTAGAGGTAGAGGATTTGGAGGAAGAGGTAGATCACTAGGAGGAAGGGGACCATCCTATTTTGCTACCATGAAGTGTTATCATTGTCAGCAATTGGGGCATCCAGCCTATAGATGTCATAAAAAGGGATCAACATCACAAGGAGAGAAGAAAGTGGCATATGTGCATGAAGATACTTCAAATGTGAAGTCTCCTGATATCCAATTGGATTCAGAGAGTGGTGAGAATTTGATGGTGAAGAGAATATTGATTAGGGAGCCAGTCAAGGAGGAGCCCAAGAAAAGGAGGTCACTCTTCAAGGTAAGGTGTAAGATTATGGGGAAAGTTTGCAAGGTTATAATAGACTCAGGGTCTACTAATAACATCATCTCAGAAGAATCCATAACTAAAATCAAGATCCCCAAGATACCTCATAGCACTCCCTATAAAGTCATCTGGTTAAACAAGGGGCAACATGTCTTGGTTAATGAACAAGCATGGATTGAGTTCACCATATGAGGTTATATGGACAAGATTTTGTGTGATGTTTTGCCAATGGATTCCTGTCACCTATTCCTAGGTAGGCCATGGCAATTTGATAGGAAGGCCATGCATAATGGTGAAAAAAACTCATACACCTTCATAAAGGATGGAGTGAGCTATAAAATTTAGTCACTTCTTGAATTAGAGAGTCAAGGAAGTGGGTCAAATGTGTTGATGTTGAAAGGGAAGGAGTTCATGAGAACTCTTGAGAAAGGAGTGGGATATGCCATTGTGGTAAAACCCAAGGAGGAAGTAGAGAGTAAGAAGGCAGATATACCTCATGAAGTGCACACAAGATATTTTGAAGGAGTTCAAAGATATTATATCAGATGGTACACCTACAACCTTGCCACCCAAAAGAGAAATCAGTCACCAAATAGAATTGATTCCAGGAGCATCATTTCCAAACAAAGCACCTTACAAGTTGACACCTGAACAAGACAAGGAAGTTGCAAGACAAGTGCAAGAGTTAATGGACCAAGGGTTGATAAGGCAGAGCATCAGCCCATGTGTTGTGCCTACTATTTTGGCACCCAAAAAAGGAGGAACATGGAGGTTGTGTACAGACTTTAGAGCCATCAACAAGATTACAATCCGTTATAGGTTTCCAATACCTAGGATTGAAGACTTAATGAACTGCCTAGGAGGGTCTAAGTACTACACCAAGATAGACCTTAAAAGTGGCTATCACCAAATCAGAATAAAAGAGGGAGATGAGTGGAAAACAGCTTTCAAAACCACTGAAGGACTCTATGAATGGCTAGTTATGCCATTTGGCCTCTCCAATGCTCCAAGAACATTCATGAGGCTCATGAATGAGGTGTTGAAAGACTTCACAGGTAAGTTTGTGGTAGTCTTTTTGGATGATATTTTAATTTTCAGTATTACTAAAGAGGAACACTTAAAGCATATCATGGCTGTGTTATCCAAATTGAAAGAGGAACACCTAACCATCAATCTAGATAAATGTGATTTCATGAAGTAGGAACTAGTCTATTTGGGATTTTTTCTATCTCAAGGAGATCTCAAGATGAATGAATCTAAGGTTGCAGTCATACTAAGTTGGCCAACTCCCAAGAATACAAGTGAAGTAAGGAGTTTCCATGGCCTAGCCCAATACTATAGAAAGTTCATCAGGAACTTCAGTGGGATATGTACTCCCATGATGGATACCATAAAAGGTGGATTGAAAACCAAATTTGTGTGGACACCAACAATAGATAAGGGATTTGAAACATTGAAGAAGGAGGTAGCTACTAAGCCTATCCTAAGGTTGCCAACTTTTGATGAACTCTTTACCATAGAGTGTGATGCTAGTAGTATAGCAGTAGGAGGGGTTTTAAGCCAAAGAAATAGACTAGTGGATTTCTTTAGTGAGAAGCTAAATGTAGAAAAACAAAAATACTCTTCCTATGACTGAGAATTATATGCCCTTGTTCAATCCCTTAGGAAATGGAGGCATTATCTTTTGCCCAAGGAATTTGTAGTGTTCACTAATAACCAAGCTTTGAGCTTCCTCAACTCCCAAGAAAAGTTGAGTCATAGGCATGTAAAGTGGGTGGAGTACTTGCAGTCATACACCTTCACCATAAAACATAAGAAGGGACAACTCAATAAAGTAGGAGATGCTTTCAGTAGAAGGCTACTCACTGTTCAAGAAATCTAAATATAAAGCATAGGAGTGAATAACTTCAAGAAACTATACTATCAAAGAGATGAAGATTTTGCAGAGGCATACAAGGTGTGTCAAGACCATCTTAATCACTTTCATGGTAAGTTTGCAGAGTTTAAATTGTAGAATGGATTAATATTTAAAGGAGGATAGTTGTGTGTTCCTAGAGGGTCCATGAGGGAGAACCTCATCCAAGAAAAACATAATGCAAGTTTGAGTGGCCATTTTGGCTTGAATAAGACTTTAGAGTTGGTCCAAAGATACTATTATTGGCCTAAAATGCAGAGAGATGTCAGAACTTATGTAGAGCAATGCATCATATGTCAAAAAGAAAAGGGAACTTCTACCAATGTGAGACTTTATCAGCCTCTTCCAATACCAAGAAGACCATGGGAGTGTGTAAGTAGGGATTTTGTGGTTGGTTTACCTAGGACAAAGAGTGGATTTGATACTATTTATGTGGTAGTAGATAGATTCAATAAAATGAGTCATTTTATCCCATGTAAAGTCACTCATGATGCAAGTCACATTGCTTATTTGTTTTTCAAAGAGGTTGTGAGAATTCATCGCTTTCCAAGTAGCATTGTTTCTAATAGGAATAGCAAATTCATGGGACACTTTTGGAGGTCCTTATGGAAAAGGCTAGGAACCAATCTAACATTTAGTTCAGCTTACCACCCTTAGACTGATGGCCAAATTGAGGTGGTCAATAGGACACTTGGTAATTTGTTGAGGTGTTTAACCAAAGAATATGGTTTAACTTGGGAATTAGTCATTCACCAAGCATAATTTGCATATAATGACAACATTAACAGAACTACTAGTAAAAGTCCCTTTGAAATTGTATATGGAATACATCCTAGGGGTGTATGTGAACTAAGGACTTTGGGAAATCAATTTCCTAACAGTGGTTATGCTGAAGATTTTAGTCAGTCAATGAAAGAGGTACATGACCAAGTAAAACAAGCCCTCACTGAAAACACCAAGAAGTTGAAGGACAAAGTTGATCTCAAGAGGAGAGAAGTACAATTTGGTGTGGGGGACTTGGTCATGGTCCACCTAAACAAAGAAATAATGGTAAAAGGAGTTCCCAGAAAGCTTCAAATGAGGAGAATTGGTCCATGCCCTATACTGGCCAAGTATGGGTAGAATGCTTACAAAGTTGAGCTTCCTGATGACCTAGCTATCTCTCCCATTTTCAATTTTGTAGACTTGGTCAAGTACATGGGACCCCTTACTGAGATGGATTAGAATGTGGAGGAGGCTAAGGAAGAAGCACAAGTAGCATCTCTACCTCCTAAACCCAAACTTCAAGCAGAGAGGATACTAGACTCTTAGATTCAACAAAAGACCAGGAAGGGTACTTATAAAGAACACCTGATAAAGTGGAAAGAAAAACCAAAATCAGAGGCCACTTGGATCCCTGAGAACTAATTCAAAATCTAGGGATTGGATCTTCAACTCTTGTCTTCAGAGGGGACATAGCTTTTCAGGTGGGTAGTATGGTGCAGGGGCACCTAAACAACATAGGGCCCTCACCACTTACAATTTTGTTGTGGCATGATCTTAGTGAGATTTTTAAATGCAATAAGGTTCTGAGGACTAGTTTGTGTGGTGGAAATATTAGTTAGAGGGTTAGAGATCCTATAAGTTCTTTTAGATAGGTCTTTGGATAGTTGGTTACTTCATGAGATGAAGTCATTATAATATCAGAGGTTGATTAAGGAATTTTTTAAGTCATTTTAGGTTGGATTCAAGCACTCAACACCTAGGAATCAACTAGGAGGAGTTATTAGCCTTAGGGAGCTAAAAGATAGCTCATTTGACAAAAGATGTAAAAATATGTAAAAGTTGAAAAGTACAACTTTACTACAATTTTGCAATGTTGCTCGAAAACATTTTGTAACCACCTCCTAAAATGGTGGAATTGACCTTTGGTTCAATGCCAAACCTAATCATGAATCCTAAAGACCTAAGAGACCAAATATAAGCATGAAAAACCCTAATATTGCCATAAGTGTGTGATTTTGTATGGACAGTGTGCTAAAGAAGCTAGTCTGTATGTGCAAAAGCTTGACAGAGAGTTAATTGAAGCTCTATTATGTTAATCTTGTTACTGTAATCATTTGGAATTATAATTTACTCTTTTTGGAGTGTTTTTCTTTCATTATTTTATGTGTGAGTGTTTGTCTTTTCAAAGTTTTGTAAATACTTTTCTTTTGCCAATTCACTATCTCGAATTAGGCAGTTGGTATTGTGAAGCATGTAGCTCACTATCCCACTGTAGAAATAGTATGGCCTTCTGGGGATAGTGAGTGTACATTATGTACTTGTCTCATGTAGGAGGAAGGTCCCTCAAAATAAATGGAGTCAATTTTAACCTCTTTCCCTAGGCGAGCCAGTGGTTGCCTGGTTAGGGAAGAGTGAAGTTGTAGAGCTTCAAGATTGCAAGGTTACGAAGATATGGTTAAATGCAGGCATGGAATTGATAGAGGAATGTGTTAAGGTTCCTTGGTGAGAAGGAAGAGCTGAAAAAAATCTTGGAAGGCATCAAACCAAGCTAAAAGTCAGAAAGACCTAGAAAAGGCCTAGAAACCCTTGAAAACCCTCAAATTGAGTTACGGTACTGTACGACCGTTTGGAGGCCTTAGACCTTGAAAATATTTGAGACCTAGATGAATGAATAGGAGTCTTTGAAGAAAGTTAGAAGTGGTTAGTGGAAGGTTTTTGAGTTATTCCTTGGTTTCTCAGAGTAGGAGGGCTAATTGGGGCACTTTCCTTATAGCCCTATTTTGGTGCCAAATCTTTAAATCGGTAAGGAAGATCAATGCATGGGATTGTCTTATGCATTGGAAAGAGTGTATTGAGAGGTTTTTTAACATCTCCATGACCCTACAAGAAGCTTGGAGAGATTTGAGTAGTTAGACCTTAGAGAAAGGTAAGGAGACTAGAGTGTTCCTTACCAAGAATGAGGACCTAGAAGTTAGAGAAGATAGGAATTTGCACAAGATAGAGAAGTGGGGCTTGGATTAGGGGATAAAAAGTAGTGAGTTGATCCTATAGATCTAGTAGGTGATCTTGGAATACACCTTAGGTCTCAGTGGAAGGATAGTAGCATGAGCTAGTGATTAGTTCATCCCCTGTCCCTATCAATGTTGCATCAACATAGCTCAAAGATGCCCCTGGGATGAAGTCTATTTGGTGGGTGATTTATCTTTGAGGAGGTAGAGTGGTTGGTGTCCCATCATTGATAATGTCTCTAAACTGGTCCAATAGCTACCTCACTTCCTTTGGTATACTTTCTTGTTGAGGTTTAGTCTCCTCCTTAAGCTTAATAACTATAGCTACTCCAACCCTTCCTCCTCCTTGATTTCACGCAAGAATTCTTTACCACTCATAAGGAGTACATTAGTGTCCCCTAAAGTTGTTTCTCCTTCTTCTATAAGTGATTGTATCTTGTATGTGACTCCATTCTTCTTGAAGATATACATGTTCTTTTTCCCATGGTGGACTACATCTTGATCATATTTCCATGGTATGCCCAATACACTAGTACATTTGAGGCCAAATTTCGACGACCATTTGTCAGATTTTCAATGGCCATTTTTTGAAACTATGACACATTTGTTCGTTGACATTTTTGCATTGGAAATGGTGATAGAAGTGATAACCATCGGTATTCTGACATCCCTACCCATCGAAATTGAACACATAAATAACAATTTTACTATGTGACCGATTTGTTGAAAAATTCTTCTTACGACATTTTGTCAGTCAGAAAGGCAATGGATATTCAATAGATCTCTGATAGGAGTACCTATTGGAGGTATATCCATCTTGTCATACCCATCTATCAGAATGGGGTCACACCGACGGTCACCTGTGGAATGTCTGATGATAAGTAATCAAGTTTTGACACAAGTAGCCATCGGAGGAATAGCTCTTCTGTCGAAAAAGGATTACTACATGTCAAAAAATTGATGGATTAGCATAGTAAAAATAACAAAGCTCAAGAGACCATCATAGTTGGTCTCTGTCTTTGGTCCATATATTGGAAAAACATTTTACATTTCATTATCTCATCAAATGAGGGGATTTGAAAGAATTTAATAGAATATTTTCATGATAACATATATTATTTAAGTCGACGTTGCATGAATTTATTGACTCCGCGCACTTGTATACTACAAGCACAACCATAAAGAAGCATGTCCTCCCATGGCCTAAATTACTCAAGCCATGGGAGGGGATGCTTCTTTATGGTTGTGCTCAATGTATACAAGTGCACGAAGTAGATAAATTCATTCACCATCAAACTAAAATAATATACGTTATACATGAAAATATCATTCATTAAATTCTTTCAAATCACCGCATTTGATGAGCTAACGAAATGTAAAATGTTTTTTCAGTACATGGACCAAGGATGGAGACCAACTATGATGGTCTCTTGAGCTCTGCTATCTTTAATCCTAGCTACTGGGTAAGGGCTGGAAGACTTATACCTATCGATCATTGAGAATAATCACTGCCTTGCCTTTATGTACACTGCATAGTATCCAATATAAGAGAAGGCATAAAATATGAAAGGATAAAAGAAATGAAAGATACAATAAAATTATCTTGTTGTTTACCTTCTCATAATTGATCCCAGTCTCGCAAAAGCAATTTTATACGATCACTAGCACATTTCATGCATGGATGAGAAACAATATCCAAAGTTTCTAGATTCTGAGAAGAGGTATGAGTGGAGGCCAAAAAAGGGATATTTGTGAAGGTTTTATAGATGTAGTACTGAATCACCATCTCTACTCTGGTACTCAATCTGGAAACCCTCTCTAGAAAATATCCACATCTAGCAAATCTCCACAAAAATACCTTCTGGCCTCCACTGCATATACATCTTCTTAGTATCTAAAAACTCTCCAGCATTGATTCCCATCATTTTTCACCATCTCCGTGGACTGAGACCTTAAATTATTGAGTTTCTCTTTATTTTGAGAATAGTTTAACATTCTCTACTTAACAGGGCCAACCACATGAAGGTGGAAACTCATCTAGTGGCCCCTCCTAGGCACCTCTTGTGACCCTTTATGACATTTTAAGACCTCTAAGATGTGTATTCTTAGGGGTCATAAAGGGTCTTAAAGGGTCATAAGGGGTCCTGGGACACAATAGATGAAAAACATAAATGTAGGCATCATGGTCACAAGTTTTTGGAGACAACATAATTGAGTGGTATACCCAGACGATGCAAAGCAACCACTACTCCTCTGGAACCAGAGGAGTAGTAGTTGCTTTGGGTCGTTTGGGTATACAACTCAATTATGTTGTATACCCAGATGATGGAGAGCAACTCCTACACCTCCGATTCCAAGTTGACTACATTTGTTGCTCATGAATACAAGGTCCTCCAACACAAATGTATTCAATTTGGAAATGGAGGTGTAGAGGTTTCTCTCCATCGCTTGGGTATACAACTCAATTACGTTGTCTCCAAAAAATTGTGACCATGATGCCTACAGTTATGTTTCTCAGCTATTGTGAAATCTACATTTATGTTTCTCAGCTGTCGTGTTTATGTGCATGTTTTTATGTGTTTGGAAAGACATCTTTATAGCTTGGGCTTGGATCCTTTGGAAATTAGCTTCATAATAATGTAGATGACAGATGAGCAATTAGCTTCCCAAGAAAAATCTCATAAATGAACTATGCGTACCCCAATTCCTGTGCCTTCTGTGCATACCCAAATGATATATTTGAAACAACAAGGGTAAGGCTTAAAGAAGTTAATTTTGCATCACTAGATAGATCTGTATATTTTATCCAAAATGACCAAACTTTAAAGAATCCAAGTCCAGGCTAGAAAGATGTCTTCCCATTCTGTTTAAGCCATATTCCTTGTTCTTGTCAAACTTCCTTGGTATGGTAGGTGTGCTCTTTGCAGTACTCTTCTTCAACTTGTGTTCGACGATAAGCATCTTCTTCTTCTTCCTAATTGTAGCCAGAGCTTCCTTTTCATCAGGATTCAACTCCACTTCCCCCATCTCATCATCCTGTCGCCCTCAGCTGCCATCCTAAGCCCTTCTTCCCTCTCTAGTTCTTCAAGCCTCTGCAAGATATCTGGATCAATAAAGTTTGCAACATTGTGTCCATCCATGATCTCGGGAATATCATATTCTTTCCACTCTTCATTTGCCAAAATATACCACAATCTTAAGACTCATGACTCTTCAATTTCTCTTGTTTCCTTCAGACCTCCAAACATGTGTACTGTGAGATTTCCTCCAACAAATGGACTTGTGATGATTTTCACAATAGTACATGTGTTGGAAGGAAAGTTCACAGTACTGCTTAGGCCAATCTAAATGTTCATCACCTGTGCATATAAGAGTTGATCATAGAAGGTATATGCATAGGTGAAAAACATGGATATTTGACCAAGCAATACTGGGAGCTAGACCCAACAGAAAATATATTTGTGGTGATTTTCACAATAGTAAATGTGTTGCTGGGTAAACTCCTAGTAGCGCTTAGGAAAATATGCATGTTCATCACCTGTGCATATGAAGTGGCTCTAATGGCAAATACAATCACAAAATTTTGTATACTCCTTATTTTGTTCTGCGTTGATATTGTCAGACATGGTCTTTTTTGAATGGAATGACTCGTTACTTGTACATTGACTAGAATGTTGGTGGAAGAAGGATGATTTGTTTGCACCCTACAGATACATAGACACTGAATAACCATTTTTTCAACTCTAATTTTCTCAACACAAAGGGACATTTATCATAGCCATAAAAACATGATTGTTTAAAATGGAATACACCGAGGAGTACCATCAGAAATATTGACCATTTACAATCATGAATAGTTAACCTAAATCAAATAGCTCATTTTTTCATCAGCATGTGTAGTCTCTGTGTATATGAAAAATGAATGAAATATATATCAAACTGAAATAAAATAGTGAACAAAAATTCAAATTCAAGGCCTAATTTATCAAGAGCAACAAACATTAGGATGAAAGAAAAATCATTAAAACAATAGAAAAATTATTAAGACTAGAAAATCAAGTTCTAGAAAAATCATTACGACTATAGAAAAATCATTTAGACTAGAAAATCAAGTTCTACAAATGGACGGTTCTAGTGCTTTGCCATTACAACAATTGATCATTCATCATTTGGTACTTCTTGGCGTATTCCATTTAAGTTTTTCAGCTGTCGTGTTTATGTGCATGTTCTTTATGTGTTTGGCTTCTCTCCCTCACAAGGGATATGCCGATAGGTAATTGATTTGAAAGCATAATGATTTCATAGTCTTTTTTCAGGATAGGCGTAATCATCCCGCCAACCTTAATTAGCAACATTTGTGATATATGTCAAGTACTTATAATCAGTATGCCCAACAAATAAAGATTTAGTAGTAAAAGAATAAGGTTGCACATCCACATCCGTCCAAGTGCAACAACCTTCAAATATTTGCAGTGGTAAAGAGAATCCCCATATTTTATCAACCTAACATAGTCTTTAGCCACTTTGGCAATGAGAACCTCAAAATAGAGAAAAGAAACTTAGTAAAACCAGTCTATGCCACTGTTTGTGAGGCTACAGTCATGATAAGTGCCTCCCAAACCTCTCCAAACATGTAAGATTATCTTTAAATAGTTTATTGATCTCTTCTAAACATTAACCAAATCAAACCTACATTTGAATCCACACACAATAACCCAAAATGAAGGGCTTTGTATCCTTTAATGAATCTCAGTCACTGGTAATGCATGGACAGTCAAACCACTAGTATCCAAAGAATTCAATAAGTGAATATGAATGTTTAAAAACTACTATCAACAATTCTTAAACATACTTTATTGTTTAAGAATTGTTGGGACTGGTCCTTTGGCGTGTATCAAATAGAATACAAATTTTCAACATATTATTATCATTCTATTTCTTTGTTGTAAACATGCCATTGGTTTAGTTTTAATCTATTGGTGTCATGCCCTAGCCCATGCTTTATCTCCATTATTTGATGTTATTCACTATTTTGAAATGTTGACTGTGGTTATCAAATGGAAAAAATAGAAAAAAAAATTTAACACGAAAAGAAATTTACAAAACCGAACCAATGACATGTTTACAACAAAGAAATAGAATGATAATAATATGCTGAACAAATGGCATGTTTACAACAAAGAAATAGAATGATAATAATATGCTAAAAATTCTATTCTATTTAATACACACCAAAGGACCAGTTGTATGAAATTTTCAATCACATAGCATTTCACTGTTGTATGAGTGGATTATGAAAGAACAATTAACATTAAGAAAGGAGCAAACTCCTCAACACATCTTGGAAACCATTGAATTCAATAATAAATTCAACCTAACACCAACACTCTTCCTTCCATTCACTTCTACCAAGAATAAAGCATTTAATCCATTCAACATTACATATAATCATTAGACAGTTACATTTGCTGACTGTGTAGAGGAACAGTCGTGACCAAAATGATCAAAAGTACTTTCACCCTTGGACAAGCTATTCCAAACTTCAAGTAAAATGAGAAATATGCTATATCAAATCATTCATATTCATAGTAACCATTCAAAGGGTAATGATTTGACAGTCTTTTTTCAGGATAGGCGTAATCATCCCACCAACCTTAATTAGCAACATTTGTGATATATGTTAAGTACTTATAATCAATATGCTCAACAAACAAAGACTTAGTAGTAAAAGCATGTCCTTTGGTTTACTAGTTTACATATAATCAGTATGTCCTTTGGTTTACTAGTTTAATTTGGTTTAAGAATGATTTGTTTCATGTTTGAATGTACCATTGAATGAAGCTTGGCTATATTAAGTATAATCTTAAGACTCGTGACTCTTCAAATTCTCTTGTTTCCTTCAGACCTCCAAACATGTGTACTATGAGTAGCCCTCCAACAAATGGACTTGTGATGATTTTCACAATATTACATGTGTTGGAGGACTACTCAAAGTATCGCTTAGGCAAATCTAAATGTTCATCCCCTGTGCATATAAGAGTTGATCATAGAAGGTATATGCACATGTGAAAAAAATGCATATTTGACCAAGCAATATTGGGAGCTAGACCCAATAGAAAATAGATTTGTGGTGATTTTCAAAATAGTACATGTGTTGCTAGGTAAGCTCCCAATAGCGCTCAGGAAAATATGCATGTTCATCACCTATGCATATGAAGTGGGTCTAATGGAAGACACAATCACTAAATTCTGCATACTCCTTATTTTGTTTTGGGTTGATATTGTTAGACATAGTCTTTCTTGAATGGAATGACTCGTTACTTATACATTGACTAGAATGTTGGTGGAAGAAGGATGATTTGTTTGCAATCATTTTTTCAACTCTAATTTTCTCAACACAAAGGGACATTTATCATAGCCATAGAAACATGATTATTTAAAAATGGAATACACCGAGGAGTACCATCAGAAATATTGACTATTTACAATCATGAATAGTTAACCTTAATCAAATAGCTCATTTTTTTATCAGCATGTGTAGTCTCTGTGTATATGAAAAATGAATGAAATATCAAGCTAAAATAAAATAGTGAACAAAAATTCAAATTCAAGGCCTAATTTATCAAGAGCAACAAACATTAGGATGAAAGAAAAATCATTAAGACTATAGAAAAATCATTAGGACTATAGACAAATCATTAAGACTAGAAAATCAAGTTCTAGAAAAATCATTACGACTATAGAAAAATCATTTAGACTAGAAAATCAAGTTCTAGAAATGGACAGTTCTGATACTTTGCCATTACAACAATTGAGCATTCATCATTTGGTACTTCTTGGTGTATTCCATTTAAGTTTTCTAGCTGCCATGTTTATGTGCATGTTCTTTATGTGTTTGGCTTCTCTCCCTCACAAGGGATATGTCGATAGGTAATTGATTTGAAAGCATAATGATTTGACAATATTTTTTCAGGATAGGCGTAATCATCCTGCCAACCTTAATTAGCAACATTTGTGATATATGTCAAGTACTTATAATCAGTATGCCCAACAAACAAAGACTTAATAGTAAAAGCATAAGGTTGCACATCCACATCCACCCTAGTAAGTATTAGAGCCTTTCAAATTTGTAAAGAACACAAACTTTGCAAATCAAATTGATATTTCATTAAAACCTATGTTCTTGATCAAGTTCTTAAAGATTAAAGCATGAAACCATCAAGTTCTTCACCTATGTTCTTCATGGTTGGGAAAGTTGTGATGGAGTTATATGTAACCTTTGGAAGTCATTGTATGATAGACTTAAGCCTGGAGTGTATGACAGGAACAAAGATTCAATAAAAATAGAAGTTTAAATCTATGAGTCCATTGTGTTATGCATTGTTGAAAGGATTCTTTACTTATTGTTTTGGTTTCTAAATTCAAGGATGGAATAGTAAGAAATATCCAAGCATTCATTTCATCATTGAATGTATTGTGAGCACTTTAAAATTCTATTCCTTATGTTTTGACTGGTAAAATCAGTGACTGCTCCAAGTAATGTTTTTAATCCTTTGAAGTTTCTCATGATCCTGATGTAAGTTGATTGGATTAAGCAATTTGGGGATCCAATAGGACTTTAGGGGAGTTCAATAAATGTTTTGGAAGACTTAGAGGAACTATTGGCATGAATGTTCCCTCATCTACAATGAGTTAGACTGAATTTGCTAAGTTTTTCCTTTGTTTTGAAGAGTATTTTGTAATCTATTTTGTAAAAAAATTTAACACGAAATTGTTTTTACAAAACTGAACCAATGGCATGTTTACAACAAAGAAATAGAATGATAATAATATGCTAAAAATTCTATTCTATTTAATACACGCCAAAGGACCATTTGTATGAAATTGTCAATCACATAACATTTCAGTGTTGTGTGAGTGGATTGTGCAGGAACATTTAACATTAAATAAGGAGCAAACTCCTCAACACATCTTGGAAACCATTGAATTCAATAATAAATGAAACCTAACACCAAAACTATTCCTTCTATTCACTTCTACCAAGAATAAAGCATTTAATCCATTCAACATTACATATAATCATTGGACAGTTACATTTCCTGACTGCGTAGAGGAACAGTCATGACCAAAATGATCAAAAGTACTTTCACCCTTGCACAAGATATTCCAAACTTCAAGTAAAATGAGAAATATGCCATATCAAATCATTCATATGTATAGTAACCATTCAAAGGATCATTTTGTCAATGAACCCTTTGACTATACCCTTGCCGCAGAGAAAGGAAACCTCAAAATAGAGAAAGGAAACTTAGTAAAACCAGTCTATGCCATTGTTTGTGAGGGTACAGTCATGATAAGTGCCTCTCAAACCTCTCCAAATATTTAAGAATGTCTTTAAATACTTTATTGATCTATTCTAAACATTAACGCATGGACAGTCAAACTAGTAGTCTCCAAAGCATTCAATAAGTGAATATGAATGTTTGAAAACTTTCCTCTCAACTTGCCCAACCACTCCTAATCGGTTAGAGGGATGAGTTGAGTGTTTAGACACTAAAAATTCTTAAACATACTTTATTTGATATGATGAATTGTAATATCAACAAACGTGAATCCAAACATTTCAAAACAATGAATCAATATCCTTGAGCACAAGCACCAATAACATCAAATAATGGAGATAAAGCATGGGCTAGGGAATGACACAGTAGAATGTGGTCATTTCAATGAGCATTCATGATAAAATAAAATGCAATGCATTTGAAATTTTTGGTCGAATATGATGCCAAAGGCTCGAAAGATGTTGCTTGTCAAAGATACCAATCAAAGATGAAGAAATCACATACCTTCTCTCGCACTTAGCTTGCACGAAGGAAGATTTGATAGCCAAATCTTCTTTGTACCACACAAAGAACATGCCATTGGTTCAGTTTAGCATGTTATTATCATATCAGATAAAGTATGTTTAAGAATTGTTGGTAAGGATAGGAATAGTGGAGTGGTTGGGGAAGTTGAGAGGAAAGTTTTCAAACATTCATACTCACTTATTGAATGCTTTGGAGACTACTGGTTTGACTGTCCATGCATTACCAGTGACTAAGATTCATTAAAGGATTTCCATGCATTATCATTGTATTATGTATTTCCAATATGTTTGGATGCAAGGAAGACCAGGAGAATGAAGGATCACTCACTGATTGCATGATAACCCAATTTTGAAGGGTCACTATTTGACAGGACAATCAAGGTCCAGATGTTGATAGTGTTCATTGAGGGAAAGGGGATTGTAAAAGACATGTTATCATTATATTGTGTATTTCCAATATGTTTGGATGCAGGGTAGAACAGGAGAATGAAGGATCACTCACTGATTGCATGATAACCCAGTTTTGAAGGGTCACTGGTTGAGGGGACAGTTAAGGTCCAGATGTTGATAGTGTTCCTTGAGGGAAGGGGGATTGTGAAAGACTTGTTATCATTGTATTGTGTATTTCCAATATGTTTGGATGTAGGGTAGACTAGAAGAATGAAGGATAACTCACTGATTGCATGATAACCCGGATTGGAAGGGTCACTAGTTGAGGGGACAGTCAAGGTCTGGATGTTGATAGTGTTCGTTGAGGGAAGGGAGATTATAAAAGACTTGTTATCATTGTATTGTTTATTTCAAATATGTTTGGATGCAGGGTAGAATAGGAGAATGAAGGATCACTCACTGATTGCATGATAACCCAGTTTTGAAGGGTCACTAGTTGAGGGGATAGTCAAGGTCCGGATGTTGATAGTGTTCCTTGAGGGAAGGGGGATTGTGAAAGCCTTGTTATCATTGTTGGAAATTTGGCTGAGTTGATTACATAGATGTTGTCATTATGGCAACATATGATCCAGATGAAGATTTCACAGGTCAGAGAGCAAGTATGATAGAGCGCATTGAAATTTTTTCTAAGTGTGAGACAGTGTTTTACTAGTGAACCTGGACATAGTTTTTGTTTACGATGTTGACTATAGTATGTTTAGTGCTTGTTCACTTGAACATAGAATCTATGATGTCTATTAATCACCCATCTCAGAGTGCAAGTCAGTACGGCATGTACAGAAGAAGTTATGACAGTTTTACTGAAGACAGTGTGAAGCCAACATGACATGATATGAAGACAAAACTAGTAAAGAGTTAAGGGATTATTTTGTTTATCAAAATAATGACTTAACAATATAAAGGGATGACATCCTAGATGTTAACTCTTGGATAAAGCTATTGGTATAAATGTAATTGTAATTGTAAAGTAGGCTAATGATATAGTGAACATTTGATGTATAGTGAAGTGGTATGATGCGAATTATATGAAGCATATGTAATAGCGATAGTAAAAGAGCAGCAAAGATATATTGATGCAAGCAGCATAAGGTTATGTACCTTAACCTATTTTTTAATCAGTGTATATCGTACATTACTTGTTTGGGCAGTGGGCTCATTTGGTAATCACATTTTGTACTACAACTCCTAACAGGATTGAGGCTTCTAACAAGGCCTATAGTCCCTTAATCAGGACTGATACAATATATGCTTGTAATAGACTCCTAATAGGGTCAACATCCTTAAAATGATAATTTTGATTAGTGGATCTTTGTGGGTACCATCCCCACCGGGGTTTTCCCTTGGCCAGGGTTTCCTCGAGAACAAATAATGTGTTATGAGTTCTTTATTATTATGCATGTTGTTTAGCTTCTTATGTTATGCATGTATAAAGATAATCTATTATATCCATAATTGGGCAAAAGAGAAAGTTTGTAGAATACTGATTCACCCCCCCGCCTTGGTATTCCCTATTTATAACAATTGGTATTAGAGCATAGTTACTCAGAAAAGAATCATTCAAGGAAAGCCTAGTAGCTTGAGTAAGATCTCTATGGATATGGATCAACTACAAAAGAATCTTGAAGAAGCTCTTGAATAGATTGACTTGCTTGCTATTGAAAAAGATACTTTGAAAAGAATGTATGATGATGCAAAGAACCTCATTGAGAAACTGAAAAAAAAATTGGAAGATCTGAGATCTGAAAAGGAATCCGAAGTTTTTATTGAAGATTGTGATGACAATGTGGAAAAAGAAAAAGAAATCCTTAAGCATGAACTAAAGATAGAAAATTTGAAGCTTAGCTTGAAAGATGGAAATGGCAAGAATGAAGCAAATCTAAAATCTAAGAATGAAAGTCTAAAGATTGAAAATGAAGGACTAAAATCTAAACTTTGTAAAGTAACATCTGAACTTGAGAAAGTCAATTTGCAGTATGATGAACTTGAGAAATACAATAATATTGTGAAAGGTGAACTGACTCAATCCAAACAACTTGAAAGGCTATATTCAACTAGTGAGAAGATTGATGAACAAATATCTTATCAGAAACCATTCTATGATAAGATTGGTCTTGGATTCAACACTTTTAAAGCAAATGATGAAGGCAAGGAACCAGATCTGAAGATATTTGAAAGCAAAGATGAGAAGAAGCTTGATGAGATCAACAAATCTCAAGATACACCTAAAGAAAAAGAATCACCAAAGCAAGAGGAATCACCCAAAGGTATGCAAAGAGAATTCAAAGGTAGATGTTTTGCTTGTAATACTATTGGTCATATGAAGAGAGATTGCACAGGTAAACAATATAAACCTCTTAATGGTTATTGTTACAATTGTCATGGTTTTGGACATAGAGCCATTGAATGTAGGAAACTTAAATTTATTGAGAATAATGATGGTAGTAAAATGTTTAGGAATACTAACAATGCAGATAAGAAACCTACCGAAGATATGAACAAAAGAAATGGAGTAGTATGTTATAGATGCAACAAGGTTGGACACATTGCTAGAAACTACAGAAAAAAAATCAATCAACCTGGACCAAGATATGGAAACAATGGAATTGTTTGTTAGATATGCAACAAGATTGGACATACAACAAGGTTTTGCAGAATGAAAAATAGAGTTTTTCATCCTAATTGTAACCCCAAAAATCATGCAAGAAGAAATGAAGATGCAAGTAACAGTCAGAAAGGATGCTGTAGTAATTTAGATGAAGTGAAGTTTATCAAAAGCACAGATCAAGGAGACATATTCAACATTGAAGGTAATTAGGAAGGTGAAGTATTGAAAGGTAAGAATGAATCTTTACCTGACCTATCTCAAAGTACTTAATTTATGTAAATTGCAGTAGAATAGGAACTTAGATTTAGTGTAGAAGTAGACATATGATGAACTGAGTCTTACATAGTTAATGCAAGGTAGTTTATGATGTTCTAATGCTATGGTTAAGAGCGCAAAGAAAAATATTATGTTTTGTGAGATCGCATGAAGTGAGATTGAATTAATAAAAGGTTATGATTGGTATTATTTGATCATCAAAGAGAATTCAAGTGTCAAGGAGATCAAAGAGCAGTGATTGAAAGCATTTTGCAAGGATTTGGAGAATAATTCTATGCCGAATCTATGCAAGCCCTAAAATCATGAAATTAAGGTATTCTACTTGACAAATCTTTGAATCAGTAAAGGAATTTGAAGAAATCATGGATGTTTCATTAATACACAATGTCAGAGATAAGAATAGACCTAAAATGAAAAGGGAACCAATAGAACCCTTGGAAGATAATCCTAGGTTTGTATTATCATCCGTACCAGATAGAGTTTTACATTTAGAAAATGTCAGAAGTTATCTTGGATGCAATCTAGAGACAGTGAATGATAGTGATTTCACAGATGAATATCAAAAGATTTACAATCAGGATATGACACTGAAACAATGTTTTGAATACTTGGAACATAATGAAATTGTTAAGTATGGATTATAGTATGAATTTGATAATGAGGAATGCACTAAGATTATCTTGAGCAGAATTCATAATGGAAAGTTTTGGTTAGAGGATAGAGTGATAGATATTATAGCTGATTTGATTCATGAAGTCACTGGATTATCTAAAACTGGAGCTATTCCTTTTAATGAGAAAAATATGAGGAAAATAGTCATTGACAACACAAACTCATCCTATAATGGTAGAGGAATTGTGATTAGTAAGATCAAACAAGATGATGTGAGATACTTATGCAAGATCCTAACTACTAAGTTTTGTGCAAATTCAAGAGAGGATGACATGGCAGCTGGAATGGTACATGCAGCCTATCTAATGTGTGTTGAAAGGGTACCAGTTGATATGTGTGAAATTCTAAGAATTCAATTGTTTGAGAACTTGGAGAAGATCAAGAAAAATAAGTATACACAGTTTAGGTTCTCATCCCTAATCACATATATGTTTTTTCATCTTTTGAGGAGATTTCTTTACACCATAGGAAATGACTAGAATGATGGACAAACTACAATGGAAAGGATTAATCTATTATATAGAAGACATGTTATTGACAGTGTAAATGAGAGTGCAGTACTTTTTATTAAGACATTTCAGAATATTGTTTCTAGTAGATCAAGGATCCCTAAGTCTCTTGTTGAAAAATATAAAGATGATATATGTTTTATGGTGGATACTGACTTTACCTATATTGAAGTAGTAGAGCCTAGAAAAAAGTTCATAGACCCTCTTGGCTATGAGATATTTGAGGTAGAGACTGAAGAGTATGTTAGCAGACTACTTAAGTGTAAGTTGGAAACTCAGTGTAACAAGTTTGGAACCTTTGAGGAGAACTTCAACTCCATAAAGATTCTAATTGAAGAGAAGCAGTCTAAGAAGAGAGTTGAGAGAACTATTAAGAAAATCTTAAAAGATACTGGAATGACAAAGAGAGAGTTTTTGGTAGCAAAGTAGACAACAACAACAATTAGAGAGAGTGGACAAAAAGAAGTCTTGTCTATCCCTCCTTTATCATCAATTGCAGTGCAACAGGAAGAACCACAAGTAAAGGTGAAAGTGGAAGTACCTGAGAAGGACATAGGAGCAAAGATGTCTACTAGATCCACCTCCTCCACACCTAGCAAAAGAGTTAAGGAAAGTGCCACTGGACCAGGAAAGAGACATAAAACTCTAGTGCAACTAGTTCCAAGAAAGATTGCAGAAGTTAAAGATGATGTCACTACTAAGAAGAAAGCTTGGAAACCAAAAGTTGAAAAGCTTAATGAGCAGATTATTGAGAATGGCGACTTTGCAAAAATGAACAAATATTATGATCTTTATGATTATACCAATAGACTTAATCTAGAGAATGCAGTTGTGAAGCATATGATTTTGACTAGCAAGAAGTTTGATACTATTGAGGGATAGATACCTGATGATCTATATAACAAACTTCTAAATAGGAAGAAGAGAGCATTAGAGGAAGAGAAAAATATCAGAGAAAAGCTTGTGAGGAAGCTTTGTGACATAAGAGATGAAACTCATTTCAATCAAATCATGAAAGCCCTAAGCACCCATCTGAGAACTAAAAGGAGAACAATTCAAATTATGGAAGGCAGGTATGAAGAAATAAATTCTGAGATAGAATAGGCTATTATCAAGGTTATGGCATAATATGTTGGAGAATCATCAGTTGTAGCAGAGCAAGCAAGTGAGAAAGTACAAGAGGACATTCCCTCTTCTCCAGCTATTAATATTTAAGATGAAACAATGAATGTAGAAGGTACAAAAATAGCCTTGGATACTAATGAAAATGTATTCAAGAATTTGGAGAACATTGTTGACAATTCGGCCTTTGAAGAACATGAAGCTACAAAAGAAGAAGAGATGATAAAGACCATAGTTGTAGAACCACCAGTAATAGAGGAACAAGTTCCCATTCCCACCAAAGAAGATATCAGTCTTACTCCTGAGACTCGAAAGAAAATTCAAATTGGATCTATGATTGAGCATTTGGGAAAAGAAGTAGATGATGATGATCAGTTGGAATTGATCACATCATTGAATAAAATCATTGGTAAGAATAAGAAAGTGAAGAGTCTTGAAGGGTGTCTGAAGGAACTAATTGAGAAGTTACAAAGTACTATAACTACACAAATTTCAGAAGCAGACCCTATGGAGAAAGCAAAGAAGGTAATGAGCACCTTTGATAATGAATTCACAAACTTGTCTGATATTGAAAAAATGAAAGCACAAGTAGCCTATGAGGCTAGAATGCTTTTGAACATCAGTCAGAATATCAGAAATGATATCAACACTCTTGATATCTGTATCAAGGATTTGAGGAAGCATTTGGAGATAGGCAAATCTTTGTACATACAGTGTACAAAATCAAAGACTTTGACAACAAAAGAAGATCAAAAGATAAAGTTAAAGGAAGCAAAAATTTTGAATGAAACAAACCTTTTGTCTAGCCCCAATGTGAAGGTATGTGATGTTGAGAAGAAAGTTAGGAAGTTGTGCAAGATGAGAGAGACAGGAAATTGAGGAGATACACTCTTTTGAGAGAGCATGCTTCTATGAAGTTGAGCATTATTGAAGAGCAGTTGGAAGAATGTCTTTTAGCTAAGACATCTTTTTATAAGTTTCACTTTGAAAACCTCCAAGCATGTGAAATAGCTTCTTATGGACTGAGCACACTACTTAATGTGGCAGATTCCATTAAGAAATCATGGGAGAAGGAGATAGAAGCCATGAAGACAAATTTTTCAGATTGTGTTGCAAGCCTACTAGCTTTGCAATAAATGAATTTAGGTATAACTTTTTGTGATACAATTTTGTAATCATCCCTACCTTTTTTTTGTCATTGTTGTCAAAAGGGGAGAGATATATAGAAGAAAATTGATAGTATATGATAAGGGTTGTTACTCTTAGGGGGAGTACTATATTAGAGACAATAATTTTTGAGGAGTTATAAGGATAGTATATATTTTATACTATGGCCACAATTTTGAGCAATTTTGAGATTTTGAGTTGTATACTTAGCCAATTTTCTCATATGTTGCCACCAATGACAAAGGGGGAGATTGTTGGCAATTTGGCTGATTTGATTGCATAGATGTTGTCATTATGGAAACATATGATCCACATGAAGATCACACAGGTCAAAGAGCAAGTATGACAGAGCGCATTGCAAATTTGTCTAAGTGTGAGACAGTATTTTACCAGTGAACCTGGACACAGTTTTTGTTTGCGACGTTGACTAGAGTATGTTCAGTGCTTGTGCACTTGAACATAGACTCTATGATGTCTATTGATCACCCATCTCAGGGTGCAAGTTAGTACAACATGTACGGAAGAAGTTATGACAGTTTTACTGAAGACAGTGTGAAGCCGACAGGATAGAATATGAAGACAGAACTAGTAAAGAGTTAAGGGATTATTTTGTTTATCAAAATAATGACTTAACAATATAAAGGGATGACATCCTAGATGTTAAATCTTGGATAAAGCTATTGGTATAAATGTAATTGTAATTGTAAAGTAGGATAATGATATAGTGAACATTTGATGTATAGTGAAGTGATATGATGCGAAGTATATGAAGCATATGTAATAGCGATAGTAAAAGAGCAGTGAAGAGATATTGATGCAAGCAGCATAAGGTTATGTACCTTAACCTATTTTGTAATTAGTGTATATTGTACATTACTTGTTTGGGCAGTGGGCTCATCTGGTAATCACATTTTTTACTACAACTCCTAATAGGGTTGAGGCTTCTAACAGGGCCTATAGTCCCTTAATCAGGACTGATACACTATATTCTTGTAATAGACTCCTAACAGGGTCAACATCCTTAACAGGATACTTTTGATTAGTGGATCTTTGTGGGTACCATCCCCACCGTGGTTTTCCCTTGGCCAGGGTTTCCTCGAGAACAAATAATGTGTTATGAGTTCTTTATTGTTATGCATGTTGTTTAGCTTCTTATGTTATGCATGTATAAAGATAATCTGTTATATCCATAATTGGGCAAAAGATAAAGTTTGTAGAATACTAATTCACCCCCCCTCTCAATATTCCCTATTTCTAACAATCATTGTATTGTGTATTTCCAATATGTTTGGATGCGGGGAAGACCAGGAGAATGAAGGATCACTCACTGATTGATCAAGCTAAAATATGGAAGAGTGAGAAGCCCAAGATTAGATCATGGTATAGTATGATGGGTAAGATGAAGGCAAAAAATTTTCCCAATGACTATAGGGTGTAGTTGTACAAGAAGATGTAAGGTCTTAAACAAAAAGACATGGTTATGAAGAAGTACATTGAGGAATTCTATAAGCTGGATATCAGAATAGAACATGAGGAATATGTTGAGGAGAAACTTGCAAGATACATTGGGGGACTGAGGTTTAATATACAAGATGAACTTAGTCTTTCTACCCCTAGATCTATGGAATAATGTTACAAAATAGCTAAGAAGGCTGAGGAAGATATAAGAAGAATACAAGAGAGACAAGATAATGGTGGAGGAAGTTCAAACCAAGGTAGAGGTGGTAGATTTAATGAGGCACAAGGTCAGAAAAATGTTGACAAAGGTAAGGAACAAATTGTGGATGCAAGGAGAGGACAAAGAGGATGAGGTAGATTTGGTTCAGGAAAAGGTAGTGGTATCTTCACAGGGAAGTGGTTTACTTGTGGAGAAGTGGGACATCAATCATACAAGTGTCTTGAGAAGGAGGCAAACATGAGGAAGGTAGATAGAAGAGTGAACTTGGCATAAGGGGAAGAGGAAAACTACAAGAGGAAGAAGAGGGATCTAATATGGAAAACCTAGAAGAAGGAGAGTACCTAATGGTAAGGAAGACACCTGTGTAGCAACAAGATAGGCAAAAGACATCAATCTTCAGAACCAATTTCAAAAATTATGGTAAGATTTGTAGAATGATCATAGATTCTGGTTCTTTTGATAATTTTGTATCTTATGAAATGGTAAACAAATTGAATTTGAAAAAATTTCCACTTGATAGAAAATATAAGGAATCTTGGATGAATAATTAACAAAACATTGTAATAAGGGAACAAGCTTATGTTTATTTTTCCATTTGAGGGTATGTTGATAGATTTTTGTGTGATATAGTCCCTATGACATGTTGTCATATCATTTTGGGAAGGACATGGCAAGCATCTAGAAGGACAATTCATTATGGTTTTGAAAATGTGTATATTGTGCATAAGAATGGTGAAACTTTCACTTTTACACAACTTCCTAGTAATGTTGATGAAAGGAACAACATTATTTCTTTTGGTAAAAATGATTATGTGGATTTGTAGAAAAAAAAAGTGCAGGAGTCTATGGCATCAGGCCTAAGATGAAAGACATCTTTATTGGTCATGAAATTTGGAGTTTATGAGAGTCATACATGATAACTCGGTTTTGAAGGGTCACTGGTTGAGGGGACAATCAAGGTCTGGATATTGATAGTGTTCCTTGAGGGAAGGGGGATTGTGAAAGGCTTGTTATCATTGTATTGTGTATTTCCAATATGTTTGGATGCAAGTCAGACCAGGAGAATGAAGGATCACTCACTGATTGCATGATAACCCAGTTTTGAAGGGTCACTGGTTGAGGGGACAGTCAAGGTCCAAATGACTGGGCCATTCAAGGACCCTATTTCTTTGTATTAATTGCTATTCAAATTGGATGCATGGATTTCTTGTGAATTATCGACTGCTATGTATCCTGCAACTGCATCCGTAAATCTACATATACTTCTCTAGGGTTGTAAGCCACTTAGGGATCAAAATAGAGAAACTAACTCAAAATCATTCTTTGTCCTATTTCTTTTTAAAAAAGTCTCAACTATCAATGATATAACAATAAATTTGATACCCTAAGCTATCAATACAAATGGCACCTAGCTAGAAGCTCATGGACTATCCATTTGATAACCACAGTCAACATTTCAAAAAAATGGTTGTCGTTGAGTACAAGCACCAATAACATCAAATAATGGAGTTAAAGCACTAAATCAAAATCATTCTTTGTCCTATTTCCTTTTAACAAAGTCTCAACTATCAGTGATATAACAATACATTTGATGCCCTAAGCTATCAATACAAATGGAGCCTAGCTAGAAGCTCACAGGCTATCCATTTGATAATCATAGTCAACATTTCAAAAAAATGGATATCCTTGAGCACAAGCACCAATAACATCAAATAATGGAGTTAAAGCATGGGCTAGGGCACAACACCAGTAACATCAAATAATAGAGATAAAGCACCGACTAGGGCATGACACCAGTAGAATCCAGTCATTTCAGAGAGAATTCATGATCAAATAAAATGCAATGCATATGAAATTTGTGATTGAATATGATGCCAGAGGTTTGAAAGATGAAGAAATCACATACCTTCTCTCATGCGCACCCAACTCATTTTCTCCAGCTCCTTTCCAATGCCAATCAAAATAAAAATGATTTGGCGCTTCACTTTGTTTTTTTTATGTATACCGAAAACTATTAGAATTTTGATGGTCAATTTAAAACCCATTGGAATACCGACATCATCAAAGCCTATTTAAAAAAAAAATAACAAATTCATTAAAAAAAATTTACTCATCGGAAGTGTCTGTCAAAATTTGGCCCCAAAGGTAGTAGTGATAGAATATGGAAAGCATCCATTGGCAAGATGTCATATAACATTTTATCTTGGTATTCACCAATCAAAAAGTCAACCCACACTTGTTCATTCACTAGGCCATTCTACCCTTTGTTTAGCCAAGTGACCTTGTAGGGATGTGTATGAGATATCCTAGTGAGCTTCAACTTCTGGACTGCCTCCACTGAGATGATGTTGTCCATTGAACCTGAGTTAATAATGACCTTGCACACCTTCCCAAGTATCTTGCACTTGATCCTAAATAAAGCCCTTCTTTTCTTGGGTTCTTCCTTGACCAGTTCTTTGAGTAGGACTCTCCTTAACATGAGATTCTCTCCATTCTCTGAATCTAGACTCACCTCCAGGGATTTGACACTACCAACTTATTCTTGAGCATAGGATGTTTTCTTCTCCTCTTGTGAAATTGAAGCTTTATCCGGGCATCTATAAGTAGGGTGGCCTAATTGACCACAATTGTAACATTTCATATTGGCAAAGTGTGAACCTTTGCTAAAGTTACTTGATCTGCCTCTTCCACCTCCATGAAATCCTCTTCCTCTACCATAGTTACCTCTACCACTTGGTTCATTACTTTGTTCAATTAGCTTGGAGTCTCGTTGGCTTCTTGGTTCAATACTCCTACCACCATATCCACCCCTATGTCCTCTACAGTTTCTTCCTCTTCCTCTACCCCTAGGGTTAGAGTCTTGTTTCTTCCTATTTTTCTCTTCCACCTTAAGTGCCAACTGAAAACACTTATGAAGAGTAGTAGGGGTCCACAGTATAATCTCTTCTTGAATACCCACTAGTACATTAGACCCACTTTTTAGACCAACAATTTTGACCAAGCATTAAAATGGTTTTCCTTGGTCAATTTATAGAAGGAAAATTTTGATTTTTTTTAATCCATTCCCATGTTGGTCGGTATTACAATAACCATGACAGGTTTTTGTAATTCCAACCAACATGGGAATATTATTAGAAATAGGGAATACTAAGAGGGGGGGGGGGGGGTGAATCAGTATTCTACAAACTTTCTCTTTTGCCCAATTATGGATATAACAGATTATCTTTATACATGCATAACATAAGAAGCTAAACAATATGCATAGCAATGGAAATAAAGAACTCATAACACATGATATGTTCTCGAGGAAACCTTGGCCAAGGGAAAACCCTGGTGGGGATGATACCCACAAAGATCCACTAATCAAAAGTATCATGTTAAGGATGTTGACCCTGTTAGGAGTCTATTACAAGCATATAGTGTATTAGTCCTGATTAAGGGACTATAGGCCTTGTTAGAAGCCTCAACCCTATTAGGAGTTGTCAATACAAAATTTGATTACCAGATGAGCCCACTACCCAAAAAAGTAATGTACAATGTATACTTATTACAAAATGGATTAAGGTATATAACCTTATGCTACTTGTATCAATATCTTTTCGCTGCTCTTACATTCGCATCATATCATTACAATATTACATCATCTCTTTTTTCTTCTTGCAATTACAATTACATATATACAAGTTATTAAAGATAATAAATTTACATGGTCGGCTTCCATATATCTTTATACATCTAGGATGTCATCCCTTTATATTGTTAAGTCATTATTTTGATAAACAAAATAATCCCTTAACTCTTTACCAATTCTGCCTTCATATTCTGTCCTGTCGGCTTAACACTGTCTTCGGTAAAATTGTCATAACTAATTCTGTACATGCTGTACTAACTTTCACTTTGAGATGGGTCATCATTAGTCATCATAGAGTCTATGTTCAAGTGCACCAGCACTGAACTTACTCCAGTCAATGTTGCAAACACAAACTGTATCCTGGTGCACTGGTGAAAACACTGTCTGACACTTAGACAAATTTGCAATGCACTCTGCTATACTTGCTCTCAGTCATGTGTGATCTTCATGTGGATGATATGTTTCCATAATGACAAAACCTATGTACTCACTTTAGCCAAATTTCCAACAATCTCCCCCTTTGTCATTGGTGGCAACATATGAGAAAATTAGCTAAGTGTACAAGTCAAAATCTCAAAATTGTATCAAAATTGTGGCCATAGTATAGAATATGTATACTATCCTTATAACTCCTCAAAATATAAACTCTAATACAATTCTCCCCCTAAGAGTATCAATCCTTATCAAATATATCAATTTTCTGCTTTAATATCTCTCCCCCTTTGATAACAATGACAAAATAAGGTAGGGAGGATTACAAAATTGTATCCCAAAAAAAATATTATACCTTCATTTTCTTATTGCAAAGCCGATAGGCTTGCAACACAATCTGCAAAATCAGCTTTCATAGCTTGTATCTCCTTTTCCCATGAATTCTTGATGGAATATGCCACATTGAGTAATGTGCTCAGTCCATAAGCTTCTATTTGACAAGCTTGGAGGTTGTCAAATTTGAATTTCTAAAAGGATGTCTTAGCTGTAAGACATTCTTCTAATTGCTCTTCAATGATACTCAACTTCATAGAGATGTAATCTCTAAAGAGTGAGTCTCCTCATTTTTCTATTCCTCTCATCTTGCAATATTCTTATTTCATCATAAAGCTTCTGAATTTTCTTTTCAGCATCACATACCTTCACATTAGGTCTAGAAAGAAGGTTACATTCATTCTGAATCTCAGCTTCCTTCAACTTGATCTTCTGTTACTCTTCTGTTGTCAAAATCTCTAGTTTTGTACACTGTATGTACAATGATTTTCCTATCTCCAAATGTTTCCTCAAGTTCTTGATACAAATATCAAGACTGCTAATATCATTCCTGATATTTTGTCTGATGTTCAAAAGCATTTTAGCTTCATAAGCTGCTTGAGCTCTCACTTTTGCAATATCAGATAGGTTAGTGAATTCACTGTCAAAAGTGCTCATTACCTTCTTAGCTTTCTCCAAAGGGTCTGCCTCTGTGATTTGTGTAGTTACAATGCTTTGTAACTTCTCAGTAAGGTCCTTCAGACTCCCTTCAAGATTTTTCACTTTCTTGTTCTTGCCAATGATTTTATTCAAAGAAGTGATTAGTTCCAACTAATCATCATCATCAACTTCCTTTCCCAAATCTTCAAACAAAGATCCAATTTCTTTCTTCTTTCTAGTCTCAGGAGTAAGAATGATGTCTTTTGTGGAAGAAATGGGTGCTTGAATCTCAGTCTCCTTAGGTTCTTCACTGATAGATTTAGTCTGCTTTGCTTCTTCAGTTCTATCTAGTTCATCAAGAGCTGAATTGTCAACAATGTTTGCTAAGTTCTTGAATACATTGTCATCAGTATCCAAGGTGACCTTAGTACCTTCAATATTCATGGTTTCATCTTCAATGTTAATAGCTGAAGGAGAGGGAATATCCTCTTGTTCAGCTTCAACTGCTTGCTCTGCTGCAACCGATGGCTCTCCAATGTTTTCTACCATGACCTTGATTATTGCCTGCTCTGTATCTGAATTAACTTCTTCATATCTACCTCCCATAATCAAAATGGTTCTCCTTTTGGTTCTCAAATGGATTCTTAGGGCCTTCAATATCTGCTCCAAGTGTTCATCATCTCTCACATCATAAAGCTTCTTCACAAGATTCTATTTGATATTGGTGTCTTCTTCAGTTGCTCTCTGCTTTCTATTTAGCAGTTTGGTGTACAACTCATCAGGTATTTGACCTTAAATAGAATCAAATTTCTTATTTGCTAATATCATATGCTTCACAATAGAATTATCCAAATTAATTTTGTCTGAATAATCATAAAGAATGTAGTACTTGTTCATTCTGGTAAAGTCTCCATTTTCAATAATCTGCTCATTAAGCTTTTCAACTTTAGGTTTCCAAGATTTCTTCTTAACTGTAGTGTCATCACTTTTTACTTCTACAATTACTCTTGGTATTGGTTGAATCATAGTCTTCTATCTCTTTCCTGGTCTAGTAGCAATTTCTTTCATTCTCTTTCTAGCTGTGGAGAAGGTGGATCTAGTTGTTACATGTTCCTTTTCTGGTTTCTCTACTTTCACCTTGACTTGTGTAGGTTCTTGTTGTGCTGTACTAGATGACAAGGGTGGTACAATCAAAACTTCTTTCTATCCAATATCCCTGATTGTTGCTGCTGTCTATTTTTCTATTAAGAATTCTTGTTTTGACATCCCTATATCTTTTAGTGTTCTCCTGATAGTGCTGTCAACTCTCTTCTTAGATTGCTTCTCTTCAATTATAGCTTTTGTCAAGTTGAACTTCTCTTCAAAAGTTCCAAATTTTCTGCACTGAGTGTCCAATTTACTTTTAAGTAATCTGCCAACATATTCTTCTTTTTCAACCTCAGATATCTCATAGCCAAGAGGGTCTATGAACTCAATTCTAGGTTCCACCGCTTCAATATAGATAAAGTCAGTGTCAACCATAAAACATATATCATTCTTATACTTCTTCACAAGTGACTATGGAATTCTTGATCTGCTAGTTACCATGTTCTAAAATGTCTTCACTACTAACATATCACTCTCATTTACTTTGTCAATAACATGTCTCAAATATACAGTATTTATCCTTTCCATAGCAGTTTGTCCATCATTCCAATCATGTGCAATGGTGTATGGAAATATTCTCAATGAGTGGAAAAACATGTATGTAATTAAGGATGAAAATCTAAATTGTGCATACTTAGATTTTTTTATCTTCTCCAAGTTTTCAAATAATTGAATTCTCAGAATTTCACACATATCAACTAGCACTTTGTCAACACACATTAAATAGGCAATATGCACCATTCCAGCTGCCATATCATCTTCTCTAGAATTTGCACAAAACTTAGTTGTTAGGTACTTGCATAAATATCTAACATCATGTTGTTTGATCTTGCTAATCACAATTCCTCTGCCATTGTAGGATGAACCTGTGTTGTCTATGACTATTTTTCTCATTTAAAGGAATAGCACCAACTTTAGATAAATTTGTGAGTTCATGAATCAAGTTAGCTGTAATGTCTATCACTCTATCCTCTAGCCAAAACTTCCCATTGTGAATTCTGCTCAGAATGATCTTAGTGCATTCTTCATTGTCAAACTCATACTTCAAAGCATACTAAACAATCTCATTATCTTTCAAATGTTCATATCCTTGTTTTAATGACATGTCCTAATTGTAAATGTTCATATGTTCATTGGTAAAATCACTATCACTGATAGTTTCTAACTTGCATCCAAGATAACTTCTCACATTTTCTAAGTGCAAAACTTCGTTTGGTATAGATGATAATGCTAACCTAGGATCATCTTCTTCCAAAGGTTCTACTGGTTCCCTCTTCATTCTAGGTCTGTTCTTATCTCTGATATTGTGAATTAAGGATACCTCCATGACTAATTTAAATTCCTTATACCGATTCAAAGATTTGTCAAGATAAATACCTCAAGTTCATGATTTTAGGGCTTTCGTAGATTCAGCACTCAAATCTTTCACCAAATCACTGCAAAATGCTTCCAATCTCTGTTCTTTTCTCTGCTAAACACTTCAATTTGCTTAGATAATCAAATAACATCGATCATAACCTTTTATTACTTCAATCTCACTTAGATCTGACATCGCATTCAATTCTTTTGCCGCTTCTTTCCAAAAAGTTGTTTTTGCTATCCTGCAAAACTTAAAACTTCTTGTGATCTCGCAAAACATAATATTTTCTTTTGCGCTCTTAACCATAGCATTAGTACATCATAAAATACCTTAAATTAACTGTGCAAGACTTAATTCATCAAAAATATACTTCTACACTAATTCTAAGTTCCTAATCTACTGCAATTATCATAAATTAAGTGCTTTGAGTTAGGTCAGGTAAGGATTCATTCTTACCACTTGATACTTCACGTTTTTGATTACCTTCAATGTTGAATATGTCTCCTTGATCTATGCCTTTAACAAACTTCACTTCATTTGCATTACTACAACAACCTTTTTGTCTGTTACCTGCATCTTCATTACTTCTTGCATGATTTCTAGGGTTAGGGTTAGGATGAAAAACTCCATTGTTCATTCTGCAAAACCTTTCTGTATGTCCAATCTTGTTACATAACTAACAAAAAATTCCATTGTTCCCATATCTTGGTCCTTGCTGATTGATTTGTGATCTGTAGTTTCTAGCAATGTGTCCAATCTTGTTGCATCTGTAACATACTACTTCATTTCTTCTATTCATGTCTTCAGTAGGTCTCTTATCTACATTTTTAGTATTCCTAAACATTATACTACCATAATTATTCTCAATAACTTTAGCTCTTCTACATTCAATAGCTCTATGTCCAAAACCATGACAATTATAACAATAACCATTAAGAGGTTTAAATTGTTTACCTGTGCAATCTCTCTTCATGTGACCAATAATATTACAACCAAAACATCTACCTTTGAATTCTCTTTGCATACCTTTTGGTGATTCTTCTTGGTTCGGTGGTTCTTCCCTTTTAGGTGGTTCTTCTCCTTTAGGTGTGTCCTTAGATTTGTTGATCTCATCTGACTTTTTCTTATCTATGCTTTCAAATTCTTTTAGATCTAGTTCCTTGCTTTCATCATTTGTTCTGAATATATTAAATCCAAGTCTAGTCTTATCATAGGATGGTTTTCCATAAGATACTTCTTCATCGATCTTCTCACTTTTTGAATATAGCCTTTTAAGTTGTTTTTTGGATTGAGTCAATTCACCTTTCACAATCTTGTTGTATTTCTCAAGTTCTGCATGCTGCAAGTTTACTTTCTTAAATTCAGATGTTACTTTGCCAAGTGTAGATTTTAATTCTTCATTCTCAATCTTCAACCTTTCATTCTCAGATCTCAAATTTGCTTCATTTTTGTCATTTCCATCTTTCAAACTAAGCTTCAGATTTTCTATCTTCAGTTCATGTTTAAGGATCACATTTTCTTTTTCTAAGTTGTCATCACAATCTTCAATAAGAATTTCGGATTCTTTTTTAGATTTCAGTTCTTCTACCTTGTTTTTCAGTTTCTCAATAAGGTTCTTTGCATCATCATATCTCCTTTTTAGAGTGTTTCTTTGATCAGTAAGCATATTAATCTATTCAAGAGCTTCTTCAAGATTTTTTTGTAGTTGATCCATATCCATAGAGATCTTACTCAAGCTGCTAGGCTTTCCTTGAATGATTCTTCTCCGAGTAACTAAGCTCTGATACCAATTGTTAGAAATAGGGAATAATGAGAGGGGGGGGGGGGGGTGAATTAGTATTCTACAAACTTTCTCTTTTGCCCAATTATGGATATAAAAGATTATCTTTATACATGCATAACATAAGAAGCTAAACAATATGAATAGCAATGGAAATAAAGAACTCATAACACATGATGTGTTCTTGATCGAGGAAACCTTGGCCAAGGGAAAACCCCGGTGGGGATGATACCCACAAAGATCCACTAATCAAAAGTATCTTGTTAAGGATGTTGACCCTGTTAGGAGTCTATTACAAGCTTATAATGTATTAGTCCTGATTAAGGGACTATAGGCCTTGTTAGAAGCCTCAACCCTGTTAGGAGTTGTCAATACAAAATCTGATTACCAGATGAGCCCACTACCCAAACAAGTAATGTAAAATGTATACTTATTAAAAAATGGATTAAGGTATATAACCTTATGCTACTTGCATCAATATCTTTTTTTTTCTCTTACATTTGCATCATATCATTACAATATTACATCATCTCTTTTTTCTTCTTGCAATTACAATTACATATATACAAGTTATTAAAGATAATAAATTTACATGGTCGGCTTCCATATATCTTTATACATCTAGGATGTCATCCCTTTATATTGTTAAGTCATTATTTTGATAAACAAAATAATCCCTTAACTCTTTACCAATTCTGCCTTCATATTCTATCCTGTTGGCTTAACACTGTCTTCGGTAAAACTATCATAACTAATTCCGTACATGCCGTACTAACTTGCGCTCTGAGATGGGTCATCATTAGTCATCATAGAGTTTATGTTCAAGTGCAAAAGCACTGAACTTACTCCAGTCAACGTCGCAAACACAAACTGTATCCTGGTGCACTGGTGAAAACACTGTCTGACACTTAGACAAATTTGCAATGTGCTCTGCTATACTTGCTCTCAGTTTTGTGTGATCTTCATGTGGATCATATGTTTCCATAATGAGAACATCTATGTACTCATGTTAGCCAAATTGCCAACAAATATAACTTAAAAAAAAAACATAGGGATTTCATTTTGTTTTATATTCTGTGAGCGGCAAAGCAGAGGTGAAAGAAAAGGGATTTTATGTCGATCCACTACCTATGCATCACGTAGCCTCAAATCCACCTGTAAGAACCACTCTTCATTTGTAACAAATACACTCATCTCTGGTTTTTTAATCTTTGAAAAAATTCTTGTGCTGCATTTATATTTTTTTGCATTCAATTTGTAGCATTTTTAGGGTTTCAAGAGTGGTTCTATCAACAGAGGGATTGATACATCTTATCTTCAAGAAGTTCATATTTTTCCAAGCCCTGTTTTGGTCTCTGGTTCAATGATTGTATGCATGAAGAATCCATACATTGTGTTCTACACTAGCAATGACTGAATTAAAGGGTTTTTGTAATGTCCCGTGTTAGGACTATGTAATATAGCTATCAAATTTCAATGCTTGGGTACTTCTGTAATGTTCCCTTAAGGGATTTCTAAGGATTTTGTCTATATTTTTACAGTTCAAACTATAATATTCTCCTTTCTATATTTAATTTTGACCAACATAGGAATATAACTTAAAAAAAACATAGGGATTTCATTTTATTTCATTTTGTTTTATATTCTGTGCGTGGCAAAGTAGAGGTGAAAGAAAAGGGAATTTATGTTGATCCACCACCTATGCATCACCTAGCCTTGACTCCACCTGTAAGAACCACTCTTCATCTGTAACAAATACACTCATCTCTAGTTTTTTAATCTTTGAAAAAGTTCTTGTGTTGCATTTATATTTTTTTGCATTCAATTTGTAGCATTTGTAGGGTTTCAAGAGTGGTTCTATCAACAGAGGGATTGATACATCTTATCTTCAAGAAGTTCATATTTTTCCAAATCCTGTTTTGGTTTTTGGTTCAATGATTGTATGCACAAAGAATCCATATATTGTGTTCTACATTGGCAATGACCGAATTAAAGGGCTTTTGTAATGTCTCGTGTTCGGACTATGTAATATAGCTATCAAATTTCAATGCTCGAGTACTTCTGTAATGTTCCCTTACGGGATTTCTAAGGATTTTGTCTATATTTTTATAGTTCAAACTGTAATATTCTCCTTTCTATATAGCTCCAAAGTCAATTCTTTATCTGATATGAATGGTAAGTTTGTATTAAATAGGATGTGCTCAGATATATCAATTCTTTCTAATATTTTTCCTTTGCATTGATGACTATTAAGTCGGGTTCCAATCTGATATGAACCTAATAGGAGTTTTGTAAGTCAATCAAATAGATGGATAATGGTATTCAAAATGATATTACTAAAAGATCTACAACTTCTGAATATAATATCAATCTGATAATTATTTTCTACTTCTTTATAAGCCATTCTAAGATCTCTTGTTTCTCATATCAAAGACTCATTTTATTCCATGATCAATCTTCTTTCTTTATCTAGGTCGATTTGGCCAAGAATATCTTGAAAGAGTGGTTCTATTGTAATGATGGTTATAGTGATTGATTCCTCATATATATATATATATATATATATATATATATATATATATATATATATATATATATATATATATATATATATATATATATATATATATATATATATATATATATATATATATATATATATATAGATATATATATATATAAACAATGAAACTAAGCATGGTGCCTTGTTCTGGGCTATTGAATTATTATCAATGAATTTTTTTAAGCATCTTGAATATGAATGGAATTATTGGTTTATGAGATGGAGGTATGAGAGGCTATGCCACAATTGAATAGCTGTGCCTGATTAATCTTTATATCCCTGTTATAAGCCATAGCTTGTATAGTCTCTTATTTTTAAGTCTCAAAATAATTCACTTATGCAAGACACTGGTGTGTACTCTATGCTTTTTGATCTACACACATACTTCTCTCCACCAGTTATAGCCTAATCTACCTGATGATTATAATAGTAGCCAACTTGTGAAAACAATATTGTGTCTCAACGTGTAATGTAGTCCTCTCCAACTCATGCTTTAGGAGCTTATATAATAATCAAATGATTAATGTTTTTGGTTTTGATGTAAATTCTATTAAGACATTTTTACCGCCAACTCACTTATGTTTGGATTCTTCTCCATATTCCGTACTCTTGGCCCAAATTTATTTATCTCACCGATAATAATTGGAAATGAAATGTTTGCATTTCATTGCTTACCATAGTTATTTGCCAAATATGAATTAATCCCCTTCAATGATGATAAATGTTGATGGCAATCCCAAGTATAGCCTGAATGAAATATTAATTCCTCAACGTGTTCCTCTCTTTGAGACTCTTAAATGTTTTTGTTTTAATTTTTACTTTTTAATTCAAATTAGTATTTATAAATTTAAATCTTAAATGTCAAAGATCATATCAGATAGATTTAATTCTATTTCAAGCATAATTGGTAAGGGTGATGGTATGTTTCTTGATTACACCCCCCACCAAAATTTAAACTCTTTGAGGTATGTATGATATAACAAATGAGACCAGTACCATAAATAGGATTTAAGAGATAAGGTCAAGTGGCCCACTTAGACAGAAGGGATATCCAATGGTAGAGTGGATACTTCTTAGCTCAAAATATATTAGTAAATTTTGGCCTTATTGGAGTACTCCAATAAGGCCAAGATTCTACCCTTACCCATTTTGATAGAACAGATACATAGTTTTAGAATGGATACCCCCACACCAAGAAACCTAATAGAAGATGCCAACACCAAGAAACCTGATAGAAGATGCCAACAAAACACTTAATAATGAAGATCCTCAATCTCTTGGCATTATAATTATCTCAGAATATCAATCTCTAATCAAAATTAAGATGGAAACAACAAAAAATTATAGAAAATGTAGCTTTTATTGTTGTCCCATGTCACAGTTGGTACATCCAAATAGTTCTATGTCTTCACACATCTAAGGATTTCTACACTTTTCTCCTCTCTTAGGCATCTATTGCAATAAGAATTCCTTATCCAACCTCTTAGAACCTGCAAGAAACTTGTTAGAAACATGTTAGCAATTCCATCATTTGTCTGTTGTTTTTGACAGTCACCATAGAATTATTTGGACTGTCTCTCCTATTCCCTTGCAAGTTTAAAATGACCTTTTTTTCTTCCCTCCATGAATAGACCCTTACTATCTTGTACTTGTGCAATGATAGGACACTAATGTGTGCACATAACTATATCTTCTTCAATCACACTACTCTTCCAATTTTCCATCTTTTTTTCACTATCATAATCATCGGTTTTTAGAACCATTAGTGATGTTACAATCTTCTAATCCTCTTTCATAGACCTCTTCCTCGCGCGACTCTTCAAATCAACATACTCTTTCTTTCCAAAATAGATAACCCTTATCTCACATGAAGAATTATTTTTGCAAAGGCTTAAGAATAAACTTGTTACCATCCTTATGAACAAGTATTCTTGTACCCATCATATTTTCCTTCTTAGGGACTACCAAGGTCTTGCTAAGAGGATGTGACAACATGTCATTGGTACTATATCACACAAAAATTTCTCCTTGTACTTACCAATAGAAAAATCTACATAATCTTGTTCCCTACTCACAAGACTTTGCTCATCACTCATTCATGAGGCTCTATATGGTATATCATGTGCAAATTTATTCAAATGCAACTTCAAAACAAGATTGCTAATTGTAAAACCCCTATACAGGACAGTTAAGAACAACTTGTGTTCTCTACCTTAAAACTTCATTAAAAAAATGAAATAAATACAAGGAAATGATAATAAATCAATATACCATCATGCATATAGAGAGTTAAGAAATTCTGCTCGGTGGGCAGGGCTTTGGTCTCAGCTTTGCCCAACTTGAAAGGTGCTTTGGCATATCAATATTTCTTTTTAAAATGTAGTAATCTAGACAACACATTTATCTCTATAATAAAATGTCATTCAATTTAACATTTTGCATGTTAGTTTTTATTTGCTGATTTCTTCAAATTAGGCCTATACGTTCCAAACATTGCTCTTCTTGCAACCATTGTGTTGAGAAATTTGATCACTACTGCCCATGGATTTCTAACTGTGTTGTCAAGGTGAGGTTCAGGTATAGTACACAAGTTACTAACTGGATATTTTGTCATTATCCTCACAATATTTTATCTTTATGAGAGTTAATCTATTTGTAGACTTACCTAGGATATTAGAGAACATAACTTAGAAAGTACTTGAATTCAATGCAATCTTTATGCTATACAATAGTAAAAAAATTTCACCCTACCAAAAGACATCTTCATAAAATCTTTGCTACTTAACCATATTCTCATTTCACCATAGCTTACCCCAAACACATTATATCAGGCAGGAAATTTTACGCTTGCGTCCCTTGTTCTATTGGCTCACCTGCAGATTTTTGTTTTAGTTTCTTCTTATCTTTAAATTTTTCTAAGGGATTTGTTTATAGTAGACATACACTATCAAGAAAGGAAGAGATTGTGATCAAGGATACACACCTCATCCATTCATGTTGTAGCTATTGGAAGTTATTCAAAGCTTCTATTCAAATTGAATAATATTTCAGCTTACACCTCTGGCCAAAACTAATAGAATGCCTATGCTACGTGCATTGTAGTAGTGTTGTTGTTTTCTAAACTCACAATAGAGATTCTTCAACATTGTGCCATCTTCATTATTTAAGTGGAATATAGATTCTTCAACATTGTACCAACCTGTATCACCTGCAATGTTTCCTTGCTTATGAAGAGGAATAGTATCACCAAAACACATTATTATCTTGTCTTTATCACTGAAAGTTAGTGGTATTAACTAAAATTTCTCTTTGCCTTTGTGAACAATATATGTATTAGAGTAGCCATCATGAATTGTCCTTCTCATACATTGCCATGGTCTAGCTAATATCATATGCCCACAATTCATAGATATGACATCACACTAAACCTGATCATGATATGGCCCCAATTGAAAAATTGACAAGAGCCCTCTGACTAACCTTCACATAAAACTCTTGGTTTACCCAAGTGGCACTGTAAGGGTTAGGATGTTCTACTAATGCCAATCTCAACTTAGACACCATATCAACTAAAACCAAATTGCTATGTGCCCTTGAATCAATAATTAGAGTACATACCTTGCCTTGGACCAAACATCTTGATTTAAATATACCTTCTTGTGCCGATGTTGGTAATGGTCCTCGTTTCCTCATGAGAAGAAATTCTCCTACCTTAGGGTTTTCTATTTTACTAATAGATTAAGCATATTATTACTATGCTTAATGTTCCATTTAAATGCATTTAACACAAAAACAAAATTTACAAAATTGAACCAATGACATGTTTACAACAAAGGTCTAATAAAACTCCCAACAATTCTTAAACATACGTTATTTGATATGATGAATTCTTAAACAATTAAGGTTGGAGTAGACATAGTTATTCATAGTTGTTTGTGTGGTACAAGGAAGATATGGCTAGGTCAAATCTTGCTTCGTGCTAGCAGTTATAAAAATTGACTAAACCTTTATTAAGAATTCATCATATCAGATAAAGTATGTTTAAGAATTGTTGGGACTGGTCCTTTGGCATATATTAAATAGAATAGAATTTTCAGCATATTATTATCATTCTATTTCTTTGTTGTAAACATGCCATTGGTTCAGTTTTGTAAAAACATTTTGTGAATTAACATGCCATTATTTCAGTTTTATAATTTCTTTTCAGGAACAATCTAGCCAGTCACTATCTACACAATACCAGTTACTCCTTTGGTATCACAAACAACAAATGAGAACCAGACTTACAAATTGGTTGTGGTCGTTGGAGAACTAGACTTACTTCTTTTTTTCACAAATGAAATAATGAAATGAGAAATGAAATTCACCTTTTTTTTTACTTAGCAAGATTATGTATAATCAAGATTATATTTTATACTTAGCAAGATCTTGCTAAGCATATTAATATTAAAATATTGCTAAGTATAAAATATAATCTTGATATGTATAATATTAAAATATTTGCACAGGCACGGTACACACTCTGACTACTATAGGGTGTATGACATAAACATTGGAGGAGGCATGACATCCCATGGGACATGGGGGCACAATTTTCTACGGGTACAAATGCCTATAACTAAGTTTCAAACTAGTTGCCCATTAGTTCCCTTCTTGCATTTTTTTGCACAAAAAGTTGTAAAAGTTGTCATTGCAACTTTGACAATTTTGTATCTTCCATTAGAGCCACTTCATATGCACAGGTGATGAACATGCATATTTGCTTGAGCGCTATTGGGAGCTTACCCAACAACACATGTACTATTTTGAAAATCACCACAAATCTATTTTCTATTGGGTCTAACATATACCTTCTATGATCAACTCTTATATGCACAGTAGCACAGGTGATGAACATTCAGATTTGACTAAGCAGTACTTTGAGTAGTCCTCCTACACATGTACTATTGTGAACATCATCACAAGTCCATTTGTTGGAGGGCTACTCAAAGTACACATGTTTGGAGGTCTGAAGGAAACAAGAGAATTTGAAGAGTCACGAGTCTTAAGATTGTACTTAATATAGCCAAGCTTCATTCAATGGTACATTCAAACATGAAACAAACCATTCTTAAACCAGATTAAACTAGTAAACCAAAGGACATGCTTTTACTGCTAAGTCTCTATTTGTTGGGCATACTCATTATAAGTACTTGACATATATCACAAATGTTGCTAATTAAGGTTGGCAGGATGATTACACCTATCCTGAAAAAAGATTGTCAAATCATTATGCTTTCAAATCAATTACCTATCGACGTATCCCTTGCGAGGGAGAGTAGCCAAACACATACAGAACATGCACATAAACATGATAACTGAAAAAATTAAATGGAATACACCAAGAAGAACCAAATGGTGAATGCTCAATTGTTGTAATGGCAAAGCAATATTAGAACCGTCCATTTCTAGAACTTGATTTTTCTATAGTCCTAATGATTTTTCTTATTTCTTGTTTGTGCTTGGTGATAAGATTTTGAACATTGTTGACATACTTAAATGGAATACACAATACCAAATGATGAATGCTCAATTGTTGTAATGGCAAAGCATCATAACGGTCCATTTCTAAAATTTGATTTTGTATAGTCTTAATTATTTTTCTATAGTCCTAATGATATTGAAAATTGTTGACAAAGAGTGTTTCTTTTTTTTATTATAGTATAAATGATATTTCTATAGTCATAATGATTTTTCTTATTTCTTGTCTTTTGTCCCTTTTTGATTTCCTATGTATGTGCTTCATGACAGGATTTTGTCACCTTCTTTTGATGGTATATTTCAATCACTCTATGTGGAATACTATTTTGTTCACTATTTTATTTCAGTGTCTTTTTTCTTTCATTTTTCATATACACAGAGACTACACATGCTGATAAAAAAATGAGCTATTTGATTTAGGTTTACTTTTCATTATTGTAAATGGTTAATATTTCTGATGGTACTCCTTGTTGTATTTCATATAAAAATAATCATATAAAAATAATAAATGTAGTAACGATGGTGCGGTGCATTATTGATATAGGCTCGATGACTCTTGTCGATGTGCCAAACTGTCAGTGTGGTGGTGGGTAGTGTGTGTTGAAGACTTCACGGATACCAAACAACCCTGGATGACAATTTTGGTGCTGCCCAAATAGAAAAAAGGTTGCTAATGTGTATATATTTAATGTTTCTAATGTAAATACTATTCATTATAATATAAGAACTAATGTAGACTGGGCATCACAAGGAAATAATGGCTATGGATACTTTAGTTGGGTCAATGAAAACTCATCTGCATCTATCCGCCCATCTCCACTTATCCACAATGAAGGATTTGAGTGCAAAACGTGTCAGGCTAGGGCAAATTTTGAAATTATATTTTTACGATGCCTTCTCTATATTGTAATCGCATATCTTTGTTGCGACCATATGAAGAGATGAACTCAAGAATTAGTTAGTTTAGTATTTTCATATTGTAACTAATATTTTAATATGGCTATGACATAACTTCTCTTTTCCTCAAGTGTGCATATATATGGTTTACATCTTTTTTTAGAATAATTCTTCATGTTTATGGCTCAAGTGAGCCCCAATTTGCTATCAATGACATGATTTAACGTATAGTGTTTTCTTGGTTATTCCATTTGTTCCTTGACCTTTACTATGGATTGACTATCATTTTGAAGCTTGAGTGAGGCTTCGTACCACGCACCGTCTAGAGATTTGTACGCAACGCTGATTTATGAACGTAAATAATGCATTGAATGTAATCTATGAACGCTGCGTGGTATGAAGTCTCGCTGAAGTTTGAGTGTCAAAGAAGTTTGGGTGGTTAGTATGCAAAGGAGAAAGGGGATAATCAAAGAGGAATTACACTAGCAAATGAGAGAAGAAGGTATAAACACGACAGCTAAGAAACATAAATGCAAATTTCACAATCTGAGAAACATAATTGTATGCATCATGGTCACAATTTTTTGGAGACAATGTAATTGAGTTGTGTACCCAAGTGATGTAGAGAAACTTCTGCACCTCCAATTCCAAGTTGAATACATCTATTGGAGGACCTTGTATTCATGAGCAACATATGTAGTCAACTTGGAATCAGAGGTGTAGGAGTTGCTCTGCATCATCTGGGTATACAACTCAATTATGTTGTCTCCAAAAAATTGGGACCATGATGCCCACAATTATGTTTCTCAGCTGTTGTGTCCTAGGACCCCTTATGACCCTTTACGACCATTTACAATCCCTAAGAATACATCTTAGAGGTTTTAAAATGTCGTAAAGGGTCATAGGAGGATCCTAGGAGGGGCCATATGAGCTTCCACCTTCACGTGGTTGGCCCTGTTAAGTAGAGAATGTTATACTCTTCTTGAAACAAAGAGAAGCTCAATAATTTAAGGTCTCAGTCCACGGACAAATTAAATTAGACTTACTATCCAAATTGGTACATTGATGAGAATTAATGATGGGCTGAAGTTTTTAGAATTTGAGAAGATGTATATGCAGTGGAGGCCAGAAGGGATTTTTGTGGAGATTTTCTAGATGTGGAGATTTGCTAGAGTGGTTATATACATATGAGGGTTTCTAGATTGAGTACCAGTGCAGAGATGATAATTTAGTAACCTATGTCTATATGTACAGTTTGGTGGAACTAAATATGTATTGCATGTAGGATTGAGGAAAGAAGATGTACAACTAGAAATGGACAAGGAGCTCTACCTTGTCATACGTGGTGAGAAGTATCCCCAAGAAATGGGAATGCTAAGGTGTAAATGGTGGGTGGTGGAGAGTGGCAGTCCGAGAAAGCCTTTCCCAAACTCTCCCACAACCCATTCAATCCTCAAAGTATCCCCCTCTTTCTCATCACCCGACATGTTTGCGTGAAATAAGACAAAAAATGTGTGACTGTTTGTAAAAAGTAAACAACAACGACATAATATTGTTGTGCTTAATTTGATAATCTATACATATATTTAAAAAAAAATTTAAATATTCGGTCTCTTTTTCGACCAACAAAGAATAGACATATCAACGAGAAAGCTATACATTCGACATTTATTCTGACAATTGTATGTCGCACTTTCGACCAATATTGGCCATAGAGGTAAACGATATAGCAGGCAATTCTTCTAGGTTGAAGTAATGATTTCGACGTCATCTCCGTCGATAATTCAACCACTGTTGCTGTCGCAATTGCGATGGACATTAGATGTGTCATTTTATCGACTAAAAAACTCTGACAACCATTATAGTCGATTAGCCAACCAATGGGAACCTAATAATCAACTAAACCTCGTCAAAAAACAAGCTAAAATTTATTAGTGACCCCACCTCAATCCTCTTCTTTCACCTTAGATATTAGGCATAATTTTTGGAATTCTTTGGTATAGGAGGCAACATCCATGTCTTTTTGTCTTAGACTTTGTCTCTTCTTGTGGATTTGGATCTCATGATCCCTTGGTAGATAATTCTCTTTGATTTTAGTCACCATATCTTTCCAATTAGCTATTGGCCTTTTTTCCTTCCCTTTCCCTCTCTTCTTGAAGGAATTTCCACCAAGTTAGGGTTGGTCCCCTTAGCCTTGATTTAGAAACCTTCACCTTTTGTGCCTCTGTGATACCTTCACATTCAAAATGATTCTCCATCCCTTCAATCTATTTCATGACTAATTCTGAATCCATTTTAACGGTAAACAGGGGTATCCCCTCAAGTGCCTTGCCACCCAATGCCTTGATGGCCCTAATGAAGGGTTCCTCTTGCAATGGAGGATCATGTTCAGGTACATAATCCTCCTCATTCATTGCTTTACTTTTGTCTTCATTAATTTCTAACTTTTCCTTCATCTTGTCAGCTTCCTCTGTAACTTTATCAAGTTTATCTTTCATAGCCTCTAAGGCTTCTTCAAGGAGTCTATTTTTCTCCCTTTGTTCTGTCACTTCTCTTGCCAACTTGACATTTTTCACCATGGTGGTTTCTCCCACTTATTCACTTCCAAATTCTGACATACACTATGCCTTGTCCCAAATCTTTTGGTGGCTCTTATACCAATGTGATAGGGAGAGTCTTGATCTTCTAGTCCTATTTCCCTAGGACTTCCTCTAGGTCCTTCTCTTGGCCTATTTAGGGTCCTTCTAATACCCTACTCATAGAGGAATTATTCCACAATCACCTCTCTCTCCAAGACCTCCCTACCAAGTCACAAACTCAACACTGTTTCCTTGTTTCCTTTCGTGGTCTCATCTTCCCAAGCCCATCACCTATTACCTTCAAATTGAAAGTATTTGCAATTTCGATGGAAGACCTCCTAACATCTTTCCTTGATTGGTTTTGAGGTGCTCAAGTCTCCAATCCCCTTTGTTTAAGAGTCGATCTCACCAAAGTTAGGCAAAAGGATACAAGCCCCAATTAGGCCTAATTAGGTCTTTCAACACACCTTCCGAGCTATAACTCTTCAACTCTCCACACAAGTGCCTAATTTTTTTTTATAATCAGACACCCTTTTTGAATGCCTTGATGAATTTTAGGGTTACTAGGCCTCATACCATCTGTATAGCACCTTTCTATTTCTGAGCCTATTTTTAAGGGCTAAGGGTTAATCACTGATCACAACATGGTAATGGCTCTTCCTCATTCCGTAGGATTTTTCAACACCTCTCATTCATAGAAAAGAGTCTTTAACCTCTGTTCTTTAATTCTTCACCATTGGATTGATTATTTCAATCCCCAAAGCATTACATCCACTATTTGCAACAGTCAAGCTTCCTAGCCGGGCTCACTGTGGCTTGCCTAGGGCTTGATGGTAAACTTATCTTCCCTATACACCTATACAAAAGAATCAATATTTACACTATATACACATTTCTCTAGCATATCCCACAGGGCTGTATAGTACACACTAGTGGATTTCATGCTAGAGCCATTTTTTTGGTCTCTCAACCCTGTTTAGACCAGTAGACTAGTCATAGAGGAAAGACTTATGAAAAGAAAAGAAGAACTAACCTAATACTAAGTATACACACACCAAATAAAACTAGAAATACAAAAATAAATGAACATGCATAGATGAGGCTCAAGTCAATCCATAACACAAGGATAATCGAGCTCTTCACACTATTCTAGTTCTATAGAGAACACTAGTGAATTGTATTAAAAAACAAAAGATTACAAAACTTTCCAACCTTCTTCTTTGGTCAGAAAATCCCTTAAATAGGTTAGGGAGACCAGGAAGAACTATCCAAACATATCCATAACTTTTTTTACCATTCTTGAGGCATTTTGACAATTCTTGTCATGACAACTTTTGAAAAGTAAGATAATCATGAAAAAAAATGGGGCAAAGTTCTCAAGAAAATGCCTTCTTGAAAGCTTTAGTGCTCTGTGTTTCACTCTGCAACCATAAATTTCAGCCACCTTGAAATGGTTAGTATTTAAATTGTAATTAGCCAATAGGCTTTACCTGTGAGGTTACTCGTGTACAAACACCACAAAACTTGTCTCATGGTTTAAACCAACATTTCTCTAGTTTTGAACTACGATAGTGGAAACTTGGTTCTAGCACACACAACACATCTTGTGGGCATACAAATTTGCAGAATCTACCATGATGACCAAATTTTGTGCTAAGCTGCTCGACTGGGGTTTGTAGAGAAGGACGTAGCTGTTCATCTAATGTCATAATGGTTTAGTAATACCCAGTTGGCAATTGGTACAAATATGTGAAAAGACGACAGCTCATTGACATCCCATTTCTCCAAAACATAAGAAATCAAACTTGCCTACCCATGCTACCAATTTTCTAGAACTATTCATTCTTGTTTTACAATGATTACAAGTGCCTTTGTTTGGCATAAACCTTGATTTAGCTAGGGAAATCATAGATATTCTTGCACCTGTTCATCCTCTCTAGATTATATGCACCTTTTATGATGGAAGTTGATGATGGTAACACTTCTATGTGTAGTACACACGATGCATTGTCCAATTTTTTTTTATCATGGTATGTTGTTTCAAGTACCTTGAGTGCATCTACTTCTTAGCTACATCCACACCTACAGAAATGATTTTCATTAATGCAACTCCTCTTACCATGGTTGTTACAAATGTGAATGATTCTCACTATTCATTACGTTTGCAGTCAAAAGCAATCTGAATTCAGACAAAATATGTGTTTCCATGTGAGAACCTCAGAATTGTATTCAACCACTCTTCCAAGTATTCACATGTGTTTGTGCATTTCTCTAAGAAATTGCTTCCCCCTGAATTATTTTTCTCAGACCCTGTTTACAATCATATTTTCTTTGCAGTGACGATGTTTATATATCTTGTTTGTTTTGATCTACATTTCTGATTGCACTATTGGCTCAATCAATAAATTGGCCGGATTCTTCCAAGGGGATTATGGTATGGGTTCTACGGCTCTATAAAATGCAGGTAAAAATCTGATTCACATGAGATTTTATTATTTCTTTTTTTGTAAATGAATTTTTTAGATTTAGTGCTTAATTTGTTGACAAAATTATTATTTGGACAACTTGCTATGAGTCTTTTTTTCTACGTTTATGCATTTTTATATGCCTAGTAAAAGAAATGGTATTTTCTACAAGGTGGAGGGGAAGATATTGGGATTTGATGTTTTATCTGGTTTTCATTTTGTAAGACTGATGTTTCATATAAAGCTTTTTTTTTATCGACATTCACATAAAAAGTTGTGGAAACCCTATTCAACAAATTATTATGACATAAAAGCCTAGAGCTCCAATCCATGCTTGGCCTTTCCTTGTCTTGTGAAATTCAGACTTGGTGAAAAATTAGTGAGCCCTATCAAACCTTTGAAAGCACTAAATAACTTCTTTTTTTTCCATGTGAAAGATGTTGTTAAGAGCCTTTAATGTTGAAAAATTCAATGTCTTATGAATGTACTAGATCTATTTTGTTAATTTCATGCAATAAGGGTGTCCATGAGAATATGTTTCTTAGCAGTGTTCTGTCAAACAATGTAAGTGCCTTATCAATGCTTCAACATTTGCATATCCTGCAATCACGACATTCTCTGAAACCATTCGTATAGGCGTTCTGTCAAAAAGTTCACGTTCCTTGTCTATGCTTCTAAATTTTGCATACATGTCTTCCATGCCATTGTGTCAAACAATACATGTGCCTTGTTTAGGCTTCCAAATTTTGCATACGTTACCTATTTCTTGGCACATGACCCAGCTGTTTGTTTTTTCCCCTCTTTTATAAAATTGATTATTAATAAAAGGAATTCATTTCATTAAAATCCGTTTGCAATTACATTTATAGCCATTTAAGTCCTAACTATGCGTGCATTAGTTTGTCTCCCTTTCCATTCATAGACCACATTTCTCTTGAGTCCTAACTCTGCTTGTATTAATTTTTTTTCTAAGTTTAAATAATGTCCAATATAAATATTGATTTTTTGTATTTGAATAAAACTTCCACGAATTAATGAATTGCATAGGAAACTACCCAGCAAATTCCATAAGAGAATTGAAAATCCATGGCTATGGTCCACTGGACAATATTAAATACCGCATATTGGGTCAATGAAGTCCATCAGTTCATCAAATTCTCACTAGATTTCTCAAACTTGAAGTAGAGTGAATAAAGAACAACCTTTTCTTCTGAATCAAATATTTCAATAGGATGAAGATTCATATGAAAATGTGGGTACGTCTCTTATGTTTTCCTCTAATCGGATTGAATGCATGTGGCACAACAAGAGTGCTACCACAGAATAAAGATTTGCATATCACCCCACCAAAAAAAATGGAAGTTGAAGTGGCTTGTGTAGAGGCAAGGGAAACGAAGCCATGAATCGCATCTGGAAACATTGCCACAAAAGAGAACGCCAATAATTTTCTTGAGTTCAAGTTTAGGGAGAATCAGACTAGGGTCGATGTTGAGGATGAAATCATATGCTTTGAGTTTTATCACCCACTTTTGTTGCCACTTATTTAGATCCTTTTGAATGATAAAATAGATTAAAAGTTAATGTGATCAATTTGATCACAAATTGACCATCCACCAAGTGTTGCTTAAATTTAACCAATATGTACATGATTGACATCATTTCCTTATAATATATATATATATATATATATATATATATATATATATATATATATATATATATATATATATATATATATAACCATTTGTCCACTTCCGTGATTTTTCAATTCTCAATAGTAATTAAGCATATGCTTATGTTTAAGTAATAATTAGAAATTTGAAATTTCCAGGTGGGAATTTGGAAAATTGTTGATAGAGATATGCCCAATGACAGTTTGACAATTTTTTTAAATGATGTGTTTTGTAGCCATTGTCAGAAAGGTTTAACATGATTACAATCCTTAGAAAAAGGTGGAGGAGATAATTTTGTGTTGGTTTTTCTCTTCACCCAGTCACAGTCAGAAAAAGCTTTCCAGATATTTGTCCATCAAAACATAAACCATATAGTTTTTTACTTATTCTAGATCTTTATCATGTATTGAGAAGTATTTATTTTATCAAAGGTTTCCTTGGAATCACTTTTTTAATTATATTTCTTGAAGTTTTGAACTTTGGCGACCTGTTGTGTTTGAATGTGAGAATTCTTATTATATAGATAATTTTATTTAATTGTGAAATCCTAATTTTATTAGTTTTGTATTTTGGTAAATGGTTTAATAAAAAATACACTATCACAAATTTATGATGTAGTTATTTCAACTTAATGACATACAGACAACTATGCTTTCTTCGTGCACGTTTCGTGTTTATTTCCATCCATTGTTGTTCAGAAACAGCCTTGGTTTCCTATTGTATTTTTGTTTATAGCTGTTGTGTTTGTATTTACATATACAACATTTTCAAATATGTTCAAATTTAGTTAAATGATACACTTTTTTTGGGTTATACATTCAAAATATACAGCTTGCCTAAACTTTAATTTCAATTCATCCAAAGTAGATGTTGCTAACTACAAGACGTCCTTCTAAGATACCACATTTCCCTGAATAGTACTTTCACATCTACGACTTATCAGCATACTCCTTGCACCTTATAATGGTGCAAGTGCTAGTATATTTTTATAGCTTGAATTTAACGCCGCTACGCAACCTGAAGATTGAATATCATTGTGGAAAATTGACGCTAAAACAGGTCAATGTATAATTATTGAGTCAAAGATAATCCAGCTGCATTGCATTATCATCAATGGCTGCACGACAAATACTGGAACAAAAGTCATGACTGTTTGGTAGAGGCATGCTTTGCCTCTCACCATCAAATCGAGCGTTGAATAAGTAGTGGGAGCTTTGAGTCGGTCGCGAGAGCAGGGCGTCACAATCATGTGGCTAAGAATGCCAAAGTGGAATGATGAGATCACGGCTTTGGCTATGTTGATGTTCACCAAATGAATAGGTTAATACGATTACTATAGACTATGGTCTTAGTCCACATAAAACATTTTTTATTATTATTTTCACCTTACAAATAGCTTTTGCCTTTGACCGTCAAATCGCGCGCTGAAAGTCGAGGTCAAGAGGCTGAATAAGTGAATAATACCTTGTGAGAGAAGCAAGGTTTGACAATCCTCTTTTCTCGCCTCTATGCCAAAGTGGACTGTGGTCGCAGGCCTCATCCTAATCTGTATCAAAAGAAGTCGAGATCTTTGTGTTTGTGTATCCCCTAGGGATGACAAAAGATAAGGAACAAGACCTCAAGCCTACCACAAACGGATACCCTACACAGCTAAAACCGCATAAAAACACAATGAAGAAAAAGTAAGAGACAAGGAACCTTGGAGGTTCTCAAGATTGCTGCCCACAAGATGACACCCTAGCAAAATGACAAATCCTTGGACCTCCTACCATTGGGCCCCAGCTAACCCTAACTCGGCCAACAATCAACACCATATGTCCCTTCAAAGTTGTGGGGTAGATGGTCCGCTTTCTTAGTCTGTGCACTTCTTTAGAGTTAAGATCATCTCTTTTGAGCTCCCACGCAACATTGTGAATGTTATTGACGATTTTAAATCTAAGTCTATCATTCTTTTTCCTTCTTCAAAGGGACACTTATGAATTGGGAATAAAAGGATGGTTAATATTATACTTTAGAGGTTTAGGAAGAGGATAAATAGCTTGTAAATTTGTGGATTCAAATTATGTAAGAGAACCTTTCTATTATGTGATTTATGGAGCGACATCTTATCCCCATGTCTAGAACATTGACTTTCACCTAGAAGAGGTCTGTAAATCTAAATACCTTGTGTGGGTATAATTAACTCTTTGAACCTTGCTTTCCATCTATACCTACACAACAAAGCAAATCAATTGAAAAGGGTTATTTGGTGTAAGCCTAGCATTGACAAGTGGGAAAATTTGAAAGTACACCCTTGAGTTTTTGTAGGAATGAACTCAACTACTTCTAGGTAAGCTCTAGATTTGAATATACATAGAAGTTTGTTCGTCTCAACAAACCTAACACCTGCTTCTATCGGTGAAAGGAAGGACATCATATTAGAGACCACCCTCACTACAAACCTTGTCAACTTCAAGGTTCTATTGATGTTGCGAAACCCTCCATCACTCCTTCACTCTTTTACAACCCATCACCTTCCCAACACATCATCAACCCCCTTCTTTTCCCTCTTTTTAACTACTACTTAACCTTGATGCACCCTCACTGCCTCCTTTCCCTCTGGTAGGGTTTCTTTCAAAGATACCCTACAATCTACAAGTCATCTCTATAAAAGGAAAATAATAAGTCCCCTTCCCCCTTCTAATTATCTACCTTTAATAGTGCATTTAAAAAGATTCAAACTATTATGGATCATGCCCTTCTCCACTTTCCTTGGTTTTAGAAAGTTTCCCTTTCCATATACTTAGTTGCCCATAAATGATATCCAACTCCAAAATAAAACACATATAAAAATTTAGATATTTGACTACTCTATTATACTCCTTTTCTCCACACGAGATTGAAATTCAAATAATTTGTTACAACCTTTTAATTCAAATGGTATTCAAAGTCACCTTAGTAAAAGATCAAGGCAACAATGATGCCATCAGAGTGTAGGTAGAAGATCTTTTAACTCCACTCAAGGATAATGTTACACCATGAAACAAAAATTTGAGACTATTCATGTACCTAGACCCATCTAATATTGATGGACATCTTCAAGACTCAGATTGAAATGATCTTCGCTTAGTCTAGCAACTATCACAAATTGTGACTCTCCTCTATAATTTTCTATTGCTAGCTTGAACATTCTTGATTGGTCAAATGTTCATCTTGCTATAATGATGTTTTATGTAGCTAAGTATATGTTCTATTTTAATCTTTTAGTGTTGTCGTACCTAATGTAACTTTTTAATAGGTTTTTAAATAGTTTTTGTTGATACTCTTTGTATTTTAATATATTTTCCTTTTGAACTGATGAAATAATTTAATCTTTTTCTAATAAAAAAACTTCACCGTAGAAATAATTATGAGTACATTCCTTGGTTTAAAATTAAAATGTAGCTTTTTTTCTTCACATTAATTTTATAAATATAATTTAAGTTTTTTTAAAGATAAATGTGAATGTACTTTATATTAGAGTCTTGCATTTGAATTTAGAAGGATAAAGTTGTAGCTTTAGTAGTGTCTTTCTATTTGGAGATCTAAACAAGTATGTTTACCTTCACCCTTTTGTTTATAGAGGTTTAATAAGAATCTCATATAGCATTTATCTTCACTTTTTATGAGTTTCTTTACCAGGCTTCAACTTATATTTGGAGCTCATTAATACTCCTTCCATGTATTTGGGGCAATAAATTTATTACCTTAAGAACAAATAGATATGACATAGGCTCATTGAGTAGAATACATATGATATTTTACCCTTTTTTATGTAGGATAGTGAGGCTCATTAGGATCTCTCTATTTTATATATGCATTTGAGATCAATTACATGGTCCTTGGAATATCTATCCACAAAATATTTTAGTTGGTAGAGGTTGGGTGTTGGGTGAATAAAAGAAAATATTTTTTATGGCTTTCTACTTTCATTTAGTTCTCCATTTATTTCTCATGGCTAAGAAAAACTCAAGGAATGATACCAACTGACTTCTAAGATGTATAGGAAGATTAGTTGTCATACTAAGCCAAAATAATTAATAACTAGTATGTAAATAGGTTTTATTTCTTTTAAGTTGCCAAAAATGAATTTAACAAATTTTTATTAATAAAAAATGGACTACTCTTTCAGAATCAAGAATGTGATAGTTATTGAGCCCCTTATTGTTGATATTCCCTTTCTTCTTAATTCCAAAAAAGTAATAATTCTTCATACCACTTTAAATTATGTTTCAATTGTATGTGATATATATCTCGCTTGAATAATTAGAACTCTCTGAACTAAATAAGTATGTGAGATTATTAATAAATAAGTATGCGAGATCATTAATTTCAATAGGTAAGCTCCCACTAATTATTTTTCTACAATTTATAGTGGTAGTAGCATATATTATTTTCTACTTTTTATAATTGATATAATGGCCATTTGTGTTATAGTTTAAATACGTAACATATTTAAGTTAATTTTGGTTGAAATGCACTCATAAGTAAATTCATAAAGCACAAATCACCAAGAGATGTAGTAATAGAGGAGTTCCTCTTCAACTCTATAGCACTACTGGTTATAGAAAAACAAAAAAAAATCTCACAAGATTTAGGTAAAGAATGGAGCAACAAGATATATTTATTTTCGTCTTCGATTTTATTGTCTACTAAATCTAACTAACTCAAATTGAATTTACCTCTTTTTTAATCAATTCATTTACAAGCTCAAATTCTAGAATAGGTGTTTCCTTTTGAGTATGGAATTGATCTAGATATGAGAGTTCTGATTGTTGTATCAATGTCTTAGTAAGACTAGTTTGAGTTTCTTCATTTGGATCTATTGATATAATAATTATAAAAGGAATAAATCCAGGAAGTGTTCATCCTTGCCTACTAATGTTACAACTATTAATATCAAAAGTATTAATAAGTAAGCTGAAAATCCTACAACTTTGGTATTATAAACTAGTTGAATCAATTCATTATTTGAATTCATAAAACACATTTGAAAAAATATTGAAAATTTCAATAAGATTATGTAATACAACCTTCTCAAAAATTTAATTATATCTTATTAAAATAATTGATAAATATAACAATACAACCATCAAAAAGCCTCAGAGGGAAATGAAACAAGCCAGAAAACAACTCTTCAATCTTAGTTTGTCCTGTGCCTTACATCAATACCACATATTCGTGAATTCTTAAAAATACCAACATGTCATCAATGCTCTTAAGTTGTTGGAGAAGGAGCATTTGGGGGATTATAAGACACATTTCCATTAGGCTTAGGAGGTGGTGGTACTAGAGCTCTTCCTCTCAGCTTTCTCACTTCCACACCACTGTTCCCAACCTCAAATGGTAACCCATTTAAGGAATGGCCTACAATTCCTCCACCTGATCTTCTTGCAAAACCATCTGAATTAGGCAATTTCCCCAGTGGTGAAGCCAAACTTATGCTTCCCTTGTCAGCACCTGCAATGAAAACATAATACTGAATATTATCATGGCATGCATTCATATATTAATCATTAATCAAGCAAATCTATTGAAGAAAAGAATTCATTTCCGTGAATTGCCAAGATCAATAGAATCAAGGATACTAAGTGTTTCTTTTGTATGTTTCTTTACAGATGCTTGTAAAGTTCTAACACTTTAACTACACTTTTGTGTCTGATAGTTTTCATGGCTCAATCTGAAACTATTCAAAGTGTGAATTATGTTTCCAACAATATGAAAAGAAATTGAATTAAAATACCTGATCGTGCTCCCACAGACTTGTTCGAGAAGAAAATAAAAAGTATGAGAAACAAAGCATGCCATGATGCAGTTTCACTCTTGACAGTAGAAGAACCCATCACACAAATATGGTGATGGGAATTTCCAAGCAAACAATATTTTTATACCCATAAAATTCCTGTTACTCTTGATTAATCCAAACTTACATTCAAAATTAATCAATCGAAATTTAGTTTAGTCATAGTGGGTGGGTGAAGTTTGACTTATAATATATTTTTATAGCTTGAATTTAACGTGGTTACATGACCTGAAGACTCAATATCAGCGTTGAAAATTGGCACTAAAAACAGGCCAATGGATAATTATTGCCTAATAGATAATCCAGCTGCACTGCATTAACATTAATGGCGGCATGATGAATAATACAACAAAAGTCAGTAGTCATTGATGGAGGTATGCTTTGCCTCTCGCAATCAAATCGAGGGTTGAAAAAGAGAGTGGAAACTTGGATTTACAAATCCTGTGGCTAAGAGTGCTTCTTCCCTCCATGTCAAAGTGGAATGATGAGATCAGGTCTTTGGCTGTGTTGATGTTGACCAAATCAATGGGTTAATACAATCGCTGAAGACTATGATCCTAGTTCTTCCCATAATACACATTTTTATTAATTTCACCTTACAAATTTCTTAATGTCTCTTTTATTTTAAAAATTCTTATTTGTGGTTTTACTATAAGTGTGAGCCTAGTTTATATTGGAGATTTGTGCTTGAATTTGAATTAGAATAAGATTGTTGGTTTTAATGATGTCATATTTATTGATGATCTAAATAAGTTTGTATACTTTTAATTTTTAGTGTGTAGAGGTTTTAATGAGAATCTTAAATAAGTTTTTTTTTTTTCCCATGTTTTACAAGTTCTTTTTTTTTCACCTTGTATTCATATTCTTTATATTTTATCTTTTATGCATAGGTTTTTTATGCTTATAAAGACTTCAATCTGCATTTACCATTTAAGAAAATGATTCGCGGCATCAAATAAAATAGTTTACCAAAGTATAAATTACCACACGGTTTCCTCATTAGTTGGAGAGCATTGATGCAATGTGGTCCATTGTCTTTTAGTCTTAGGTAGCAGAATGATCCAAAGCAACTAGGAAATGAAAAAGATCAAAAATCTAATTTTGGTTAATTCTACATCTCAGAAAATTACATTTTTTTGAGGTCTTCAGAGTGGAATTTGAGGTCTAGAATATTTCCAATAATTTTTCATCTTAGGTGAGGGTTCTAAGGGATTAAATCTAGATTTCTTCTAGCTCTTTTTGGTGATATAAAGAAGTTCAATTTTTTATCTCTAAGGTAGGAGTTATGATCCCACTAGGTTGGGATATATTAAACTAGTTTTTTGATAGTTTTAATTTTTTTTGTTGTTTGTCCCCATCCAAGTACTCATTTCTAATTACTGTGTATGTGGTGACCTTTCCTACACACACACACACACACACACAGAGAGAGTTTCCTATGTGTGTATGGATGGAAATCGAATAAAGTGATTTTGAAGGCCTAGAGGTCATTTTTACAAGTTTCTCCAATGTGTCTGATTTCTACATATTTCAAGTCTTCACATTTGTTGCAACTTGAATTCTCCATACAAATTGAGATCAAGAAGTAATATCAAATTGTGAATTTTCACCATTGGTAAATTGTTAATAGAGTTTGAGAAAACACTAGCAGTGCAGACATTGACGCCACTAATTTGTTAGTATTATTATGAGGCCTCAAATGCCACCATGATTGATTATTAGTGACTAGAAAATTTGATTGTCAGTGAGGGTTTATATATCATTATAGGAGATGTGGCCATCAAGGTCCTTAGAAAACATGATTTCATACAATAACTAGCATAGGAGCTAACATAAAACATACAACTAAAAAATTGTCCTCTTTTATTTTGGAGCTCTCTTTTTTTAATTCTAAAGAAACTTTAAAAAGAAACTCATACTGCAAGTATGATGCAATCAAGCACAAAGACATATAATTAATGGAGGTTAGGGTTGTATAACCATATGAACGTTGAAAAAATGGTCAGTGATCCCCTCGAAATCTGTGACATGGCTTAACTACCTCCTACATCTTCTATAAGTCTAGTGGTTGTATCGGGCATTAACGGGTTGATCTTTTGGTGCAATGACAACCACTACTTGTAACAAGTAGTATTAGAGCTTGGTCACAGGTTCGAATCCCTTTGGGTAATGCTAAGGGGGAGATTGTTGGAAAAATGGTCAACTCTCCCCTCAGGATTTGCGACATGGCTTAACCGCCTCCTGTGTCTTCTATAAGTCTAGTGGTTGTATCGAGCATTAATAGGTCGATCTTTTGGTGCAATGGAAACCACTACTTGTAACAATGAATTGTTATGTAAGATTCCTAGCCACCTAAATAATTATTTTTTGTAACTACTTAGATTATGATGAATTTATAGATGATATTAGAGTTTTTGGTCATTCGAGAATCAACAATATTTTTAAAAATTTCTCCAAGATGATCCAACTTTTTTCAAAAGAAGGTTGCATCTCTAAAAATAGATAAGAAGTCACAAATTTGATGCTCTTGTACCATGTTGGAGTTGAAATTGAATCTCAAAACTTTTAATAATCACCTTGAACCAAAATTCCCATCACATGAAGAGGGAAATAACTATGATTGTGCTATGCAACCTTCAAAAGAGACTTGGTCTAGAAAATCATGATGGCTTATGTATTGATTGATTTGAATGAATACAATTGGATTAAAATATATGATTATAATGTAAGTTTATGGATTCAAATAAAAGAAAAGAGAAAAACCCCCGATTAACTTCTAGATAAGGATTAAGTGAGATTGCAACAACATAACAGATAAATATAGAAAAATAATTCTTAAATTTAGCTTAATTAATTAAAGTAAAATAGTACCTAATTAATAAATAAATAAATAATTAGATGATTTCATATTTATTTAAAAAAATTGTGTTTCATATATTTCTACCAATTTTGCAATATTCTAATACTTCTTTTGTAAGCATCGGTTTAAACATTTTGATTTAATGATACATTTGTCATCTTTGAACTCTAATTGATAACCTTTTCCAAGTAACTATCCAACACTAAGAAGGTTATGTTTCAAATTATCAACATAAAGAACATCATCAATATTGTTCTTTCCATCCAAGGTGATGGCTCCTCTACCAACAATGGGTTTAGGAGTGTAATCTCCAAATCTAACCATCCCCCCATTGTATTTGTCCAGATGAACAAATTTTTTTTATCACCTATCATGTGATGTGAACAACCACTGTCTATAATCCAGTCTATCCTTATATCAGCTTGGGAAATCAATGCTAGCTCTTGTTTCTCTTTCTCACCTTCATGATCTTTCTTATTGTTAATTTTTTTTATGATAGCAATAAATCCAATTTCTTCTTCAGTTGAATCATCATCTGAAACTCCATCTCTAGCATAGTAACATTCCTAGAGAATTTAGGCTTGTAGTCATTTTTGAACTTTCTAGCTCTTAAGGGACATTTAGATGCAAAGTGACCAATCTTACTATGTGAAAAGCATTTACATGGCAATTGACCTTCATATTTTCCTTTTCCTTTCTTTTCTCTTTTGGCAATCATAGAAATGAAATCATCTATTGTTTTCTCTTCATCATCATCATCAAAATTACCAGAAGTGTTTGTAGATTTCTTACCATGAACTGATGCTTTGAAGGATGTCTCACTTTTAGGTTCTATCTTCAATCTTGAAATCTCAAAAGCTGAGATTTTGCTGATCAAGGTCTCTCTCTTGAAATTAGATGTAAGTTGCACATGGTCTCATCAAGGATGTTGATCTTGTTTTCATATTCAGGAGTGAGAGTAGTCATCAATTTGTCCATGATGTCTTCTTCTGAGATCTCTCCACCATTATTCCTGATTCCAGCAACTACTTCATTGATCCTTTGATTGTAAGCTCTAATGTTTTCTTTAGGTAGCATCTCTAATGCATTTTATTTTTTCTTCCATGTCTTTCTGCGTGCATCCTTTGCTTATTTTTCTCCTTCAAATATGTCTTCTAGGTACTTCCATATTTTATGGGGTTATCTACTTTCTTTATTTTTGAAAACTCACTGTCAGATAGGGTGCTGATAAGTGCTTCTTTGGCTATTTCATTCTGATGAAATAATTCTTTCTGCTTTTCAGTAGCATCATCTTTTTCAAGGTCTTCTAAGGTGGGGATCTTGACTTCTTTGATAAAAACTTCAAAACCAATGCATTGCAAGTGAGTCACCATCTTGTTCTTCCAATCAAGATAATTCTCTCCATCAAACTTAGGACTTTCTTTTCTGAAGAATGCCATCTGATCAACCTCAAGTTGTTAAAATTTCTCTCTGAGGCACTTGGCTCTGATACCAATTGTTAGTAATAGTCCCAAGGAGATAACTGAGAGGGGGGCGGGGGTGAATCAGTTATCTACTAGTTTCAATTCTTTATCCAATTAAGTATACTTAAATATTAACCATAAATGCAATGAAAGAACACATGAACACAACACCAATATTTTGGTTATGGGGAAACCCAAATAGGTAAAAACTTTAGTGGGAATTGACACCCACTGATATTCTATACTAGTATATTATGATCCTTGTTAGAAGATCTTTAACCTTGTTAGGAGTGTCTTTACAATGCACTAAGTATAGTAGACCTGGTCATAGGTTAGACCCTGTTAGGAGTCTTTTACAATAGTCCCTGTTAGGGGAGAGGATGCACTATCTGAGAGCACATTGCTCAAAGGGATGAAGGCTACAACCTTCTGTTTAACAGATACACACTATATCTGGATCTTGGTGAATTGCGCTTAGACTTGCTATCTAAATTAGTTCCAATGTATGGCACAAATACTTCACTTGGTCACATAGACCTTTTGATGGTTCAACACTTCACACACTTTTCTCTGCTCTTCACAATCAACCATGAACCACACTTAAGCAATCACAAATGACTGCCTATAAATATCTTTCCTCTAAATGATATAATCAAGTTAGCTTGTTAGAACCACCTTGAAATCATATCAGAGAAACCATAACAAACTCCAATAACAATTCAGTCAGCTCTACTAAGCACGCACCACATTCTAGGACATGTCCAATAAGATAATTGTAGACGCACGCTACACACTGTTGAGTCTACCAAAATAACTAGATCTTTCTATTCAAGATGAATTACTTCATGCACTCTTAAAAGAACATCACTAACTTTTCTCTAAGCTTAAATCCAAGGGCGCATACCAAAATGATAGGCACAATGCCAAAACTAATAAGATCTCTGCCGGCTCTTTTGAACAAACACAAGAAACTGCTACTAGTGAATAGCAACTGCATAACTTCTCTTGCGCTTATCATTAGACTTTGCGTCCATGAACTTAAAATCACTAACACATCTCCATCATATATCCAAGGCTTCAAGGCTTCATGACAATTGTATGAACAACCATACATAGAACACTGCCTGTTACCCTGTTAGGAACACTGCTGACACAAGCTGCTATATAACTGTTTGTATTAACAGTTAACCTCTGCGTTCATGATATCATATTGATAACATGTCCATGTTGCATATACTTTAAGCTTACTACATAAATCTTCCATGCATGATACTTACCATATGTTGTCATCAATGACAAACATACAGTCACTACTGGCCTGGTGGAAAATCTCCAATAGGTCAATGATAGATGCATTGTTAAGCCTCCATTTTTCAAACTATTTAGGTCCTATAGCCCATTTTTGGGGTATTACACCCCCTAGATCAAAATTTGAAATTCATACACTTTCCTATCATAAAATAGTTGTGGCAACCATCATTTTCTTTGAAGTGATGTAAGAATTTTATTCCCAAGATATCTATCCTGGTCAGAACTTCTTCTCATCCATCTCATTCTTCCACCAAGTAGATGCTTCACCAATAAGCTTAAATGCACCCCATAAAGCTCTTGACTTCCCTAAGAGGTTACGAACATGAAAGTACTTTTCCATGGAGATGATCCATGCCTCTGCATCATCCCCTAAAGTTTTTCCATTAAAAGTAGGTGGTATGACCTTTTTAATGTCCTTACTTAGTTCCTCAACAATTTTGTCATTATTAAGATCTCCCACAGTTTCCCCTACATCAACATCTCTCTTTAGTTATTCCTCTATCCTCTTGTCTTCTTCCTCTTTCTATTGAGCCTTGAGCCTTTGATCTTCTTCATTTTTCCTATGAGATTCATCATTCTATTGATCCTCATTCTGTCTACCCCACAAATAAATCTCAATGATATTCATCTGAGCACCTTGTTTCTTTAAGATATTCCTTTGGTCATATAAGATATCATCTAGCCTTTGATTTGGCAAACAATTCTTCTCATTGCTAGATACAGTTCGGTTACTTTTTTGAGTTTGCATGATGACAATCTAAATCCTGTACCAAGTAATAATAAACAACTTTAGCATAGAAGACCTAGGCCCTAGATTTTAAACACGACTCTAATACCACATGTAAGAACCAATAAAACCCAAAAGAATTCCACAAAATCAAAAGGAAGAGTATCGCAGAGTCGAAAACAATTTTTTTGTCATTCAACTACCAAGAGTAGTCGATTATAAATTTCCCATTAATTAGAAAATAAAGATATAAGAATCGACCATAATTTTGATATACAATAAAATGTTGAATAAGTTACAATTAAAATACACTCGACCATAATGTCAAAAAGTACATATCACAAGAAATATAGTTACAAATTTATAATTACAAAAGGACGTCGACCATATGTCGATCGTCAAAAGATTATAGAATAAAATGATAAAACATAAAAATTAATAGCATCAAATTCCAAGACTGTCAAGTTCATAGTAATCATGGTACCACACTCTCAACATCCCTATCTCCTAAGTCTCTAGATGATACTTCCACTTGCAAATCCTGAGGTAGGAGTGTGGCTTAGGTACTTTTTCTGCCCAACCATCGAGTGGTTAATTCCCTGGGGCTCTTCCTGAAATGAAAAGCACAACGACCTTTCTCGAGGAGAGTAACATCCTGAAACTGATGGATCAAAAGAATATGGTGTAACTGTGAATCTATCTACTTAACATTCATAGGTCTAAGTAGAAATCTTAAACACAAAGTGGCAGAGAGAACAAAAAAATCTAACCAAGCATATTAATGAAACATATGCTAAAAATATTTGCCAAAAGAATGTTTACAAAATCAAAATTTTTGATAGGTAAATAAACATCTTATTTACACTTCTATGTTTGTTCCACATCACACACCAATTAAAAAAAAACATAACAAAATTCTATCTCTGATATTTGCAATAATTATTCTTATTTGACTTGAATCCTAGAAAATCTCAAATGTTTGGATCTGATAAGTTCCCGATTGTTTTATAAAATTTCATGATGTAACAAAAATTGAATTCTTTCCTAGACTTTGTCCAACCTAATTACATGACAAGACAAGAGAAATTCTGAAAATGCTTGAGTGTCTAATCTAAAACAAGAATAAATTAGATCTAATCACTTCAAATGAAATGATCTAAATGTAAGGATATCAGATTCATGGTCTATAATTTCAATGGCACTAATCCTTATGTGTAAGACTCTGGATGTTGCTCACAACTCTTACCAAGGTTATGTACATTTATTAAACTTGGCATGAGGATAATGTGAAAATTCTATTGGAGTCACTAATTATTAATGTCCTATCTTATAAAGATTATTTAACTACTGAAAATCATTGTAATGGGATAAGCTAGGATAGACTAGCTAGTCTATGCTCTGAACCTTGTCTAAGGTTTTAAGTGTGCTCTGACACCTATGATTGATCTATAGGATACCTGATACATTCAAGTACCCCCTGATCTACCTAACTAGCCCACCAAGTTACACAAGTTCAACTATCACCATGACAAACTTTGCTTCTAGGCACTAACTCTTACATTGGCTCAATAAGGGTCTTTTTGCTTCTAGACCTACTCCACATCCTAACAGTGAGTTCTAATGAGTTCCAAGGAATTTTTATGGCTATGGTCACCTTTTCAAAGCATTGATAAGATTTGGGGATCACCCGATTTGGTAGTTCCTTTGTAATCTAGGGCTACAAGAATAGGCCTAATTAGCCCTCCACCCGGATTTATAGGGAACTTTATGCCTTTTTCTCAAGGATTCAGCACCTCTGGTCTAAAGAACATCTACTAGGATTGATCCCCTCTAAGTGATTTTTTGGGTCTCAGATAACCAAGAGGCTGTACAGTGCCTGTACTATATATGAGGGTTTTAGGGCTGTTTGAGTTCTTTGAGATCATAGTGCAAACAATAGGTGTGGAAACACCTCTCCAAGGATCCTCCAACTCTCTCCTTCATAGAACCACACCTTCAAACACCCCTCTACACCACTCTAAGAGGATAGGTCTTGAAACTCATCCCTGCTCTCTTGGGAAGCTTTTGTTGACTGACTGCTCCTAGCCGGGCTATGCTTTAGCTCACCTAGGGCCTCCACAAACTGATGTTTGTCTTCATGCTCCAGGGCCATGCTTCCATATTTATACAAGTATGGGTTTTCACTTTGGGAATCCAAAGTTTCATGGCTTGACCATGATGGAAACTAAAGATACAGGCTCATTTTCACAACTCACTCCAAACTGGCTGAGAGCTGGTTACAACAAGAAATGCACAAAAAAAATGCTATAAAAACTTGAAAGAATCTACTCTAATGCACACACAAGAAGAAAAAACACTAAAATCTAAATACCACACAACAAATCTATGAGCCTTCCACTAGTTACATCAAAATCATAGCAAAACACAGTGATTGATACTCCAAACTGTGGTTTAGTCTCTATTTCCATACTGTAGCCATACAATCAATTCTCCAACCTCAGGATTAGGGTTAGTCAGGCATTATATATCCTTTCTATGAAGTGTGTGCATTGGTTTTAGGGCTTATATCCACTTAGCATAATTAGTCTTGTACAAACAAGGAAAATTGCTTAACAACTTGTAAAAGTTGCTAGCAACTTTGAAGCAACTTTTAGTTGCTTGAGTAGCTTTTGCTTACTCATACAAAAAGACCACTCCTAAAGAACACTTGTGCTCATAACCAAACACTAGCTTAGGGTTACCAACCCCAATCCAAATACTCCAAGTTGATAACATTCCTTGGATAGTGTGCTGCACAACCAAACTAGAAAGACTAGAAACTTCTAGGACTTAGTCATTACCTAGACACAACAAAAACAAATGAGCCAAACTCCTTGTTGAACCTTATTTAATTAAATACTTCAAACCAAGGTAAGACACACCAAAATATGAAGATGAGGGCCCTCATAGAGGTGCTCCTTCACTATACTCCCCCACAACACAAACTAAGGCACCTTGGGGTCTAGGAGAGCTAGATCATCACCAAACCTTTTGAACTGTCCTTCCTCTATCCATGTAGCTTTAGATTCTAGTTGTCCTTTCCATTTGATTAGATGCTTCATGTAGACTTGATGTCTGGTGGTCTTCTTCACTCTGGATTCTAGGATCTTCTCTGCTTGGGCTGGTTCCTTCTTAGGCATGGCATTGGTATCCACATCTTGTAGTACCTTTGGTGGAGCTGTACCTTGCTGACTAATGTCACCTTTAAATCTGATTAGGTCTGCAACATTGAACACTGGTGAGATGGCTAAATCTGAAGGTAAGTCCACCTTGTAGGCATTCTCTCCATATTTGGCTAGGATCTTGCATGGGCCTACTCTCCTCATCTGTAGCTTAGTAGACATGCCCTTCTACATTCTTGCTTTGCTAAGATGGACCATGACATAGTCCCTAAAATGAAACTGTACTTCTTTCCTCTTTTCATCTACTTTAGCCTTGAGTTTTTGAGTAGATTCCACAACAGTTTTCTTCACTTGCTCTTGAACCTCCTTGATAGTTTGAGTGAAATCTTCAGCTTGCCCACTCTTCAACTCCATGAAACCTAAGTCTCTCAACTCACATACTCCCCTAGGGTGTCTTCCATAAAGTATCTCAAAAGGACTTCTTCCTGTGGTCCTGTTGACACTATCATTATATGCATATTCAGCCTGAGATATCACAAGATCCCAAGTCTGCCCATACTCTTTTGTCAAGCACCTTAACAAATTTCTAAGCACCCTGTTGATGACCTTAGTTTGGCCATCAGTTTGAGGATGGTATGTTGAACTGAAAGAGAGACTAGTTCCCAGCCTCTTCCACAAAGTTTGCCAAAAATGGCCCATGAACTTGCTGTCCCTGTCTGATACAATACTCAAAGGAAGTCCATGAATTATAACTATCTCTTTGAAGAAGAGATGTGCTACATAACTTGCATCATGAGTTGTTTTACAAGGAATGAAATGACTCATTTTGGAAAACCTATCAACAACAACATAGATGCTATCCATACCTGATTTGGTTTTAGGGAGTCCAACCACAAAATCCATACTTACACACTCCCAAGGCCTATTTGGAATGGGTAAAGGCTGATATAGTCCTGCATTGCTTGAACCACCCTTAGCTCTCTGGCATATTCCACACTATTCTACATATCTCCTAACATCCCTTGCTAGCTTAGGCCAAAAATAGTATCTTTGTACTAACTCCAATGTCTTTTTTATGCCAAAATGACCACTTAGGCTTCCATTATGCTTCTCTTGGATCAGATTTTCCCTCATGGATCCTCTAGGTACACAAAGCTGATTACCTTTAAACAATAGTCCATTCTGAAGGGTTTAATCTGCCAACTCACCATGAAAATGGTTCTCAAACTCCAATCACACTTTGTAGGCTTGTGAGAAGTCTTCATCCTCCTCATATAAGTCTTTGAAACCTGCTAGTCCAATGCTTTGCAGCTGTACCTCTCGGACAGTCAATAACTTCCTACTCAAGGCATCTACTACCTTATTGAGCTGCCCTTTCTTGTGCTTGATTGTGAAGGTAAAGGACTAAAGATATTCCATCCACTTCAAGTGCCTGTTACTGAGCTTCTCCTGAGTGTTTATGTAGCTTAAAGCCTGATTATCAATAAAGACAACAAATTCTTTTGGCAAAAGGTAATGCCTCCACTTCTTGAGAGATTGTACTAATGCATACAACTCCAAGTCATAAGCTGAATACTTCTTCTTTTCCTCATTGAGTTTCTCACTAAAGATTTCCATAGACCTTCCTTCTTGACTCAATACACCCCCTACTACTGTACCACTTGCATCACATTTAATGGTAAAAAATTTATCAAAAGTAGGTAAGAGTAGGATAAGTTTAGTGGCTACCTCTTGCTTCAATGTTTGGAAAGATTTCTTAGCTGCCTCAGTCCACTTGAACTTAGTTTTCAGCCCTCATTTGATAGTATCCAATACTGGTGCACATATCCCACTGAAGTTTCTTACAAACTTTCTATAAAATTGGGCTAAACCATGAAAACTTCTAACTTCTATCCCTGTTTTTGGGGTAGGCTAATTCAAGATTGCCTCCACCTTCCTTGGGTCCATTTTCAGAGTACCCTTGGACACTACAAAACCCAAATAAACCAGTTCTTGTTGCATGAACTCACACTTTTCCAGATTGATGGCTAGCTTCTCTTCATGTAGCTTCTTCATCACCAACCTTAAGTGCTCCAGGTGTTTTGCTTTAGTCTTGCTATAGATGAGTATATCATCTAGATACACCACCAAAAATCTGCCTGTGAAGTCCTTCAAGACCTCATTCATTAACCTCATGAAAGTGTTGGGGGCATTGGTAAGCCCAAATGGCATTACAAGCCATTCATACAAACCATCTGTGGTCTTAAAAGCAGTCTTCCACTCATCACCTTCCTTAATTCTAATTTTGTGATAACCACTCTTTAAATCTAGCTTTGTGAAATACATGGCACCACCTAAGCAATCCATCAAATATTCTATTCTCAGAATTGGGAACCTATACCTAATAGTAATCCTATTGATAGCCCTTGAATCTGTGCAAAGTCTCCATTTACCTCCTTTCTTGGATGCTAAAACCACAAGGACTGCACATGGACTAATGCTCTTCTTAATCAGCCCTTGATCCAATAACTCTTGTACTTGTCTTGCTACTTCTTTGTTTTGGTCCTGGGTTAGCTTGTAGGCTGCCTTATTGGGTAGAGAAGCACCGGGAACAAAGTCAATCTGATGACTTATAGCTCTTCTTGGAGGTAAGGTGGTAGGAGTTCCATTACTTACTATATCTTTAAATTCTTCTAACATTTGCTGCACTTCCACTAGGAAATCTGCCTTCAACTTCTTGTCTTCCTCCTTTGGCTTCACCATAATAGCACACCCTATGGTCTCCTCATCCTATAGTGCATGTAAGAACTCTTTATCACTGCTAAGAAACACACTAGGTGTCTTAGAAGTTCCCTCTTCATTCTTTGTTATGGACTGAATTTTGAAAGTCCTTGCATCTTTCTTAAAAGAAATGGAGTTCTCCTCTCCATCATAGATCATCTTTCTATCAAATTTCCAGGGTCTTCCCAATAGAAGATGGCGTGCATCCATGGGTAAGACATCACAAAGATTTATGTCTTTATAGCCTCCAATAGAAAACTCTACCCATGTCAACTCATTAACTAGCACACTCTGCTCCTAGTTCAACCAAGTCACCTTGTAGGGGTTTGCATGTGGAACCTTAGTGAGTTTAAGCTTCTTTTATACTTCCTCTACTATGATGTTATCAGTAGAACTTGAATCTACTATAACCTTGCATACTTTTCCTTGTATCTTGCATTTGATTCTAAAAAGATCCCTTCTTTGCTTTGGTTCACCTTGATTAGGCTGCCTTATAAGGACCCTCTTGAACATAAGATTCTCGCCCATTTTTTATTCCAATTTTCTGACCTCATTAGTGCATGAGCTGCTGCTATCCTCTTGGGTATAGGCTTCCCTCTTCTCATTATGTGAGGCTGATGGTTTATCAGGACACCTATAGGTAGGGTGTCCAAGCTGTCCACACTGATAGCACTTCATGGTGGAAAAGTAGGAGCTACTCCTTCCTATTCCTCTTCCTCTGCTTCCTTGAGAACCTCTTCCTCTACCATAAGATCCTCTTGTATTGATTTCTAAACTTTGTTCCAAGAGTCTTCTCTCACCTTGGTTTCTTGACTCACCACCTCTACTAGAACCTCCTCTTTGACCCCCTCTAGAGTCTCTACCTCTTCCTCTATTCTTGGAATTAGGTTCTTGCTTTCTCCTCTATTTGTCTTCAAGATTTTTTTCCATATGATGACAACCAAGTACAGTGGTAGGATTGAAAAAACTCATCTCTTCTGCTATGCTCCATTTCAAGCCACTGAGGTACCTTGCTACTTTAATGCTTTCATCTTCTTGGACTCTAGATCTCAAGCTCAATTTATGGAACTCTTCAGTATAAGTGGCTACATCCATCTCCTTCTGTCTAAGTGTCAACCTTTTGTTATGCTATTGTATTTCATAATTAGCTGGTAAGTATGTTTCCCTGACTTTGTTGACCATAGCTTTCCAATTAGAGATTGGATTCTTTCCCTCTTTCTCCCTTTCACCTTGCAAGTAGTTCCACCAAGTTAATGCTTGTCCTCTCAACCTAGATTTGGCCACCTTGACCTTCTGTGCTTCTAAGGCCTCTTCACATTCAAAGTGATTCTCCATGCCTTCAATCCACTGCATCGCAAGCTCAGTATCCATCCTACCAGTCAGTAATGGGACACCTTCAAGTGCCTTGCATGTGATAGCCTTTAGAGCTTTGAGAAATTTCTCATCTTGTGTTGAAGGATCAGGTGTAGGAACATCATCATCAAGAGTCTTCTCTTTCCCCTTAGCATCCTGCTCCTCCATTTTCACATTCACCATATTTGCCTTTTCTTGGACATCATCCAAGAGTTGTTCCATCTAAGACAACCTTTCCTGCAGGAGTCTGTTAGCTTCCTCCTGATCTTCTACTTTCTTGGCAAGCTCTACATTGGTCACCATTTTCTATTTTTGAGATGATCCACTTGATTCTTCTGGTGGTTGAAACATCCACCCTTCACTTCCCAAGCCTTAAGAGGCTCTGATACCAATCTGATGGGATAAGCTAGGATAGACTAGCTAGTCTATGCTCTAAACCTTGTCTAATGTTTCAAGTGTGCTCTAACACCTATGATTGATCTATAGGATACCTAATACATTCAAGTACCCCCTGATCTTCCTAACTAGCCCACCAAGTTATACAAGTTCAACTATCACCATGACAAACTTTACTTCTAGGCACTAACTCTTACATTGGCTCAATAAGGGTCTTTTTGCTTCTAGACCTACTCCACATCCTAACAGTGAGTTCTAATGAGTTCCAAGGACTTTTTATGGCTATGGTCACCTTTTCAAAGCATTGATAAGATTTGGAGATCACCCGATTTGGTAGTTCCTTTGTAATCTAGGGCTACAAGAATAAGCCTAATTAGTCGTCCACCCAGATTTATAGGGAACTTTATGCCTTTTGCTCAAGGATTTAGCACCTCTGGTCTAAAGAACATCTACTAGGATTGATCCCCTCTAAGTGATTTTTGGGGTCTTAGATACCCAAGAGGTTGTACAGTGGCTGTACTGTATATGAGGGTTTTAGGGTTATTTGAGTTCTTTAAGATCACAGTGCAAACAATAGGTGTAGCAGCACCTCTCTAGGGATCCTCCAACTCTCTCCTTCATAGAACCACACCTTCAAATATCCCTCTACATCACTCTAAGAGGATAGGTCTTGAAACTCATCCCTACTCTCTTGGGAAGCTTTTGTTGACTGACTGCTCCTAGCCGGGCTATGCTTTAGCTTGCCTAGGGCCTCCACAAACTAATATTTGTCTTCATGCTCCAGGGCCCTGCTTCCATATTTATACAAGTATGGGTCTACACTTTAGGAATCCAAATTTTCATGCCTTGACCACGGTGGAAACTAAAGATATAGGCCCATTTTCACAACTCACTCCAAACTGGCAGATAGCTGGTTACAATAAGAAATGCACAAAACAAATGCTATAAAAACTTGAAAGAATATACTCTAATGCACACACAATAAGAAAAAACACTAAAAGATAAATACCACACAACAAATCTATGAGCCTTCCACTAGTTACATCAAAATCATAGCAAAACACAGTGATTGATACTCCAAACTATGGTTTAGTCTCTATTTCTGTACTGTAGCCGTACAATCAATTCTCCAAACTTGGGATTAGGGTTAGTCAAGCATTATATATCCTTTCTATGAAGTGTGTGCATTGGTTTTAGGGCTTATAGCCACTTATCATAATTAGTCTTGTACAAACAAGGAAAATTGCTTAACAACTTGTAAAAGTTGCTAGCAACTTTGAAGCAACTTTTAGTTGCTTGAGTAGCTTTTTCTTACTCATACAAAAAGATGAGTGCTAAAGCACACTTGTACTCATAACAAAACACTAGCTTAGGGTTACTAACCCCAATCCAAATACTCCAAGTTGATAACATTCCTTGGATAGTGTGCTGCACAACCAAACTAGAAAGACTAGAAACTTCTAGGACTTAGTCATTGCCTAGACACAACAAAAATAAATGAGACAAACTCCTTGTTGACCCTTATTTAGTTACATGCTTCAAACCATGGTAAGACACACCAAAATATGAAGGTGAGGGCCCTCATAGACGTGCTCCTGCACCATAATTCATAACTAATATTGAAAAATAACACAACTACAACTTCACCAATAAAAATACGTGGAAAGAAACATACAACACAATGAACACAATATTTTTGGACAATTGTCCCTAGAAAAACCCTGAAAGGAAAACCAGTACCACATATGAGAAATATATTAAACTTCAACAAATTAAGAGATATAAAATTCCTTGCCTCTAACTAGCAGAACCCCGACAATCTCCCAATTCCTCCTACTGATATTCCTCCATTGCTATCCATAATGCTATTATTGCACCCTTGCTAACACTGCAAGACTTGTTTGCTATCACCACAAACACATTTGCTAACATTGCAAATGCTCTCCAAGATGTGTTCTCCAAATGCCCCTAGACCCCCTTTTATACTACCCTCATTGTTAAAGCAACGATCGAGATTGATTCTCAATCAACGGTTGAGATTAAAAACAACCTAACAACCCTAACTAAGTTGGTTTCTAGTTGCTTCTAAAAGGAGTCAATTATTTAATAAATAATTATTCCTACTATAACTAATTAGTTAGGAAAACCATTATTTACTAAATAATAGCATGTGGACAAATAATTGTCCAAAGCTAACAAACTAACAGTCCCTCTTAGTGAGGAAGTTGTTCTGCATGACACCCAACTTATCTCTGAAGAAGATGAATTTTTCCTTCCCTAATGCATTTGATAAAATTTATGCTACTTGCTCCTTTGTAGGTATGTATTGTATCTAAACAACCCCCCATTGTACACAATCCCTAATGAAGTGACACCTGATGTCTATATATTTAGAGCTATCATGAAACACTGGATTCTTAGACAAGTTGATGCAACTCTGATTCTCACAATGTATGATTGTAGTCTCAAATCTATGACCAAACAAGGCTACTAGCAGCTTACAAAGCCATATAGTATCACATGTTGCCATGCCAACTTCTATGTATTATGCTTCTGTAGAACTCAAAGCCACAGACTTCTACTTCTTGCTGAACCAAGAGACAACTCTTGATCCCAAAATGAAACAACACCCTGAAGTGCTTCTCTTGTCTATTGTACTACATGCCCAATCTGCATCAGTATAGCCTATCAACTTGATACCTTGACCTCAAACATATCTGATCATGTACTCAACTATACCATGAAGATAATGCAGCACATGCTTTGTTGCTGTCCAATGCACTCCCTTTGGCTCCACCATGAACTGACTAGGAGAGTTAACTGCAAAGGCTATATCCAGCCTAGTGTTTACCAAATACATGAGTGAGCCAATCAACCACTTGTATAAGCTAGGATCTACATCCTTCTCCTTAGATGTTTCTAACTTCCTCCAATTAGTGATCATAGGTGTAGACATGGCTTTGCAATCCTCCATCCTGAATCTCTTTAGGATTTCAATGCAATATTTACCTTGCCCAAGAAAAATATCTCCATCTATCTACCACACCTCCAAGCCTAGAAAGTAGCGCATATGTCCCAAATCCTTCATCTCAAAATTTGCTACAAGGTCTCTCTTTCACTCCTCTATGAGCCCTAGTGAACTTGTTAGAAATAAGTTGTCCACATATAGAACAAGAATGAGAACCTCACCCCCAACCACTAATTAGTAGAGTAGATTTCATTTCTTGAAACATAATGGTTGTATCGATAAACAATTTTTTTTGGTCAAATGACTAAATATAAACTTTCGAACAATGACCCTGTGAGCTATGAAATTGAAATATAGAAGCACACACAATGTAATGTTGAAAGAGATTTCATCTCTTGTAATGCAATGATTGAGATTTTTGTAGAAAACAATTTTGTTGAAAAGGGACTTTAGAAACTTTTACACCTTTGCCAAAATGTGAAGCATTGGGAAAAAATGTAGAATTTTTGTAACTGTAGGTAAGGGCCTGTTTGGGTGCTGGAATACCAAATTCCAATTCCAGTCAATTCTAGAAGATGCTACAATTCTGGAAGATCCAAATCCTGAAAATGATTTCCGAAATATGGGTTGACCCATTTGGTTCACCTAGAAGATGACTAAGAAGATGCATAAGGAATTTTAATTTCTTTAAATATGGTGTGTATATGTATATACATGTATACACGTATGCACACTGTAATACCCCAAAAATGGGCTATAAGTTCATTAATCTCCTACATCATCAAATCGAACAAAATTGATATCAAAGTCCTAACCTAAGGCACATATAAACATCATCGAATCCTAATTGATTATCTTAAATTCTGCATCGGGGAATATTCCTAGCAATATTCCTATTTATCATAATTATCTTTAATTTTATAATTATTTGGCGATAAATCACATTTATCCTAAAGTTTGATTAATTGAATATTCTGAATATTTAATTAATTAGATTTAATTCTGCCACTTAATTATTTAATTGAATTTAATTGTATTTATTCCTAAGTATTATTATTTAATTTTGACAATAAATCCAAAATCCTATCATTAATTGATTAAATTTTTATTTAATTAATTAAAGCAAGTTGTCATATTTGATGATATTATTTTTGAATAAAAATTTGATTAAATGATTGATTAACCCATAAATCAATTATTTTTCAAAAATCAGTTAAGTTGAGAATAAATCACTTTATTTATTTATTAATTCATAATTATCCATGTGCACAATCAAAGAGCAGTTAAACTCCAAATCAGAAAATCAATGCAAGTTATTGACTTTTTGGAACTCAACATCATTTTTGAGTTTTAAAGTTGATCTAAACTTCTAATTTGAGTTAAAAAGCTATTTTTGCATGATTTGCATGTTTTTGTGAATTAAATTATCCTTATTATCAGATAACTCAAAAATCAAGCTGAGTTAATCTGAGTGATTTATGGCTTTCTTCCATGCATCTCCAAAGCCCTGGATTTCTATAAAAACAAGGCTCAACTTTTCATAATTCATCTCTCAAAATCTCTCAAGCTTTCAATCTCATATCCACAGAATCATCTCATAATTTTGCAAGCTTACTTTGCCAAAGCCGTCTACGAATTGCACAACTATTTTGAAGAATTGGAATTTGGAGAATCAAAGCTATTGTGAGATCAATTTGTTTTTTTTACATTCATTTAGATTCATTTTCATATCATTGTTAGCTTACTTTGCATATTCATAGATCAATTTCATATTAGCATAATCTCATATCAGTTATCATTCATATTGCATAGAAAATCTAAAAAAAATAGCTTAATTGCATTCAATTCATATCTAGATCAATTGCATTCAAATCCTTCATGTAGGTGTCGTCTAGGTCACTAATCTCGATAACAATTTGAGAACATCAATCTCGCAGCTACTAGAAGGCAGTAAATCACTTAGTTAAATTAGATTTCAATTTTGCACAATTTCAATTTTTGCTAAACTCTAATGTTTTATTGAAGTGTTGTGTCTATAGATTAGATACAAAATTCACACACACATTTTTGGCACCCACCGTGGGGCAACCCACCTTTACATGCTAGTTTTGATTTTTTTGGGGAGCTAAAACCCTAAAGTTTCAAAGATTTAATTTTATCTCCCAAAAAGCTTAGATTTTTTCTCTAAATTTTTTTTTCATCTTGGACACATATCAAGAAAGCTACAATAAAAAATTTAGAATTTTCTGAGATGTTTTGAATTTTTAATAATTTTTTCTTGAAATTCCAAAAAAAATTAATATCTAACGCAAATCAGCATTATTTTTAGAAATTTTTATATTTTTGGAAATCTCTTTAAATTATATATGGGGTCCATTCTTTGTGTTTTAAATTTGGACGCAATATAATAGCTCAAATAGTCAATTTATAAAAACTAGTTTGTTTTGATAAAATAGGTCTCTAGGGCACAAATGAAGAGATTTTTCTAAAATTTTTACATTTTTGGAAAGCTCTCTATTTTTTAGTAGGGGTCTTTGTTTTTAATTTCTATTTTTGTGGCCAAAATCATAAAAGAAAAACCAGATCTTGTTGACTAGGTCAAATGCAGCAAAAAAAATAAAGTTTTGTGATGGGTATGCACTTATTTTTTTTACATAGTTCAATGAATGATATGAGTTGTTATTTGGGTTAATTTTTGGTTATTATTACTAATAATAATTTATTTTTAGAGCTAACCCTATGGTTTTCATAAGTTGAATATATGTTGCATATCTTGTTTGCTTGTTTTCTTGTTGGAGAGTTCGTCACTTGCTTGCATGGAAAAGCTCAACAAGAATTGCTAAAAATTAGGTAAAATATACTAAGTGCATTGCGAGAATCCTAGGTATTCTCCTTCATCTAATAACATTTTGATTTGGACTTAAAATAAATCTCTTATGTGTCTAGCTTGTGTGCATCTTTTCATGCTTTTGTCTATTTCTACACTCTTGCATAATTGATACTAGGTTGTGACCCCTTAAGGATTCATTAAGTAGTCTTAGATACTTGTGATTGATCTTGATTGCTATCTTGGGTTATTGGACTCGCTAATCCGCTGACCCCTCATTCCACCCTGTGGTTGCAAGGTTAGCACCACATTAAAGGGGAGGGGTCAATAGGACAGAAGCGTTAAGTGTTCCACTTGGCAACCCATTTGTGCTTTTAAGAACTTACTTGTTTTCTAGGTTGGGGACTCATTTTCAGCTTGTGTGAGGTGTTAAGTGTTCCACCTTGTGGACTCATCTCATATTCTCTTTAAGTGTTAAGTGTTCCTCTTTCTGCTTTTTGGGTACTTTTGGTAGATTTGTTTTTGGAAACATACATCTGTGCTCACATAGTAATTAGGCCCTATGAACACTATTCATGATTCTTGAGAGATTGGATTCCTAGTGAAATCCTTCTTGACAATAGAATCCTTGTAGGTAGGGAGGATACTTAGCGCGTTTCACATTCAACTTGGTTAGTGCATCTTCTCTTATTGATTGATACATTCTCTCCTCGGAAAGGTTGATAGATCACGTGGGCTTGACATCATGAGCTTTGGTGAATCAAAATTGGTTAGTGCATCTTCTCTTATTGATTAATACATTCTCTCCCTGGAGAGGTTGATAGATCACGTGGAGTTGACATCACAGACCTTGGTGAAGCAAAACTTTATCTTAGCGTGTTGGATTTATCTGCCTACTTTGTTTAGGTTAAAAGTGAAAAGGCATCAAAAACCTTGGATCTAGAGCCAAGTCCCCTTGTGGTATACTATTGTGAGTCATCTTTAGAGAGGGTTAACCATAGTGGACAATCCCTTCATAGGGTAAACTGCGTTAACAGAACCTCAAGTGGTAATAGCCATTTTCATCATGGTACTGACAGCCGCTATATAAATGTCCTTGTGGAAGAAATCTCCATGGGTATGGTTCATTGTTGGGTTGTCAGCTCTCCCTAGCAGCTCTTGAAGATTAAGTTCTCAGACTGTGTCAAAACCCTGGTGCGCCGAGATTGGAGTTCACCCCTTTGGATCATAAAAGTTGCAGAGTCAAACCATTACTAAAAACCCTAGCGAGGCCAAATTTTTATTTTCTAGGGTATATGTGCATTATTGCAAAACATTTTTGGAACATACACAATTAGCGCTTCTGAGGATTAGAATGAATAATTCACTTGATTGTTCATGCGAAAGGTTGCTTTTGCCCTTGTTCATTATTTTCAGACATGCCTGAAATCACTTGCTTATTGTTTTGTGTGCTTGCTTATCTATCTGGTTACTAAAAATGAACAAATCTATTACAATCCTCAAATCTAGACATTGAAATTTGCAAACAATCCGAATCTGAAAACTCAAAATTTGCAAAATTTGACATAAAATCCTTTCTGGAGTCAAAAGTCATCTCAGGAGGTCAGAAAGTCATATGAGTTTCTATCAAGTGTCATTTCATTACTGCCCATCTGTCGTATGATAGAGAACCCACTGTCATATGAGTTTGCAGAGTGTCCTTTGGAAAAATTTAGAAAAAGTGTCAGAAAGTTGTCAGAATTGCCAGATACCCAACTTTTTCAGCCTAGTTCCAAAATCTGTCATACAAGTCACTGTGTCAAGAATAGAGCAGTAGCCATTGAGAATCAGTACACATGTCTCAAAGAATCATAACACATGTGGAAGAAATTCTAATCACTGCTATGATGAAATAGATGCATGCTATGCAAGTTGAACTTAACAATCTTAAGAAAGAAAAGGAAGCCAACGAGTTCTCCATGGAAGCTCTATGCCCTTTTCCATTTGATAAGGACTTGTACATGTCACCATGCCCCCAAATAGAATTTGAGTAATGTGATAATCCTTATGATACCTCTTCCATGGAGAGTGACACATCCATCTTTGGAGACTATGATGACTATGATGATGGACAATATAATGATACCTATGACACCTATGTTCCTAAGAGTCCTCCTCGTCATGTGTTCCTGCTTACTGGAAATGGGATGTCACATTGGATAGATCATGATGGTGATCCATATGATTCTGATTTTGAAAAATTCTTTGATGATTTTTGTGAACAATACCTTGATTATGATCCATCTACTACTGCTGAGGACTATAAAATGCATCGTGCTATCTTGAAGCATCAATATTATAAGAATCCTTCTCCTAAGGACTCTCCTACTGAAAATAAATATTATCTTCTCAGGAAAAATCATGTTAATGTTGGACCTTTGTCTTGTGATGGTTCCCTTCCATCCCCTACTTCCTCCAATACCTGTACATTTCCTAAAGTTTTTGAGTCTTTCAAATCTTTCACAGAACCTTCATCCAACACAAGCCCTGATACTTTTCATGTGGTTCCCTATAGTTACCCTCAAGGGATACCCCTTGGAGAAACTCAAGCTAACCTTCACTTGGCTACCAATACTTTCAATAATGCTAAACCTAAAGAGCCTAAACCTTCATACACTACAATGCCTACTTTAGCTGGTCCTTCACCATCTCTGCAACAGTCTTCCATACAATCCCAACATGCTTCCTTGTCCTTAGAAGTGGCTCCATGTCAAGAGGACTCTAAAAATGATGAAGAAAAGAGCATAAAGAAAGATCAAGATCAAGAACCCTCCATGTCATCCAATCCTTTTCATGATGTCTCTTATCCACTTTAGGGTTCTTTTGATCCTGCACATCCATTTTCATGCATTCCACCATGTCTTAAGTCTTCTCCTACGCAAGATCAAGTTACTACTTACACCTTTGAGCTTATTGACAATCAAAATAACCTTACTACACTTGTGCTTTCCAAAGATGATACTTCCATTAAAGTTGTTAAAAATGGTGTTGTTACTTCCAATGTTAAGCCTATTGAAAATCAAGAGAAAAATTGTATGCTTGTACTATCCAAAGATCCTTGTCAAGATCAAAGTCTTCCATCTTCTTATTCTACCACTCCATGTTCATTTCCACTTTCTACTCTTCCTAAGTCTTTGCAATCTTTGAACAATCCTATCAAAGAAGGTGCTCATATTCAAGATGTCCATGATTCTATTGAAAATTCTAATGCTCACTCTAAAGATGCTGATATCCTTGGTTGTCATATAAATGCTGATGAACTTATTGATTATCCTTTTGCATTTTCCACATCCATCCTTGGACTTCCTCCACCAATACCAAACTCTTCATGTCTTCCTTCCATCTTGGGCCCTTATGTCCCTTCACTTTCCCCTCCTAACTCTCCTAATTCACCATCCATCTTTGGTCCTTATGTCCCTCCATCTCCCATCTTTCCTCAAGATCAACATAGATGCATACCCTTGAATCTTTTTCATTCACCCACCCATCTAAACCAGTCATATCCTCCTTCTTCTTCCACAAGTCCCAAGTCTTTTGGAAGTAACTTGCATGTTCAATACAAGAAAAATAAGCAATACAAGAATCCATAAAGAAAAGAAGATCACAATGTCTCCTCTAATCGACATAGAGGCATAAAGTCAAGAGAGATATCTAAGAAAAAAACTACAAGACAAGTATGGGTTCCAAAATGCATCATTAAAGATATTCTCTCTAGATCATCAAAAAGAAATGAAAAGCCTACAACTATATGGATTCCAAAGTCTCTCTTGAAAGAGTCTAGTGTTGAGAAAAAAGTGAAGTTGACATTCAAGCTTCCAAAGACTTCCACTTCATCTTCTTCCAAAAACATTCTTCCATTCCATGTGCCTAAACCACAACCTCTACTATCCATTCACCATATTCTTTCACATATTCCTTCATTCACATTTCCTCCACCCTCTTGCCACCCTTCAAGGTGTGTGTTGATGTTGATCTTTCCTTCCTTTCCATTTACCTTTTCACAATCCTTCCATTCATTATCCTTCTACCTTCTATCCTTTTTCCTCATTTGCCTATTCCTCCTATCTTCCAACCTCACTCACTTTACATTCCATCTCCCTTTCCCTATCAGCATCTTTGAGCATATCATTTTGAATCCTTGGCATACCATGGTTTATCTTTTCAAGGAGCATTATCTAAAAAGCTTGACTTCTTCCAGAAAAGAAATGAAAAATAAACAAATTTGAAAAATGTGCCTTGGTGAAAACCTAGAAATAGGCACCTTGGTAGCAAAAGTAAAGAGAAATAAATTTGTCCTATGGTGAAAACCAATCCCTTGTGGCACCTTGGATAAGTACCGTCATGAAAACCTAGCAATCAGGCATCATGCGTAGTTCTTCTACATATTTCATCCATTCCATCTTCTCTTTTTGATCTTGACAATGTTGATCTGTACATGAACATTTAGCTATTTTGTGAGTTGTCTGATGATGATCTTGCTTTCATTCCTTCCATGTTTACCCTTCATATCCATCTTGCTCCATTCATTTTCACCTATCATTATCCTTTTCTCCTTTGGTCTTGATCTAAAAAAAAGAAAAAAGAAAGAGTAAAACATAGTGCTATGAAGCCTCTTGACATGTCTACTCCTTTGGACTACATCATGTCCTTCTTTGGCATTATGCTTTTGTGACTTATCCTATATTGGCCTTTCATTGCTTGTCCAAAAGTGCTTTTACATGACAATTTTTCCCTAGCTTGGGTATTCTTGAGGAGTTTTCCCTTGAGGATTTCTTCCCTTCATTCTCCTTCATTCTCTTGTCTTCCATCTCTTCCACCAGCTTGCCAATCCCTCTTGTTCTCCACCTTGCTAGACATTGGGACTACATGATATGATCTTTCATGGGAGTTTGCAATGGAAAAAGATGCTATCAAGTATACCAAGTATCAGAACAAGTATCAGAACCAGTATCAGAACAAGTATCAGAACCAGTATTAGAACAAGTATTAGAACTAGTATCAGAACAAGTATTAGAATGCCCACTGGGGCTAAACCATTCTCTTTAGTTTATGGTTCTGAAGCGGTACTACCTATTGAGGTTGAAATCCCATCACTAAGAATCAGAATGCATGGTCTGATAATTGATGATGACTACAGAGTGTCTAGGTTGCAAGAACTTGAACTACTAGATGAGCGCAGACAAGCAACATATGATCATCTCAGAGTATATTAGAAGAGAATGTCTAGAGGCTACAACAAGAAAGTTAGACAGAGAATTTTAGGTTGGTGATCTAGTCTTGAGAGAGAATCCTAAAAATCAATCACATCGAGAACGCAAGGGGAAGTTTGAACCCAATTGGCTGGGTCCCTTTGTAATCACTGCTACTTTGGCTCTAGTGCCTATCAACTCTCAACGAGTGAAGGAGAACAGCTCTGAGAACCAATCAACATTCTCCATCTGAAGAAATTCTACACCTAAGGCATTCAGTCTATGGTAAAATGTCTTGAAAAAATCTTAAAAATTGAAAAATGTCCTGAAAAATGATCATCTTGGTGAAAACCTAGCAATAGGCGCCTTGATGATTCACAAAAAAGTCAAAAAATATCAAAAGTACAAAAAATGAGAAAAAAAGAAAAAGTGCCTTGGTGAAAACCTGGAAATAGGCGCCTTGGTAGAAAAAATAGAATCTCTACCAAGATGGTGAAAACCCAGCAAACGGGTGCCACTTGTTTCAAAATGCTCCATCTATCAGTGCAATCTTGGTCTTTCCCAGCTTTCAGTCTTGCTTTAGTTTGTATATATCTCCCGGTTTGTTTCCGCATTCCTATTTTCAATAAGTCAGTTTGTACACCAATCTGCTCAAGTGTTTGTATCCTATCAATGCTTAACACTTGGGGGCAATCAATGTCATATCCTATGGTCTCTAGTATATCTTAGATGTATCATATCCAGTCAGAGTCCTTTGAAGCTTCATGTGAGTGAGTGAGTCAGTCTTGTCTCCAGAAAGGATTTTGCATCTACAACAATGCAATCAACATCAAACATCAAACTGAAAACAATCTATGCTTTTTTACATGCTTTTATCTCCTTGTATGCTTACTGATTCGCATTGAGATTTTTGCATATTTTGTTCCCATGAGCTCTTCAATGATGTCCTTTACAGGATTTAGAGAGTGATGACTGGGGGCATAATCTTTTCTTTGTCTTCTGCTTGTATGTGAAAATCTAACAACTTTGAAAATTTTGGATTGAAATGGTGTCCAATTGTAAGAGCCTCTATCTCGAATTGGATGGCCATGCGTACCTCGACCATTGATACCCAGAAAATTCAAGGAAGTTTGATCTAACTATTGTATTTTTGAGTGAGTTATTTCTCCTCTTGTGAAACATGATCTTACCTAAGGATGTGAACGATAAAGGGTCACTACAAGTAATTTACACTGGACTTAGAATGATCTCTTGATTGCTTGATGTGTTTGTAATGCAAGGAGTATTCCGGTCATCATGACATTTATGTTTTGATGCTTCTACAAATTGCTATATCAAAATGGACATGATATTCAAGTCATTCTGGCGTTTGTGCCTTGGTGCTTATATCTAATCTGACATTTCGAAAACAAAATCAATATTCATATGTCCATGGTTGCCTAGCCAGTGGGTGTTGTATTGATTCTTGTGCATACAAATCGATATTCATATGTCTATGGTTTCATAGCTAGTGGGCATTGTATTGATTTATCTAGTTACCTAAAAGTTCAATGATGATAACAAATCGACACATGATCAGTGACTAGGTCCTAGGTCTTAGGTTGCATTTCATATTTCATGCTTCTTTGCATTTTTCATCTTTGCACGATCTCATAATGGCAAAATGAACTTCAATGCTTAAACAATTTTCCACTTGCATCTTCAAATCTAACAAGAGCTGAATCTCACACAAAGGTTCCTCCAATGAAATAGCAAGTAGAATCCTTTTTCGGGATCAAAATCAAAATCTGAGATTTTTTATAATATTAACTACTTGCATAATCAACCTTCAATCATAGTAAAAATCTAGAATTCAACTTAACTGATTATCTTACATCAAACTATCAAAATTTCAACTTGGTCCACCATGGTCAACTCATGGTCAGACCTAGTCAAACTTGGTCTCCAGGACCTCTAAATGATGCAGAATGCATTCCCAGACATGTTTAACCACTTCTCACATCAATTAGCATGCTTCTGAACTATCAACGCTGACTTTTTCTTGTCAGATTTCAATTTTAATCATGAAGGGGGCATGGTATTGCACATCATTCAAAGTCTGTAATCAAATTTGAAATCATATCTTTATGGAAATCATATCTTCCTCAGTAATCAAGACAATAACCACGTCTAGTTACTGATTCATCAAAAAAGACCTCATCACTCGGGGCAAATCTATCATCACTTGGGGCATATTAGATTCATCAAGATCCATATCAATCTGGTATTCTCCTAATCTTGTAAACTATATCAATTTTTGCAACCATCAGATCATAGTGTTCTTTCCTTGGTTCTTCGGCAACTGAAGGGTTTGGATGTGATACCTGATAGTTCTGCTAAGACAATCGAGTCTAGAACCGGTCACTCACTTCTTCGTAATCATAAGGTTTGAAATCAGGTATTTTGACACTTTTTTTTGCAATCCTTGGTTCATCGCTGCTACAGTGAACACTATCTTTGGTCATTCAGGACCTATTATCTTCATATCAAATATATCAATCAGCTTCTTTCTCATATCAATTATCAATTTCAAATCAGTTTCATATCTCTATCAAACACAGACTGTCTTCGAACCACTACACTTTGCACAGTAATTCAAAGAGGGGCAAAATGTAATACCCCAAAAATGGGCTATAAGTTCATTAATCTCTTACATCATCAAATCGAACGAAATCGACATCAAAGTCCTAACATAAGGCACATCTAAACATCATCGAATCCTAATTGATTATCTTAAATTCTGCATCGGGGAATATTCCTAGCAATATTCTTATTTATCATAATTATCTTTAATTTTATAATTATTTGGCGATAAATCACATTTATCCCAAAGTTTGATTAATTGAATATTCTCAATATTTAATTAATTAGATTTAATTCTGCCACTTAATTATTTAATTGAATTTAATTGTATTTATTCCTAAGTATTATTATTTAATTTTGACAATAAATCCAAAATCCTATCATTAATTGATTAAATTTTTATTTAATTAATTAAAGCAAGTTGTCATATTTGATGATATTATTTTTGAATAAAAATTTGATTAAATGATTGATTAACCCATAAATCAATTATTTTTCAAAAATCAGTTAAGTTGAGAATAAATCACTTTATTTATTTATTAATTCATAATTATCCATGTGCACAATCAAATAGCAGTTAAACTCCAAATTAGAAAATCAATGCAAGTTATTGACTTTTTGGAACTCAACATCATTTTTGAGTTTTAAAGTTGATCTAAACTTCTAATTTGAGTTAAAAAGCTATTTTTGCATGATTTACATATTTTTGTGAATTAAATTATCCTTATTATCAGATAACTCAAAAATCAAGCTGAGTTAATCTGAGTGATTTATGGCTTTCTTCCATGCACCTCCAAAGCCCTGGATTTCTATAAAAACAAGGCTCAACTCTTCATAATTTATCTTTGAAAATCTCTCAAGCTTTCAATCTCATATCCACAGAATCATCTCATATTTTTGCACAATCACATTGGAGAATTGGAATTTGGAGAATCAAAGCTTATTGCAAATCAAGGCTATTGTGAGATCAATTTGTTTTTTTTACATTCATTTAGATTCATTTTCATATCATTGTTAGATCATTTAGCATATAATAGCATATTAGTTTTTACACATCATAGATTTCATATCATTTTTCATATTATTGCATCTAAAATTCAAAAAAAATTAGCTTAATTGCATTCAATTCATATCTAGATCAATTGCATTCAAATCCTTCATTTAGGTGTCGTCTAGGTCACTGATCTCGATTACAATATGAGAACATCAATCTCGCACCTATTAGAAGGCAGTAAATCACTTGGTTAGTTTACCTTTCAATTTATTGCACAATTTCAATTTTTGCTAACCTCTAATGTTTTACTGAAGTGTTGTGTCTACAGATCAGGTACAAAATTCACACACACACATGTGTATATATACACATACATACATGTGTGTACATATGTGTGTATACATACACATGTATATATGCACACATATGTGTGTATATATACACATATACATGTGTATATATACATACATGTGTGTATATATATACATACACATACACATACATGTGTACATATATACATACATATATACACATACATGTGTGTATACACACACACACACACACACACATAGACAGATTACTCCAAAAAGGTTGTATAAAATTTCATTCAAATGTAATAGGAAGATATAGAAAGACGAATTCCACAATCTTCACCAACACTCAAGGAGCAAATAAGGCATGTGAACCATTTGTCAAAATGTTTTAAAAAACTTGTATGCAAAATGTAAATCATAGACAAGGCATGTAAACTATTTATAAATTTTACACATGGAAGCATACAAAAGGGCAACAAACTATTTCTTAAAATAAAATGTAAATTGTGACAGCCTAAACAAGTACATTATTGTTTGCTAGAATGCCTCAAAGAGAGTGCATCTCAATGAAATGAAATGGAATGATTGTAAAAAATACATAAAATAGATGTGGTAGAAAGACTTAATCTAAAAATAATACCATAACCTTTACTATTATTACTTAAAAATGTAGAAGCATAGGAAGGGCATGTGAACTTTTTACCGAAACTAAGCATATAAACAATTTTGTAAAATGCATCCATGGGAGGCCTATAATATTTTGTGAACATTTTCTTGAAACTAAGCATATAAACTATTTTGTAAAATGTATCCATAGAAGGCCTATTATCTATTTACCAAGTGTATCAAAGCCTCACATGTATTTTTTTGTCACTTCTATCAGATGAAAACTAGATCAACAAAAAGACAGAGTAGGTCCCAGTGAGCATGCCAAATTTTATGAGGCTAAAGATTAAAAGCTAAACTATGAACCTACACATATGCAACCATAAACACAAGATTCAAAGTAAACTCAACATCATATTAATAAATTTATTTCCTATTGAATACAAATCGTAAACAAATATGAAATAAACAAAAAAAATGCATTCAATTCAAATATTTCATGTTAGGATTAGAAGACATAAATCTAATAGTTACATGCAAATATAACCAATAATGAAAAGGAATAAAGAACACATAAGTAGAGTCATGAGACATAAAGATTAATGTGGTTTACCCAATCTTTGGCTACATCCACCAAATAGAGAGTCTTTAATCTTATTAACCAGTAATTTCATCCTATTACAATTTTCAATCCCTTGCAACTCAATATTGTTGTGAGAAGCTATGAAATTATAATCATGAAAAACCCTAACCCTAATGAGTCAACTAAAAAATGCTTGATGAGTTAACCCCCCCCCCAAAAAAAAATAAAAATAAAAAATAAAATAAAAATGGTTTTAGGGAAAACCCTACAATAGATGAAAAGTGTACAATACTTTCCCGATCAGTCACCAAAAATCAACAATCTCCCACTTGGGGACTAATCGGGTTCTACACTAAATAACCTCCCACTTAGAGACTGATCCTATAGAAACACTACTACCCCTAAAGCTCCAACTATATTGATGCACCCTGGACTTTATTGTTCCTTTTATTGTTTTTAGTCTTAAAGACCAACTAAAGTTAAAGAAGTGTTCATCTTCTCCCTCATTACTTCCTTTGTAAATATATCCACTAGATTTTCATTTGTATGTATCTTTTATAGCTTTAACTATATATCATCCAACATTGACCAAATGAAGTGATACCTCAACTATATTTGTTTGGTCTTTGAATGCAAGGAAAAATTAACTGTAGGATGGATGACACTTTGACTATCTGTAAATAGATAATTTTTAGATAGTGATTTCCCAACTCTTTCATAAAAAATTGTAGCCATATCATCTCCTTAGATACCTTTGTATCAGAAACATACTTTGCCTCTGTAGTGGATAAATAAATAACCTTTTGCAAGTGATAAATCAAACTCACTATTGTCCAACCAACAATAAATACATAGTAACATGTGGTACTCTATCTGGTATCTAAATCTCCTACCAAATCTGAGTCAACATAGGCTTTTAAATTAGTATTAGAACCCCCAAAATATAAACATTTATTGGATGTACTTCTCAAGTATCTAAGAATCCATTTTACTGCATTCCAATGCTCAACTTCAAGATGACTCATATACGTGCTAGAAACTCCTACAACATGTGCAATATATGTTCTAGTGCATACCATGACATACATAAAACTACCTACAACTGAAGCATGGTACCTTGGACATTTTTTCTTTCTTCTCTTTTGTCTTTGGACACATCTCCTTAGTAAATTGAAATGACTAGGAAAAAGTGTGCTGATATCTTTTGCATTCTCCATATGGAGTCTTTGCAACACCTTTTCAATATAATCGGTCAGAGATATCTAGTCAAATTATTGTTCTTCCTATCTCTAAAAATTTTCATACCAAGGATTTTTTTTTCTACCCCTAAATTCTTCATTGCAAAATAATGTGCTAACTATTGTTTCAAATCGTTAATGTGATCCATGTTAGACCCTCCTACAAGCATATCATCAACATATAAGCATACAATAATGTAGTTGTCATCATCTAACCTCTTAAAATAAATATAATGGTCTAAATTACACTGACTATAGCCATGCTCAACCATAAAACTATCAAATTTAATATGTCATTACCAAGGTGCTTCCTTAAATCAATATAAACTTTTCTTCAATCTATACACTAAGTTCTCCTTACCTTTGGCCCCAAGACCTTGTGGTTGTTACATATCTATTTATTCTTCCAAATCACCATGGAGAAAAGCTTTTTAACATCAAGTTATTTCAAATGCAAATCTTTAGTAGCCACAATACTTAAAATAATGTGTATAGAAGTTTATTTTTACAAATAGAGAAAAGATCTCATCAAAATAAATGCCCTATTCTATGCAAATCCCTTTACAAATAAACCAACTTTAAATCTTTTCTTACCTCTATCCTCCTCTTTCAATCTATAAATTTATTTATTTGGTAAAGTCTTTTTACTTGTACATGCAACTTATATAATTCCCCAATCTATTTTTTAGCATGGAGTCAATTTCTTCTTCCATGACAAGCTCCCACTGAACCTTTTCATCCACCTACACAACTTCATCACTTCCTTCTTGTTCACCAACATTTGTTAATAAAATAGAATACAAAGAGGCAGAGAACCTTTCAATAGGTCGATTTAGTCTTGTTGACCATCTAAAATTCATTGGGGTTTGCGGTATTTGTTGTTGTTATTGTTACAAGCATGAGAAACCGTTGGAATATCATCTTTTGGAGTATCATCTGACACTACATAATCATTTTATTTCTTCTCATGTTGCTACAACTGATCTTTGTAAAATACTTTCTCATTGAATATGACATCCTTGCTTCTTAAAACTTAATGTTTTTCAACATTCCAAATTCTAAAACCAAATTCATTAATTTTATATCCAAAAAATATACATTTCTTTGACTTGGCTTCTATCTTGGTTCTATTTTAAGAATCTATATGTGCAAATGCTTCACAACTAAAGGTTTTTCTAAAAGAATAACTCACCTTCTTACTTTTCCTTGCTTCCTCTAGAATACCACAACTCAAAGGAGTAGATGGACCTCTATTGATTAAATAAATAACATTTTTTACAACATTTTCCCACATGTTTAAGGAAAGCCCAACATGCAACCTCATACTCCTTGTACACTCCATTATTGTCCTATTCATGTGTTCAACCACTCCATTTTCTTGTGGAGTCCTCAAAACCATTTTTTCTTATACATACCATTAGAGGAACAATAATTATCTTCAAACTCTTTGTTGCAATACTCACTGCCATTATCATATCTAAGACATTTTAGTCTTTTACTAGTCTCAATCTCAACCAAGATTTTCTATTTTGTAAAAGTTTCAAATACATCATATTTCTTCCTAAGAAAATAAATCCATACTTTCCTAGTTGTATTATCAATGAATGAAACATAATATAGAGATCCACCAAGGGAAGATACATGATTTGGTCCCCATACATCTATATGCACAAGTTCTAATTTTTCATATTTCTTTTCCTTCCCACTTTTCAAAAAACTAACTCTCTTTTATTTTACATACACACAACTTTTACAGAAATTCAGATTGACACATTTTAGACATAGTAAAATTTTCTTTGAACGAAGTAATTTCATACCTTTTTCACTCATGTTCCCAAGTTTGTTGTGCCATAGTGTTGTTTCAGAATCAACAATGATTGTTTCAGGTTTTACCTGCTCAACTACATCAACAATTCCTAAACATTGAATTTTCTCTATAAAAATTAAAGTAGAAGGAAAAATTTGACTTGTACAAATATATAAGGTGCCTACATTCACACCTTTTTCTACTACTAAGAAACCTTTTGAAACCTTCCAATTTTCATCATTAAAAGTAATTGTGCAACCTTGATCGCCTAGTTGCCCCGCTGAAATTAAATTCCTACTGAGCCTTGGAACATGCCTTACCTCTTGTAGTACCCAATGATTCCCATTCTATAACTTAATATTAATTCTTCCATTTCCAACAATCTGATAGAGTTCACTCTCTCTGAGATAAAGTAGCCCAAAACCTCCTTGGACATAATCAAGAAAATAACTTCTATGGGGTGTAGCATGAAATGATGCCCATGAATCTAGAACCCATGGATCATCAACATTTTCAAGGGAAAGAAGAAACATATCCTCTTTAGATTTTTTACTTACCACATTTGCCTCCTTATTGCCTTCTTGTTTGTCTCCTTCATTCTTTTGAGACCAGTTCAATATTTAGTCTTATGACCTAGTTTCCCACAGTACCAGTAATCATTTGGTCCTCTTGATTGAGACCTCTTGCCCTTTGATTTTCCTCATGATTTCCCATGACTTCTAGAATTGTTTTCTTTATCCCTTGATCTACATCTTCTTTCTGCATTCAAAACACTACCTAATATCGATCTGCCTGATATTTTCCTACGAATTTCCTCACTCAGAATAGAACCAACAACAAAATCAAGTTTTATGGTATTTGAACCAAAATTAGAGTTGCTAACAACCATTACCAAGCCATTCTAGCTTTCAGGAAAAGAACACAGAATCAAAAGAGCCCTAATTTCTTCATCAAAACTAACATTAACTAAAGATAAATGATTGGTAAGTCTATTAAACTCATTTAAATGATCAACAACTAGCTAACTTTCTACCATTTTCAAATTAAATAAACACTTCATAATAAATACCTTACTTAAACAATAAGGTTTTGTTGGAAACTACAATTGAAGCAATTTTTTGTGTTGTCATTGATGTCAAACCTTAACTAGTAAGACTGTTGCTACTTAGGAAAGTCCTATATCTATTGTATTGTTGTGAAGAAGTGAAATAAAGGATGGTAACAATAGTACCTAAGGAAAGGTTGAGTTATGTTGATGAGACAATGTATTGTTTATCTTAGTAAGATTGAAGACTAAACTAGTAGGCTTCATCGAAGAAAAATGGAGAAATCATTTTCAAGATGAGTAATGTTAGTGTCGACCGAGTTAGTATATGCCAAGTAAATTCTAGTGTCGACTGAACATTAGTTAATTGCTGAGAAAGATAGTATAAGCCAAGGAAATATTTTTAGTAATGACTGAGCTTTCTACATGAAGACCGAGTAGTTGATCATAGTATTGACTGAGCATCAACATTTTTATATTTGAAGATAATTCATATTTGGAGCCGACATTGTTGAATTCTTGGATTATGTAAAATGTGTTGACTTTATTTATTGATTGTTTGAAAGCATTGAATGCACTGAAAAATATTTTATTGTAAATCTTTAAGAGATATGAGATGTTTCTAGAAAAGGAGCCGAAGAACATAAAGCAGGTAGATTCAATGAATCTGACCTAACCCTAAGATCTATGAAGGAGATTGAGTGACAAAAAGATGAGTTAACCTAATTGAGGAAGTATTCAGGGAACCTAAGCATTAGACATGTGTGTGCATGGGTGAAAAGAAGATGCTGGAAGATCAATAGATGTTATTGACTGTATAAGAAAAAAGGCTGAAGGAGAAGTGTGGTGATTGCTTGAAGAAAAGTTTTGAGCATATCAGAGATGGAGATGGAAAAGTTTCAAAGTTAGTAAACCAACATTTGTGTATGAAATTGGATCTGATATTTGCAAAGTGAGTTGTATGTTTCTCAGATCAATACTGCTGCTACTTTCTAACCATTGTAATAGTCAAAATCCTTTTAACAGATGTTGACCCAACGGTCATACGTTTAAATCCTTTGAACAAGGTTGCATACTAATGGAATGTATATAAGTCCTATAACAAGGCTCACTTTTAATAGGGTGATTAAAATCCTTTAACCGGTTCACACCTAACAGTGTGTATTGTAACCTTTGACAAGGTTGGCTTTTAACTGAGCTCACTTCAAAAGAGTGAAAATAGTAGTAGCATGTTACAAAGTGGTTTTTCCCAAATTGGGTTTCCACTATAAATCCTAGTGTCAATTCTTATGTGAATGTTTTGGCTTGAACATTTATGTGTTTTACCAGTTAGATACAGCTGGGTGGTGGACTACAATGTTATATGTTTCTATTATAGAATTAGTGATGACTCAGTTGGTTTTGGTTGTTAGATCTGATTTAAATTTTTTTTTTTGAAATTTTTTTTATACATTAGGACTTGAGAACAACTGATTCACCACCCTCTCTATTGTTCTAAATCATATTAACAATTGGTATCAGAGATGTGTTGCTTATTATTGGTGTTTACAGAAATCAATTTTAAAGGGACTTGAAGCAAATGATTAAGATGTATAAGAAGGAGGTACTAAAGCTGAATAAGGAAAATTTTCCTACATGGCAAAGCTTGATGAAGCTACATCTGTCTGGTATTGGTGATTTTGAAAAGTACTACATTGAGAATGACTATGTCTCACTTGTCGCACCTTTGACTCTCGAGGAAATGAGAGCTAAGCAAGAACATAATTAGGTAATTCTAGAAATTGCATCTGCCCTAAGCTATCCAGAATTTAAGGACATTAAGGATTGCAAAAATGCTAAGGAGATGTGGGACACTCTTGCAAGGATCTATGGTGGTGACTTAAATGTACTAAAAGCTAAGGCCGAGAGTCTCAGAGGTAAGTTTGATGAAATGAGAATGTAAGATGGTGAGAACATTGCACAATATTGTGGTAGAATAAAAGAAGTTGTGAATGCTATTAGAGGAGAAAATGAGATTATTGATGATGAAACTATAATTGGAAAAGTTCTAAGAACTCTGCATCCTATATATGCTATTACGATCTCAGCTATTTAGGAATATAGATGTAACTCTGAAAATGTGCTTACTTTGGAAAGTTTGGTTGGCAAGCTGACTACTTTTGAACTCTCTAACTATGATAACTTCATTGTTGGTAGTATTGGTAGTATTGAATCTGCTTTTAAGTCACAATTAGTTCTGAACAAGCCAAAGAAAGAAAAAGAAAGATGAATTAGTGAAAGTGAAAGTGAAAGTGATAGTGACACTTCTGATGAAGAACTTGAAGATCTAGAAGCTCTTATGGCTAGAAGACTGAGAAGGGGAAAAGGAAAATATAAAGGTAAACTCCCTATTATATGTTTTGTATGTAATAAAGTTGGTCATATAGCTACTAGATGTCCTGACAAGAATGATAAAGATGAAGAAAGAAAAAGTAAACACAAAGACATAAGAGATGAAAGAAGCTACTGAAGGCACAAAGACTACAAAGGAAAAGGTAATAAATCTTGTTACATTGCTGAAGAAGAAACTGACACTGATAGTGATGATTTTGAAATTGAGGTAGTCTAGGTTGCAATGAAAGATGAATCTGATGAGGATGAGAAAAATGCATTGATATTCTATGTGAACAAGAATGAAAAATGGATTATTGATAGTGGTTGTTCACATCACATGACTGGTAACAAGAGTAAGTTTGGGACCTTACATCATTATAGAGGTAAAAGTGTAAAATTTGGTAATGATGCACCATGTCCTGTTAGAGGAAAAGGTTTGATTAAACTGATTGATAAGATCTCTTGTGAAAATGTATATTGGGTTGAAGGTCTAAATTATAATCTTCTAAGTGTTGCTTAGCTCAACAACATTGATTACCAAGTGGAATTTCATCACAAGAAAGCTAAAATATTTGATGCTACTGGTGAACTGATTGGAAGTGGAGAACAGACTAGAGGTAATTTGTTCTATCTTGACCTATTTGAAGAAGCATGTATGGTTGCACAAATTGATGACATTTGGTTATGGCATAAGAGACTATGTCATGTTAACTTTGATAATCTGGTAGAAATAAGTAAGAAGAAGAAAGTAAGAGGTCTACCTAGATTGAAGAAACCTGAGAATGTGATGTGCAAGGAATGCCAGTTAGAAAAAATGATAAAATCAAGTTTTAAGAGCAAATCCTTTACTTCTGAAAACATTTTAGATTTGGTTAATACTTACCTTTTTGGACCTATAGGTGTACAAAGTTACTGTGGTGCTAGATATTTTATCTTGTTTGTTGATGATCATACCAGGATTATGCATGTAATATTTCTAAAAAGAAAAATTTGAAGCTTTTCAATTCTTTAAGTTGTATTTGGCTAAGGTTGAGAAGGAGATAGGTAGGAACCTAAAATTTCTTAGATCTGACTGAGGTGGAGAATTTACATCAAATGAATTTAATCTATTTTGCAATGAAAGAGGGATAAAAAGACAAAAGTCTACACCTAGAACACCTCCACAGAATGATATAGCAAAGAGAAGAAATAGATCTATCTTGGATTGTGCAAGGACATTGTTGATTAAAAATAATGTGGCACATAAATACTAGAAAGAAGCTATAAGTCTAGATGTCTACACTCTTAACCAAGTACAGATCAAGAAAGGTACAAATCTGACACCCTATGAGTTATGGCATGGGCATGCACCAAGTGTTAAATACTTTAGAATCTTTGGAAGCAAGTGTTACATATTAAAAGATAATAGGAATGGAGAGTTTTATGCTAAAAGTGATGAAGGCATATTCCTAGGGTATTCCACAAAAAGTAAAGCCTATAAGTGTTTAAAATCTAACACTAACAAAATTGTGGAAAGTGTGAATGTCAAAGTTGATGAGTATGTAGAAAGAAATTAAGTTGATAGCAAAAGAGAACTAGAAGATTATAGATCTTTTGTGTATGTTGAAGAAGAAGAAGAGGCAAGTAATAATCTTGCACTTGATGTCGAGTCTCGGGTAAGCAATGCTGAGCAACAGGAAGATGCTGCAGAGCATCAGGAAAAAAGTGCCGAAAGAAAACAAGAACATGCCAAGTGACAAGATAATGCTATCGAGCATCAGGAAGAGGTTGTCGAGCATTCAAAAGCTAAATTAGAGAATCTTGTTGAGGAACTTGATGAAATAGAGGAGAGAAGAACCGAACTTGTTTTGGAAAAATATGTAAGAAGACATCACAAGCTTGAATAGATAATTGGAGACAAACATACTAGAATTTTGACTAGAAGTAAGACAAAGGATCCAACATGTTTACTATGTGAATTTGAACCTAAGTTAACTAGTGAGGCATTAGAAAATGAAGACTAGATACAAGAAATGAATGAAGAGATTAACCAGATAGAGAAGAATGATACTTGGACTTTGGTACCGAGAGCTAAAAACAAAAATGTTATAGGAACAAACCGTGTGTTCCAGAATAAGTTGAATGAAAAAGGTGAAATAACTAGGAACAAAGCTAGGCTAGTATGCAAAGGCTACGCACAAGAAGAAGGAATAGATTATGGGGAGACATTTTCCCCTGTAGCTAGATTGGAAGGAGTAAGAACTCTGCTTGCATATGATACTTATAAAGATTTTAAGGTATATCAAATGGATGTCAAGTCTGCATTTTAAAATGGTATACTAGAAGAAGTTTACATAGAACAACCAGAAGGTTTTATTGATCCAAACAGAAGACATATGGTATGCAAACTGAACAAATCACTATATGGATTAAAACACGCTCCTAGAGCATGGTATGAGAGATTGCATAACTACTTGATACATATTGGATTTTCAAGAACAAATGACACAAGCAATCTATACATGAAAGATGAAGAAGGTAAAGGTATCCTGTTGGCAAAAAGTTTTGTGGATGATATTATTTTTGGTGGACAAGATGCTTTGTGTAAAAGATTTTTAAATGAAATGCAAACTGAATATAAAATGAGCATGTTTGGTGAGATCAAATTCTTTGTTGGTTTACAAGTATATTAGATGAAGAAAGGAATTTTCATTACACAGTCTAAGTATGTTAATCAAATACTGAAAACTTTTGGGATGGAAGATTCTAGACCAGTGAGTAATTGTATGGTTACTAGACAAAAGTTATCTAAGAATGATGATGTTGCAGAAGTGAACTAGACTTTGTACAAATCCATGATTGGAAAATTGTAGTATGCTATACATAGTAGACCAGATATTGCACTAGCTATTGGGATTGTGGAAAGATTCTCTGCCAATCCTAAGGAAACACACATGATGGCTATGAAAAGAATTATGAGATACTTGAAATGGACTACTGACTATGGTCTATATTACAAGAAGGATGACAAATTTGAACTAAGAGTATATACAGATGCTGATTGGGCAAGAAATGTAGATGACAGAAAGAGTACTAGTGGTGGAGCTTTCTTTCTTGGACAAAGATTAGTCTCCTGGACAAGCAAGAAACAAAATTGCAATTCCCAATCTACTGCTAAAGCTAAGTATGTTGTTGCTGCAGTAAACTGTTCAAATTTGGTATGGATAAAATAATTGTTGGTAGGCATGAAAGAAGAAATCACTAAACTTGTTATTTTCTATGACAATACAAGTGCTATCAATATTTTTAAGAATCCAGTGACATACTAAGACCAAGCACATACCAATCAAGTATCACTACTTGAGAGAATTGGTACAAGATAAAGAAGTTTGAATGGAATATGTGAATACAAAGGAACAATTAGCAGACATATTCACTAAAGCTTTACCTAAAGAAGCACATGAGTATTTGAGAAGTCAATTAGGGGTCCTTCCTCTAATTGAGGCTACCTCATCAAGCTACGAGCACTGCATCAGATATGCTACAACAGAATATTTGACAGATTGATGCAGAAGATTGTCACACTTTAGGATTGGCCTAGAGTTGTGAAGAAGAGCAAAGACAAGGAATCAGTCATAAGAAAGATGAAAAAGGGAGAAACTCTAAGCTACATAGATAATATCTACATCTGATGGATGTATGTTATAGTTTTTGCTTTGGCATTTTTGTCACAGAGGGAGATGGACTGAGATGATATAATAACACATGAAACTAAAAAGAAAAGTAAGGAGATGATGAACTGAGATGAAGGATTAGGATAGAGGGAGATCTGGATATTTTTCTGGTCACAGAAGTTAGACTTATAGGTTTTGAAATAGAATGAAGCTAAGGATATTACAAATTTTTTTTCTGATGGAAAAATAAGTTTTTGGATTGGTTAATAATCCATGTGCTATTCAGGTGATATCATATGGTGTTGCCATCAATGCCAAAGAGGGAGATTGTTGGAAACTGCAATTGAAGCAATTTTTGTATTGTCATTGATGTCAAACCTTAACTAGTAAGACTGTTGCTACTTAGGAAAGTACTATATCTATTGTATTGTTGTGAAGAAGGGAAAGAAAGGATGGTAACAATAGAACCTAAAGAAAGGTTGAGTTATCTTGATACTACAAAGTGTACTTGACTATGTTGTATAATGATGAGACAATGTATTGTTTATGTTAAAATGGAAAAATAAATTCGAGCTAGGAACAAATTAATCCAAATGAGTTAGGAAAAAGGAAGATTATCATGAATCAAGCTAATCCTTAGAGCATACACCAAAATGAAACAACAAAGGAGACGAGAAGTTTTTGAAGGGGGAAAAGCGTAAAAAACCCCCCGTGAATTATGAATGGGAAAAATAGCCAAAAAGAGAGAGAGAGAGAGCTTTAACTCATACAAAATCTTAGAAGAAAGAGAGAGAGAATAGAGAGGAAGTGTTGTATATGAAAAGAGAGGAGAAATATCTTTATAGGTAGAGATAAGAGAAGGAGTTCAAAATGTAACTCCCATGAGAATGAATGCCACCATTCATAAGTGTGTGAGGCCAAGTGTGAGATTCCTCATAAGGAGGAATAAACTAATTTACAAAAAATATTTGTCCTCACATATTCTACTAGAGGACAAAATAGAATGTAGGAGAAAGAAGACAAAAAGAAATATATTAGGATACCTTGGCTTATATCCTAATATATTAGAACAAGAAAAGAAAAAAGTCTAACCTTGGTTTATAAATACACCAAGGAAAGATTACAACTTCTAACACCCCCCTTTAATCTTTACTTGGGGAAATTACATCAATAGGTATTAAACCCAAATGTTTACAATAAATCTGAGATGTTTCTTTGGAAAGAGTCTTCATTAGGATGTCTTTGGCTTGATCATCTTGCATGTCTTGAACTTGTGCTTTGGAGCTTGAATGGTACATAGGAGTTTGAATATCATGTTGAGGAGAGCCCAAAATTTTAAGAGACCATTGAGATGCTTGAAATACATTTATGCAATTTGTATATTCAATTCTATTTAAAACTAGAGGTGGAGCATAATCAAAACTTGAGCCTACAAAAAGGCAAGAAACACTAGTAGAGTGCCCATCATTGGGATCACCTAGTGCTGAATCAGTAACATATTGAGAATCATAAGCCAAATTTGTAACATTTTCATGAGTTATAGATTTAGAAATACAATCATTACTTGTATAAGATAAATTTGTAGTGTATTCATCAGAATATGAAGCATTAATAGGAGAGTTAATATAATCATCATTATCATCAATCATAGAACTACCATCAGAAATTTCATCTTGAGTAATAGACATGGCTTGCAAAGTATTATTAAGATATGTAGATATAATTTCATCTTCTTGGTCAAACATATCATCAATAAGAGAGTAAAATAGATTATTATCATCACAACTAGGAGAAACTAGATTATTAGGAGTATCATTACTATGTTCATCATTATCATTAGGAAGAGCAAGAACATAAATATGGTTAGGAGTAGAAAACACATCAAAAATAATACCAGTTCCTTCAACTTGACATCAATTATTAGCTAAAGGGATATGCATAGAATCAGGTTGGAAAGAATCAAAGACTTCCTTGTGGTATTGGACATGTTGAGATGCATTATGATCAATAACCCATTTAGGTGGTCTCAAAGAATTAAAACAGATAGTAAAAGTAGAATGAGATTGATTTCCATTAGAGTAATTTTGAGAATTTCGTTGATCTTCTTTCTGTTTCTTAAAACAATTATGAATTAAATGACCATTTTTACCACAATAAGTGCAATAAGGCCTATTTGAAGGGTTATTATTGTTATTATTATTAGTATTATTATTATGATTGATATTGTAATTATTATTATTATTAGGTCTTTGATGAGTTTGATTATAGTTGGAATTGTTTGATCTCTAATTATTTTGATTGTTATTTGAATTATTACTAGCTCTATTATTATGAGATTGAGAAACATAAGCATGTTCATGAGATTTCAATATACCAAATTGGATTAGTTTAGCCTCCTCTTGACGCAACATATTTTGAAAAATAGCATAAGTTAATTGAGTTGCTAAAGAAGGAATAGCTAACTGAGAATAGATATTAGTAATAAATTGTTGAAACTGCCTAGGTAAACATTTATGAATTATAATATGAATTATCCTTAAATCAGAAAGAGGAACTTGTAATCCAGTGAGTAAATTTTTAATTGAATCAAACTTGAGCAAGAAATCATCAACAGAATTAAAATCTGTATACCTGAGATCTTCAAGTTGGTCTTGAAGTTGGATTTTACGGGTCTCATCTGCACTGTCATAGGTGTTTTTCAGGATGTCCCAAGCCTGATGGGCTTCTATACAGGAGGAAATAAGGACATACAGTTTGCGACTTAGGGATATGCCAATTAGACCAAGTGCTTCATCGTTCTTAGCTTGTCAAGCATCTTGGTCAGCTTGAGAAGTAGTGGTAGGAGGTTTAGTGCTGGCATTAGTGGCAATGTTTAATAGATGGCAGAATCTGAATATCCAAGTCATGTGGGTTTTCCAGGCATGATAGTTGGTGCTGGTCAGTTTGATCTTAGGCATTAGGGTAGACATGATTACAAGAATATAGTACTGGAAAAAAAAATACCCCCTTTACTTATACACCTTATTTAAAAAAAAATAAAAATAGAATACAAAAAAAATGCCCCTCTTTAAAAAAATTCCATTTTAAAAAAAATAAAATAAATTATTTTAAAAAAACTTCATAAGGAAATGACTAAATTTCTTTTAAAGAAAAAAACTAAGAATCAAATTATAATAGAAATTCAAACAATATAATGAAATATAGTGAATTTTTTTTAATAAAGTTTTTATAATTTTTTTAAAAACTTTGAATATGATTAAAAAATTTAAAGACCAAAGTAAGTACTATTTAATCTAAACTATTTAATATGAAAAAGTTAGATCTTAATAAATTAAATTTTGAATAAATTTTTTTTTAAATTAATTTATTAAATTTAGTGTTAAAAAAAACACAAGTAAAAATTATGAATGAAACATAATCAACATACTAACCTTTTTTTGAAAAAAAATTAAAAAACCTTTAAAAACTTAAAAACTTTATGAGTAAACAAATCAAATTAAACTCCTTTCAAACCACGTGAGGAACTTAAAAGGAATATGCTTAAATCTTAAAGCTTTGAAACTTTTTAAACTATATTTACCTATTCTATTTTTAGCCTACAATTCCACATGAACTTTGAAGAGAAAAAGATTAGTTTCAAACCAATGAGTGTAATAGTAAATACATAAATTAACATGCAGGAATTAACGATAGCTGAAACTAGAAATTAACATTCATTTTTTTGTAAAAATTAATATGCAAACCAATGTAATATGATAGCTAAAACTAAAAAAATACACATGCACTACTATTGAAACGGTATGCAAACTGAAATAAATAATAAAAAGGAACAGTAAGACAATGCAAAACTTAAAAAAAATTGATATGCACAAGATCACAGGAAACGACCAGCAGGGCAATCTGGAAAATCTGTTTATGATTTCACAAAGCTGAACTGATATGCAAAACAATATCCAATAAACACGTTAGTAAATTTAGAACTAAAAACGTAACCAATAAAAAACACTATCCAAAAAAACTATTACCAATAAACGTTACTAAAAAAAACATTTATTAGATCATAAAAAAAAGTTACTAAAAACACTATCTTGATAACACTACCAATAAACACATTAAGAACAAAAAATATATGAAAAACCTTAATAAATTAGATTAGCAATAAAAGGAATAGACTTTAGAAAATATTATGAACCTTATGAGGAATAACTTATTCAAAAAAATGTTTGTTAGATCATAAAAAAAATGTTAGGCAAAACAAGAAAAATGTTAATCTAATAAAACGATAATCTAATTAGGAATATAAATTTATTTTTTTTGTAGAAAGAGAAATCTGAGTTATGAGTGGTAGATTTGAATACGTAGCCTTGCCAGATTGAATCAAGAGGTGTCACAATGGAATAGGCACTGATGCTGATCTTAAAAAAAAAAAAGAGATATATATTAAGCTAAGAAGGCCACAAAACTCACATGCAAGGAAACAATACACCAGAGAAAAGGAAAACTTGCATATAAAGTTCAACCGATATTAAAAAAGGCTATATATATATACGATCAGAGTTTGCACCAATGGCCACACTCCAATATACTAAAGTTGGCTCCAATACTTTCAGCCAACCGAGATAAACAAAAAAATGCAGAGAGAAAAGAACAGAAAGTGCAGGTCTTTTTGACACGAAAATCACAAAAGAAAAACACAAAATGAAAGATGCGTGGGCACCCAAAAAAAATGAGGGCTTAAAATCCTAGAGAAATGCCAAAGAATCGCAATGCCAAGAAACTTCTCAGAAGGATTAACAGTACTGGAGCAAAATTTTTCACATGTAGCGGCAATAAATGCAAAAAAGACTACAAGCAAAAAGAGGATACAAAAAAACTCCTCTCCCAAAACTGAGAATGCTATTCTGACATAAACAACAAAGATACTAATTAACTATACAGAGAATGAAAAAGGAATAAATGCATGCAGAAAAATCCGCTACTAAAGAAGGCAAAGGTAGGAAAAAACGGTTAGAAGAGGTAATAATAGAGAGTTAGTTTTTTTTAGAAATGACGCATGGCAACGAAGATAATAACTTTGAATAAGATAATGATTATTAAGAACTAAAATTGAAAAAAAAATTAAATTAAATTTGAATAGTAGAATTTGAATATTCAAAAAAAAATTTTAAAACCCCTTTTAATAATCAAATTATAATAAAATATATATATTAAAAAAGGTTTGAATATGGAAAAAAAAATTTTAGAGACCAAATTAGATATAAAAAATAAATATTTAATCTAAATTAAAGAATTAGATCTTGATAAATTAAATTTGAAATAAGAACTTTTAATAAAAATATAATCTAGGAATAAAACATAAGCAAAATTTAAATTTAAATTTTTATTTTTATAAGCTAAAGTCAAATTGAATTTTTATTAACTCTTTGGTGGCACGCCTTCCAAAGAGAGAAATAAAAATGAACTAAACAACTCTCTCAAATCAAAAAAGACGAGTCTCCGAATTGGAGTGCTCCGAGATATGATAATCGCTTAAACCTATGAACTCAAAAATGGATTAAACCTGCTCTGATACCATGTTAAAATGGAAAAATGAATTCGAGTTAGGAACAAATTAATCCAAATGAGTTAGGAAAAAGAAAGATTATCATGAATCAAGCTAATCCTTAGAGCATACACCAAAATAAAACAACAAAAGAGATGAGAAGTTTTTGAAGGGGGAAAAGTGTAAAAAAAACCCCCGTGAATTATGAATGGACAAAATAGCCAAAAAGAGAGAGAAAAAGAGCTTTAGCTCATACAAAATCTTAGAAGAAAGAGAGAGAGAATAGAGAGGAAGTGTTGTATATGAGAAGAGAGGAGAAATATCTCTATATGTAGAGATAAGAGGAGTTCAAAATGTAACTCCCATGAGAATGAATGCCACCATTCATAAGTGTGTGAGGCCAAGTGTGAGATTCCTCATAAGGAGGAATAAACTAATTTACAAAAAATATTTGTCCTCATATTCTACTAGAGGACAAAATAGAATGTAGGAGAAAGAAGACAAAAAGAAATATATTAGGATACCTTGGCTTATATCCTAATATATTAGAACAAGAAAAGAAAAAAGTCTAACCTTGGTTTATAAATACACCAAGGAAAGATTACAACTTCTAACAGTTTATCTTAGTAAGATTGAAGACTAAACTTGTAGGCTTGACCAAGAAAAAATGGTGAAATCATGTTCAAGTCAAGTAATGTTAGTGTCGACCGAGTCAGTATATGCTGAGTAAAATTCTAGTATCGATTGAACATTAGTTAATTGCCGAGAAAGACAGTATAAGCCGAGGAAATATTTTTAGTAATGACTGAGCTTTTTACATGAAGACTGAGTAGTTTATCATAGTATTGACCAAGCATTAGAATTTTTATATTTGAAGAGAATTTAGATTTGGAGCCGACATTGTTGAATTCTTGGATTATGTAAAACGTGTTAACTTTATTTATTGATTGTTTGAAAGCATTGAATGAACTGATAAATATTTTAATGTAAATCTTTAAGAGATTTGAGATGTTTCTAGAAAAGGAGCCGAAGAACATAAAGCAGGTAGATTCAATGAATCTAACCTAACCCTAAGATCTACGAAGGAGATTGAGTGGCAAAAAGATTAGTTAACCTAATTGAGGAAGTATTAAGTGAACCTAAGCATAAGATATGTGTGTGCATAGGTGAAAAGAGGATGTTGGAAGATTAGTAGATGTTATTGACTGTATAAGCAAAAAGGTTGAAGGAGAAGTGTGGTGATTGCTTGAAGAAAAGTTTCAAGCAGATTAGAGATGGAGATGGAAAAGTTTCAAAGTCAGTAACCAGCATTTGTGTACGAAATTGGATCTGATATTTACAAAGTGAGTTGTATGTTTCTTATATCAATACTGCTGCTACTTTCTAACCATTGTAATAGTCAAAATCTTTTTAACAGAGGTTGACCTAATAATCATATGTTTAAATCCTTTGAACAAGGTTGCATTCTAATGGAATGTATATAAGTCCTATAACAAGACTCACTTTTAGCAGGGTGATTGAAATCCTTTAACCTGGTCACACCTAACAATGTGTATTGTAACCTTTGACAGGGTTGGCTTTTAACCGAGCTCACTTCAGAAGAGTGAAAATAATAGTAGCATGTTACAAAGTGGTTTTTCCCAGATTGGGTTTCCACTATAAATCCTAGTGTCAATGCTTGTGTGAATATTTTGGTTTGAACATTTATGTGTTTTTCAAGTTAGATTCAGCTGGGTAGTGGACTGTAATGTTATATGTTTCTATTATAGAATTAGTGATGACCGAGTTGGTTTTGGTTGTTAGATCTAATTTAAAGAAAAGTTTTTGAAGTTTGTTTTGTACATTAGGACCTAAGAACAACTGATTCACCCCCCCTCTCTGTTGTTCTAAATCATATTAACAGGGTTTTCATATAACTTAGCTAGGGTTTCCATCAAATCTTTAATTATCTTTGTTAGAATAATTGAGAGGGGGGTGAATCAGTAATCCAGTGTCCCAAAACAAAATGTATAATTCAAAACAATTTCTTTAATTTCTGCTCCTTGGTAAACAATAATAACTTTGACTGTCTGTGCTTTTATCGATTACCAGTCTAATACTTAAACTTGTTACCGATCAAATCGAGTATGAAATATGTAATGTATGATAACAAAAAAATATCACAATCAACACATAACACAAAGATTTAACATGGAAACCCTATAAAGGGAAAAACCACCTAGGACTGGCAACCCAAAATTGTTCACTCTTCTGAAGTGAGGTCGGTTAAGACCCAACCCTATTAAAGGTTTACAAACACACTGTCAGGTGTGACCTTGTTAGAGGATTTTAGACTAGGAGTTATCATCCAACCAATCATTCACTATGGGGTTGATAGGATAACAATGTTCATTCTATGAATGATACATTATAAGAGTTTCAGAGTCCACTTGGTTAAGAGATTTTGACTATGTACAATGGTTAAATATGTAATAGTATGTGACCTACCTTAATACAACTTAAATTGTAGACTATAGATCAATATTCAGTCCATATAACTGGGTATGTGCAAGATTAGGAGCGGCCAAATTATGCCCTTAAGTGGCAATGAAAAATCAGCAAATCAGGGTTAGTCAACTTGACGTGAAAATTTCAACTAGCTATGAACCTAATATCAAAAAGTTTTAAGAATAGAATCTATAGAAAATTGAATGTAGTTTCTAAATTACTAGGCCTTTTTTGAGAAAAATTTAGTATGATTGGTGAAAAGTATAGATTTCAATGCAGCAGTACAAAAATTTCAAAAAAAAAATAAGAAGTAGGTGTATGTCTGACCACCTTAATCATAATTAAATGATAATATTTTATTATAAGATTTTATATATAAGTAGTAGAATGATGCTCGGATGTGACACATATTTTTTTATAATTTTATTCCAAAAAAATAAATAATTATGAATTTTTTGCTACAACATTTTTAGAATAAAAAAACTCTTGTGTCTAACCACCTTAACTCATTCAAAACTTTACAAAATTTTATTTTATTTTTTTTCCTTATAGTAGGCAAAGCATAGAATGTGACACATTTTTCAGATTTCAAAAATGTTATACTATCTGAAAGTTATAGTCATTTTTCAATCAGTATATAAATCAACACTTTAGAGGTAGCTCAATTAGAAAATAACTAATAATTACTTACCAAATTCAAAATTTGACAGCAATTATATCAATAGAAAGCTGATAATCTCCTTAAGATACCCTTTTTGTTTTATCAAATTCAGGTGAAAAAAAGTCATCAGCTACATTGTCAAAGTTTTGAACTGACATCGCCACTTTTCGGCCCCTCATGATCTTGGACATACCCAACTCCTTCTAACCAATATTTCACTTCAGATTCTATATGGTATCAACTTACTGTCCGTCAGTAATTGCTCTCTATAGCTTGGTAATTGTTCTGCAGCTCGGTTCTCACTAACCAGTATGATCAGAATGCATGAAGCTTGTTCATGCGATGATTCTGCAATCTCTTCTTCTTCTGACATCACCTTCAATAATGAAATCAATGTCTCTTATATAGATGAGTAAATCATTTTCTTCTCCACCATTATATTTTATGGTGTAATCACATTCATATATTTTTCCACTTTCAAATTTCTTGGCTCTTGTGTCAATAACACATTTGATTCTCATCCTTTAGATCTTTCCTTAAATTCCTCATTCGTCGATCTGTGTAACAAACATTATCTGTTACCTCAATTTTATAATCCTGTCAACTCATCACTTTAATGGCTACACTAATCATTTAGTTTATTCTGTTTCACTCAGTTAACAAAGAAATGCATTGGTAAACACTGCTCGGTTAATACTGTGATCGGTATACACTACACTCCATCAGTGTATACTAGAATTGCTTCATTTACCAACAACACTACTTTGTGTCTTTGAGCTCTATACTTCATCATAGATGAATGCAACATAATAAAGTCAATACCATCAATTCATAGACTCATCAACAAGTTACTCAATGCATTTTTTATCCTCATCTATCATGTACATCTTTCTCATGTAAATTTCTCTATTCTTCATCTCTTTTACCTTTCCTTAGATGTCTCAGTATAGTAACTTACAAGATAAGTACTGTCAAACTAGTTGACATCAATGAAAACATAATACTGATTTAATCATATTACATATCTAATCAACAACTCCTCAGTGATCTTCAATCATAGATTCTTCAATCAAATTTTAAATCAGTTGTAGTCCAACAATCTCTCCCTTTGGCATTGATGGCAACTCAAGTAATATGAAATGTACCATACACATACCAAACATATACTCTACAACTTTATGACCAAATTTTGTGTAGTGTAAGCTCTCCCTAGCTTAATATGTTTAATCACTACATTCCTAATTTAGCATTAGCTAATACAACTTTACCATTCTGTAGTTGTGATCTTTTCAGTTCTCCTTTTCTTTCTTTTGTTCTCTGTAACTGATCTTCAATATTCTATCTCATTCAGATTGTCTCTCCCTTAAATAGTTCTCATGAGTGCATATTTCTCCCTTTCCTTTTCATATTATTTATCTCTCCCTTTGATAGCAATGCCAAAGAAACAAATAAACAATCAGCTCTGTAGTAGCCAAGTAACTCTTAGTTGTCCATTACTTCCTTCGTATCTTAGTATACTGATATCCCAATCTGTTTCAGTTCTTCAAACTTAATCACAACCTTGAAAAAAATTTAAAGTGTGAACTATGCTGCATCAACATGAATGATCTTCTTATAAAAAGTAGGCTAATGCAACATCTAGATCACCTTAGTGACCGAAAGATAGGGGATGGACCCCAAGTCTAGTCCTCAAGTATTCAAATGTATCTTTCGGTAGAGGCTTTGTAAAAATATCTGCAAGTTGTTCTTTAGATGTGAAAAATTCTAACTTCACTTGCTTCTCTTGCACTTGTTCTCTTAAGTAATGATACTTAATAGATATATGCTTTGTCTTAGAGTGCATCATTGGATTCTTTGAAATATTGATAGCACTAGTGTTGTCACAATATATAATTACCAGGTCAGTAATTACCTCATTCATTCCTTCCAACACTTGCTTGATATATGCAATGTTTGAATAATTTGTAGCAGTAGCAACATACTCTTCTTTAGCTGTAGACTGAGAAATACAAGCTTCCTTTTTACTTGTCTAGGTTACAAGTCTTTCACCAAAGAAAAATGCTCCTCCGGTGGTGCTTTTTCTATCATCCACATATCCAGCCCAATCAGCGTCAGTGTAAATTTTCAATTCAAAATTCCCTTCCTTGGGATACCATAATCCATAATTTTCAGTTTTCTTTAGGTATCGTAAGATCCTTTTAGTAGCAACCATATGTGATTCTCTAGGATTAGTAGAGAATCTTGCAATAATTCCCACAACATGTGTTATATCCGGTCTACTGTGAACTATGTACATTAACTTACCAATCATAGATCGGTAAAGTGTTTGGTTTACCTCTGTAGTTCCATCCTCCTTTGTCAATTTGCATCTAGTAGGCATTGGTGTTCCCACAGGTTTAGCATCTTCCATGCCAAATGTCTTCAGTACTTTCTTTATCTATTTAGATTGTGTGATGAAAATTCCATCACTCTTCTTAATCACTTGTAGTCCAAGAAAGAACTTAATATCTCCGAACATAGACATTTCAAATTCCTTTTGCATTTCATTAGCAAATGCCTTACATACAAAATTTGAGCCTCCAAAGGTAATATCATCAACAAATATTTCAACAATGATTATAGTGTCATCAATATCACCTTTCATATATAGTTTTCACTTGTTCTAACAAATCCAATACTTAACAAGTAAGTATGCAGTCTTTCATACCATGCTCTTGGTGCTTGCTTCAAACCATATAAAGCTTTATGTAATTTACATACCATGTCTTTATTGTCAGGATCAAAAAATCTTTTAGGTTGTTCAATGTAGACTTCTTCTTCAAGTATACCATTAAAAAATGATGACTTCACATCCATTTGATAGACTTTGAATTTCTTGTGTGCATCATATGCAAGTAACATTCTAACTCCTAATCTAGCAACAGGTGCAAATGTTTCACCATAGTCAATGCCTTCTTCCTGTGCATATCCCTTGCATACCAATATTTATTTATTTCTTGTGACTTCACCATTTTCATTCAGTTTATTCCTGAATATCCACTTAGTACCGATAATATTTTTATCTTTAGATCGGGGTACTAAGGACCAGGTTTTGTTTTTCTCAATTTTCTCTATTTACTCCTTCATTGCATTAACCCATTCTTCATTCTCTAATGCAAGTTTCACATTTTTAGGTTCATATTCACAAGCTAGACATGTACCTTGCCTTGCTTTGCTCCTAGTTTGCATTCTAGCATGTCTGTCTCCAATAATTTGTGTCGCAGGATGATGTCTTCTGACAAAAATAGCTGGAACTTGGTTTCTCCTTTATTGTTCATCCTGTTAAGATTCATTTTCTTGCTCGGTAGCCTCATTGTGTTTGTCAGTTTGTGTTGTCTGTTGTCTAGCATTGTTTCCCTATTGACCGATTGTTAGAGCTTGCGGTGTCGATAAATACTCTAGATGTTCAATGTAAGTGAATATACTATAATCTTCTAGTTCCTTTGTACTTTCCTTTGTGTTCTTGTCATCAAACTCATCAACACAAACTTTAGTACTTTCAACTATCTTATTTGTAACCTTATTCAGACATTTACATGCTTTACTTATAGAGGACTATCCCAGAAATATCCCTTCATCTCCTTTTGAATCAAATTTTCCATTTCTCTCATCTTTCAAAATAAAGCATTTACTTCCAAAAATCTTGAAATAACTTATAGTAGGTTTGTGTCCAAACCATAGCTCATAAGGTGTTCAGTTGGAGTCCTTCTTTAGTTGTACTTGGTTAAGAACATATACAATTGTACTGACAGCTTCCCTCCAATATGTTTGAGCAACATTCTTCTGTATCATCAATGTTCTAGCATAGTCAATTATAGACCTATTTCTCCTTTCAGTAGTGTAATTTTACTAAGTTGTCCTTGGTGCAGATACCTTCCTTTTAATTCCATGCTCATTACATAAATTAGTGAATTCATCAGAGATAAATTTGCCTCCTCTATCAGATCTTAAGCATTTTATTTCTTTTATAGTTTCTTTCTCTACCTTATCTTTACACCACTTAAACATTTTAAAGGCTTCAAATTTTTCTTTTAGAAACATAACAGTCATTACTCTAGTGTAATCATCAATAAAAAAGAATAAAATATCTATCACTAGAACAACTCTGAGTTCTCATAGGACCACATAGGTCGGTATGAACCAACTCAAGTATCTTCTTTGTTGATTAGTATTTTCTTTTAAAACTAGACTTAGTCATCTTACCTTTCTGACATTCATGGCACATGGCATGATCAGGTTTTGTCAAGTTAGGAAATCCTCTAACTCTTTTCTTTTTGCTAATCTTGATCATGTTGTCAAAGTTTACATGGCATAACCTTTTGTGCCACAACCAAACATCTTCATCCTTTATTAACAAACAAGAAGACTGATCCATATCAAGATAAAATAAATTACCTTTGGATTGTGTACCAATTTCAACAAGTCTTCCTTCATCATCATAGATCTTCATCTTTTTTCTTTCAAAAGCTAGTTGGTGGCCTGAATTGTTCAGCTGAGCCACACTTAACATATTATAGTTTTGTCCATCTACCCAGTATGCATTTTCACATTTTATTCTGACATTGATCATAAGTGAACCTTTACCTCTTACCATACAAGGTGCATCATTTCCCATTCTCACAGATCCTCCATTGTATTCAACAAGATGATCAAACTTCTCTACATCACTAGTCATATGATGTGTGCAGCCACTGTTTATGATCCATGTATCATTTCTTCTTACTTTAGAGATTAGTGTTGTCTCTTCATGTTTCTCTTCTTCTTCTGAATCATCTTTCATAGCAACAAATACAACTTCTACATCATCATCAGATTCAGATTTAGTTTCAATATCTTCAGCTATGTAACACACCTTTTTTCCTTTATCATCTTGGTTGTCTCTATTATTGTGTTGGTAGCCTCTTTTGACTCTTCTCCCATAGCTTCCTTCTGATCGGTCTTTGGTTTTATCATCATCTTTCTTCTGAGGACATCTAGCAGCAATGTGACTGATTTCTTTACAATTAAAACAAGGCAATGGTAGTTTTCCTCTATACCTTCCTTTTCCTTTAGGCAATCTTCTGGCCATAAGAGCTTCAAGCTCATCAAGTTTATCATCCGTATTACCATCACTATCATCATTCTTATTATTTCTGCTACACTTTCCAATCTTCAAAGAAGACATGAAAGTGGACTCAACAGAAGGAACAACACTATTATCAAAGTTGTTTAATTCAAAGGTTTTAAGTTTACCAATTAGTGTGTCAAGGGTACGGTTGGATACGGCTCTTGTTTCATGAATTGCTGAGATTCTAATTGCATAAACTGGTAGCAAAGTTTTGAGAATCTTTCTTATTACTGTTTCATCATCAATCACTCCATCAGATGCTCTAATAGCATGTACTACTTCTTTTAGTCTATTTGAGTACTGTACAATGTTCTCACCTTCTTTCATTCTCATATAATCAAATCTACCTCTTAGACTTTCAGCTTAGGCTCTTTTGACATTTAGATCTCCATTGTATATTAGAGTTAACTTATCCACATTGCTTTAGCAGTCGTGCATGTCTTAATATCTTCAAATTTAGTGTCAGAATAGGCAGTAGCTTGTCCCATCATAGTAACATTGTGTTCATGCTTATCTCTCAGTTGATCAAGTGTCAGGGGACTAGTGGGTGGTTGTATGTAGCCATTCTCCATTAGATCTAGTGTATAATTCCCAATTCCAGATATGTGCAGCTTCATTCGACTTTTCCATACTGTGAAGTTCTCTTTGTTCAGCTTTGGTACTTCCCTCTTATACATCTTGAGACCTTTGTGCTTAAGTCCTTAAAACTCTATTCTAAGCAACCGATGCTCTGATACCAATTGTTAGAATAACTAAGAGGGGGGTGAATTAGTTATCCAATGTTCCAAAACAAAATGTATAATTCAAAACAATTTCTTCAATTTCTTCTCCTCAGTAAACAATAATAACTTTCACTGTCTGTGCTTTTACTGATTACTAGTCTAATACTTAAACTTGTTACCGATCAAATCTAGTATGAAATATGTAAATTATGATAACAAACAAATATCACAATCAACACATAACACAAAGATTTAACATGGAAACCTTGTAAAGGGAAAAACCACCTAGGACCGACAACCCAAAATTGTTCACTCTTTTGAAGTGAGGTCGGTTAAGACCCAACCCTATTAAAGGTTTACAAACACACTATTAGGTGTGACCTTGTTAGAGGATTTTAGACTAGAAGTTATCTTCCAACCAATCATTCACTATGGGGTTGACAGGATAACAATGTTCATTCTATGAATGATACATCATAAGACTTTCAGAGTCCACTCGGTTAAGAGATTTTGACTGTGTACAATGGTTAAATATGTAACAGTATGTGACCTACCTTAATACAACTTAAATTTCAGATTACAGATCAATATTTAGTCCATATAACTCCTTCTGACCAATATTTCACTTCAGATTCTATACTGTATCAACTTATTGTCCGTTGGTAATTTCTCTATGTAGCTCGGTAATTATTCTATAGCTCGGTTCTCACTAACCAGTATGATCAGAATGCATGAAGCTTGTTCACGCAATGATTCTACAGTCTCTTCTTATTCTGGCGTCACCTTCAATAATGAAATCAATGTCTCTTATATAGATGAGTAAAACATTTTCTTCTCCACCATTAGATTTTGCAACTTAATCACATTCATAGATTTTTCCACTTTAAACTTTCTCAGCTCTTGTGTCAATAACACATTTGATTCTCATCCTTTAGATCTTTCCTAAATTTTGTCAGCCATCGATCTGTGTAACAAACATTATCTGTTACCTCAATTTTATACTCATGCCAACTCATCACTTTAATGGCTAAACTAATCATTTAGTTCATTCTATTTTTCTTAGTTAACAAATAAATGTGTCGATGAACACTGCTTGGTTAATACTGCGATCGGTATGCACTACACTCCGTCGGTATATACTAGAATTGCTTCATTTACCGACAACATTGCTTTGTGTCTTTCAGATCTATATTTCATCATAGATGAATGCAACATAATAAAGTCAATACTATCAAGTCATAGACTCATCAACAAGTTATTCAATGTGTTCTTTATTGTCATCTATCATGTACATCTTCCTCATGTAAATTTATCTGTTCTTCATCTCTTTTACCTTTCCTTAGATGTCTTAGTATAGTAACTTACAAGATAAGTAATGTCAAACTAGTTGACATCAATGACAACATAATACTGATTTAATCATATTACATATCTAATCAGCAACTCCTCAGTGATCTTTAATCATAAATTCTTCAATCAAATTTCAAATTAGTTGTAGTCCAACAATCTTTTCTTGTGTAATATTAAATGTCATTGATTGTGCCAGGTATAAATGAATATTTCCAAGTGCCTTCCTATCTAAAATATCCCAATCCTCATCATAGATTACTGTTGGTTTCTTAGATTATCCTCTCAATGGCCACCATAAATCCTTCTAATAGAGATATTCCTCCATTTACATTTTCCATAACTGAAAGTTTTACCTATTAAACTTCTTAACCTTCTTGACTTACCTTCGTCTGCCATTATTCCCACTCAATCGTGAGACTCTTCTTGTAGAGGATAACTAAAAATAACTTTCTCCAATACCAAGTTTATTAGGATTAGAAGACAAAAATTTAATATTTAAATGCAAATATAACCAATAATGCAAAGGAATAAAGCACACATAACTAGAAGAAGACATAAATATTTAACGTGGTTCACCCAACTTGGGCTACATTTACCAAACATAGAGTCTAAGCTTATTATCCAATAATATTAGCATGTTACAATCTGTAATCCCTTGCAACTCAGTACCACTATGAGAAGCTATGAAATTTTCATCATAAAAAACCCTAACCCTAAGACATTATAAAAGGACTTGTGTCATTTAACAAGTTAACCCTAAAAATACTTGATGAGTCAACCTAGGGAAAGCCTTGAAACGTCAACCTAGGAAAATGTTTGACGAGTCAACTCAAAAATGCTTGAGAAGTATAGTACATCCCTAATCAGTCACCACAAACCAAAATTTCATTATATTTCCCTCCTATTTACCAAGATCCATTTAGAAACCAATTCTCTTAGAGCACAAATACATAAGAGGCTATGGTGAATGGAGATTAGTGGATTGAATAAAAAATGATGAATCTAAATTATTACAAAATTTGAAGCATGTAAAATGATCTATATGTCCAAGATTCAAGAAGTGAGAGAGATTAAAGAACTAAGAGGCCTAAGAAAAAGAGGGGAAAATGCATTTATAATTGTCCTCATATGGGAGAGAAAGTTGTATGAGAAATATGCAATAAAGAAGGTAGATGGAGGTAGATATTTGTCCCACATTTTCTAAGTGAATGAAAATGGTGGATTTGGAAGCATGTCAATAGGATATGTTTAGGAGGTGGAGAATGTTTATAATTTTATGCGAAAATAAAATTTAATTATTTTGGTAGATTAGGAATATTATATGAATTAATAGAAGAAAATATTAATGAATCAATTAAATAAACCATAACATTCATTTAATTAATAGAAGAAATATGATAATCATAACATATTTTTAGATGTCTACAAATTTATTCTTTAACTACAAAATAAAATATATTTACTTTTAATATTTTTTATATTTTCTCAATATTTATTATATTAAAAAAAATTATTATTCTTAAAATTTCATATTAATTAATATAAATTAAGTAACTAAATAATATTAGAGTAAGAAAATATTATAAAAATAAACAATTATGATCAATCCATTACCTACATAATCATAGTAGAGAAAAACATGTGTACAAGTATAAAAATAACCAAATGCAAATATCAAAGATGTGAAAAAATACAAGATAAGCCTTAAGAATGCCCTTGTAAGGGAAAAAGGAAAAAAAAATCAACCTCCAAAAGAATAAATCTTCAATGTAATAATCGACAATAAAAAATTATAATAGTGTATGTGCAAGATCATTGTATGCCAAACTAGGCCCTTAAGTGGCAATGAAAATTCAGAAAATCACGGTTTGACATGAAAATTTGAACTAGTTATCAATATATTATATAAAAAATATGTAAGAAAAGAGTCTTTAGAAAATTGAATATAGTTTCTAAGATACTAGACGAATTTTGGAAAAAAATTATTTTATATGGTGAAAATTTCAAATTTTAATGTAGTAGTACAAAAATTTCAGGAAAAAGATAAGAAGTAGGTGTATGTCTGACCACCTTAATGTTAATATGATTTAGAACAACAAAGAGGGGGGGTGAATCAGTTGTTCTTAGGTCTTGATGTATAAAATAACTTCAAAAACTTTTCTTTAAATCAGATCAAACAACCAAAACAAACTCGGTCATCACTGATTCAATAATAGAAACATATAACTCAGCAGTCCACTACCCAGCTGTATCTAACTTGTAAAACACAAAAATGTTCAAACCCAAAACATTCACACAAGTATTGACACTTGGATTTATAGTGGAAACCCAATATGGGAAAAACCACTTTGTAACATGCTACTATTATTTTCACTCTTCTGAAGTGAGCTCGATTAAAAGCCAACCCTCTCAAAGGTTACAATACACATTGTCAAGTGTGATCCGGTTAAAGGATTTCAATCACCTTGTTAAAAGTGAGCCTGGTCAAAGGAATTACATACACTCCATTAGAATGCAACCTTGTTCAAAGGATTTAACATATGAATGTTAGGTCAACCTCTGTTAAAAGGATTTTGACTATTACAATGGTTAGAAAGTAGTAGCAGTATTGATCTGAACACATACAACTCACTTTGCAAATATTAGATCCAATTTCGTACACAAATGCTGGTTTACTGACTTTGAAACTTTTCCATCTCCATCTCTGATTTGCTCAGAACTTTCCTTCAAGCAATCACCACACTTTTCCTTCAGCCTTTTTGCTTATACAGTCAATAAAACTTTACTGTTCTTCCAGCATCTACTTCACCCATGCATCCACATACCTAATGCTTCGGTTCCCTTAATACTTTCCTCTATTAGGTTAACTTTTCTTTTGCCGCTTAATCTCCTTCGTAGATTTTAGGGTTAGGTCAGATTCATTGAATCTACCTGCTTCATGTTATTTGTCTCCTCTTCTAGAATCATCTCAAAACTCATAAATATTTACAATAAAACATTTTACAAAGCATTAAATGCTTCCATACAATTAATAAATAAAGTCAACACATTTTACATAATCCAAGAATTCAACAATGTTGGCTCCAAATTTGAATTCTCTTTAAATATAAAATTGTTGATGCTTGGTCAATACTATGATCATCCACTCGGTCTCCATGTAAAACACTCGGTCACTACTAAAACTTTTTCCTTGGCAAATACTACCTTCCTTGGTAATTTACTGATACTCGATTGACACTAGATTTTTACTCGACATCCACTAACTCAGTTGACTCTATCATAACTTGGCTTAAACATGATTTCTTCATTTTTTCTTGGTTAAGCCTACCAGTTTAGTCTTCAATCTTACTAAGATAAACAATACACTGTCTCATCATTGTGCAACATAATCAAGTACACTTTGTAGTATCAAGATAACTCAACCTAAATCCTCAGGTACTATTGTTACCAAGCTTTCTTTCCTCTCTCACCATAGATATAGTACTTTCCTAAGTAGCAATAGTCTTACCAGTTAAGGTTTGACATCAATGACAATACAACAATTATATCAATTGTAGTTTCCAACAATCTCCCTCTTTGGCATTGATCTCCCTCTATCCTGATCTTTCATTTCAGTTCATCATCTCCCTTACTTTCAGTGTCATGTGTTATAGTATCATTTCAGTTCAATCTCCCTCTTTGACAAAAATGCCAAAGTAGCAACTCAAACATACATTCGACAGATGTAGATATATCTATTTAGCATAGTGTTTCTCCCTCTATCATCTTGCTTATGACTAATTTGTTATCTTTGTTTCTTCTTCACAACTCTAGGACAGTCCTAAAGTGTGACAATCTTCTACATCAATGTGTCAAATGTTCTATTGTAGCATATTTGATGCAGTGCTCCTAGCTTGGCTAGGTAGCCTCAGTTAGGGGAAGGACCCCTAATTGACTTCTCAGGTACTCATGAGCTTATTTCGGTAAAGCTTTAGTGAATATGTCTACCAATTATTCTTTTGTATTCACATATTCCATTCAGACTTCCTTGTCTTGTACCAATTCCCTCAAATAGTGATACTTGATTGCTATGTGCTTGGTCTTAGTGTGCATTACTGGATTCTTAGAAATATTGATAGAACTTGTGTTGTCATAGAAAATAATAATAGGTTCAGTGATTTCTTCTTTCATGCATATCAACAACTATTTTATCCATATCAAATTTGAACAGTTTACTGTAGCAGCAACATACTCAGCTTCAGTAGTAGATTGGGAAATGCAATTTTTTTTCTTTCTTTTCCAGGAGACTAATCTCTATCCAAGAAAGAAAGCTCCACCACTAGTGCTCTTTTTGTCATCTACATTTCTTGCCCAATCAACATCAGTATATACTCTAAGTTCAAATTTGTCATTCTTCTTGTAGTATAACCCATAGTCAGCAGTTCCTTTCAAGTATCTCATGATTCTTTTCACTGCCATCATGTGTGTTTCCTTAGGATTGGCAGATAATCTTGCCACAACCCCAACAGCTAATGCAATATCAGGTCTACTATGTACAACCTACTGCAATTTTCCAATCATGGATCGGTACAAAGTCTGGTTAACTTTTGCAACATCATCATTCTTAGATAACTTTTGTCCAGTAACCATAGGAGTTCCCACTGGTCTAGCATCTTCCATTCCAAAAGTTTTCAATATTTCATTAACATACTTAGACTATGTAATGAAAATACCTTTCTTCATCTGATATACTTTTAAACCAACAAAGAATTTGATCTCACCAAACATACTCATCTCAAATTCAATTTGCATTTCATGTGAAAAACTTCTACACAATGCATCTTGTCCACCAAAAATAATGTCATCAACAAAAATTTTGGCCAACAAAATACCTTTAACTTCTTCATCTTTCATATAGAGATTTCTTGTGTCATTTGTCCTAGAAAATCCAATTTGTATCAGATAATTATGCAACCGCTCATACCATGCTCTAGGAGCTTGTTTCAATCCATATAAAGCTTTGTTCAGTTTGCATACCATGTGTCTTCTGTTTGGATCAATAAAACCTTCTGGCTATTCTATGTAAACTTCTTCTTCCAGTATACCATTCAAAAATGCAGACTTGACATCCATTTGATATACCTTGAAATCTTTATAAGCAGCATATGCAAGCAGAGTTATGACTCCTTCCAATCTAGCTACAGGGGAAAATGTCTCCCCATAATAAATTCCTTCTTCTTGTGTGTAGCCTTTGCATACTAGTCTAGCTTTGTTCCTAGTGATTTCACCTTTTTCATTCAACTTGTTTCAAAATACCCACTTTGTTCCTATAACATTCTTATCTGCAGGTCTCGGCACCAGAGTCCAGGTTTCATTTTTCTTAATCTGGTCAATCTCACCATTCATTGCTTGTATCCAATCTTCATTTTCTAATGCCTCTTTAGTTGTCTTAGGTTCAAACTCACATAGTAAGCATGTTGGATCTTTTGTCTTGCTTTTGGTCTGAATTCCAGTGTCTCTATCTCCAATTATTTGTTCAGGTTTGTGATGTCTTCTTACATATTTTGCCAAAATAGGTTTAACATTTTTCTCTTCTATTTCATCAGGTTCCCCAACAAGATTGTCAAATTCAGCTTCTGAATGCTCAACAACCTCTTCCTGATCCTCAATAGCATTATCTTGTAGCTCGTCATGTTCTTGCTCTCTCTTGGCATTGTTTTCCAGACGCTTGACATCATCTATCTATCACTCGGCATTGCTTACCTGAGACTCAGCATCAGGTGCAGGTCTGTTACCTGCTTCTTCTATTTCCTCAATGTACACAAAAGATCTATAATCTTCTGGTTCTCTTTTGCTATCAGCCTCATTTCTTTCTGCATACTCATCAATTTTTACATTCACACTTTCCACAATTTTGTTAGTGTTAGAGTTCAAACACTTATAAGCTTTACTTTTTGTGGAGTAGCCTAGGAATATGCCTTCATCACTTTTAGCATCAAACTTTCCATTCCTATTGTCTTTTAATATGTAGCACTTGCTTCCAAAGATTCTAAAGCATTTAACACTCGGTGCATGCCCATACCATAACTCATAGGGTGTCAGATTTGTACCTTTCTTGATCTGTACTTGATTAAGAGTGTAAATAGCTATACTTATAGCTTCTTTCCAATATTTCTGTGCCACATTCTTTTCAATCAATAGTGTCCTAGCATAGTCCAAAATAGATCTGTTTATTCTTTTTGCTATACCATTATGTGGAGGTGTCTTAGGTGCAGACATTTGTCTTTTGATTCCTCTATCATTGCAAAATAGATTAAATTCATTTGATGTAAATTCTCCACCACAGTTAGACCTAAGACATTTCAGGTTCTTACCTGTATCCTTCTCAACCTTAGCCAAATACCACTTGAAAAATTGAAAAGCATCAGATTTTTCCTTTAAAAACATTACATGCATCATCTTGGTATGATCATCAACAAATAGGATAAAATATCTAGCACCACAGTAGCTTTGTACACCCATAGGTCCACAAAGGTCAGTATGAACCAAATCTAAAATGTGTTCAAAAGTAAAGGATTTGCTCTTGAAACTTGACTTAGTCATTTTTCCTAACTGGCATTCTTTGCACATCACATTCTCAAGTTTCTTCAATCTAGGTAGGCCTCTTACTTTCTTCTTCTTACTTATCTCTACCAGATTGTCAAAGTTAACATGACAACCTGTTATGCCATAACCAAATGTCATCAAGTTGTGCAATCATACATATATATTTCTTCAGATAGGTCAAGATAGAAGAAATTACCTCTAGTCTGCTCGCCACTTCCAATCAGTTCACCAGTAGCATCAAATATCTTAGCTTTCTTGTGATGAAATTCCACTCGGCAACCAGTTCTATTGAGATGAGAAACACTTAAAAAATTATAATTCAATCCTTCAACCCAATAAGAATTTTCACAAAGATCTTATCAGTTAGTTTAATCAATCCTTTTCCTCTAACATGACATGGTGCATCATTACCAAATGTTACACTTTTACCTTTATAATGATGTAGGGTCTCAAACTTACTCTTGTCACTAGTCATGTGATATGAACAACCACTGTCAATAATCCATTTATCATTCTTGTTCACATAGGAAATCAATGCAGTTTTCTCATCCTCATCAGATTCATCTTTCATTGCAACATAGACTAGCTCAATTTCAAAATCATCACTATCAGTGTTTGTCTCTTCTTCAGCAATGTAATAGGATTTCTTACCTTTTCCTTTGTGGTCTTTGTACCTTTAGTAGCCTTTGTCATCTCTTCTATCTTTGTGTCTGTTGTTTCTTTCTTCATATTTATCCTTCCTATCAGGACATCTAGCAGCTATATGACCGACCTTGGTACATGCAAAACATATAATAGGGAGTTTACCTTTGTATTTTCCTTTTCTTCTTCTTAGTCTTCTAGCCATAAGAGCTTCTAGATCTTCAAGATCTTCATCAGAAGTGTCACTATCATCTTCACTTTCACTTTCACTTTCACTGATGCATCTTTCTTTTTCCTTCTTAGGCTTGTTCAGGACTAACTGTGACTTCAAAGCAGATTCAACATTTCCAATACTACCAACAATGAAATTATCATAATTAGATAGTTCAAAAGCAGTCAGCTTGCCAATCAAACCTTCCAAAGTAAGCACATTTGCAAAGTTACATCTAGATTCCTGAATAGCTGAGATCTTAATAGCATATATAGGACACAGAGTTCTTAACACTTTTCCAATTATGGTCTCATCATCAATAGTCCCATTTTCTCCTCTAATAGCATTCACGACCTCTTTTATTCTACCACAATATTGTGCAATGTTTTCATCTTCATTCATTCTCATTTCATCAAACTTACCTCTGAGACTCTCGGCTTTAGCTTTCAGTACATATAGATCACCACCATAGATCTTTGCAAGAGTGTCCCACATATCTTTAGCAGTCGTGTAGTCCTTAATGTCCTCAAATTTTGGATAGCTTAGGGTAGATGCAATTTCCAACATTGCCTGATTGTGTTCTTGCTTGGCTCTCATTTTCTCGATAGTCAAAGGTGCAACAGGTGTGACATAGTCATGCTCAATGTAGTACTTTGTAGAATCACCAATACCGGCCAGATGCAACTTTATCAAGCTTTGCCATGTAGGGAAGTTTTCCTTATTCAGCTTCAGAACCTCCTTCTTATACATCTTGATCATTTGCTTCAAGTCCCTTTAAACTTTCTTTTTGTAAACACCAATAAGAAACATAGCTCTAATACCAATTGTTAATATGATTTAGAACAACAAAGAGGGGGGTGAATCAATTATTCTCAGGTCCTGATGTATAAAATAATTTCAAAAACTTTTCTTTAAATCAGATCAAGCAACGAAAACAAACTTAGTCATCACTGATTCAATAATAGAAACATGTAACTCAGCAATCCACTACCCAACTATATCTAACTTGTAAAACATAGAAATGTTCAAACCCAAAACATTCACACAAGTATTGACACCGAAATTTATAGTGGAAACCCAATATGGGAAAAACCACTTTGTAACATGCTACTATTATTTTCACTATTTTGAAGTGAGCTCGGTTAAAAGCCAACCCTATCAAAGGTTACAATACACACTGTCAAGTGTGACTCGGATAAAGGATTTCAATCACCCTATTAAAAGTGAGCCTGGTCAAAGGACTTACATACACTCCATTAGAATGCAACCTTGTTCAAAGGATTTAACATATGAATGTTAGGTCAACCTCTGTTAAAAGGATTTTGACTATTACAATGGTTAGAAAGTAGTAGTAGTATTGATTTGAAAACATACAACTCACTTTGAAAATATCAGATGCAATTCTATACACAAATGCTAGTTCACTGACTTTGAAAATTTTCCATCTCCATCTCTGATCTGCTTGGAACTTTCCTTCAAGCAATCACCACACTTTTCCTTCATCCTTTTTGCTTATATAGTCAATAAAACTTTATTGTTCTTCCAGCATCTACTTCGCCCATGCATCCACATACCTAATGCTTCGGTTCCCTTAATACTTTCCTCTGTTAGGTTAACTTTTCTTTTGCCGCTTAATCTCCTTCATAGATTTTAGGGTCAGGTCAGATTCATTGAATCTACCTGCTTCAAGTTCTTTGTCTCCTCTTCTAGAATCATCTCAAATCTCTTAAAGATTTACAATAAAATGTTTTACAAAGCATTAAATGCTTCCATACAATTAATAAATAAAGTCAACATGTTTTACATAATCCAAGAATTCAACAATGTCGGCTCCAAATCTGAATTCTCTTCAAATATAAAATTGCTGATGCTCGGTCAATACTGTGATCATCCACTCGGTCTCCATGTAAAATGCTTGGTCACTACTAAAACTGTTTCCTCGGCAAATACTATCTTCCTCGGCAATTTACTGATACTCGGTTGACACTAAATTTTTTCTCGGCATCCACTAACTTGGTCGACTCTGTCATAACTTAGCTTAAACATGATTTCTTCCTTTTTGCTTGGTTAAGCGTACCAGTTTAGTCTTCAATCTTACTAAGATAAACAATACATTGTCTCATCATTGTGCAACATAATCAAGTACACTTTGTAGTATCAAGATAACTCAACCTTTCCTTAGGTGCTATTGTTACCAACCTTTCTTTCCCTTCTCACCATAGATATAGTACTTTCCTAAGTAGCAATAGTCTTACCAGTTAAGGTTTGACATCAATGACAATACAACAATTGTTTCAATTACAGTTTCCAACACTTAACTTAGTCTAGACTTCATTTGGCTGAATTTTTTTTCCTTGTAGTAGGAAAAGCATAGAATCTGACACATATTTCTACTTTCAAAAATATTATACCATTTGAAAGTTATAGCTATTTTTCACATGGTGACTTTTTGACATACCATGATCCTGCACATACCAAATACTACAAAGCCACCATGAACATTTCTAAAACATCAAGCCTATCCAATGCATCCTTTATGTGTACAAGAATGTATCAAGACATCTCAAACCATACTTCACATATGTACTCATAAGAAGAGTCAACAGAATTTCAACCATACTAAAAGTCTGACTAACCAACCTTAAACCACTAAACATGTGATTAGTTTTATAGATATAAGCTTGCACAAATGCAACCAACTAGTAAAGTTAAACTAGGTGAATAAAAACCACGAGTTCATAAAACAATTGAACCCTTATTTAATATCGATTACAAAGTTTTTATTTTATTAAATATCTTTCCCCAAATATTAAATATGTATCCTATGTCTCTCACACAAAATTTAACTAACCTTACATTACATACTATTTTACAAGTGACCCCAAATAAGTATCAAATGTGGCAAAACACATCACCTAGGATGCACCAAAAATTAAAAAAATATTTAATTACATAATTAAATTAAACTAATATTATGCAAGGTGTAAAACACCTAATGGTAACAACAAAATCATGCTTAAAACTACTCCCAAAAGTCATAAAACATTACATTTCTTAGCTTTTATGAAATTTTATAAGTATTAAATTTTTATTGATCGAAACCTATAAATTATTTTTTGGTAAAAAAATTGAAGATCTTTTAATTTTCGAAGAGTGGTTAATTTGTAATGGCCTTTGCCCTACTACTATAAAGGGTGAATTCTTAGGGTGGGCCCAACTATAGCTCCCTCCCACTTGACCCTTGCAAGCCTATTCTATGGCCCCCTACTATTCTAAAGGGCAATAGCCGAATCGATCAATAGGTAGGGTAGGTTATGACATATCCTTCCCTCGTTCATGTTACTAATCTATGGTAGGGCATATCCATAATTCTTGCTTCATTTAGAAGCTTATCCATCTATATACAACATATGTCTCCTACTACGAACTCGCGCTAGTAGGAAACATATTCTAATACTATGCTTGACATTCAAAACATAAATATAAAGAAAATAACTTGGAAAATTGTAAGTTGACCATTTTAACTTTTACTTCAAATCTTGCACATATCCTTTTTTTTCTTAATGGTTGATCTATGAGAATGTGTACCATTGTGACACAACACAAATCCTTGAATATATATTTATTTACACTATGAGCCCTTAGATATTACAAAAGAAAAAGAGGGAAAACTAATTAAGTGAAGTATAAATTAAGACTATATCGAATGATACAATATATTTTTGGATCAACAAACTTGTAATGTGCAACCAAAATACTTTTATTTTTAAGACAAGTTACATATTTTCATCATCCTTTTTAATCTCTATATATTGAAATTTCAATGTTATATGAAATTACATTTATTCTTTGACTATAAAAATAAATACTTATTTTTTATATTTTATTTATACTTAAAATGTTTATTATATTGATCATATTCTTAATTTTTAAAAATTATTATTAAATTAATTATATTTACTATATAAAATTAAGTAAAATCACACTTAAAACTACTCCCAATCTTTGAAAAGTCTTTAATATTATTTTCTTTTATGAAGTTTCATAAAAATTAAATTTTGATTTATTAAACAACACAAAAATATATTCTTCCATGTTACAAAGACATTTGTAGTGGAAAATCCAAATATATTTTATTTTGAAGGGTATAAGATTTGGGGTCCATGTATTTCACTACAGTGCTTGACTAAGCATTTTCATAGTCACCACAAAATATTTTTGAAGGAAAATATAGCTAAGAAAGTTTATAGGAACCACTTTCTTTTGGTGTTAAAGATTTTGAGATATCTATTGAAAATGACATTAAAAAACAACTTGAAAATTATAAGATGTTTGCACCAACTTTTTTCTTAGATATTTTATTTACATAGATTTTTTTAAAAGGTTGATCTAAAAGAATCTATCTCATTGTGACACAACTTCACTCGTTGAAATATATTAGGAGTGTCTAAATTTTTTAAAAGTAACAAAGACTAAATAAGAGAAATCTAAAGTAAAAATATAAATATCTTATAGTTTCTATAAATACAAGATATTTTACAAAAATCAACATATAATATATAAACAAAATCTTTTAAATGATTATCCTTGTATGTACTTAGTTAGAAATATTAATCTAAATTAATTATAATTAATAAATGAAAATTATTTGATTAAGCAAAATGGCACTCAAACTCCTAGTCATAAAACTTATCATTTTTACTTTTATCATAAAACTTTAATCATCTTTAACTTTTATCAAATTTAATAAGAGTAAGTGTTGATCAGCTCTAATCCTCCAAAATTCTCACACACTACAAAGACCTTTGCGGTGGATTTGTGTTGATGTTTGAGGACCACCACATTTGGAGTGGTCATATTCCAATGCCATGTTGACCCAAACATTTTCCAAATCACCACAAAATATTTGTGGAGGAAAATTCAGATTAGAAATTTCGTAGCAACTAAAAATGACTTGATTATTGAAAACATGAATTTTGGCAGCTCATCGAAATTGACAGAAGACCTACAAAAATAAATATGATGGAAACGGCTCCGCAAATTGAACTTTTTTTTTGTCAAATTATCTAATCTCGTGGATGGATTTTTCCACGTATTTGCCCTGCATTGCACTTCAAATGGGCTATAAATCTACCTCGCCTTGTAAACCCATTTCATCTACCGAGAAGAAATTCTCTTATTTGCTGCTCTACATGTTCACAACAGGAACAAAATTCTCTCTTGGATTTCAAACAAGGCACTAACTTCACTTATAATTCCAGAGAAAACCAGTTGAACTGCCTGCCACCCACACATTGCCCACATCATCACCCTCGACCTCAATCACTCTCGATCTCAGTGGAGTGAAATTCGAGGGGGGCTATTCCAACTCCTACATTTGGAGCACTTGGACCTCTCTTTCAATTACTTCAGCTCTCTTTCCACCCCTCCACAAATTGGAGAGCTAAGAAGATTGAAGTATCTCAGATAACTTATTTGATGGATCAATTTCAAAGTCAATAGATAAATATACACAAAATCTTCAGTTTCTTTCTTTAGCTGGAAATAATCTTCATGGTTATATTCCAACTTCTATTTTTAAATTGAAGAATTTGAATATTTTAGATTTGTCAAGTAAGTAACTCTTGGTGGCACAAATTTTGGTAACAAATGTGGGGGTTGGGGGCAACCGTAAAGTCTTAAAATTGTAGAATTTTCCCCATAGTAGAAATCACCCCAATTATAGTTTCCCTCCCATTTATCCTCCAATTGCATGGGTCTTAGGAGTTTAAGAACCTTTGTTGGTAACCTTGTAACATTGATGCCTAGCAATCTCAGGATGGGAAAAATAATTAAATTCTGGAAAACACAAAAGTCACACTCATTTGAAGTATAATTCCATATCCTTAACCATAGTTGAACTGGATTATGCTGGCCTTGGAAGGTGAATCTTGGTTTCAGCATATTCAAATTAAAACTATTGATGTTGAAAAATAGAATCAAATGCATCAACATAGAGTAATGCAAGAACTTGATGGGCCTCTTGCTTTCTTTGATAGACATTAACCCTTCATGCATCCTATCGATTAAATACTAGAAGTAATCATAGTCAGTGTTCACTAGAGGGTTCTAGATATCTAAGATCATCATCAAAAGATTAGTGGGAAAAAATTCTTCATCCCCATCTATCCCCAAAACTCTACACAACCCATAACATGTCTGCTTCATATAGAAACTGAGGGATTTGAACTGGTAAGGGGCATTCATGTTGTCGGGGAGGGGGGCTATATATCTACCTTGCTTTGGGATATGCCTAACCATCTGGTCTTTGAATGACCCTATATGACTTGTAACTTGGGATATGCCTAACCATCTTGTCTTTTACTGACCCTATATGTTTTGGTTTTTATATGTTTTTGTAAATATAAGATTGATGCTAAGGATGTGAAAGTGACTGGAAACTTTATTTTGGAAATCCTGATTTTATGATAGTTTTCTATACCTCTACTCAGAGATGCATAACATTTTTCTCAGACATAATTTTCTCAATCACTCCAGTCAAGTTTTGCAAAATTAGGAATGGAACAACATATCTGAAAATCAGAGCAATCCAATGGTGGAATAATAAGTTACAGCCCCCGCATGGAGACCCAAATTTTCTATCAAGAAATAAAACTAATTTTGGTGGGTATTCAATTTTAGTGGAATAGATATAAATGTCACTAAATATGGAACAAAGGATAATGCCAAATTATGTAAAGGCTTACTAAGAAGTGGGGAATATAATTTACATTCTTATTGCAGCTCATTTATTTATGACTTTATATAAAGTTGTGATAATACATTGAGAATGTATAACCAGTGTATCATTCCAAACCTCTGAAACATTTCCTAGAGGGATTTGTAGCTCTTGTAGTTGTAGCTATGAATTTGGATATTAGATTGGTTTAATAAAGGATTCACGAAGTGTTTTCTCCCTATGATAGAACCTAGTTTGGTTATGAGGGTTTCCACTTAGCACATTTCTTGTGTTATGGTTTTTTATTGTGTCACTATGATGTTATAATTCTTTTACTTAGGTTACAGCTCTGAAACCTAACTGGTCTTTCATGATTTAAATGATCATTGCTCATTCAAGCCTTTTCCTCTTGTGATACATTGATAAAAATTTAAGAACTTGAACATTGTGAAATATATTTTTAGAGTACTTTGATTCACCCCCTCCCCCTCTTAGAGTACTATTTCACTTTCTATTAATATGATATAGAAAAATAGAGAGGGGGGGTGAATCAGTTGTTCTCAGGTCCTGATGTATAAAACAACTTCAAAAACTTTTCTCAAAATCAGATCAAGCAACCAAAACAAACTCGGTCATCACTGATTCAATAATAAAAACATGTAACACTACAGTCCACTACCCAGCTGTAACTAACTTGTAAAACACAGAAATGTTCAAACCAAAACATTCACACAAGTATTGACACTAGGATTTATAGTGGAAACCCAATATGAGAAAAACCACTTTGTAACATGCTACTATTATTTTCACTCTTCTGAAGTGAGCTCAGTTAAAAGTCAACCCTGTCAAAGGTTACAATACACACTATCAAGTGTGACCCGGTTAAAGGATTTCAATCACCCTGTTAAAAGTGAGCCTTGTTATAGGATTTACATACACTCCATTAGAATGCAACCTTGTTCAAAGGATTTAACATATGACTATTAGGTCAACCTCTGTTAAAAGGATTTTGACTATTACAATGGTTAGAAAGTATCAGTAGTATTGATCTAAAAAACATACAACTCACTTTGCAAATATTAGATCCAATTCCGTACACAAATGCTGGTTTACTAACTTTGAAACTTTTCCATCTCCATCTCTGATCTACTCAGAACTTTTCTTCAACTAGTCACCACGCTTCTCCTTCTGTCTTTTTGCTTATACAGTCAATAAAACTTACTATTCTTCCAGCATCTACTTCACCCATGCATTCTCATACCTACTATTTAGGTTCCCTTAATACTGTTCTTTGTTAGGTTAACTTATCTCTTTTCGCTTAATCTCCTTCGTAGATCTTAGGGTTAGGTCAGATTCATTGAATCTACCCGCTTCATGTTCTTCATCTCCTCTTCTAGAATCACTCTAATCTCATAAAGATTTATTATAAAATGTTTTACAAAGCATTAAATGCTTCCATACAATCAATAAATAAAGTCAACACATTTTACATAATCCAATAATTCAACAATGCCGGCTCAAAATCTGAATTCTCTTCAAATATAAAAATGCTAGTGCTCGGTCAATACTGTGATCATCCACTTGGTCTTCATGTAAAACACTCAGTCACTACTAAAACTGTATCCTTGGTATATACTGTCTTCCTCAGCAATTAACTGATACTCGTTCGAGAATAGATTTTTGCTCGACATACACTAACTCGGTCGACACTAACATAACTCGGCTTAAACATGATTTCTTCATTTTTGCTTGGTTAAGCCTACCAGTTTAGTCTTCAATCTTACTAAGATAAACAATACATTGTTCCATCATTGTGCAACATAGTCAAGTACACTTTGCAGTATCAAGATAACTCAACCTTTCCCTAGCACTAATACATTTGGGGTGAAATTACGATGACAATTTGCGACAGCGGGCAAATGTTATGTGTTTTTGGCTTTTTTTTTCAATTATAACCTGAAAATGTCACAATTGTGACGTTAACAGGATATAAGAAAAAAAGAAAAGAAAACATTGGTCATTTCTATGTTCAATAGCGCCGAGAGGGATTTTTGCAGCTGTTGCGTAATTTGTATGTTGGACGAGGAGAAGTGAAGTGTCATTTGGGTCTCGTTTTCACAACTGTGGTTGAAGATCTTGATACTCTATGTGGATACCAAATAACTTGAGACTCGGCATGGACAACATATTTTCAGCTTGACTATCGGTTACCTCCGAGTTGTGATTTATCAAAGGTATGTTCCTCAAATACCCTTTAAATTTTTAACGCCCATTTATTGACAAGCAGAAGTCATGGTTTCAATACTAGTTTGTAGTGACCAGGCATGTTACAGATGCCTTGTCACCTTTATTCAATCCATCTTATCCGCATTAACATTTTTCAAAACAAAAGAAACAAAAGAAACAAAGCAAAATGTTACATTTCCCTCACTGAGATGTGGAACCATCTATCAGTTCATAGGGAATAAAATTTTTTGAGTGCCGATAGTCGGCTAGGGCACACCGCGAGACCTCTGTTCCCTTATTCCTGTACTTATTCAATGCTTAATCAAATTGACCCAAACCAGATGCAGATGAAAGATGTTAAGTTATAACACATTTTCATCCATTTAAAACTTTAACTTTGACTCTTTCGAGTCTACACAGATCTAATATACAGAGATAAGATTAAAAAAAAACCCTTTACACCATTCATAGTCCTGATTTTAAATCAACACAAGTGGCCACCTCCACAAATTTGTCCTCTCCTTGTGGTCATTAGGAGAATAGATGTTACAAATACCATATTCAAGTCCATTGTTCTTAATTGTTATCCAAATTTCCCCATTGCACAGAGAACACCCCCAGTCAAAAATGTATTTTTTCCATTTGGGCCCAACCAAGATAGAAGCACCACCCTTGCTCTTAACATGCTTTGTGAAAAAGAACTTTGCATCTTGCTAGATGCATCTTAAATTAATGTCAAGAGTGAATCCAACTACCTATAATTCTTGAAGAAAAAGAATATCAATTCATTTTTGCATCATCAGAAATCTCTTAATGACATGTTTTCTATTTGGGGATTCCAAACCCCTGACATTCCAAGATGAAATTGTAAACTCCATGTAAAACATTATAACTCTATATCCATGGGAGCTATAAATCTCTTAGAGCAACTTGGAAGTTGTTGTCTAGGGTGCTTAGATGGAAATTTGCCTATGGTTAGGCCAAGAGGCCTACCTCTCTTCTTAGTAGAGGGCTCCCTATTCTCAATAAACTATGGTTCATAGTTTACTTCTTGCTCAATTTTCTTAGTTTTCACTCTTCTTTTCTTCTTTTGTGCATTAAATACAAACTACTTAGGATCCTTGAGGGCCTCATTGACATTTGTGCTAGCCCCTTCCTCAATCTCTCCCTCTTCCAATTTCTCATCCTTGTCCTTCATAACAGATTCATCCCTTGGTCCACTCATCTAGGAGAGGCCAAAACTATGGGGAAAAATGGCTAGATTATTGGGAAGATGGTGATGAATCTTAGGGGGGGAGGCCAAGTAAGGGGGCAAGAATGACCACAAGAGAGAAATTACTGAGTTTCTCTTCATCTCCATAGGCTTTCTTAAGAGCACCAAGCCCATCTAGGGATGTAGTTGCATCAACCTTATTAGAACACTTCTCAACCCAACTCCCTAGATTCTCCACTGTCTCCACAACAGGATGGTCATTGGTTCCAATAGTCTCACCCTCCCCCAAGGGAGTGGATGAAGTGATGGATCCCTTATGAGGTCCCTATGAAATGGAAATAGGGTCATGGTTCTTGTTCAAGCACATCCTAGGTGCAAAAACATTATTAAATTTGGGGTTAAATAGCCTCCTAATCTGCTCAAGAGTAATTTGTTAAGCATTTTGAGTTCTTTGTTTGGGTCTAGGAGATTTAGGGTCCAGTCCAAAGTTAAGGGAATTAACATTGGGAAGGTCCTATAATGCAGAGCTCACTTCAATAGCATAAGAGGCTGGGGGGTCACTAGTGTTATTAAAGGCTTGTTTTAAGGCATCAAGTGTAGCTTCCAACTCCTCAGAGGTCGAGGGGGGCTGAATCAACTAAGAAAGTCAAGAAGAGTCATTCTTAGGTTAAGATGAGGGTAAAGACTAAGAGGTATTAGGGATTGCAGCATTAGTGCCTTCAGAGAGAGGAGGAGACTTCTTTTTAAGGAGAGTGGCCTTCCCTTCAACAAAGGAAGCAGGCGTTAATACCACCAAGAATCATGATAGGGCATAATATCATCTGCCCTTCAAGGTCAAACATAATCTCTTTAGGAAGATCAAGACCTAGGTTAATTGAAACCAGAACCCTAGCATCATTGTGGGGAAGCAAAGTGTTCATTTTATCCACTCTAATAACACTTCCAATCGGTTCAAATGCTTGGGGAATCAAATTCCAAAGAAACGGTGGAAGATGGCCAACAGTGAGCCATCGAGGGCAAGAGAGGGCTATAATATCCTCTTGAATAGAATTTGGGGACCAAAAAAATGCCCTAAAATTGCAAGAACTGACTTTCTAGAATTGCCTTCTAACCTATTTTTGACTTGTAGGGTTAGCCATAAAAATTTAAAAAATACCTTTTTGAATCATTTGAAAATACGTAAAATGGAAACCTAGCTTTTTAGACCACACATTATGAAGCCATTCATTCAAGAAGGAATGTGATGGAAGTTTAGACACCTCTTGAGTAGCAAGAAAAAAATCAGTATCCTTTAATGTATTTTTTTCTGATTCAATAGCAAGCGCCATTTGGGAATTTGGCTTAACAATGATAGCTTCGGTAGGAATGGACTTACCTTTATCACCTCCATGCCATGTGCATGGTTCTCCACTGGGTTTGTACTGGATGAAGCACGTGCCATTGAGAACCTTAACCTCATTCTCCACCACTTGCTTAAACAATTGAGCCTTGGCAGAGGAAGACAGAGGTAAGTTTTCTTGGATGGAAGGCATTGAATGCCCACTGTAGGGCATATTAGGGCCCATAAAAGGAAAAAAAACCAAGGACCCTGTTGCAGTAAATGTGAATTAATTGCACCATTACATGGGAGAGGAAGGCCTCCCACTTGGAAGGCCTCTTCAAAGAGCATCTTGGGTTCCAGTTGTAGAGCCCAAGCCGCTAGCCTTCGTTTATCAAATTCCATACATATCTGATTGATTTATTTCGTATCAACAACACTTTTGGAATTATATGTTCTCTTCATACTTTCGGTCCTTACATCTTCAGGAACTTCATCACATAGGCCCTTAAATTCCTCTTTCCTACCATCTATCTTGAATTTGAATTCCATTGTTTGGAGATTAAGGGAGTACTTACCAATGGACATTGTCCATTGAATGCCAAGTGTAGCATCGGTAGCACCTAACTCCACAACATAGAAATCATCATTGACTGTAGTCTCCAATGGTCTATTTAATTTGTGTACTTTTTTGAACAAGATGTTTAGGATCCATCCACCATCTTCACACAAAAAATTTCTAGTTCTACTGCTTGGAGCTCCATTGTGACGACTAAGGCTGAATTACTAAAGTTATGAGTAGCCCCACTATCAATTAGCACTGTTATTTTGTGTCCTTGCAACATACCTTGAACCTTAAAAGGTTCATACTCGAGAGTTCCAGTCATTATGGCAATTGTACCACTTTTCCTTTCTTGAGGTGAAAGCTCTTTTGTTTTGAAGGTTTCTTCATCTAACTCATCTTGTTCGTATAGAAATATTAAGTTTGAATTTTAAGAGTGACATTCTTTTAAGAGAGTTTTGAAAAGAAAGATCATTATGAATTCACCATCATAATAGGATTTACGAGGAATCCTCAATGATAGTGATATCCTTAGAGAACTATACATTACATCCTTTCATTTATATCCACAGGAATTACAACAATGACTAGCTGAGGTGGAGCTTGTGATCTCATATATATTACCTTCCATGTCAACAATAGGAATAGTGCTATCAAGTATCAAGACCAAAATAGGATACAAATTTTAATCCATACTTCTTGATTTTCACTTTTGGTTGGCTATCCACCATTTCAGTCAATATACTCTTAGCAATCTTTAAGGGTCACAGTAGCCTATAATACAATGAAGAGAAACTGAATTCCCAACAAGGGTTATTAAGTATTCTTCTTTTGTCCTTGAACACCTCACCATTCCTAGTCTTCTACAAAAATCAGTTAAGATTTTTATCAAAAACCTAAAAGAACCTCACAACAAGAAATATTACTCGTAATATCCCAACCCAAATTATTCCCCATAAAAATATACCAACATATCCTAGCAAAATTGCAATGAAAAAACAAATGTTCAATAGTTTCAAGTTTCAACATTGTGGGACAAACATGAAGGCTGTACTAGTATCATTAAGGACAATAGCATCAACAATATTTATTAAAGTCAACAAACACCTAAAAAATGATTTCTATAATTCAAGCAACTTGGACCATTAAGTGACCAAGAATGGATTGTGAATCCTTGACAGAGAGTGAAAGTTTCCACAAGTGGTAAAGCATATTAGAAATCTTATTGGTATTTACTAGCATGTTGTAAATGCTTCTATTTTTAGCTAGCATTGAAGTCATTCATCCATTTGATGTTGCTTGAAAATTAAAACCTGTATTAAAATTCAATTGAAAAAGAAAGTTCCAACTGTATGGGGACTTTTTAAGAAAGGAGGTGGTTTTTTTTCTAAGTAGTGGAAATCTATAGTTTAACCTGAAAATCATTCCATGTAATCAAATAGCCATTTCTGAAAAGACTACTAAGACTTCACAACCTTTAGTAGATCAACTCTTAGTAAGAGTAACCCCATGTCTCCATGCGGCTGCTTATGCACAATTTCTGCTTAAAGTTAAACAGTCGTGTTCCCATGTAAATTTTTTATTAGAGAGAAAGGATAAATTGGAATCTTTCCCTATTTTAGTGGAGCAACAGCTTCTTAAAAACTGAAAATAGGCTTTGAAAAAAAGGGGTGCTGCAACTTATTAAGAAAAATGACATGTCTTCACCAATTTTATTCCTCTCCTCTTTCTTTGCCTAAATTTTTTTTTCCAAATTTTATTTGTAAGAAATATTATTATAAATTTTTTATTATATTATTATTTAAGAGGAATGCTTAAAAATGAGTATTAGATTTTGCTATCCATGGGGTCGCCAGCTCTCCAAATTGCTGCTTAAAAATGTTAAACAATAGTTGCTTGCCAAAATAAGCCAAACAACTGCATAGGGACCTACAAGATTTATTGTTAAAATTGAGTATTCACTAAATAGCTAACAAAAGTTCCATTAGTCCTAGAAAAAAAAGCTTTACCCTTCCTTGTAGATTATGTTGCCCAAGATGTATATTATTCTTCATGGTGCGATTCTTTTTGCTGGCTGACCTTTTCAAGTACTGGCAACAAACCTTTATTTTCTCTCATTTTAAAATATAAAAAGCTGTCTCTTTTCTTTTGGATGACTTCCTAGGGTAAAGTGCCAATTTTCAAATGTTGCTTGGGTTATTTATTTTGGATCCAACTTTCATAACCATTCTCTTTTTTATATGCTGATGTCAACCTTTAAGTTGGTCATGAATCTGGAAAGAGGATACAGCTAGCTTTTTCAAAAGTGAATGATTTTTTTCCTTTTTCCTATTTCATTAATAACATACACGTCCCACATCCTAATCACCATTTATCACCATTTATCAAGAGTTTACCACCTCGGACTATCTATGAGCATTTCTTAATTCAAAACATAGGACTTTGATATGCAATATGATCCAACTAAAAAGGATTATTTTTAACTTTACTAATGGTTTTTGATAATGAACAAGCCTTATGTAACAAAAATCATCAAATTTTGGATAGCACTCAATGACAAAAATATTCGCTATGATAAATTTCATATGTATATAAATTTTAGCATTTTAAGATTTTGATCAATACTGACAATGCTTTCGAAAAAATGAAATAAGTGGCCGAAAAACACTATTTATTGAAGAATGAAGTTTAAAGAAAAATAGGTTTAGAGAAAGTGCATGGGTAATAGGTATACCCATTGAATTTATGCAATACAAGCCAACATAAAAATATGTTATTATGCCAATAGAATACTTTTGTTATGGTTCCATGTTTTAGGGAACAGTACTTATCACTCTCAAAAATTTTGAAATACATGTGGGTGTTTTACATTATTCCAACCACCTAACAAGCATATATAATAGGTAATAAATTGTTTTTTCAACTTAACAAATATTTTCTTTTTAATTACATGAATTGAATTATTAATTATAGGATTAAATATTGAAACCTATTTACTAATATATGGCTCTATAATTTTTATTATTTTCTTCTTGGGATTTGGCAAGGCTATATATTTGTATGTGAGTTGGAACATAGCTCAATATATTTACAATTAGTTGTGGGTATGGCCACACTGGATCTCCTGGGCAGGATATAGGATCATTGAATTCTCAACCAAGGATAGGGACACACTCAGCTATCATCCTTAAAAGGAAAATGGATATGCAACTTGCCACAACAAGCAATTGTCAAAATAGCCTCGCCATGCTTCCGCACATGAACAAGGACATAGTTGTTCATCTTTCAAAGATATAAATAAGACACACAATGATCTGCAATGCTTTGTGTCTAGGGTTATAGATAACTAGCCATAGCTGATTAGTAGGAACAGGTCTTAGAAATCTTCATTATGATCTTGGCAAGTAACAAAATCAACTATCAAAAAGTTTGGCATGGGCCACTACTTGATAGAAATCTTGGTTTTCAATCAATTTGGACCTTACCAAATACCCTCTTCTTTCTTGTATAGTAAGCATAGTTTTTCATCATTACCATCTTCATCTTTTGTAATCTTTTTTACTGTAGGTTCCCACTAATTAATACACCGGTCTCTAAGCTAGTACAAACTCGAGTGAAAAAGAACCTTCAATGCTCTACAAAATTGACTCACCTAGCCACATCAATGCATGAGGTCATACCACAGAAAAAAAACAACAGTCGCTTATTGATCTAATGCAGTTTCAATTTATTGTCTTTTGAATAATTGCTGTTACAAAGAATTCCTCCCTTCCTCTTTTTTTTTGAATGGATCGACTGATCCCCTTTTTAATAGTTTTATCAAATAGTTCTGAACCAAACTTGAAAAATTCCATAACCTTTGCCAACATACTCCTTGTCTGTGCCAAAATAGGATCTTTGGAACAGGGTATGGATATCCATCAAAGCATAATGAAAGGGGGGTTTTCATGAGATATTATAGTTGGAAATTATGTTATAGACATATATGAAAAATGTAAAAGCATAGACAAGGCACATAAATTGTTTGAGAGAATGCCTTAGAGAAACATGGTCTCGTGGATTGCAACAATTGCAAGATATGCACAAGATGGATTTGTTAAAAAGGTTGTAGAAACTTTCAATCAAGTACACTTGGTAGGTGTAAAACCTAATTTTGTAACCTTTGTTAGCATTCTCTCTGCCTATGCTAAAATGGGAGCTTTGGAATAGGGTATGGACATCCATCAGAGCATAATGGAAGGGGCTTTTCAGTTAGACATTATGGTTGGAAATGCACTGGTAGACATTTACACAAAATCTGGAAGGATAGATAAGGCACATGAATGGTTTAATAGATTGCCTCAAAAAGGTCTCATGGATTACAATGTTTGCAGGATATGCACAAAATGGATTTTTTGAAAAGTCTTTATAAACTTTCAAACAAATGCAACTAGGAGATGTAAATCTGAATGCAACTTTATAAAGGATTAAGAAATTTTGTCAAATGTTGTAGTTGCAACTGCCCTATTAGACATGTATGCAAAATGTGGAAATATAGACGAGGCACATGAACTCTTTGAACAAATTCATCTAAGAAATGTGGTATCATGGAATGCCATGATTGCATGATATGTACAAAATGGATTTTTTGAAAAGGCTTTAGAAACTTTCAAGCAAATACTATTGCTAATGATTTATTGCTGCTCTATTTTGGTATTTGATGATTTTCCATGCTTAAACATTTAATGTCATTATGGTTATATGAATGGATTCTTTTCCTTAGAACACTATCATCTTCAAAATCCTATATGAAATCTATATGACCATTTCATTTCTTCAATACGCCCTATGAATGTCCCTATCTAACTATATATCTTTTAATTGCATATAATAACTAATTTATGTGCTTTTTCATGACTATGTTTGACTCATATAATTGTGATCTCTCTAGCACTATGATGTCATTTAATATGTCTTGCTAAAGCTTGTAAATTTTGTTCCTTTTTCCATGTCATGTAATATGTCTTGCCTTGTAGCTTATATGTTTTGAAATTGCTGTTAGGCCTTGTAGCTTATATGTTTTGATTGCTGGAGAGCTTCTAGAGCTAAGCAAGAAGACCATTGCACGAGTTATAGCCACGCGCTCAGGTATGAAAATTGTATATTTTTTAATCTAATGTATATTTTAACTAGACTTTTAGCTTATATGTTTTGAAATTGTTTTTAGTGGCTTAATATTGTAAGGTCTCTTGAAATAAGACCTTCAGGCAGTTGGTCAAAGTTTTACAAATAATCTTATACACAAATTTGCCTAGAGCAATTGACTGAATGTTATAAAAGGTGATTGGATTAAATGTCTTAGGAATAAAGTCAAAGAAAGTATTTTTAAAATATTAAAGTATTTAACTAGGTCTAAGAAGATTTGTGTACTTTCGACAGTTTTTCTTAGTTTGTGAAAGTTGTAGACCGAAGTTTTCATAGCCTGATTTTTGCTTCCTGCGAAGAACGATCATGTCAGATAATATAAGTGAAGAACAAAATGGGAGACAATCGCTAGATTGTGGTCTAACTTGAAAATAAAAGGTGATGGAAAATGTTATTGTCTCTGCAAAATTTGTAAGGGCTTAAACTGTAGAAGACTGCTAATCAAAATAGTTAAGAGACATTGTAGGGAGAATGGTCACATTGAAGGGGGGCATGACTATCATCCACTGGTAAGTTGCTCATTATATCATTTTAACAATTTATATACATATGAAATCACTTGATGATGAGTTGATGATCATGGTTTATTTATGTTAATCAATTTTATATAGATTGATCTCCCCAGGGTAGTAAATGATATGAACCACAACAATCCGAAGAATATGGTTTTTGAAGTGGAGGAACATGGAGGTGCGAATATCCAAGGTGAAGATAATGATCCCATGGAAGATGACGATCATGTGCCAGAAAACACAATTGAAGATGATGGTATAAATACATTGATCCATGACACATTTAATCCAAGCATATCTGATCATGATGATGATGATAGCCTCGATGTACCTCTACTTGAGAAGGCATACAAGCCCCTATACAAAGACTCCCAAACAACTCTTCTCTTTGTTGTATTGTTGTTGAACTTGAAGGTTATGAATGGTTTATCCAACATAACAATGTCACGTATGTTAAGGTATGTCATATATGTCTTTATAGTTAACAAATGGTGAATAATGTACCACTAATATTGTTTATATTAACAACTTATATTTTTTTTCTGTAGATTGATAGGTGATTTTTTGTTACCACCATCAAATATTCTACCTCGCTCATATCGAGAATTATCTACTGCTATGAAAGATATTGGAATGGAGTATCAAGAAATACATGCTTGTCCCAATGATCATATTATATATTATAAAGAACATGAATTTGCAACACAATGCCCTGTATGTCATACGAGTAGATATCAAACAGATTGAATAACAAAAAAGGTGCCTCACAAGGTTCTTCGTTACATCCCCATTATTCCATGGATGCGACAATTATTTAGGTGTAGTAGCTTGGCACAATTTATGGATTACCATGCATGCAATAGAAGTCAAGATGACATTATTCGAATCCCTACGGATGGTTCAGCATTTATGCACATAGAGGAAAAGTGGCAACACTTCAAAGAAGAACCTCGTAATCTCAGGCTTTCATTGGCAACGGACGGTGTCAATCCATTTGGAGAGATGAGATCTGTTTACTCGGTGTGGCCTGTTTTTGTTATCAACAATAACATTCATCCATGGATGTCAATAAAGAGGGAACACATTATGTTGGCAATGATTGTTCTAGGTATTTTATCATTTGATAGTTATTAATTTACATGTACTTACAAATCTTGCAGTAAAATGGTCACAATAATTATGTAATATTACTTTTCATTCTAGTAGGTAAATATCAAGTTAAAGATATGAATGTATATATTGAACCTCTTATCGACAAGTTGGTGGAGTTATGGAACGGTGTCACTATGTATGATGTGTCTAGACCAATAGGACAAAGAAAATTTTAATTCCATGCAATACTTGCATGGACAATACATGATGCCCTAGGGCTAACACATTTTTGTGGTATGTTATAGTGAATTCAACTTGCGCATGATAATTCTAATTATAAAAATCAACATATTTAATAATCCAATTATATCATTATCTTGTAGGTCTTCGAATAAAGGGAAAATTTGCATGTCCAGTTTGTGGTCCAAAGATGAAATCTCGTCATTCAAAAAGTTTAGGAAAGCAGGTGTTTGATGAGTGTAGACACTTCCTCCACAGGAATCATAAGTATCGAAGTACGGAAAAACATCTTTTCAATGGGAAAGAAGAGACTACATCAAAGCCATGAAGAATGACACCTCGCCTATGGAAGTTGGACTACAATAGAATTAATCGTCGAGGTAATGTCGTTCCACCTAATGGTTTATATTTGTAATTTATATATTTCTATTGTGATTTTTGTTTACTAATTATGTAATTGATGATCATGAAGGTCGTCAAGGCACTACTGACAACCTTCCAAAGGGACTAAAAAGCTATCCCAGACAATTTAGTAGGTTGCCCTACTATGAGCACCTACAAATTGTGTATTTGTTTGATACTATGCATATTGGAAAGAATATAACAGAGACATTGTGGAAAATATTGGATGGAAGGCATGACAAAGAAAAAATTGTCAAAATTTGTAATGACATTCATGAATCCAATCATGCACTGAAGAATTTCATTCACTCAAATAGCAATAGAGATCAAATTAATATAAGTGCCCTTCCTTGGTTATTAACGGAGCAGCAAAGTGATGCCATAAAAGAAGTCATACGAAAAATTTGATTTCCCACAAGATTTGCTGCGAACATAAGAAATCTCATATCAAAGAAAAGTGAATTTGGGCCAGGGCTCAAAATGCATGATTGGCATACTTTCATCAAGGTAAGTTATGTTCTTCTGTATTTAAAATATATTCATAAACTACGTGTACTGTTCATTATGTTATGTTAGAAAACAATGAAATGATTGGTTTATAATTACTGCAGTACGTGCTACCTCTATCTCTCCCAGAGCACTTCAACAATAACATCAAACAAGTGATATATGATCTTGGAAAATACATGAGGTAAGCAGTAATATCTGTTCAATTTGTTGTATATATTTATTATATTCGCGATTTGTTTTTCTTGCTATGTAATCTATTGTATATTATTTTGTAAAGTCTCATATTTATATATTTTTTGTGACTTGAATCTCTTAATTTAGGTGGTTGTCATCTAAAGAAATTCATAAAGAAGATATAAACTATTGGAAGAGAAGAATTCCTCATTTACTATGTGAAATGCAAAAGTTTCTACCTCCAACTTTTTTCAATGCACAAGAACACTACCTCATACACCAAGTTGAGGAGATTGAATTGTGTGGACCTGTACACTCTAGGTCAATGTGGATGGTTGAGAGGCACTTGAAATCTTTGAAGGCTTTGGTTTGACAAAGAGCACATCTTGAGGGTTCTATGGTAGAGGGATATATGGTATACCAGACTATGGTGTACATTACTGAATATCTTCCTAAGTTTGCATCAAATATCCATGTAGATCGCATTTGGGATCTCGACCCTTTTAAAAAATTTGAAGGGGAGTACTTGATGGGGAAAGGTAGATTGAGGAAAGTGAGAGGTAATAAATTATAAGATGTTATTTTAATAAATTATTTCTTAATCTTCAAAATAAATCGGTTGTAAGTCGTCTATTTTTTTTTATATAGTTGCTTGAGAGTGGGATGCACTACATTTGTATGTTGCAAACAATCTTGATTGGATGACAGTATGGATTGAATGATGTCAACATTCTGGTCGCACATTAACATGGGAAGGTGTATCTTCATTGGTTAAAGAAGCTCATCGTAATGGAGATTTCAATGTTACACAAAGGGAAATAGATTTAGCATATGGTTTAAGAGATTTCTAGGTACGTACAAATTTATTAATCACCCGTATGTTTATCAACTCATGATACAATAATTTTGACATGTTTCACATATTATTGCAGGTTAAACACCATAAGGGTATGTTCTGTAATGGTTAGAAATTTCGTGTCAAAGTGTTGGATGACACGAAGAAAACTTGTGATTTTGGAATAACTGCAGTCTTTTAGTGACTAATATTTCATCTAAAAATGACTTACATCCTTGAGAGTCTGAAAATTGATACTATGGGAATTTTGGATGATATACTTGAGTGCGACTTTAGTTCCTTCAAATTAGTACTCTTCATTTTCAAATGGTATAGGCTACGGCTTAATCCAAATGATCTTGATAGAACTGTTATTGAACATGATAATGGATTTATAATGGTTAATACAAGGTCATTTGAGCCAGTTGGGGATGAGCCCTATGTTCTTCCAAGCCAATGTGAGTAGGTATTTTACTCAGAGGTTCCACATAAACTGGGTTGGTCATTTGTTGTTAGACATGAACCGAGAGGAAGGCTGATAAAGTATAATGCGATGGAAGAAGAAGATACCGAAGAAGTAGAAGATGATGTAGATGATGATCACGATCGACAGTTATTGGATGATGTTCCTGACACAAATTTTCATGAAGAAGAAGAAGAAGAAGAAGAAGATGATGATGATGCTACTGATGATGATGATGAAGATGATGTTGATGTTGATGATGATAATGTTGACGACGACGATGATGATGATGACAACGGCGATGATAATGATGATGATGAGGATGAGGATGATGATGATGATGATGATGATGATGATGATGACGACGAGGATGATGATGATGAAATTTAGAGGTATGCCATCAATCCTTAATCTATTTAATATTCAAACCATCAAACCCAACCATCAAACCCTCCTTCCTAGGTGCATAAGCCTAGGGCTTTACCAAAATGATCACTCCAAACACTTCTAGATCATACCAATGGATCAAACACCATTACATGGTCCTAACATGACATTCTATGCCATCAAACTCTTTATTCCTCTCATAATTGGAAGTGTGCACTTGATCTGTGTATAGGAATTCTCCTTGAGTCTCTATTGGAGATTTGATGACTATGGCAACCATTATAGGGGTGTAACAGCAAGAGAAAATCCAAAAAATATAGCAACAATTGGACTACTCTAAGGCTTTGTTAGGTATTGACCTTAACATGTGCTCATAAGTTAGGTATTGACCTTAACATGAAAGTTTTATGGTCATATTTATAAGATAATGAGATCCCTAAAGATAATGTGTATGAATAAAAATTTAGAAACTTACTTCTACCAAAAAGTATCATTAATAAACTCTGGCTTCACCATACAATCCTTTTTCATTCAATAACTTATGTCCTTTGTTTGCAGCAATGAGGATACATTATTACCTAAATCAATTGGTTTTAGAAAACCTCTTTTGGAGTGTCTTTATTTCTCATTCAACATATTGTCTCTATGTATCATGATCATCAAGAAGGCTTGTGTTTCACTATCACACATTGGTGCAGATTGACATTTCTTGCATTCTTCCTTATGTGCTATTTCTTACTATCCTCTTGTTGCTATTATAAGAATAGCTATTCTCTTAATTGGATAGTGAATGCCTTGGGGTTGTATGCATAGGCTTTCCATGTCACTTTACCATAGCCTCTTGATTGGTTCTTCTTCTCCTCAACATCACTATTTGCTCCTAAACACCCATTGTTATGCATTTTTCCTTCCTCCATTGTCAAGTTGTTCACACCATGTGAAGATTCCCCATTTCATTGGCACATGCTCAAGTGAATAAGTTCTATTAAGGAAGGACTCTTTCTCAATTTCAATCCTAATGGAGTGCTTCCCCACTCATCCATTTGGTTTTCAGCATTCACTATGTCTCCTCCATTGTTCATCTCCTACTAGGAATAGACAACCAAACTTTGTCACTCACATATCACATTATTGAAGCAAAGTTGACACTTCAGAGCATTTGGCACTTAGAATAAGCAATACCCATCAAATGTTTGTCCTAAAAACTTATGAACATATCCTATTAACTTACCTATTGAACCAGGTTCATATACTTGATACGTTTAGAACTTTAAATCTCTTATGAATCTACATAAAAGTTCTTCATGCAGGGTTAGATTTTCTCGTTACTGACTAGACATGAAAAGAAACTATTTGGCAATATATCTATGGTTGCCTGTGATGCAACAGGGAATGGCAATGGACCCTCTACTAACGGCAATGATCAACAATCCTTTGGTCAATCTCAACACCTACCCACAGGGATAGACCTTATGCTTTGGTCTATCAACTTACTCACTTGGAAAATGAGTAAACAACAAATTATTTTAGTTCATCCACAAGACACCCTAGGAAAGATACATTCAACCTTCAATGGTTACTAACATGAGTTTGTCTCCATCCCAATCCTGCACCTCCAACTCAACACAAGCTTCACAAATCTAACGGCCTCATTAGGTATGGCACCCTTGAGATGAACAAGAGATGGGTACTTAGGCTAGGAACACCTTCAAGACACCAAATACTCTATAATTACTTGATTTCCAAACACATACTCCAAGGTGAGTTGATGGATTAACAAGAAACACAAATTTAAGTGTTATAATGTGTACCTTTTAATGTTTTTAATTTTTAGGTGATGCTTATGATGGATGTGATTATGATTATGATGTGATTATGCTCACGATAATTGAATTACATTTGCAGGAAACTGAACCCCTTTCAGGAGCATCCCGCACAGTCTCATGGATTGACAGGTATAAGTCAATACACCTTATAGAAAGTCTATTTAATACACTTATCAAAAGTAAGATTGATGTCTTCTAAGATCTCTACCATTTGCAGGTACCATCAAATAGGTATTTGTCAGAAGTGTCTTCCTCGAGTGAGGGAAATATAGGAATAGAAGAGGAAAGTGAGACATGCAGTTTATTTAGAACAGGGAGATTAACTAGAGGTCAAAGGACTAGAAGGAAATTTAATAAATGCATGAAATTTTTCCTTGCTCAAGGGGGGTCATGTTCTTATGATGATGAGACAAAAGGCGACATGGAGGTGCCCTTGAGGTACCAACATCTACAAAAACATTGGGTACCCAAGGAACTTCCTCTAATAAACACTGATTTTTGTGTTAACGAGAGGATATATCGCATAGCACCATCATCATTACATGGTTTGGGCCTATTTTCTATGGATGGCATAAAGGTGTCTTACAAAAAAGTTTTTGAATTGATGGAGTATGTTGGACCATGTTACGATTACAAAAGTTGGATGCATATTGTTCAATATAAAAAAAGTATGCGTAGGTATGCACTCTTGGAAAATTATATAAAACAGCAAGACAATAATCAAAGTAAAAGTGTGGCTATATAAATTGATGGAAGGCCAAAAGCAGCAGGGAATATTGCGGGTTTTATAAATAGTACACGACCTGGGTCAACTATAAAGCAACCCAATTGCATATTTGAGGCGCGCGAGGGAAATCATGTATTCATCTGTGCGATAAAGTCAATACGTGCAGGGGAAGAGCTGCTTATTGATTATAATTTGAACCGCATAGATACAAACGAGGCTACTATCATGGGGGTGGTACATACTATTAAACCAACTTCTAATCAATGACTCCAACATACCATTTAGTTATTAAATTTTTGGCTAACATTTTTATACTTGATCTTTGACACAGGGGCACAATATGGAGCAACTGCCCGGAGGGGATGGTGACGATATTCCTAGCTTATCTACACATGAGCAGGTAAAACTCATTGTAATTGTGCAAACTAGATAGAAGCAAAATGTTATTTTTTTAATGTTGTTTTCTTCATTGTTTTGGAGTAATTTTGATAATACTAATACTATTGTTGTCACAGAGGGCCGGTGGTCGGAGAGAGGGAAAGCAACCTACAATCCCTTAGGAGTCCCCCCTTGAGGATCCTTTTTTTATTGATTTAGCAGAGACCAATGACCCGATCGGTTCCATTAAAAAGCTGCTAAAGAAAATTGGAAAATAACTTTTACGTTTGGCATCCATACAGCCTCAGACTCAGGAAATAAAAGAGAGGGGAACTGACTTGTTGTGCACTTTTGAAAACTTAAAAGTAAGTATTAATGAAATTTTTAATTATAACAAGAGTTCAATAATGGTTTTTATGTTATGGTCTTTTATGGCATTAATTAAAATATGGATGCATTGTCTTTATAGAGTTATTTGCGTAATTTTGAACCCCATTCCCATGATGAGGGTACTGTAGGTGGTTCAGGTAGATCGCATGTTCCATTCCCCACTTGTGTTTTCCACTGAATATATATAGGAATGATCATAATCATTGACAATACATGCTCGAACAATCCTTTTTTTTAATGCTCTAACAATCTTGTCCATGCTAGTCCATGCGTTCTATATTTATGCATGCTCTAACAATTTTATTCTTTTGCTCCTTTCCATGGTGCTATGACAATGCCGCCTGCATCCAGGACAACCACAAATGTCTTTCCGACTACTATGTCAGCAACACACAGCCTACAGGCATCAACTGTTGCACCATCTATTGGTACACAAATCCCTCTTTTTCTCTCTTTTGTTATGTGTTTAAGTGTTATGTGTTTACGATGTAGATCCCTTGATTGTGTTTGTGCCATGGGTGCTCTGCACAAATTTATTTCCCTTGAAGTATTATTTCTTGGAGGCATTTGATAATGGTTTTCATTTTTTGCAATAGGAGATGCAACAAGTCCCAATGCAGCATCATTTCTTGGATGTTCCCGTGTTCCTAGTATGGGAATGGTGAAGGATTGCATATTGATCGTCAGCAACGATGAAGGCATTCCCTTAAAAGTAGCCAAAGTTCCAGGTACTTTAAAGTTATTATTATTCTATAGTGATATAATAGTAATTTAGTTTTTGATCACTCTTCATCGACTAATGATCCCATGATTGTTTTGTAGGGAATGATGTTTTCTGGCGAAAACTTGGTGACGAGTGTTTGCGAATATTTGGGCCCACCCTACGTACATGGTGGAACATCATATCCTAACTAAAACCCCAAACCACTATTTTGATTTCATATCATTGCTAGAATAGTTTTCCTTTTCATCCATTTCTTGAACTATATTAAAGGTAGCTTCACTTCATTTATGAGTCTAACATGTTTTTTTTTACTTAAAAGGTGGAATAACCAAGAAAAAAAGTTGAAGGATGATCTTGTAGAGAGTATGACCCAACTTTTTGGACCTCGTGCATTCGAGAGAAACAGGCTCCTTGAAAGAGCTGGTTTATGTTTGAAGTATATTAGGGACCAGTATAGGAAAAATTTATAGGTTAACCCCAGGCATGAGCGTCCACCCTATGTTCCTGAGGCTGAGTGGCAGGCTCTGATTTTGGATGGAAAGTATAAAGTTGACATGAAAAAAGGAATTACACTAGCAGAGAGTAGAGCAAGGTATGTGATACTGTTGAGAATGTAATTATGTACTAATTAACCTCTATATTTATAGGATCTAACATATTTCAAACTTTTCATAGATTGCCTGACACATCAAAGGCAACAAAGGCAAGACTAGAAAAGCATGGGACACACAAGCTCGGCTCTGGTAGTTTTTTGAAACTTCAAGCATGAGTTGTAAGTATTAGTAAATGAAAAATTGTATCAAATTTTTTATATATTGCAAGGAATTTTTTTTTGATGAAACAATGCAAGTAAAATTCACCATACCAAGAAAAAATGTAGGGCTCAGAGTTCAATAGATGCCTCATAGAAGAGGACAAGAGAATTGGCTTCCAACAAGGCTATAGAGCTATGGCTGAACGACTACGAGCTGAAATCAGTGCGCAAGGTTCTAATAATGATGCATTTGAGCCATAGTTAAATAAGCTAAATGAAATTTATTTCAAATTGAATACTTTAACAATTAGTCTATTTGATGTTAAGTTCCAATATAAAGTGAGCATATCTGTTTTAAGCAAGCAATGATAACAATGCGTAGGATATTGGAATGGAGCTTGACAATCCTTCTACATAATCTGTGCATGATGAAGGTTCGCATGATGTGCATCCTAGTGGTGGAGGTATACATTTTCTATTAAAAAATTTATATGTAATTGCAATTGGTGTTTGGATTAACGTAACATTTTGTATAGCAACTGTAGAGGATCAAGGGGTCAGTGTTCATGAGCATGTTGAGGTTGAGTCCAGACAAAATGATGTGGCCAGATCAGGTAAAGAGCACCACAGTTATGTTCTTTAAAATAATTAAATACTTGTAACAATTATAATAAAATATTTTTAATTTAACTCTTTTATTTGTTATTGCAGAGGACCCCCCTTTGCAGCAACATAGGAATTTGAGATCATCAAGAATAGAGAACAAAAAAACTGATGAGGGGGGAAATGATGATAACATTGATGCTCCTCTTAGAGCTTACATAGAAAAACAAATTAGAAAGAAAAAAAAGAAATGATTGTCATCTACATACCTTAATTTATAATGATTGAATTTTATGTCTCAATGAATTTAATTATGTGCTAATGAATGTTCATGAATTATGCGTTAATGCAGAATATTGATGAATGTTGCGTGTTAACGAATCTAATGTGTTAATGAATGTTATCATGTGATATTGATTGAATGTTACATTTTATTAATGGTTGAAAGAATGAATGAATGTTAGATGTTAACGGGGAATGTAGAGTGATGTTAGGGGGAGGGGGGTGGGGCCAAATGAACTTCCACCTTCATGTGGTTGGCCCTGTTTAGTAGAGAATATTAAACTATTCTCAAAACAAAGTGAAGCTCAATAAGATACTAAATATTTCTCTATTTTGTCTAATTTATACTTTTCTTTCTATAATGTAGGTATCATTCAAAGACTCCTTACGGCAAGTATCATTCAAAGACTCCTTCAAAGGCTTGCTCAATGCTGTCATAGTATTGACTACTCCATCTTTGCAACTATAGTGTCTCTGTCCTCCATCTTGTGACTATGATCTTGTTCAAGGTAAGATGCCCAATCTTGTCTCCACCATACTATCTTCTTGTCTTCTTTTTGTAATAACTACCTATACACTCTAAAACTTGCAAAAATTGCATTTAAAAAGTTGTCAAAATGTTGTCAAGATTGACAACTATGTTTGTCAACTTGACAACCACTATGACAATCAAAGCAAAAGAACCTAGTTTGTGAGACCTAATTGAGTAGGTGGGTTTTGAGATTTTGTTATTGAAGTTATAGACCAATGGGTCAAATGATCAAGGATGATCATTGAGGGATGTGTGGTGTTTTATCTCAGTATGTAGACATTGATGGGCCTTTGTTTAACTTGATCATCAATAAGCCTTGAGTTGTTAAGTTTGAGTATCACCAATACATCAACACACTTATCATGTATAGGTTTTATAATGGATACATCTCGAATAGTATAATACTTGTCACTGTTAATATGATCTATGTGTGTCTAATAAATCTTCACAAAACATTCTCATTATCATAATCAGAAAGAAAAGTGACTCCACAAGATTATTTGACATCAATGACAAATTGCCAACAGTCTCCCTCTTTGGCATTGACGTCAAACCTCAAAACATTTCTGTAACAGAAAAATATCAAATCAAATCTGAATCATACCCAAATTTGAAACATGGCAAATCACCAAAATTGGATTTGACTCATCTACTATCAATGTTCTTATTTTATGAAGAAATGGTAGGAAAGTGATTTATAATGTGAACACTGAATGTTATTTCTTCAAGTAACTGGCACAAGTTTATCTAGAAAATTTTACTACTTTGGTTGGTTGCTAACTCATCTTCACTGCCTTTCCTTAATACATGTATGCTTGTGGGATGTCTTTGATAACTTAGTAACTATCAAAAAACGTTAGTAGAAAAGACCATAAATTTTACTTGGTGAATAATCTTACAGCATATAAAATGATGGATTCTTATTACTATTGTTGGATTTGTAGATAATTTGGTGGGCAGAGGTGGATATGCAGAGGTGTACAAAGGAGTCCTACCAGATGGATAGATGATAGCAGTTAAAAGACTAGCAAAAGGAAACACTAATGAACAGAAAGAGAAAGAGTTTCTAATAGAGCTGGGTATCATTGGGCATGTGTGTCATCCTAATGCAACCTCATTAATAGGATGCTGCATTGAGAATGGGCTTCATCTCATCTTCCATTACTATGTAAATGGTAGCTTGGCTTCACTTCTTCATGGTAACTTTCTTAATTGTCTCAAAATGGTTGTAAGATGCGAGGCTACTAACTTTCCTTGTATGATTAGATGGGGCTTTGTTATTCAGCTAATATATAATCATATAGTGGAACTGTAAAGATTGATAGAAAGTGATGAATAATTATTAATTTAACTATGCAACAATCTAAATGTTACAAAAAGGGAAAATTCACAATTGGGGAAATTTACTCGATATTGTTTGGCAGTGCACCTATATTGGCGGCTCCCATAAAATCTCATGAATGCTACACTTTTGCGAAATGAATCCATCTGCTCAAATTTTAGCATAAAAATGTGAAACCCTAAACTCAAACAGTTCTAACTGTTTTATCTCTGTTTCCACTAACACTTGTCATCTTTAGATGATAAAAGAAAGAGCTTGAAGTCTTGCAAAAACATTACTAAATTCAGAGGCAGCAAGAAGCTCAGTGACAGACGTAGCATGTGCTCAGTTAGGTATTCATGTGAGCACAAAAGAAAGACCAGTCAAGTCGCTCAATCAATTCACTCCCAATAGGGCTACTACTAAGAAATATGTAATTCAGCAACAAATATGCTAACCAAATAGGACCACATTAATAACATCTTAAATTCATTTATGTTGTCCATAAACACTTACATTTTAATTGAACCGTCACTTACATTTATGTTGTCCATAAACACTTACTATCATCCTTCTTTCCATCAAAATACTCTTGCACTTTCTTCAACCAATTAGGATCTTCAATAACTCTGCTTGGTGTCGGAGAAGCGAACATTTTGTTACCTCGCACACTAAGAGTAATTGAAGTTTGGCCATAAAATTTGGACCTTTTTAAAGTTTGATACGGAGCAGTGATAGAGTTATACACCTTCACTCCATGGATATACTTCTTCCCCAACATTGTCTTGCTCTTCAGCCACTCCCACCCTTTCAATGCTTCCAGTAATTCCCTAAAGTAGAAACTCTCATCTTTAAAGTGCCCCAGCCAAGGCATTGCTGCACAACCATTTTTTTAAATTTTTTTATCTTGAATCTATCGCAATTGTGACTCTGACCTCCATAATTATGACGGGGTCGCTGTATTGGCGACGTCCAAATGCTGTCGTAGTTGCTTGGGTTTTCATCACCACTACGATGCATACGCATAGAATTACGATAGATTTGCTGTATTGGTGATGCCCAAATGTCGTTGCAGTTTCGGTGGGTGTATGTCGCACTTGCGACGGTTACACATAGAATTATGATAGATTTCATGCTTGTCGCCTGATTGCATGCGGCTTCCCAAGTGCATGTGACCATGCGACAAGCCTCTAGTCGTTGCAGTTGCTTGGGTGTTCGTCGCAAGTGCGACGATTTAAGTGGTGCGGTTTCATGCTTGTCGCATGATCGCATGCGGCTTCCCAAGTGCATGCGACCATGCGACAAGCCTCTAGCTGTCGCAGTTGCTTGGGTGTTCGTCGCACTTGTGACGGTTTCAGTGGTGCGGTTTCATGCTTGTCGCATGATCGCATGTAGTTTCCCAAGTGCATGCGACCATGCGATAAGCCTCTAGCTGTCATAGTTGCTTGGGTGTTCGTCACAAGTGCGATGGTTTCAGTGGTGCGATTTCATGCTTATCACATGATCACATGCGGCGTCCCAAGCGCATGCGACCATGCGACAAGCCTCTAGCCATTGCAGTTGCATGGGTGTTCGTCGCAAGTGCGACAGTTTCGGTGGTACGATTTCATGCTTGTCGCATGATTGCATGCAGCTTCCCAAGCACATGTGACCATGTGAAAAGCCTGTAGCCATCACAGTTGCTTGGGTATTCATCACACTTGCGATAGTTTCGGTGGTGCAGTTTCATGCTTGTCACATGATCGCATGCGGCTTCCCAAGCGCATGCGACCATAAGACAAGCCTCTAGCCATCGCAGTTGCTTGGGTGTTCATCGCAAGTGTGACAGTTTCAGTGGTGCGGTTTCATGCTTGTCACATGATTGTATGCGGCTTCCCAAGCATATGCGACCATGCGACAAGCCTCTAGCCGTCGCAGTTACATGGGTGTTCGTCGCAAGTGCGACAGTTTCGGTGGTGCAGTTTCATGCTTGTCACATGATCGCATGTGGCTTCCCAAGTGCATGTGACCACGCAACAAGCCTCTAGATATCGCAGTTGCTTGGGTGTTCGTCGCACTTGCGATGGTTTCGGTGGTGCGGTTTCATGCTTGTCGCATGATCGCATGCGGCTTCTCAAGTGCATGCGACCATGCGACAAGCCTCTAGCTGTCGTAGTTGCTTGGGTGTTCGTCGCAAGTGCGATGATTTTGGTGGTGTAGTTTCATGCTTGTCGCATGATCGCATGTGGCTTCCCAAGCGCATGTGACCATGCGACAAGCCTCTAGCTGTCGCAGTTGCATGGGTGTTCATCGCAAGTGCGACGGTTTCAGTGGTGTGGTTTCATGCTTGTCGCATGATCGCATGTGGCTTCCCAAGCGCATGCGACCATGCGACAAGCCTCTAGCTATCGCAGTTGCTTGGGTGTTCATCGCCATTGCGATGTATACACATAGAATTACGATGAATTTACCATCGCAATATCAGGCAAGCACGTCATAAGTACTATGGTATTTGTCGCCATTGCGACGCTAATATAAGGAATTGCAACGGGGTTGATGTCACAATGAAGGGGCTGCATAGCGACGAATTGAAGTCGTAATTGTGAGAGAAAAGGAAAGACGTCATATTTTGCGACTAAAAAATAGCAACATCTATTACTGTCACAATTGCAACACATGACTATCTCAATTGCGACACATAGCCATCACAAATCGATGCCAAATTTATTAGTGTAGGTGCTATTGTTACCATCCTTTCTTTCCCTTCTCACAATAGATATAGTACTTTGCTAAGTAGCAACAGTCTTACCAGTTAAGGTTTGACATCAATGACAATACAATAATTGCTTCAATTGTAGTTTCCAACACTTTCTACATTTCCTTCATCAAGAAATACTATGTGGTGCTCATATATGAAATGGAGGAGCTAAAAAATAAAATCATTGAAACAAAACTTTTCTTTTGTTTTTTCACTATTTTTCTTGAACATTCAATGTAGTCTATTTTTTTAACTGCTTTTTTTCTCAAGCCATGGTAAGTTTGTTCTTTTCAAATTCCCCCTTCTTGGGAAAGTAAAATAATTGTGGAAAATGATTTTCAACAAAATTTTATGTTTATTATTTTATTTTTATAGTTTATGTGGTATTATTAGTAGTTTTTTTTCAAAATTAATGCACTATAAATACATTACATTTGTTTAACATCAATATATTGTATATTGTAATAAAGTTTATATTATATTTTATTTATATGAATTTTTATTTATTCAATATATTTATTATTAAAATTAATAGTAAATATAAGGGAATATAGAAAAGGAGGTATGTGGAGAATGAAGAACAAAGAGAATAGATATATAAGGAATAATGTATTTAATGATTGGATTTAAAATTTTAAATTGGATATATATTATAGTGAATAAAAATTAAAAATATATAATTATATAAAGTTATTTTATATTAACAATATACTTAAAATCTTATTAGGGACAAAATTATAGCGTATAATAATAAAAGATTATAGTTTTTACACTAAATTTAATTTATAATTAAATATTTAATTATTAATAATTAATATATTTATTTATCTTCATCTAAATTTATATAATTTAGTTTCTATTGCATCATTGGTTATCTTAAGGTTTTATTTCAATTGGGTTCTAGATTCTTATAATAGGATGCATAGTTGACTGTTTATATGATGGTTAGTATCATGGTTAGTTTTATTATTAGATATTTAAGTAAATTTATTAAACCATATACAATATATAATGGTTATGGTTTATGTCATGGTTTGTATCAAGGTTAGAGTTAGTGGCTTAACATTTTGATTATGTTTTGAAATAAGATTAGGATTGAGATTAGACTTAGAAATATGGTTATTTATATTATTAAAATAAGATTTTTTAATGATTGCAATTAGGATAATAGTTTAGATTTATGCCTGATTATGTTTAGGGTTATCTTTAGAGTTTGGGTTATGATCATGTTTAGGATAAGGATTAGGGTTTACAATTACGATTATGGAAAGGTTTAAGGTTTATATCTTGGATATAATTATGGTTAGGCTTAGGATTTTGTTTGGTGTTAATATTTAAGGTTAGGTTTGGTGTTATTTTAAATATTTTTCTAAGTTGCCTAACAATCTCATGTATTACAAATATGTATGAAATAATAGAGCAAGTTTTTAATTAATTGACTTTCCATACCTCTTTCTTCCCCATACCCATTGCACACCAAGGTGCACTTAATAGCTATTTATATTACATACCTTTTATTTTATATATTTATATGAGATACAAATTAATAAAATTGATTAATAGAATATAAAAAATATTGAATAATAATATAAGATAGATTAATTTTTTAATTTGTTCTGTAATTGTTACATCAAATTAAAATTAATTTAGTAAATTTTATGTCTTATTGTACTAATTATTAGTTTATTTTTCTATTCATCTATAAGAGAAAATTAATAGTATTCTATTTTACTTTTCTATTTGTCGATGTAAACATATTAAAAAGAGCTATCTTAGCAATGAATTATACAATAAAGTTATTCAAAAGTAATTAAATGTTACAATAGAAAAATATATTTAATTTAAAATGAAGAGTACAAACTTATTGCTTAACATTGATTGATAAGTAGGATATATTTCTACATCAAGTCAAAAAGTAATTATTTTAAAAAAATACAAGCTTTGTGATTATAGAATAAAAGTATAATTAAAATATAAAATATATTAAACTATTTTGATATAGCAATTATAAATCAAATTAAGAAATTAAATTTTTATTTTTTCATATTTTTCCTACAAGACACAGATGGGTATGGATATGCTATGGAGCCGAGTACTCCATATTGTTAGTAGCCATTTGTAATTTTGTGCAAGCCTATTTAAAACAAGTATTTAGTTTCAAAATTTTAAAATTAAATTTAGATTAGATTTCTATGCAACAATTATTTCTTATAATTTATTTTATATTTTTCTAATTTTTTATTTATTAATTTTTATTAAGATTGTTATATAAAATTATTTATTACTATATTTTTATAAATAGTAGAATTTTTAATTAAGTAAAGATAATCTAAAAGTTTTTTTTAATAAAATCATATTAACACAATAATAAATATAATCTATTAATGTTTAATTATATATATTTACTAATAGTTATACACTTAATTTTTTATGTTTTAATTTATGTTATTTTAATAAAAATTGTAACATATAATATATAGTTTATTCATTTTAATATATATATTATATATAAATTTTAATAATATTATTATTTGATTTTTAAAAATACATAGTGAATTTTTAGTAGATAAAATAGTATATATTTTAATGTTATTTATCTTTGTTTCTAGATTCGATTATGTGATTATTTTTTACATGAATGATTTAATGATGATCAGGATCAAGAATGTAATGTGATCCTAAAGATTGATGGAAAAACAATCACACAATCGAATTTAGAGATCATCTTATAGATTATAGAAATCTTCTCCTCTTACTTTAATATTTTTAATAATAAATCTTTATCTATTTAAAAAAAAATCTATATATTAATTTAATTATTATATTATGATTTTAAAATATATATTATATGAAATTTTTAATAATTTAACTTAACATCATGTTACTTAAACTTTCTTCTTCCAAATATATATGAAAATTATAAGTTTGTCATAAGATAAATATATAATTTAGTCTTAAAAATTTAATACAATAATTATTAATATGTTTATAAAAAACTTATAGTTAAATTTAAATTTGGGAAGCTTCAAATTTGTGTCAAACAACTTTGATTTAATTCATATTAACCCTTCAATCCTTGGTAGAAACACTTTGTGTCTAACAAACATTTTGACTTCTTATCATGAAGATATTTCAAAGTTCAACATTGTGCAAACTATTGTTAGGCAAGGTCCACTCTAAGAATGGAGATGATTTTCTATCATGTACAAACTATGTGGCCGACATAGTATTTGGTGACTGAAACAAAATCTACCAAAGACTTTTATGTTGTTGGCAAAATTTTAATTGTAGATAAAAGAAGTGGTCCTCCAAGGAATGATAAATAAACTATCATGAATTATACCAATATTTGATGAGTGTAATGAAAATCATGGAAATAAAGTATATCATGTGAATATCTAGATTATCTTAAACAAACATAGAAAAATATTTAGTAGCATTCTTGTGATGATATGACTGAACTGACCGAGCAGTGGAAGTCTTAGTATAGTTTCATTTGCCACGCTAAATATTGGAATGGGAGCTAGAAGGACATGAAGGTATGGATGGGTGGGAGGAGGCCGCTATGCATGGTGGGAACTGGGAAAATTATTAGCTGCATAGCCAGCTCCTTGAAAGATCTGGAATGTTGATATTGCATAATGAAGGGGTACACTGGATGAGAGAAAGCACCACGTAGAGAGCCAGCAAGACGTGCCACAACAAGCAAATGAGACCCCATAATGAGGTAGAGAGAAAAAGTAGTGAAGTGACACGAACTCTAGCACAGTACCAATGAGGAAGAGTGGCTGGTAGTAGAAAGAAAAGAAAAGGCGACCGGAAAAAATACGACCTCCTGTTACACCATGTGAATAGACTTGGAGTATGCAAAGTGGTTATTTCTGTAAAAATAAAAGACAAGCAGAGAAACAGAAAATAAACATCAAAATAAAGAACACAAATTTATAGTGGTTTGGCAATATGCCTACATCCACTCTCAACCTGGGATTTTCAGTTTATTAATTTCTCACAATACAATACAAGAACCATTAGAATGGAAATGTCCTTCAATATTATATAAACAGTCTTCAATCTACGAAATATGGAAGACCAAGAGTTTTTACTATTATAGTTCTGAAGATAATGATTCTAGGCATTGCATGTTAGTAAGAATATTATCCAACACACAACCATTACAAACAGTGATTTGGCTTCATACACCCAACAATCTCCCATTTGAAGACCAATCACCAATATATAGAAACAAACTCATAGAGATATCCTAGGCATTAAATTCATTGATCACATAGAACAATGGAGGTTTTGAGAAGATCTCAACACTGCCAAACTCTGTTCTAGCACACCTCGAATCAGTCTTCTCCAAATCAAATCGGAGTAAAAAAATCTTCTCCTACAACAAACTCATGCACAATCAGGCTCATCAGTCCATAATAAAATTTACTACTTTCTGCAAACTCAAAATACACTCCCCCATTCTAAAAATTATTAAATGCAAATATAACAGCAGATGCATTGGCATCAAAAGCCAAGGTCATTTCTGTAATAATTCCCAAAAGTTGGGACCCCATGGCCCCTATTTCCATGACAGTGTCAATGGCATAGTCTGCATTCTTACTTTCGTTAACAATAAAATCCTCTATATTGGTTGCCTCAGGCAAACCCGGATTCAAATTTTTCTCTTTGTCAGTAGCATCAAACTTCTCAACAACATTCTTAACATTAAATCCCACATTATCACCAGGCAATGCCTCCTGATATGCACACCCATGACTATTGCAATCTAAAATCTCCAGTTCGCTACAGAATGCTAAGCCGCACGAGACGGAGCTAAAGGAGGCTGAGTAGGATGGGTTGAAAACCAGGTCGATCTAGTCATAGCAATCGTCACATGAATATGGTACAGTTAATATAACCAGAGCAACCTGCACCTTATTAGAGAGACCATTGGCAAAACAAATAGAATTGTGAGGATTGAAAAGTGGCTCCTCCAAAACGTCTTCATCTGGCTTGTCAATGGCCTGAACTTTCAAATCTCCATTTTTGTCCTCCAACATGTACCACTCAGGTGGTAGGGGACTATCAGGCAGCGCCCTTGTGGGCACTTCGTTCAAATCAAAGCTAACCCTCCCAATAAATTCATCCTTAGTAAAGCTTTTATCTTTCGCAACCACCTGTAGAACACTAGACTGCAACCTCTCTTTTGAGAATGCAATCACAGAGCAATCACTAGGCTTCACTCTCTGCTCCTCAACCACAACCTTTCTCTTCTGCTCCTCTTTTGGAGACCGAGAAATAACTTGGGCCTTTTGACCCTCTTCTTGGCCAATACATAAGCCTTTTCTCTCAACCATGTCTTCCATCATGCCAGTCACATCTTCTGCCCCTTCATCGGTTGTCCCTTTATCTTCTTTCACCACAAACTTCTCATCTGCCCTTTCAATTTCTTCTATCAGGAACTTCGCATGCTCTGCACAGTAATCTAGTTGCAGCATTCTAAGAACTTTGGAAGTGAAGTTATTTGGATAATCGAGGCTGAAACCAGAACTAAGAGAAGCCATTTCATAATAGACTAACACCAGGGCCTTTACAGACTTGCCAGTCTTGTCTACCCTTGTCCTCTTCCGCAATTCTTCCATGACAACTTTCTTATGTTGTGCATCACCCGTGCACTCAATAATTGCATTAAGCTCAGATTTCAGAGCTTTTAAATCTTCTGGTTCAGTTTCAGGCTTATTTTCCCAGCCATGGCGGATTCTTTTTCTCTTTGCAGGCACAACTTCAATCTCTACCAAGCCCAAATTTTTAAGAAATTCATTGATGATAAATTCGACTTCACTTTCTTCCTCCATCTCTGCTCAAGCTAAAGTGACTCTGATACCAATTATAAAAATAAAAGACAAGCAGAGAAACATAAAATAAACATCAAAATAAAGAACACAAATTTATAGTGGTTCGGCAATATGCCTACATCCACTCTCAACCTGGGATTCTCAGTTTATTAATTTCTCACAATACAATACAACAGCCATTAGAATGGAAATGTCCTTCAATATTATATAAACAGTCTTCAATCTACGGAATATGGAAGATCAAGAGTTTTTACTGTTACAGTTTTGAAAATAATGATTCTTGACAGAATACTGGCATTGCATGTCAGTAAGAATATTATCCAACACACAGCCGTTACAAACAGTGATTTGGCTTCATACACCTAACAATTTCCTATTTTTTTTCTTTTTCTCTTTCCTCTTTCTTCTTTTCTTTCTTTCTTTCTTCTTTCTTTTTTTTTTTAATCTTTTCGATAACAACACCAGGCTGCCAATAACTCCATGAGCCAGTCGAAATATGATGTCAAATATCACTTAAACCTGTTTTTTATTTATGTTCTACACAAATCATGTAATGTATTACTCGAGACCTCGCGCAATGTGCATTAGCTTGCATCGTAAATCTAAAACCTTTCCTGCAACCATCCCTGCCATTCCACAACCGAAACATAGGCCAATAACAGAATGCCAAAGAAAAATTGAACGAAATTTTTTCAAAAAATATGCAACTTCACCAATATGCATAATAACAGAAAATAAAGCTCTAGAAAATGTTGAATGCTAATGGGCTGCTTATACTTAGATTAATCACGGTTTAACGTTTGAGCTTCCGCAATAGTTTCCTACCGCAGCAGGAACTGGAAAGTAGCCGCATTGGTTGTTGTTGATAGCATCCTGCAGAATTGGAAGTAAGCAAAATTTTGACGGTGTTAAATTTGAAATTGGTGAAGATTTTGAATGTATGGATTTTGGATAGGTGGAAAATATCAGAACTAAATGTCATGTTTCGTCATGTTGTAAGATCAATACACAACATTGAAAATTGAAAGCAAGGAGAAACAATGTCGAGTAGAAGAATCGAATACAAAAGAAACAGAAGCAATTTACATTAATAAGGAATATGGAATGTAGGCTATGGAAGCATCTAGACCCTGACCATTTTTTCAGTCTTCAATTCAGAATTGCAGAAGGTTAAGCATTATAGAATGAATGCTGAAGCTTCAAGTTTCCACCTTTCTATTATCTAGGAAATCGTGCAAGAATGGGGATCAATATTTATAATCACTTATCTCTTCATATTTTTCAATTTTAATTCCATTCCTACATAAGCTATGTTTTTTTTACAATGATAGTCCCTCCCCTCAAGTTGCGTGAGTTTGATAAACTTCAACTATAATGTCACGTCCCGCTAGTGAAGTGATTAGAACATAAAAGAAGATTTAAATAAAGACAAAATAAAAATAAAAATAAAAATGTACCAAGAACGGGACAGAATGCCTCGAAGAGAGGCCCCCTCACGGAAGGATATATATGCACAAAATGTATCTCTTGAAAAGACTTAAAGAAATTTTGAACTGGAAGGCTTAAAGCCAAATTCTACAACCTTTATCTACACCCTCCATGTGTGTGCCAAAATGGACTTCCACCAACACATAAACGATATAGAATTTTTGTTAGATGCCCTAGTAGACATGTTTGACAGAATGCACAATACAAGGCTGGTGAACTGTGTCACATCCCTAAGTCAACCCAGTCTACTAGGGTTATAAATGATAAACAAATAAATAAAATAATAGTCAAAAACCAATTTATGCAGACCCTCCTTTTCTCCTTGTAATTATGTTGAATGCAGTTGGAGCGGCAGTTTTCAATTATATCAACAAAACAAACTTTAGGTTGCAGCATGTGGAATAATGAGGAAAATGATGGTAATTATAAAGGATATTAATATGTAGGATATTCAAGCTATTTTCTAGAGAGTTACCGTTCTCATAAACAATGTAGATAGAGGTGATATATGATAGAAGATTGGATTAAAATCTATTAAAGATGAGTAGGTTATGATTATTTATGAATAATATCAATAATCTAGAATTAATGACTTTGGTTATGTATCAAAAATTATTTTCATTGAGATCACTAGTAAAGATGGTTACAAATTATAGCTGTTATAAAAGAACAAGATCTTAATGTGTCGATTTTGATCATAATGATTAAAGATTTACAAAGTGATGAACATAGTATTTTGCACATAGCACACTATTGTTGTAGTTCAAGGTTACAACTCATTTTTTAATTTTGTGTTCTTCATTATTAGAATGTGAATGTAGAATATGAGAATATGATATTGCATCTTCAGATAACTTTAAACCAAGCCTTGAATTTTAAACTTGTGAATGTGGATAAACTATCAAGTGAAATGTTTTTAAACATATATACACTCTATCTAGATTTTGACAATGCTATAAACTTGTTGACCGCACCTTAACCTTTGGTGCATGTATGTTTAGCACTTAAGCTCTTATTTTGTATTCCATATCTTTAAAATTTATGGAGATAAAGGAGGATCGTAAACTAATTGGTCATGGCATTATAAACACTTTGTTCATGACATTCTTTCTTTGTGTGTAGAACTTAGTATATTGGGTCATAATCATCACTAGAGAATATAGCCACTAGTGGTGTGTAATCATTAGGTTATTATCCCATGGCTAAGGAAAAAAATGTGTTGGGACTTGACCTCTAGTTTGAAATCCGTTGTGTCATGTTGTGAAGATTTCCAAGAAGACTGGACATTGAGTGAAATATTATTTAAGCTTAGGGTGTCATTATTTTAGAAGGAATATCAATGTATGAGCTATTACTCATCTTTTGTAGGCATATTGTTAATGTGGTTTTTAATTCAAAAATATTATAAGGGTTAGAAACTTGTAATATTTTAAAATATTAGATTCAAATCAATATTGAGAAGATACCAAGATGCATGCAATTATGCAACCATTTGGGGAATTGTATTGTAGAGACAATATAGGTACTAAGTTCCTTTAATGTCATTTCATCCTTCTCATTTAGTTTAATAATAATATATGCTATATAAATTTAGAATGGTATTTAAGGTATGGGGAAAGGCTTTTATATGACTTTAAGACATCTATGAACCCCTTGGTAGAAGGATACCAATATCAAATTAATGATATGAATTTGAAAGGAAGTGTGTTCCTATGGGTGATGTGAACTAATTTAATTATAGATTATAAGTAATAAGTTAGTGTTGGAATGTGTTCAGCGTATCCCTCGTGGGATTTGTGACATGGTCTAACATCCTCCTGTGAGATCCTTTACTCAGATGGTAGCAGTTTCCTGAATAGATGCATCTTTTGGGAGAAAATGTTAGCTCAACTCCCTACAAGTGGTATTAGAGTATGGTTGCAAATTTGAATTCCCCTAGGTAACATTGAGGGGAAGATTGTTGGAATGTGTTCAACATATCCCCTCAGAATTTTTGACATGGTCTAATAGCCTCTTGTGAGATCCTTAACTAGGATGGTAGTGAATTCTAGAATAGATGCATCTTTTGGGAGAAATGACCAGCTCAACGCCCTACAATTAGCTCTTGGGATTATAAAATAAACCTTGGGACATTGAAGTTGGTTTGTCAATATTAAGATGACTTAAATTCAACTCCCAATATTTTTCAAGGGGGACGTCATAGTACATGTTGTTAATATATGAAATTACTCATGATTTCCTAAGTATTGTTGAGTGTTATTAATTAAGAGAAACCATTAATAAATTCTTTATAATGAAAATATATTAAATAATGAGTGTTTTAACTTTATTTTTTGATTTTTTATTACATAAGTTTTTTTAAAGAATGGAACTATGAAAACGCGCAAGGTCAATCATCAAAATATATTTTTAAATATACTATAGAATTATAGAGTTTCCATATTTATAAATATAAATATATAATATGTAAATAAAATCTTTAAAATTAAATAATTATATATTATTATGATCCCTTAAGTACTCAAATTTCAATATTACATTTAATTTAATTTATTTAAAATTAAGTAATTTATTTTCAATATTTATTTCTATACTTTTCATATTTATTATATTTAAAACATACTTAACATTAAATATTTATTTTTAATTAATCCAAAGGAATTATAATTAATAAATAAATATTATTAGATTAAGTAAAATCAAACTCAAACCCTTCTCAAATGTCAGAAGGGTATGTGCAAGATCATGAGGGGCCAAACTATGCCCTTAAGTGGCAATGAAAAATCAGCAAATCAGGGTTAGTCAACTTGACGTGAAAATTTCAACTAGCTATGAACCTAATATCAAAAAGTTGTAAGAATAGAATCTATAGAAAATTGAATGTAGTTTCTAAACGACTAGGCCTTTTTTGAGAAAAAGTTAGTATGATTGGTGAAAATTATATATTTCAATGCAGCAGTACAAAAATTTTAGGAAAAAAATAAGAAGTAGGTGTAAGTCTGACCACCTGTAAAGCAATCAACCCCATAGCCTCATCCATCTTGTTTCAATGCTACATGATCTTAAAGGGCCTTTGTAATACTGGTTGCATTGCATCTAGACAAGACCAGAGCCCTTCTGAAAAGAGAAGCCATGTCATCAGGGTTTTCCATGTGATAATTATGTGGGGTCAGAAGTTTTACACTAGAAGAGGTCTCAACCATATTTTTTAGAAGGGTTTTGTTTTGATAAATATCTGGTTTAACTGATAGAAACAAGAAAATAACACCCCCCACAATCCAAAATATCGAACCCCTAGGCCTAGAATGATATGCTTTAGCAAGAGAAGAGCAAAAAGGCTTCATATCTGAATCTTATGTACCTTGAAAAAATTCTGATGAAAATAGACAAAAATTGGGAGGGTGCTCGAGAAGAGCTTTCCGATGCTTCTTTCAGATCTAAAAACGAAGCTAATTTGAGAAAATTAGCCCCCCCCCGGCAAAATGCAAAAAAGATAATCAAGCGTTAATAGCAAAAATAGCAAGCTAGATGACAAAAAATACTAGATTAACCTCCATGAGAGTCTCTCTCTACAATGTTGTCCAAATTGGACATGTTTTATATCGAAATAGGGGTTTTTGGGCCAAAAAATCCCTAAGTTGAATCATTCAAACGCGAACAAGCTATAACAGATTAGGCTTTGATACCATGTAGGATTTGAGCAATACAAATCCACAAAACCCAAAGATCACCTGCATACAAAAACCTGTTACAAAGAAGTAGAGACAAGAAGAGGGCAAGGGTTTTCAACTCAAAAATATTAAGAAGAAAATATCCTCAATTAATGAATGAATTAAATGTACAATGGATCATCTTTATAAAGGAGATCAAAAGCCTTGAAAGGCAAACCATGGTGCATGTAATAATTAGTTTAACTGTTACATGACTAATGCATGCAAGTTTATATTTAAAACAACTAGTGCATGCGTGTTTAAATATAAACAACTAAAGCAAATGAGTTGATATGTTAAGAAGGGAGTAAAGTTAATTAACATAATTAATACTTTACTCTAACATGAAAGAATTACAATCTTTAGGAATTTTGTGATTATCCATGTTCTCAACTGAGACCAACTCCCGGTCAATAATGACTGGGTTTATTGTAACATAGGATTCCTTGCAGAAATTTTTTATAGGAGATAACATCTTAATATTTATATTCATTCAAACAATAATAAAACTTTCAGAATTAGGATAAGTTGAGTCAACAAATCCTACAAACTTCCCTAACAGATTACCTATCTTCCTAAGATACTCCTCACTAGTAAATTCCATAGGAAAATCTTTTAACAAAATAACTTTTTCTACTAAGAAATCCTTAAAATTATATGGATTGAAGAAAGGGATCCATTTCATAACAGTAAAATCAATATCTCTATACCTAGGGCATCCTTCCGTTAGAAAATTATTCTTGAGATTTTTATTATTACAACCTGAAAAGATGAAATTATCTAGAAGCAGAGTAATACTTACCTTATATTATTTCACAATTCCTTCTTGAGCCAATCCACAATTTTAACTACAGAGACACCGATCCCATTCTAGCTACAGATAACTCCATAAGCTATATATAATTCTTGATCCCTTTCAACCGTTCCATCTTTAATTTCTATTGATAAAACTTCTACTCCAAAACTACAATATGAAACCTTTGTATCTATTTCTAAAAGAATAGGAAAAGCAAGGCTTTGGGCTTTCTCTGAACTAATTTTATTTGCTGAGAGACTCAACTTCCTTCTATGCGGTGAGGTATATGCTAGCTTCACTTGTTGGGGAAGAGGAGATTCATGGTTTGAATTCTCAAAATATTTATCCTTTGGAACAAAATAGAGGTTTTCTTTTGACATCTTAATCAGAGGACTAACATAATTTTGTCTTATGTGGGGGGCAGGTATATGGCAGGCAATTTGTTTACCGTAGGAAGCTTAAATTTCCTATCTGAACTAAGCCTCTACTTATTTTGAATAGGATAATTATTCCTTCTGGAAGGAACATTTGTCCATTGATCTTTAACATTTGATGTTGGTTGTTTGTAATCCTGAGCGAAAACCCTAGGGCCCGATTGTCCCCTAAGCCTCCTTCTTCTGCTCCTAGCATACATAACTTCATTAGATCTACTATTCTCATAGCACTAGGAGGCCGGATTCCTTTGTGCCCTAGGGGAAGGAACAAAAGATCTCAAGATAGCCAGCCACTTCATTTACTATGAGATTAGTCCAAAAAAATAAAAATTACAATTGGTATTCTATTTGTACCATCTAGTCTTGGCAATTAGAATGATTAATCTCACCTTCAATCTTATTGGGGTTTCTAAATATAATTCTTGCAAATTTTATAGGAAAGGATACATTTCTAACTTTACATGACGACATTCAAAGTTAATTAATCGTTCATTCATTGTTACCTTGCACTACATATTTATGTTATTATAAATAATTCCTTTAATACAAAGTTTCTTTATGATATGTGTAGATGCTAAAATTACTTTTCTAATCATCAATATATAATTGATCATTTTTCATCTTGTTAAATAATATTTTATTATTATATAATTTATTATTATTTATTACTAGTAACTATTAAGTAATCAAATAATTATACAAATATAATAAATTAAATTATAACTAAAAGGTCACAATAACAATAACAACAGTTTACAAAGTTAAATGATTTTTATCAATATATTAATAATCTCTCTAAATTATTAATCTATGCTCTAATAACCAATAAGATGTCAACTTTTTGAAAATTGTTTTGTTCCTTATTTTCCTAATGAAGTTGCACACTTTTTACAGAAAATGTTGGGTGACTATTTTTTTGGTTCCTTGTGATTAGAGGTGTAGATGGTTCTACAAACTGTCAAGGCTCTGTAGATGTTAGGAGGCAAAAGAATACATGTAAGCCACTCTTGGAAGTTACAAAGAAGACACTTAGTTTGCATAAAATGCAAGTTGCAGATAGAGGTAGTAAGTTATTTGGATAGTTGGTGAATAGGTTTTTAAGTGTTTTGCATGCATCAAACATCTAGATGTATCAAACATCTAGATACCCACATGTAAGCTCATTCAATGTGTGTATATTTGTGAAAGCATCAAACATCTCGATATTTGAATTTACATGCTACTTCACGTTTCAGGGAAATTGAGTTGTGAGGCTGCAAAACTCTATTGTCTGACTTAGTTTCAGTGAGATTCGATGTTAGAGAATTTACTAAATTAGAATATTTGGTTCTATCATTGGCACAAGTGTATTGTTTCATGGAACACAATGGTTGCAGGATATGTTCAAAATGGTCTTGCGCTGCTAATGATGCCTTGGTACTTTTTGAGAAAATGCAGTCTGTGCTAGAAGATATGAAATCCAAAACAGTTACCATGGTGAGTGTTTTGTCAGCCTATGCTCATTTGGTAGCTCTGGAAGAATGGGCTTGAATTCTTCCAACTGCAACTCCACTTCCCACTGGGTCAGAGGAAGGGAGATTTGGTGTGATCCAACGCTGCCTTGTCCGGATGGAATAGCATGGAATTGGTAGACAGTACAGGGCTTGGAATGTCTAGATGTGTCATAGAGCTCTCTCATTTGATGGACATAAGTGAGGGATTTGATTCCTCTTACATAAACTTCACGGAGTGTCTGCAGTCGGGATTGCAGATGGATTCCTCCGAGTATCAAAAAATTTCAAGGACATTAGGACTAGGCCGCAGTTCTCATCATTTTGTTGACTATAGCACCAATTCTCATCATGATATTCCCCATATCACATATGCGCTGTTCAAATTCCCTTCCCTAATTGTTGAAGCAGGCGAGTAAATGGGTGACACTCTTAATGTGCCCACCACGCCAAAATATTTCTTGTTTTTATCTTCTGTAGAAGGAAACGAGCATCATCCACGATGCCTTTGAAGATCTCAAAATCGAATCTTTTGCACTACACGGGTGGGTAAGCATTTTGTCAAACAGTTTGCTTACATCTGAGAAGTCTCTTTCGGTGACTTTGCGAGAAACTAAAGTCGTTTCAATTTATCCCGATACTCCACAATCTTCAAAAACTTGGCACAGATTTTACGCTTCTCGTCATCTTCATGAAGCCCACCTAGTGCCTCTCTCAGAGCTTCCACTGCAATAAACTTCCACCCATCTTTAGTTCGGCTCCGCAATTCATGGTAGAGATCAAGGAACAACCATATCTCCTTTGCCTTGGGTTGGGCTATGTTCGCAACATGGGCTTGAATCTGCGCAAGAAACACAGACCCCACAAACACCCCAAAAATTCTATTTGTATCCTATTTTTGTAAACTACCCCTGATGTCATCTCTCGTCACGAGCTTGGATAATTTGAGAACGATGTCGAAGGTTAGATTGTGGTTGTCAATAATATATGTGAGAGTATGGCGTCCTTTGTCTGAACTCGGATAAGAAATGAGATGGCTTGTGGGAATCTCATCCTTGTCGTCCAGTCATCTCTCGATTTGACCTACAGATTGTAGGTGAAATTCGTAGAAGAGATTATTGCCTTTGGGATTGGATCTCCAATTACCTTTTTGTTGTTTATGTTATTCCTATCCCACTGTCTATTTCCCTTGAATGGATGATGCATGCACTCTGACTGTGAACCAGACATGGAGATATTAGCACACTTCAATTAAAAACACTTAATCACTTAAACATGCCATTTGAAATAATATGATGTCACGCGGAGGTTTCGAAATGACTTGACAGGGAAAAATCAATTTCGAAATGACTTGAGATGAAAAAATCGACGTATAAAATGGCAAGCAAAAATGAACGCTTTAGATGACTTCAATGGTAGTCATTCTATCTAGAGGATTTACAACCATCAGATGAAATTTTTTTCTTGAAGCCTTTCATAGGGAAATGCCTACGGTGTAAAAATAACTAGCAATCGTACCTTGGTGTGCAATGGGTACACTGTAATTATGTACAAGATTATTGAAAAAATATTCTTGATAATAATTAATGAATATGTATATGTTAAAATAATCAATAAAATACAATCTTTTTGGAATAAAAATATACAGAGGGATCAAATTACTATGTACTATATGAATGAAAAAGAAATAAGAAGAATTGAGGGAAACTGGTAACATTGATTTTTTATTTAATGTTTGCAATTCATTTGTAGTTTTCATCATTTTGCATGAAATAATAATTGCAATGTTTTCCATGCTTTTATGAATACTATAGTGTTTTTTCATTTTAAAACATGTAATTAAATTTCATTCATCCTTTCAGTTTGTTATGTCATTGTCAGTAAGTATAAAGCTTGAGTGGTCTACATGTCCTTCAAAGATATTGTATTCATTCAATATTTTGGTGAATATAATAGTTGAAAACCATTCTACACAGACACTCAAATTAATGAAGATCTTTGCAAACTTGGAGCACTCAATTTAGGCTCTGATACCAAGTTGTAAAATAAGGCACAGAGGAGAAACCCACAAAATGATCTTTTTTATTGTATTTCCATTTCATCTAATTTATAGAGAAATACATAATAAATTCTATATCTAATGTGGATAAGAGTTAACGACATGTTTATGACATGCAAGTTTAATGGACAGTGGAAGATGGTTGGTTCATGTTCAATGGTCGCATATGGAACATTTGTGGAAATTCTTCATAGTCTATGTTGACAATGTGTTGTTGAGAATTAATTTATTTTAAAAAAATCCCTCCATTAATCATCAAAATAGGGTGAGAGTTTGTTAGAGTAAAGTATTAATTATATTAATTAACTTTACTCCCTTCTTAAGATGTCAACTCATTTTGCTTTAGTTAAACGCACATGCATTAGTTATTTTAAATATAAACTTGCATGCATTAGTCATGTAATAGTTAAACTAATTATTACATGCACTAGGGTTTGCCTTTTAAAGACTTTCAATCTCCTTTATAAGGATGATCCATTGTACATTCAATTCATTCATTATTTGAGGATATTTTCTTTTTCATATTTTTGAGTCAAACCCTCGCCCTCTTCTTGTCTCTACTTCCTTGTAACAAGTTTTTGTATGCAGGTGATCTTCTGGTTTTATGGATTTGTATTGCTCAAATCCTACATGGTATCAGAGCCTAATCTGCTACAGCTTATTCACGTTTGAAGGATTCAAATTAGAGATTTATTGGCAGATTTGAGAGGTTTTGGTTATACTTTTTTCAGATCTGGTATTCTCTCTAAATTTTAGTGCACTTTGAGCTCAAATGGACCTCACCGTTGAGCTCGCAGCGCCCAAAAACCCTTATTTTGATATAAAACATGTCAAAATTGGACAACATTATAAAGAGGCAAATTTGTTTTGCCCTAAGGCTATGCACGCTCCCCAAGGCAGCTTTTCGTATGATCTTTGGTGCAAATTTCAAAAAAATAAAAAAATATTTTAAAAAAGGGCGTAGATAGTGCGCAGCCAGCACGCCGCCCGCACGCTGCCTACCCTCCGCCTGCGCCCCACCGCCGCCTGTGCCCACCGCAACCACTAGCGCTGAGGGTGCCACTAACCACCAGCACAGTGGTTAACCACCAGCTACTGCGGCTAGCCGCCAGTGCCCAACGGCTGACTGCTAGCGTGTAACTCCCATATGACCAGCCGCTAGGCCAGGGGCTAGTGCTAGTTCCTTGAAAAAAAATTTGGAGGATTTTTTTTCTTTCGAAGGCTCTTTCACTAAAATTGGCTTTCCAAAAAGCTAGTTCCGAGCCCGACGCTCTCATGGAGGTTAATCTGGTATTTTTGATCATCTAGCTTGTTGTTTTTTCTATCAACGTCAAATTATCATTTTTGTATTCTGGGGGGCTAATTTGCTCAAATTAGATCCATTTTTCGATCTAGAAGAAGTGTCGGAAAGCTCTTCTCAAGCACCATTCAGATTTCTACCTATTTTCATCAGAATTTTTACAAGGTACACAAGATTCAGATCTGAATCTTTTTTGCTCTTCTCTTGATAAAGCATATCATTCTAGGCTTAGGGGTTCAATATTTGGCTTGTGGGGGGGGCGGGGGGTGTTATTTTCTTGTTTCTATCTATTAAACAAGATATTTATCAAAACAAAACCCCTTCTAAAAAAATATGGCTGAGACCTCTTCTTGTCTAGAACTTCTGACCCCACATAATTATCACACACGAAAAACCCTAATGACACGGCTTCTCCGTTCAAAAGGGCATTGGTCTTGTCTAGATGTAGTGCAGCTAGTATTACAGAGGCCCTTTGAGATCATGCAGCATCGAAACAAGATGGATGAGGCTATGGGGTTGATTTCTTTACAGGTATCAGACAGCTTGCAGTTTCATCTTGATGGGTGCAGTACCCCTCTAGCTATGTGGACCAAGCTAAACACCTTGTTTGGTACAGTGAATGAGTTTAGAGCACTTCAGATTGAGGCGGAGCTTACCTCTCTTGTACTTGATTCTTTTCCCTCTATTGAGGAATTTCTGATGAAGTTCAAACAAAAGAGATCTTTATTACACAGATGTGGAAAGCAAAAGACTGATAAAGAGTGCATTTATTTGATTATGTCTAAGCTTAGGGGAAACTTTCAGATCTTCTCTTCTACCTTTCATTCTACCATGGACGCTTTGGGACCTACATTCACCATGCCCACTTTTGAGGTGTTCTGTGATCATTTGACTAGAGAGCAGGCCAAGCTTACATAGTTGGAATCTCTAACAAGGTCAAAGAACCAAGCATTGGTTGTCCAACCATCCAAAGAAAAGAAGAAGCAGAAGTTGAAGCACATATCGGATTCCTCTTCTCAGCACTTTACTAGCCCACCATCTTCTTCTAAGAAGGAGAAATAGAAGACTAAGAGACCTACATGTTCCTATTGTCAGAAGGGACCTCATGATGAGTCACATTGTTTTCAGAAGAGATTTGATGGCTATGAGAAATAGATTGCAGATTTGCAAGCTCTTCTTCAGAAGAGCACTGTTTCCTCTCCATCCTCTTCTACCTCACAGGGGTCTTCTTTTAAGTCTTCCTCCACATCTTCGACATCTAGACAGGATTTTGGATAGGGTCATGCATTATGGGCATCCATTGCATCCCCTTCATAGGTCCCTTGGATACTAGATTTAGGTGCTTCTCACCATATGACATCTTCTCAAGGGGTCTTCTATACTATTGAGGCTTCTCCCATTCCTCATATTCTCATGGGAATAACACTGTCCTAACAGTCTACGGGAAAGGTTTAATAGGCATTCAGGATGGCACATTCAATGATGTATTGTATGTTCCATCTCTATCTAGAAACCTTCTCTTGATTTATCAGATTACATACAGTGGATCAGGGAAGATAGTTGAGTTCACTATAGATTCAGTCTTCATTCAAGATAATGCAACAGGAGGCATTATTGCTATAGGGATAGTTGATCATTCCACCCATCCCTACACCTTCCCACACTTTGGTCCACCATCTCCATTGTCGGAGCCAAGCTCTCCTCTTTCACAAGAGCCTCATGTGGTGCAGTCAAGTCACTTGAACTTTTGTATTGTTCCTGAGATCACTGCTATAACTGCCACACCACATCCTATTGAGGTCTTTTCTCTTCAACAGGATTCTTCTTCAGCACTACCTGACCCTCCAGCAACATTCATCGAGCCATCAGGTGCACTTGTTGAGGATTCTACAAAGGAAATTCATCTCCTCTTTCATGACAGTGTCAGCACACCAATCACACCACCTACATTAGGGATTCCCTTTGAGGATCCTCGTGTTTTCTCCTTTGAGCATCAGTTAGGCCTTCTAGTTTCACCTATCATTCAGGGGCTTCCTTGTTCTGTGCCTTTGTTTTTTTCGCATTGGAGTTGCATTGGTTTGATCATTTCCATAGTGGTTCCCATTCTGGGGGGGCTTTGGTGTCTCATCCCCCTCTCATGGGGGGGCTGGTTGTACTTATGATTTTGAGAGAGTCTCTTGAGCCATTTATTTTTCTACATTTTTTATCTCTTTTTGGAGTAGGGTTTTTTCTCATTGGGTTTTCTCTATTTCTCCATTTTACAGAGATTTGGTTATGCTGGGTACCTCATCAGGCCATTTTGGTGGGACCTATTTTTTTGCTTTCAGCATTGTAGTTTCATTTGCTTTCTTCTTGCATTGTTTGTAAGTGCATTGTTGCTCATCTTAAGGGGGGGTGTTAGAGTAAAGTATTAATTATATTAACTTTACTCCCTTCTTAAGATGTCAACTCATTTTTCTTTAGTTAAACACACATGCATTATTTATTTTAAATATAAACTTGCATGCATTAGTCATATAATAGTTAAACTAATTATTACATGCACTAGGGTCTGCCTTTTCAAGGCTTTTGATCTCCTTTATAAGGATGATCTATTGTACATTCAATTTATTCATTATTTGGGGATATTTTCTTCTTCATTTTTTTTAGTCAAACCCTTTCCCTCTTCTTGTCTCTACTTCCTTGTAACAGGTTTTTGTATGCAGGTGATCATCGGGTTTTTTGGATTTGTATTGCTCAAATCCTATAGAGTCTTGTTCAATCAACTAAAAAGGGATTTTGTCAGAGCCTTGTACACTCAAAAAAACTTGGCTTGGTAAGCTCACCTGGAAGGGCCAATTTCACACACTCTATTAGAGTGCACATGGAAGGAGATGCAAAAGAATTGGTATTGGTATTCCTCACTTTTGTTATTTTCAGGAATTGGCTAACAAAATCGCTCGTGAAAACTCTTGAAAAAAAATTGTGGCATGAGAACACTGAATTCTGGTGGCTAACGCCCACATCAGCTAACTATAAGCTAATAACTACTTTCAAAGCGTTTAATTTCATTATAAGAAAACCTCCAAATTCAAACACTTGCTCAATTTTTATTATTATTTCTTTCTCTATTCTGACATCAGTGTTTGCTTATCTAGAAGGGAAACCTAAGTTAGACAAGTCCTAGAGGATGGATATTTATTTGGTTTAACGAAGGGAAAAATGATGCCATCGCATTCATGACTTGACGTAGTATAATTCGCTCACATGATAATTAGCAAAAATGTCTAAAATGATGATGTAAATGTACATCGGTGTCAATGAGTTCAAATGATACATATCCAATCCTATTAATTGCCACATGTCTTAACTATTAATTCCTTCCATTTGTGGAGCTGCATGCCTGCCAAGCACGTCAAGCTGGACCTTGGGACTGAGTGATATATACAATTTAGACTCCAGTGCATAGACTTTCTTCTTAGCGCCACAAACTTTCTTCTTAGTGCCTGTGGAGAATGAGGCACAAATAAGTAGCGTGGATTGTCAAGAAGCACCTAATGAATGTTATATGATCCTGGTAACTAGGATCATGTTAGGACACAATAATGTAGAAAGAAAATTTGAATCTTCAGTACTTTTACTATTTGATTAACAATATCTAAAAATAAAATAATAAGGCTGAAATTCATATTAATTACCCTTATCATAAGAAATCATTGTTCTTTTGCATATTATCTTCCCATTTACACCAACTGTATTCTGATAGGGTATGTTTTACAGTTTTTGGTTTGTTTCTATTACTTTTAATGGACTACACGTCATTCAACCTTATATATATCTTTTTATGATCTTCCTTTTAGCATGTTTTTGTTTTTGTGCTTATAATTTCTACGGGTTCCTAAAGTAGCATTTGAATCACAACCTTCTAAAGTGGAGGATGTAAAGACTACAAAGTCTCTTCAAAATGAACAACGTCTTAGTGTTCCTAAACATAAATGACAAGGTCTTCAATCAGAGCCTTCTGAATTGGATGAAGAATAGGCTGCTGAAGCTGTTGAGAATAAAAGCCAGCTGAAAACTGTTGAAAAAGAAATTTTAATTATATATATGAAATAAGTTTAATGTTATTTTTCTAAACATCTATTTTTATAAATTTTTAAAGTGCAATGGATCCCTCCAAGAATATATATTTTAGAGAAAATCCCAACTTCTCCCTATTTCATTTTTTATATATTCTAAACCAGTAAATCCAACTCAAACATATCCTTGTATAGCCAAAACTGTGATATGGATTGATGTGGCCTTTCTCTGTATAGAGAGATTCTGGCCATGTGGGTTACACATTATGAATCAATCCACTCATGACTCTGACTCCTGAGAGAGAAGGCATTTTCAATGGACACAAAATCTTAGGTAGGAGAGGATGGATATACAACATATACAACTTTTAGGGTGCACTTTTCCTGATTCCAAAGGGAAGATTGTAACAAAGAAAAGTTGAAAAGGAATCCAATGCAAGATTTTGTTCTATGGTTTGTGGTGGGGGAGGAGTCAGGATTGAGGACTGAGAGGCGGAGATGGTAGCGAGGATTCAGAGAGAAGTCGAATCTTTTTATTAATGGTAGACACGTATTAAGAGGAGATATATTGGACATCTCACATATGTGGGAGTTTCTTCAATGAGCCTCGATGTCCACAAACGATCATTAGAGCATGTCGAACAAGTTCATTCCCTATTTTCACATTGACACAACATTTACATACACAAATACCTCCCAATTTTTAACCCCACAATAGTAAACAGCTCATAAATCCGCTATTTAATCAATCTAATTAAGCCCACAAATTTGTTTCCCACCAAATCCAAACCCTTTTCCTCCTACCCAAATCCTACAATCTAAGAGTTTTTGGGTTCCTTTTTTCTTTTAAGGAAGGAAAGAAAGAATTTTTGTGGTAAATGGCTTGTTCAGCAGATCCTCTATTAGTAGGGAGAGTCATAGGGGATGTTATAGACTTGTTTGTGCCATCTGTAGATTTGGTTGTTTACTATGGAACGAAGAAGGTCACCAATGGTTGTGAGATCAAACCCTCTCTTACTATGAACCACCCAAATGTTCAAATTACAGGAAGATATTATTATGATAGTCTCTACACTTTGGTAAAATATTATGTTGTTTTGTTTATTCTTTGGGTGAATTGGTGTGTGGGATTTGTGTTTAAGTGTTTTGCAAAATGGAATTCTTCATGTTTGATTGATTCAAGATTTTGGGTGTTCACATTATTTTGTTTAAGAGAATTGTGAATGGGTTGCTTAGTGGTTTGGTGTGGATGCATGCATTGATCAGGTGATGACTGACCCAGATGCTCCTAGCCCAAGTGAGCCCAATTTGTGAGAGTGGATCCATTGGTATACACCATCAACTCATTGTTCATAAGATTTAATGGCTTCTAGAATCAAATGGGTTAATTTTATAAGAAAATTGCTTTGCAGGAACTAATTTTAAGTGCTTATGCTTGTATTTAGGCCAAATTGGTCTTTTGGACAGGTGTTGTATGAACACCCTTTAAAGATCATGGTTGTATCCTTCAAACAAATTTATGAAATGGGCTAATTTTGCTTACCAATTTATAATCATTTTTTGAAGCATTCCTTTTTAAGATATACATGTGGAATGTTTATTGAGTTGAAATAAATTTGTAAAGCAGGCTAATTTTTCTTACCAGTTTACACAGTTTTTTCAAGCATTCACTCATTTCACACAGTTTTTTCAAGAATTCACTCTCTTTAGATGATATACATGTAGAAGTATTTGAGAGTTTCAATAAAGATTTGAAGTTCTCTGATTTTAAGATTCAACCAGGTTCGTGTGGTGGGAGAACAAAATTTTCACATACCATCTTAAGGTTTTGTCTAAATGATTATTATTTTCTAAATGTTCTAACTACAAATATCTGTTCAACTCTGTCTTAGAAAGTAGCATTTGACTACATTATGGCAGAATAATTTATATTTAAGTCTGACTGGAAGTTCTTTTGTTTGAGTACCCATCTGTTTCGAAGTCCTTTTAGGAGAGGACTATCCATCCATCCCAAACTCTTCTAGACCAAGACTAACCATCCATTCCAGAATCTTCTAGTTGGGCACTATCTATTTTCACTATTTTTTGGATGGCACTGCTTGTTACATCTTGAGTGTTTTATTTTCTGAGGATTTGTTTGTTGTCTAGAGAGTCATTTTATGAGACTTTTTGTTTTACTTTTCTCTCAGGAGAAGAACATATGCAACCCACCAATGGACAATTAGCTTGCATCTTTGCTTTCCCAATAAAACTACCTCTATGTTCTCTATATAACAATGTTCTTGGCCTTTGTTGCAATCAGTTGCTTCTCTGCTTCTCCAACCTTTGCCTACATCACCATTCTCTCTCTATGCCTCACACTTACCTCTTCTTCTCTCTCTTTCATGCACCTCTCAAGTCAATCCTCTGCATCTTCCTTTTGCTCAAGGGATTCTTCCACCTGCTTCTTGTATTCTACCATATCAAACTCTGCACGCCTTTGAATAAGCATTAACCATTGGATTCGGATATCTGGTCACCCATTTTCAAATGAGACGTTGAAAGCATCATCAACCAGCCACCTATTTCCTCAAAGTGATCAACTAGAAAAAATATCTAAAATCGACGTGTAAAGTGGCAAAAATACAATGCTCTAGATGACTTCAATGGTAGTCTTTCTGTCTACGGGGTCTACAACCGTTAGATGCAAATTTTTTCTTGAACCCTTTTGTAGGGAAATGCCTATGGCGTAAATATGATGGAAATGGCTCGAGAAATTGTTAGAGGTGCAACTTTATCCATTTTAACTTTTCCTTCAAATTTTCTAATCTCGTGGATGGATTTTTCCACATATTTGCATTGCATTGCACTTCAAATGGTCTATAAATCTGCCTCACCTTCCAAACCCATTTCATCTGCCTCTGAGATTTGCAAAGTGAAGCTACTTATTCAATTAGCATTGCTTTTCTATGTTGTTAGAATCCAACTAATATGGGTTTGGGCATTTGGGTGGTGTTCTGAAAAATACACCAAGTATACTATATACCATTAAAGTCACTTTTAGTGCTAGCTAAAGGATCACCCATTTTTTCCTTGTTAAGCATCTTATACCAAAAATATATATATCTTCCCCCTCCAATTCATACTTTTTGTCCTCTTACTTGTTTGAAGGGTATTCAACCATATTGAAGCCCCCTCCAACAAACCATAGAATATCTTCTTTCTGATCCTCTTTCTAGTTTCAACAATCTTCTAGAATTTACCAATGATGAGTTATTGTGCATTCAAATTTATGTTCTTAGGGAGCCTTCGAGACTTAAGATCATTAGCCACTTCAAGCATGGTGTCACAATGAGAAAGGGAGGGATACCCTTTTGAGAAGACAACTGTTAGAATATGTAATCTTTCCTTGGTGAAATATTATAAACCAAGGTAGTTTAGTTTAGTTTATTTATTATGTAAATAGGAGATTCCTATAGAATCCCTACATGAACACTTGTCCTCTTTTCCATGTGTGAGGACATAATATTTATTTGTAATTTCCTTTTATTCCTAGATTCCTCCTTAAGAGGAAATAGCACAAGTGGCTCACACACTTATGAATGTGGCTTACATGCACATGGGAGTTACTTTTTGAACTCCTTCACTTATCTCTACATATAGAGATTTTTTCTCCACACACTTATCAATCTCTTTCTCACAACTCTCTCAATTTCTCTCTTTCATAGTTCTATCATTTTGTATTGAGCTAAGTGCTCATATTCTCTCTCTCTTTAGGATTTTCATGCCTCATTCATAATTCACAAGGGGTTTTCTTAGCTTTCCCCTTTCAAATTCTTGTCTCCTCTTTACCTTGTTGGTGTATGCTCCTAGTTATTGTGCAAATTCATGGTATTGTTTCCTAACTCCTTGCTCTTGGATTAAACAATTTCTTATTTGTTCTTTATCATTTTTAACATGGTATCAGAGCAGGTTGGTTTAATCTCATTTTGAGTGTATAGGTGAAGGAGCTACCATATTTTGGAGCACTCCAAATTGGAGACTCTTGAGAGAGATTTTACTAATATTTCTTTGTCTAATTTATTTAAGTAAAAAATTGAAATTTTTTTTTGGGTTTGGCTGGTTTACCGCCAAACCCGATTTATTTAATTGGTTACTTTATTCAAACCTGCACAAACTCAAAAGGTTAGTAATAACAATATATTGAGTTTATGTAATTGGAAAAAACTAATGCACGTAAAAGAAAAAAAGAACCTGCAAAACAGATGTTAGGAAACTTAATGAAATTCAAACCTTAATGCCGATTTGATATTGAACCAACTATTTTAATGATAATGCAAATATACAAACCTAACAAAAGAAGTAAAACACACAACTGACTAACAAGCTAACCATAGAGATTACTTAAATTAAGAAACTTAATACAAAAAAATAAAATTAACAAGATACTAAAACTAAAAAACTTACTTATAAAATCAATGTAAAAAAGAATAAATTAACAAGCTTTATTTGACAAAAATTAATGGTCGGTTTGATTTTTAAAAAAACTTTGGAATACTATAAGAGTGAAACAAACTAAACTATTTAACTTTAACCTTTATAAACAAACTAAACTATACCAATTAAAAACAGATCAAGATTCTAAACAAGAATAGATAAGCCGATCTCCACCAAATATAATAACATTATATATAGTCTAGATACAATAACGCTGATCCAATAAAAAGAACCTTGCATGCAATACAATAACAGAAGAAAATAATAAAATATTGGATGAAAACAATAATCGGATGAAAACTATTAACATGCAAAGCTTTTGACGAAAACTACATCAAGATTACAAGGTTGAATTTCATAAAAACAATTGTCATATTATTGATCCTAATACAGATAAAATAGTTGCTAATGCTAAGTTAGATGCTGATAATCTTTTTAAATTTTACCAATTTTTCTCTCCTAGATACTCTTTCCTTACTATTGTTGATTTTCATATTTGGCATGAGAGGCTAGGACATTTAAATTCTGATTATATTTCATTAATGCAAAGGGAAAATATGGTAGAAGGCCTACCTAAGTTTACTACTTCTAAATTAGATTGCAATGGATGTATGAGTGGTAAGATGCATAGAGAATCTTTTCCTCATAGATCATCTTGGAGAGCTCATAATAAGTTAGTTCTTATCCATAGTGATCTTCTAGGTCCTATGGAAAATACTTCACTTTCAGGATCTAAATATGCTCTAACATTTGTTGATGATTACTCTCGTAGAACATGGATATATTTCTTACATAGTAAAGATCAAGTTCTTGATACATTTACTGAATTTCATGATTTTATAGAAAGACAAAGTGGCTGTAAAATTCAAATTCTTAGGACTGATAATGGTACTGAATATGTTAATCATGCTTTTCATAATTATTTAAGATCTTTTGGTATCAAACATGAGCTTACTATTCCTTATACACCAGAATAGAATGGTGTGGCTGAACGTAAGCATAGAACTATAGTAGAAATGGCTAGATGTTTTTTGCATGCTAAAAATATGGATTATAAATTTTGGGCTGAAGCGATGGCATGTGCCACTTATATTCTTAATAGAACTCCTACTAAAGCCCTTCCAAACAAAACCCCTGAAGAAGTTTGGTCTGGAAGAAAACCAAATCTATCTCATTTACGTATTTTCGGATCCACTACTTATGTTCACACACCTAAACAGAAAAGGAAAAAGTTAGATCCTAAATCCACACCTCACATTTTTGTTGGCTATCAAGAAAATACTAAAGGTTATAGAGTTTATGATCCTCTTACTAATAAAGTTCAGATAGCTAGAGATGTTTGCATTGCTGAAAATGGTGTTCATGATTGCTCTCAAATTTCAGATTCTGATTTTAATCACAGCAATATTGTTCTTGTGGAGGACCAACCTCCTTCTACAGTTTCTATTCCTAATGTTTTTGTTCCTTCTGTTTCTGTTTCTAACAATCAGAATAGTAACAATGAACATAAAGATAGTAATAACACTAATAATGAGCACAAAGATAGTAATGATACTCCTCCTAATGATTCTGTTCCTACTAGTAGTAGTAGTGATGATGATGATGATGGTAACAATTTATTTACTCCTGATAATATTTCTGTTAATTCTAGAAGAAATCCTAAATGGTTTAAGGATTTACTTAATGAAGGTGATGATTACATTGCTAGAATAGGTGGACTTAAACCTAGAAGGATAAATTACTGCAATTATGCTCTTATGTCTTCTTTATCTAATGCTAATGATCCTCAAACATTTGCTCAAGCTAAAAATCAACCTCATTGGCAAACTGCTATGCAAGAAGAATATGACTCTTTAATTTCTAATAATACTTGGGATTTAGCTACTTTACCTCCTGGTAAAAATTTAGTTTCTTGTAAATGGTAATATAAAACTAAATTAAACTCTAATAATGAAATCGGTAAATTTAAAGCTAGACTAGTTGCTAGAGGATTTTCTCAAATTGAAGGAATAGATTACAATGAAACCTTTGCTCCTGTTGCTAAAATGCCTACCATTAAAGTTGTTATTGCTTTAGCTGCTAAAATGAATTGGCCTATTCATCAAATGGATGTTAAAAGTGCTTTTTTACATGGTGATCTGCATGAAGAAATCTATATGTCTCAACCTCCTGGTTTTATTCAAGAAGGTAATGAACATTTAGTCTGCAAATTAAAAAATTCTATTTATGGTTTATAACAATCTCCTAGAGAATGGTATGCTAAAATTAATGCTTTCTTTATTTCCCAAGGTTTTGAAAGAAGTAAAAATGATCCTAACTTATATATCAAGCATAGTGAAGATAACATTATTATTATCATTCTGTATGTTGATGATTTAATTCTTACTTCCAGCTCTAACCATTTAATTTCTGATGTCAAATTTCAACTCAACCAAAAATTTCAAATGACAGACTTAGGATTACTACATTATTTCTTAGGAATGCAAATTTGGCAAACTTCTAATGGTATTTTTATATCTCAAAGTAAATATGCTAAAGATCTGTTAGATAGATTTCATATGACTGATGCTAATCCAGTTTCAATTCCATGTGACTTAGGAACTAAATTAATGATAGATATGGAATCTCCTTATATTGATGCTACTCCCTATAGAGAACTCGTAGGTAGTTTGATTTATTTAACCCTCACTAGACCTGATTTATCTTTTAGTGTTGGTTTAGTTTCCAGATTTATGTCAAAACCTCAACAAACTCATTTTAAAATTGCTAAAAGAATATTACGTTACATTAAAGGTACTATTAACTTAGGACTATTTTATGATGCTAATTCTGATTTCTCTTTAAAAGGTTTTACTGATTCAGATCTAGGTGGAGACCCCAATGATGGGAAATCTACTTTTGGATATTGTTTTTCTCTTGGTTCAGGTTCTATCTCTTGGAAAAGTAAAAAAGAGCAATCTGTGTCTTTATGTTCCACTGAAGTAGAATATAAAAGTTGTACTCATGCCTCTAAAGAAGCTCTATGGCTTAGAAGAATACTTGAAGATTTGGGTCTACCTCAACAAGAACCTACACCTTTGTATTGTGACAATCAAAGTGCAATAGCATTGGCAAATAATCCAGTTTACCATGCAAAGTCAAAGCACATTTCTCTCCACCACCAGTTCATTAGAGAACACATTGCAGAAAATAGAATTTCCCTCATTCATTGCAAAGGAGAAGATCAAGTTGCTGATATTTTTACAAAGCCTCTTTCTAGAGAGAAATTTGAATTTCATTGTAATAATTTAGGGTTAATATCCCTTGATGTAATTACCCCAAGTAAAGATTAAAGGGGGGTGTTAGAATATGTAATCTTTCCTTGGTGAAATATTATAAACCAAGGTAGTTTAGTTTAGTTTATTTATTATGTAAATAGGAGATTCCTATAGAATCCCTACATGAACACTTGTCCTCTTTTCCATGTGTGAGGACATAATATTTATTTGTAATTTCCTTTTATTCCTAGATTCCTCCTTAAGAGGAAATAGCACAAGTGGCTCACACACTTATGAATGTGGCTTACATGCACATGGGAGTTACTTTTTGAACTCCTTCACTTATCTCTACATATAGAGATTTTTTCTCCACACACTTATCAATCTCTTTCTCACAACTCTCTCAATTTCTCTCTTTCATAGTTCTATCATTTTGTATTGAGCTAAGTGCTCATATTCTCTCTCTCTCTTTAGGCTTTTCATGCCTCATTCATAATTCACAAGGGGTTTTCTTAGCTTTCCCCTTTCAAATTCTTGTCTCCTCTTTACCTTGTTGGTGTATGCTCCTAGTTATTGTGCAAATTCATGGTATTGTTTCCTAACTCCTTGCTCTTGGATTAAACAATTTCCTATTTGTTCTTTATCATTTTTAACAACATCAGAAAGGGTGTTAAATTTTGAATCAAAGAGGCATGACCATTAGAATCAAAAGTAATAGGAGGGGACCCAATGAGGGTGGAAGAGGTGGCAAGGTCAACAAAAGGGGTATGTTTAATGTGGGGGATGAAGTTGGGGGTCTTAGGTCCAAGTTGTGGGACAACTACTTCCCTGTTCTACCCTTTAGGGTTAGTGGCAATAGGCTTTTGGTTTCCCACATTTTTAACCAATCTGTTATTTTTCTTCAATAAGGGGCATGCCTTCTTGATATGCCCTACTTTTTTGCAAAGGAAGTAGGTGTTGAGCCCACCTAGAAACTCAATAGAACAAATAAAGGATTCTTCATCAATCTCCAATTTAATTTCATCAAGGAGGTCAATCCTTGGTTTGAATGCAATAAGGAGCCTAACATCCATATGTGGGAGGAGGGTGGGGGATTTATCCATCCTCAAAACAATCCAAATATATTCTAGGGCTTAGGAATTAGTTTATAGAGAAGAGGGAATATTTTTTAATAGTGACCCACCTAGGGCACGAAAGTGTTGCAATCTCCTCATTATTGGCTTTAGGTGTCCACCCAATAGCTCTAAAGTAGACACTTCCAATGTTCCAGAACTCGTTTCTAATAATATCTTTTTGAGACTTATCATCTTTGAAAAAATAATAAATAACCCACATTGAATCATTCTTTAAAAAGAAAAATGAAACCCTATATTTTTGTTCATACATTTTGCTGTGAGTTATTCATGTAGTTGCAGGATGAAAGTTTGGAGGGGTCTAATACCACAAGAAAAACTACAATATCCCTTAATATATCCCTTTCCAAATTTATGACCATGGTCATATCTTCATTAGGAACAATAATAAGAGTAGCAACAAAAGAGGGCTTACCTCATCCTCCATGATTTGGATCTTCTACCGCTGATCCATGGTTCAGAGCCACAAACTTAGCCTTATCCGTTGAGATCTGAGAGCCTTAAACAACAAATTTGAATGAGATCTCGCTAACCCTAGTTTTGCCCGCAAACAGAACACCATCGGAGTCACTACCCATAGCTAATGACTACACACAACAATATTAAGGCGAGGTGAACCATAATAGAGGGTTGGGAGGTTGGCTTCGCTCAGGCCAAGAACACAGATTTCTTCAATTGTTCCTCCCTCCCTTCTTCCCTTCCTCCCCATATACATACAATGCATACTAGATTTTTTTAGGTCATTTATTTTTTTAAATGATAATGAGAAGAAGTTTACAATTTAAATATAAAAATAAAAATAAAAGTAAAATAATGTATTAAAAAAATATAAACAATAGAAATATAATTAAATGTCTTTGTAAATATAATTTAAAATAAAATAAAACAATATTAACATAAATAAAATAGATTCAATTGACATTCATCCATAATTATATATTTAAAATGTTTATATTAATAGAAAATCTTATTCATATTCTTACGTTAAAATACACTATATATCATGATTTATTTTTCTCAAAATCACATTATCCATTTTTTAATAACCGCGCGAAAATTTCTTTTTAGTCCATTTTCCACTTAAGGAGGCGGAACTTTCGCACGAGCTAATTTAAGCACGAGAAATTCTCCCAAAACCTATTTTCCATTTTTCACTTAGCAGGAGGAACTTTCGCACGAGAAATTCTCGCACAAGCTATTCCATGCTTTACTAGCGAGTTTGACCAGACATTTGCTGACTCTCGTGGTGGAAAATCTAGAATAAATCACTTTTCTTCATTTTCTTCCCAAACGAGACTTTGTGCTGAATATGAAACTAACATCCTCTTTCCAGGCAGCACCCTTGTATTTTCTTCAGATCTTATATCTCTTAGATGAATTTTGGCACTTTGAATGGCCTATAAATCTGCCTCACCTTCTAATCCGTTTTCATTCGCAAGGAAGACAAGCCTTTGAGATTTGCAAAGTGATCTACTCGTTCTGTTTTGTCATACTCTTATTGCTTTTTCTGTTCTTGCAAGGCAATAAAAATGGGGTTGGGAATTTGGGTGGTGTTCTTACTACTGCCATCTCTTATTTGTTGCTCTGCCTGTTCAGAAGAGGAACGGAATTCACTATTGGATTTCAAACAAGGGATTAACTTCACTTATTCCACAGGGCTGGAATCGTCGAGAGGGTTGAGCTGCTGCAGTTGGGAAGGAGTGGCCTGCCACCCGCGCACAGGCCATGTCATCACCTTGGATCTCAGTCACTCTCCCATTCAGTGGAGTGAAGTTCGAGGTGGGCTATTCCAACTCCTACATTTGGAGCACTTGGACCTCACTGGAAATTACTTCACCTCTCCTTCCATCCCTCCACAAATTGGAAAGCTAAGAAGATTGAAGTATCTCAGCTTATTTGCCTGTGGATTTAGTGGCCAAATTCCAAGAGAGTTGACTAAGCTGCAGCAATTGGAGCACTTGGACCTCAGATTCAATGATCTGCATGGCGCCATTCCAAGGGAGATGGGTAACATCTCCACCTTGAAATTCCTTGACCTCTCTTATAATCCTGTTTTGCAGAGCAACAAGTTGGGTGAGTGGATTACACATTTGAGAGGGTTCGAGTATCTTGGACTGACCTTCATGAACCTGACTGTGGAAGGAAATACTTGGTTGGCTTCTCTCACCAATCTCACCGCACTTTACATGAATGATTGTGGGCTTTCAGGAGAAATTCCTCCCTTCTTTGCAAATCTCTCACGCCTTCAACACTTGGAACTTCAGGGAAATTCATTCAGAGGTAAGATTCCTGCCTTTCTTGGAGCTCTCCCTTTGTCACATCTTGATCTCTCTGGAAACACTTTGGAAGGTGTTATTCCATCCTCTTTAAGTGGCCCCTCCAATCTGCAGCACCTTGATTTGAGTTCAAATAAATTAAATGGTAGCATTCCGCCTACTCTAGGCAATCTTTCCAAACTAGGCTATCTTAGTCTGAGTTCAAACAAATTGAATGGCAGCATTCCGCTTACTCTAGGCAATCTCTCAGCCCTGAATATGCTTGAATTGCAGAATAACTCCTTAAGTGGTCCAATCCCAACTTCCTTTGCTAAGTTATCCAAACTAGAGTGGTTTGATTTAGCCAATAATAGATTAAATGGAACTTTCTCATTTTATATTTTGAACAATTGCACCAAGCTTCGTACTTTGGATCTCTCAAGCAATGCGTTGACGGTAAAAGTCAGTGCCTCTATCATTTCCAAATTTCAGCTTGGCTACTTAGGTCTACGTGAGTGTAATGTTGGAGGAAATTTCCCTGCATTTATTTCAACGCAATATTCCATTCGATATTTAGATTTGTCAAACAATTCTCTTACAGGGTTTATTCGAAATTGGCTTTGGGGATTCACAGATATTGAGTACATAAATCTTGCAGATAATTTATTTGATGGATCAATTCCAAAGTCAGTAGATAAATATACACAAAATCTTTAGTTTCTTTCTTTAGCTGGAAATAATCTTTATGGTTGTATTCCAGCTTCTATTTTTAAATTGAAGAATTTGAATATTTTAGATTTGTCAAGTAATAAGCTCAATGGAAAAATACCCCAATGTTTGAAGAATTGCTCCATATTATCCGTCTTAAATCTAGAGAAGAATAACTTACAAGACATGATACCAAATATATGTAAGGGAATGGATTATTTAGAGACATTGAAACTAGGAGACAATGCACTTGAAGGGTATATTCCACCATCTCTTGGAAAATGTAGAAATTTACAAATCTTCGATTTGAGAAACAATAATTTGCAAGGTAACATCTCAAGCTGGATTAAAACATTGCACAATCTCCAAATTTTGATTTTAAAAAATAATAATTTTAAAGGTCCAATCCCATTACAATTAACCAAATTGCAAAATCTTCAAATTTTGGATATGACAAAAAATAAGTTTTCAAGGATCATTCCAAAAGACTTTATGAAGTTAACCACAATGGCAAATCAATCAGAAAATACAAAAATTCTTGAACATGAAGCTCCTAGTTTTGTAACATTAAACTATTATATAGATGAAATGACAGTTTACAATAAAGGACAAATTATGGAGTATGTGAAAATTTTGAGATTAGTGAAATGTCTTGATCTTTCTAGCAATAATTTATCGGGTAACATTCCTTGGGACATTGGATCACTCAAAGGTTTGATTATTCTCAACATTTCAAGAAATCATTTCAGTGGAGAGATTCTTAAATCTATTGGAGAGATGGCACTACTTCAATCACTTGATCTTTCTCAAAATAATCTGTCAAGGGCAATTCTTACTGAGCTACAACTTCTCACATCCTTAAGTTACTTTAATTTCTCCTACAATAACTTATTAGGGATGATACCACAAGGAGGACAAATGATGACATTTGATTCTGCATGCTTCTCCAATAATCGAGGTCTATGTGGTCTACAAATAAATGTATCATGTATAAGAAGCCCTTCTGATTCTCCAAAGGTACACTAGGAAGATGATGAAGATTCAGAGGATGATATATGGTGGGATATGGGAATGGCAACAGGCTTTGCAGTTGGCTTTTAAATTGTAATGGGAATGTTGTGGATCAACAGAACATGGAGTATCCCATGCTTTAAAATCATGGATGACATTATTATCTCTCTATTTGAAACATTGAGAGAACAATTGTAATCTGCAAAGCACTATTAAAATTTGTGGTCCAATAGCTTATATTTTATAGTAAAAGTTTAGTTATGATAAAATGAGACATGTATCTTATTTATGAAATACATTTTCCAATATTAATAATGTTAATTAATATAAATATGTCAATTATTTAGAAAAAAATAAAAAAAGTTAAATATAGAATTTTTATATAATATTCTTTTTAATCTTTATTACTTTGAAGTAAATCAATCTCAATATTATTTTTATTAATTATAATGTAGCTTTTGCACAATGGTGATATAAAAACCTTGAATGAAATAGATTACCAAATATATTAAGAATATAATGAGCCATTAATTTTTGTTTTATTTTAAGAAGAATTATTTTTTGCAATTATAGTCGAGAATTTTTTTTCCTATAACAATCCACTCTATCTAGGAAATAAGTTAAAATTTGCCATCATTTGAATAATAGAAGTATAAAAATCCACTCTACCTAGGAAATACGTTAAAATCTGCCATCATTTGAATGATAGAAGTCTTCAGTGGCATTGGAAATTTCTTAAAAGGTCATTGAAGTTTGTTGTATACAGTTTTCAAATTCAGTATTTTAAGTTTTTTAAGGCTCTTGAATTATGATAGGGCATTCAAATTGCTCATCTACTGCATTAAAATATACTCAGATATAAGCATGTGTGGACTATTGAAATACAATATTATTGTCTGAAAAATCTGCTATTTTTTTTAACAAGGAGTTAATTTGGGGAAATGTTGCCAAATGAGTTCATTCAAAAAAGGTATGATAGAGAATGGTGTGTCAATCAAGGAAGATACATTCAAAAATCTTGCATAGGACTTTATGTCATCTGAAAACAATATGATTATTTGAAGTCTCAATACCTTTCTTCATTTACAATTGCCAAATAATATGATGTCTATGTTTAATTAATTAATACGAGATCGTAAAAAAATTGAGGTTTTAAATGTTAGATAAAATCTAAAAAACCAGTTAGAGAACACAGTACTAAAATGAGTTTGATGGATTAAGAGAAAACAAACACTCAAACATAGAAGTGATTCTAATCAAACAATTAGACATTATGGAGATCAAAGGAGACAAACAACAAATTTTTATGACATTTGCTAAAATTTCATAATTAGATTACACTATGACTACAAACAAATCTTTCAGAATTATCAACAACTGATTCATACAACTATTTGGATCTGCACACGATTACTTCAAGGAGCTATTTTCTACTACACAACACTCCTTTTTACAAAACATTGTTGGAACATATGCTCAAAAGAAATGTGTGCAAGGTCAATAGTAGTTCTCTAATAACATATTTAGTTTGCTTATGATGTCAATGTAATTTTCAGATTTATAGGAAAGTTGTCGAGTCGTTTATATATATGAATATGAATAACATAATAGAATGGATTTTTTTTAGCTATACCCTTTCTTTGCAGCAATCTTTCCTCTTTACTAATCTATTTTACAAGTCTATGTTCACATTATTTATTCTTATTTTGATATTAGAGAAAATCATGCTCCTTTGTCTTTTCTATGTGAAGAGAATGTAATTATCATGAACATAGTTTTATGTAAAGATGAAGTGGGTTTCTTATTGGCAACGTAGGAGGCAAGTTTAAGCAACATAACCAATTCCTCGGTCATATAGGAAATAATTGTTGAAGTCCATGGTATGACAGTTTGAATACTGAGAAGTAGCTGAAATAGAGTTCAAATCTGAGATTGTGAAGAAAGCCTCCAAGCCAGCTACCCCTGTTTCTGCAAATTCTTTTTCTGTGATAGTTTCACAAAGGTGTTTTTAATTTTTTCTTTTCCACAAAAGTATCTGAAAGTAGAATCACCACTAGAAAAATATGATGGCATAAGTTTTACATTTGGAAGGTGAATATACAAATATAATTGATATGATAGATAGGGTCAGTTTCTCAAACAATCTGGCAGTGATGGATTTCATTTTAGCAAGAAAGCTGAGGTCTCTAACTTCATATTAAAACTTAAGACTCTCTCTTGTTTAAGAACTATAAAAGATTATTTTAATAGAGAAATCCGAAAGAAGGGATGGGGGAGGTGGTTACTTTTTCAAAATGGTCACACAATAAGATCAACAGCTATGCTTGGAACTCCTGGATTCCCTCAAATAACAAATTATTTAGTGCCTCCACAAAAAAGGGGTTTTTTCGAAGCAGAAAAATATTACAGTTAGAAGAAGAAACACGCAGTCTATCTACTACCAAGGCCTTAAGGAAGAGATATCTTCTCTAATAGAAGAATTACCAAGGGATGGAAAAATCCCTTTCCGTAGAAAAGGATTTGGTTAAATCCAAGACATGTTAGAAAGAGAAAAAGTGTTTCACATAGAAACTCTAATGTGAAGCAACAAAATGTGGGCTTACCCATATAGAGATCAATGACTCTGGAAGGACAACGAATAGGAAAAAGGAAGAAGACTCTTGTTTGGAGAGAGAAAAACTGCAATAGCCAAAATATAGAGATCAGCGACTTTGGAAGGACAATGAATAAGAAAAAGGAAAAAGACTCTTGTTTGGAGAGAGAAAAACTATAATAGCCAAAATATACCTCCATCTAAATACAGAGATTTAGAGCAGCCACATTTAGAAGTGTTAAATGACAACTTAGTAGAAATGGAAAAGCCGAGGAATTTGATAGTTCCAGAAGATGATCTTTATTCACATCCCTTAAAAATAAGGACTTTAACATCATATTTTAAGAATAGATGTTACAAATCTAGAATTAAATATTTACAATGTTGAGATCTCATATGTAAGTTTTGGAATATAAGTATTTTGTTTAATGAATTGGTTAGTTGGGTCAATGAGGAATGGAAATATATAGAGGAGGTATCATATTTAGATAGTTCTCAAGGTTTTCTCATTGTTCTTTTTAAAATGAAAGATGTGAGAGATAAGATGTTCAAAAATAAAGGTTGGTTTTATAAGTGGTCTGACATTCATATGCAAGCCTGGTCTCCCAACTTTAATCCCAAAGATAATAATGTCAGGTTTATTTCCTTATGGGACGACTTCATAATTTATCTCTAGAATATAGAGACTCAGTAATTCTAGAAATCGTTGGAAATAACTTAGGTTTTCTTTTTTATGATTGATCATATCTTTTGAAAGAATTCTACCTCCCTCCCAGGTTATGTTTATTAATGGATATGGAGAAAGATAAACCCTCTTTGCTTAAATTCATACAAAAATAGGGAATGGATTCAGAGAATCTTCCATGAAGACAACAAAATTGTTAATTTAGCAAAGAAAATGATAATGTTTGAAACTTTTACACATTCTAATAAGTGTGTGGTTGAGCTCTTTTCCATTGACATGGATCTAGGAAAATACAATTTCAGCCTTACCTCTAGAAGCTTCTCCCATTTATTCCCAGATGTTGTCTCCCATTTATTCCAAGAAGTTGAAGAAGGTAGAACTCAAGATAAGTCCCTACTAGAAGAAGCTTTTATGGATTCAACATCTTCAATTTTAAATTTATTTTATGTTTTCTATGGAATTTTTTTTGGAGGATTCATAAGTATTATGATATTAAGGGTAGTTACTTTCTCATAAATGGTAAGAAATGAGGGAATAACTTGGTGAAAATATTGAGCTATTTGGAATATCAAAAGAAAGAACTATTTATTTGGATAAGAAAAGAGGTAAACATATACAACAAGGAATCTATAATTAAATGGGAATAGTGATTTCAAAAAGATTCATACATAACAAAAATACTTGGAAAGCATTCAAAGATATGAACTCAAAAGTAGGGGAGGCTCAAATGGACTTGGAAAGTGGGGGTATAGAGGGAAAAGAGGAGAAGAGAAGGGGATTCTATTTGTTTCTAGGAATTATTTTCTTAGTTAATAAATGAAAGACTTTGTTAAAAAATGTATTCTTGAAATAAAATATGAGATTATTGAAGAAATAGCAGACTGAGTTCCCTTAGAAGATTATGTCATAGTAGTAAGTGAATAGAGGTAAAATGGATTCACCACTACTCATTTAGGAAAAGGGAAAAATGGGGGAAAATATGAGATCTATTCTCAAAACCCAAATCCCTAAAGAAGAGATCCAATTTGATCAACCGAGAAGTTAATACACAATCGAATCAATTTATGCAGAATATGGAAGAGAGAGAAAGTAAATCCAATATTTCCCTATGAATGAAATTATGCTTGGAATATGAAATAATTGAAATACAAATACTAACCTCAAATTAGGGTAGATCTGAAAAATGTCAAATTCTGATGTCTGTGTATACTTTCGGGCAATTTTGCAACCTGTTATGGATTGGAAATGCCGAGACAGAGAAAACCCAAAAATCTTTCTCCAAGATGAGCTCAGGTCAGGTTTGACCCTCATAAAAGGTCAAATACTACATTCTTCATTTGAAGTCCGATTTGGATTCTGTTCACAAATCTCAGAAGTTTTCCGAAAAGGGTATCTAAATTTTCTCTCAGATCTTAAATTTCGCACCTGTACCTACAAGAAAATAGGGTTTTTTTGTTGTATGGGGGGTTTGCCTTGGTCAAACCCCAATTTAGGAATTAACCTTGAAATTGAATTGAAATATATTGTGCATAAACAAAGTAATTGAAACAAATCACCTCGCTTATGTTGAAGTCCTTATAGAGGATTCGAATCCTCAAATCCACAAGTAGGAATGCTTCAATGGATGTAGGATGAATGTAGGATGTCTCCAATCAATGGTATTTGATCTTCAACACCAATCTTGACTTGATCTTTGCATATGAGAGGGCTTGAATGAATGTAGAGAGGAAGGCCTCCTTTTATAGTGATCTGGGGCACAATCCTCTAGAGGGGCCACCTTGGAGAATTAAATCCCAATTAGGTCCTAACCTTTAGAAAATATACCTAGATTAAATGTAATTAAAGGATTTACCATCCTAAAACCCAAACTGATTAACTCGAAGGCAAGAAAATAAATATCCCGAAAGCCCGATGCCCAGAAATCCAAGATTCTAGAAATTTGAATGAGGGGGGAAAAATCAAGGTTGGACCTGACCTAGTCAGGTTTGACCTTGATCCTGACCTAGTCAATTTTGAGCTCAACCCTGACCTAGTCAGGTTTGACCTTGAATCTGACACTGGACCCAGATTCAGCCAGAACCAGGTCAGGAGGTCTTGGGGATGCCCAGAAACCTAGAAATTCAATATCAGAATAGGACAGAATGTCAGGGATAGACATAAAATCCTATGATTACTATGATGATGGCCAGGAGGACCTATTTCTAAATCCTACCTAGAAAATAGAGCCATGGAAGAGTGAAAGTAAGGAGAATCCTCAAGATCCTAACCCTAATTTCACCTAGAATGAAGAAATCAAGTGCTAGAAAGAAGTGGAAAGCGGGGAGAAAGCCAAATACATGCAAAGACCCAATCAAAGCACTTAACATGACACCAAACCACTTACTCGGAAGGCTAAATTCTCTTATCATGGAAGTGCTTCCATTTTAAGACGATACAATAAGAAAAGCTCAAATTAATAAAACTCAAAACTTATCTTTGAAATATTAAAGGGAGAAGAATGGAAATATTATAAAATCCTTAGAAGGAAATCAACAACTAGTTTTAGATAATCTCCAATTAAAAGCTAGGGATATAGTAATAGCATTGCAAGAAAATATGGTATTGGCAAGCGAGGGATTAATAGAGCTCTAAAATAAGGATTTCATCCCATTCAAAAATAGAAGGGGTAGGGGAAGACCATTATGAAGTTCTAGTGAGGAAGGAAATCCAATTTATGGGCCTCTTGGTCAAAAGTTAGAGACACATGGAAGCACAAACTCAAGGATGAGTAAATAAAATAGATTGATGGAAAAGGAAAACTAGGAAGGCTCCAAATTCTTACCTCCATCAAATAAGTTTAAAGATTTTGTATGTGAGGATTTTAGAAAACACAAAATGGAACAATCCATAAAAGAAGATTTAAAAAGAGATGCTAGTCATGAATTTTCAAATACCAATTTGGATTTAAACTCTTCATCTTTATCTAGTGAAGAGGTAAAGGCTTCTTCTTTATCTAGTAAACAAGATAGGGTGAATTTATTGAACATGGAAAAACCAGACAAAGAGTTTTAGGCTTTAGGTGGACTTATTTTGAACTTGATTAGGAATAAAATCCATAAGAAGAAAAATAAAGACATTACAACTCAATAATAGAGGTTGGGAGAAGAAGGAAATATTATAACCGAGGGGCCTGATTTTGGGCTAAGTAACATGGAAGAGGAGGATAGATTATGTATGGAGCTTGAGGCTATATATGACTTATTTGGACTCAAAAACCTTGATAAATTGGATGGAAATGAAGATATAGATACAATCAGTCTTTCATATAAATGATGTTCGAACTGGATGTTATAGATTTGGATGAGTCCATTCCAATTTCATATTTAAATAGGGATAAATTAAGCAATTCTAATAAAGAAAATCAGCCATTAGGGGTTTGGCAGTTGAGAGTAGGAATGTTCAAGCTAGACTGTGGTTCAACTTCAATTAAAAAAGGGGAAGTAAGTCTTTTGATCAACTCAAGAAATTAGATGGAGACCTAATCCTGATCAGATGAAAATCACTTCCTTTTGGAACAATAGTAAGATGATGAATCTTTAAGATTTATTGGTTGGTTCAAGTTGATGTAGATAAGCTTGATTTAATTACATGGGTCAGAATTTTGTCTTTTAAAAGGTTTGAAAAATTTAGCGTGGAAGGTAGAAAAGGATGAATCAATTTTGGATCAAAGAACTTGAAAGCTAAATGTGTTCATATCTTCAAATTTAGACGTCTTGAAATTGGAAATTTTTCTCATTTTTGGGTGTCATTATTTGGTTTCTCTTCTCTCATTCCTTTTTGAAAGTGGATGAATGCTCTTAATAGTGGGAAGGATAGATTTTAAATTTCAAATTCAAATCACATTTAACTGTTGCTTCAATGGTTTATAGACCACAATTGTTTTTAGAAACCTTCAATGGTTTATAGAATGTGATGGTTTTCAATAGAAGATTAAATATTGTTTGTGGTTTCTTGGTGGTTTGGGACATTTATTGTTGATTAGACAAGCCTAGTGGAATTGAGGTTGGTGGATGTGTTACTTCTTAATGGATAGGACTAAGCAATAATTATTATTTTCATAGAATAGTCTAAGCTTCGAGTATCTTTGATCGAAGTAGTCAATGCAAAGTCAATTTTTAATTAGTGAGATTAAAATTTTGACATCTCACACATGTTGTACAATAAGAATTTATTTTCATAGTGACACATCCTCATTTGGATTGAATTTTAATGCTTCCATAGAAACCTATTGGAGGGTAAATTATTTTTTTGAAAGGCTTTTGCAGAGAGTTGTTGGTTTGAGAAATGGAGTTGGATATCTATTTCAAACCACTAAAAAAGTCTCAAGAAGATGACCTTTCTAGGTGAAGTCACGAGTGAAGGTACTAATTCACCCCTCACCTCTCAATACTTTTTTTTCCATAATCCCAACAATTGGTTTCAGAGCTAGATCTCTTGTCAAGGAAGTTTAAACACTAAAGAGTAAAGATCTAAGGATGGAAAGATATAAGTTGGATAAGACTATTGAGAATCAAAGAATACATATGCAAATATTTATTGAGCAATTCAAAGAAGCCAAAGAAGAACTGAAGAAGTTACTGATCAGAAGGAAGGATATGGAAATTTGGTATAGTTATTTACAACATATTTTACAAATGTTGTAAATGTTTACAACATATTTAAATTTGTCAAGTTGATTTATTTAACAAAGCACATTTAATCAACTTTGAAACCATACCCATGAACCTTAAGATCGATGCACTAGTCCTTAGGATCGATTCCCTCCTTCTGGCCTCCTTCAATTCTCAGCAATAACTAAAGAATAGCAATGTTCACAGCACTTAGAGGTCAATTCACAAGCCTCCTTCAACTCTTAGCAATAACAAATGAAATAGAAATGTTTGCAACACTCAGAGGTCAATTCGCAATAACAAATATAATGAGAACTTAAGTCATATAATAACAAATAAAATGGCTCTATTTTTTTTAGGTTATATACCCATGTTGGTTGAAATTTTGACCAACACGGGAATGGATTTAAAAATAAAATAAAAATTAAAACGACCACGCAAAACCATTTTAATGCTTGGTCAGAAATGTTGGTCGAAAATCAAGGTTAAATGTATTAGTGTGCAAGAAGATAACTACTACTTCATCCCTCAACCATATCAAACATGTCAAACATGAAAGTAAAAGAATACATGATAACCATACACGTGTGAATATGGGGTAAGTATAACCATTACCATAAACATCATTTAAAACATGTAAATCATCATCATTAAAATAACTAACATCATCTAACTGCATAAATATAATATCCATAATTATTCAATCCTCAAAATCACCAATTAATGTTATACATGAAAAACCACATAATAAATGAAATAGGAGCTGAATGAGATGGGAGAGGCATGAAAATCAACACTATTGTTGATCCCAAAACTAGGTTCGGTGCATATTCTGTTGCTTACAAAATATTTCAGTCTAGAATACCTAATAGCATGCCATGTGGAGCTGTGGACATCATTTATAAGATAGTAAAGGAAGGTTTTCAACTGGACCTCACCGAGTTACCATTGAAGTAGTTAGAAGAAAACATGAAAACCATTCGGTCGACAAAGTCTAACACATGTAAGTTTGGTTGACTACTATGCATATTTTTTTATGCTCAAAACTTTTTCCCATCAATTGGTAATTTTGATTGGAGCATTGATAAACCGGTCAGTCTACAAATAGATGCTTATATTCAAAGTTTGGGACAAGATTTTGTCAATATTATGGATTCATGTTTTGAGTAATTCAAGGATTGAATGAATCTAAGAAGTAGTATACCAGGAGAGCTGGTTGAGGAGTCTAAGGATGATATATGTTTCTTAGTGGACATTGACCACACTTTGATAAAGGGTGTTGAACCAAGGACAAAATGGTTGGCACCAATGGGCTATGAAATTTATATTGATCGAGCTTACACGTCAATAAAGGCTTTACTCGTCGAGCCCAAATATCCTTGGGAAACTAGGTTTGGAACCTATGAGGAGGCCAAACAAAGGATGTAAATGGATCTTGTAATTGGAAAAGTGACTAAGAAGTCTAAGAAAATGATGGACAAGCTAATAAAACAATTTGGAGATGATGTAGAAGATGATGATGCATCTGAGGATATTTTGGTCAAGGTAGAAATCGAGGAATAGTTACTCCTAGGTGATAGTGAGCATGATGAAGAGTTGTGAAAATATCAAGGCTTACTACTATAAAGAGCTACCAAAAGAAAGAGAGAGGTGCACAAGCCACCACTGAGCTACCAAAGAAGGGGAGAAATCTTATAAGGGAAAAAGAGGACATTGATGATGAAGAAGAGGAAGATAAAGATCAATTCAAGGTAGTTGTGAATAAAATCAATCTATTGATGAGTTAGCAGAAACAATAATAGAAACTAGAGGCCTTAGTAACCTAAAGTTAAGTTGGTATGTACATATGTCTACCAAGGAATAGGAAAAGATATAAGAGGCCATCATATAGATGCTGATAAAGTTTTAAAAGGAACCAGTTGAATTTGCTAAATACGTACCTAAAAGTCTATATGAAAAAGCATCAGCAAATTGGACATATGCCTTTCACACTAAGAAAAAGATGGGGGAACACTCAATGATATTGGCTATGCCCACATTATCAGTTCCTGAGATAGAAGACTTGATGAAACAATATTCTAAAATATTTTTGGTGAAAAGTAGGGCATTAAACATTTTGGCTGGAAAGCTTGAGGAGGTAGATGAGAACAGTCAACTCTTATGGACTTCAATCGTCCAAGCCCGAGCATAAGCAGATAAGTTGGCATTAGTAGTGATACCTGAGAAGAAAGGAAAAGGTATACACTCGGATGGTGCAGATCTAGATGCCAAGGAGCCAATAGATTTATCTGACACCAAGGTACCAGACACTAATATTGCTATTGAATTTTATCTAGAAGGATATAGAGAAGTGTATATGAATCCTCCCAAGAAAGTATTGATGACAGGGACAAATGATGTTCTTATTGAAGACATCACTAATGTAGATCTTGATGATGTCAAGGATGATGAAGATGTTACCATTTCTGTAGATCAAACTAAAGAAACTACACTTACCAAGGCAACAATAAGTGTAATACTGGGTGACCAACTGATCTTACTAAAAGCTATAGAGATCTTAACACATAAGGAACCCGAAGGATCAACCCCTGAGAAACAAAAGGATACAATAGATGATCAAGGGAAAATGGGTGAACAAGGATCAACTAACAAGGGACAACAAAGAATAATATTGAAAATGAGCCTACACAAACCGAGGTAGTATCACAAGTACCAACAGAAAGTAAACCGATAGAGACAACAAAAAAAGACACCACTACCAATACCCCAGGACAATCAACTGAGACACTAGTTATAGGGAAACAAAAAGAGGAAAGTGTGTCAATTGAGCCCAAGAAGACAAATCTAGAGACAAAAGTTCCATTTTTTAAAACATCCCCCACACCGCAAAAGAAGAAGAATAATAATAATAAGAAACATGGAAAGGGTCCAGTAACATTGGATGAGGTAATTGAGATACCTTCATGTGAACCTAGAAATTTAGACCCCAAAGAACTTAAAAAATATGGGGAATTGTGCACTAGGAAGGCTACACAAGAAAAGTTGAGAAAATAAAGTAAAAGAAAGCAAATACTTGAAGAAGTTAGAGACATCTTACAAGAAGTAGTTCTTGATATCAACGTCAATGAGGATATTCTCATACTTGATCAACTTGCTTCTCTAACTCAACACATAAATTGCCCAGACATACATACAAAAAAGAGAATAGAAGAAAGGGATGAAGCAAAGATACAACATAAGCTAGCAGAGAAAATCAGCCAAGAAGTGGCAGTTAATAAGATGAAGCTGCTGAGGTAATAATTGAGCTTGAATCTATTACTCAGGATATTATTCAAATTATGTTTAAACTATGCATTGTAGACCAATTCAATGCTGAGATCAGTGAGAAGATTAAAAAGTTAGATGAAGAGATCAAGGTTGGTCCAAACTCATCTCTAACTGAGCCAAATTATTTCACAAGCATATATTAAAAGTTCAAGAACTTAGGTGGTTGAGATTAGATCTAAGGAAGTAGGAGGATACCATAAGTGACCAGGTCACTAAGTTACTGTTAGGAATGAATGCTTGGTAGTCATTTTGTAGCAGTTGTTGTTGCATTCATGACTATGATTGTCATTGATGTTAACACAGTGATCTTTTGGAGACTAGCAGAGAAGCAGATAGTGTTTTGTTTAGCGCACGTGTTATATTACAAATGGTGATATGTGATGTTGAGGTTATACTCTTTGATATGTTATATGTCTATGGTTAAGAGCATAGATAGTAATTTATTGATTAATGAAAGTTATGAGCATTGTGGTGGAAGCAGTATTCAGGTAGTGTTGCTGAGTAGCGGTTTGTGGAAATTGGATGATATCTCCTAATCGGGATGGAATCTAGTTTTTCATAGTTAAAGGGAAGTTTGAGACACATTGATAGTGACATGGTTCACAACGCAAATTTTGAGGTCACAGAAGTGAAGAGTTATTGCATTTGGAAGCCAATAGTTTTGTGTAATTTTGATGTAGCATGTGGAATTTTTATTTTGTAATTGTGTGCCGACTCATTTGTAATTATTTGAGTGTGGTATAAAGGAAGGAATGATTTTCCTTATTGTAATGTATTGTATTGTAATTTTAAGATGAATGAATAATTAAGTGAATTAAGAAGTGGCATGGTTGAATGTGAATGTATGCATGAAGTGAAGAAGAGAGCCTATGAAGTTGTGAAAGCGAGATTGTGAAGGAAGACATGCGAAGTACAGAGATCTAGAATTGAGATCTGGTGTAGCAGTGAGTGTGGTTTGGCATAGTGAGGAGGTAGCATATTTCATATTATTCTATTGAATAATCTTTAGGTCATTTGGATAGTGTGTTCAGTGATCTTACCATGAAGCTGTTTGGGCAGTGAGTCCTTCTATCTTCCATAACTCTTAACAAGGTTAGAATCTTTTAACAGGGATTCAAAATCTCCTAACAAGGATTCATATGTACTGAATGTATTTCATAAGACTCCTAACAAAGTCCATCCTTTCACAAGGAATATTCATATTAGTGCATCTTTTGTGGGCATCATTCCCACCAGGGTTTACTCTTTGATCAAGAGGTTCCCTAGTCAACATATCTTGTGTTATTGTGTCATTGTGTATGAATATCTTTCTATGGTTGGTAATTGCATTGCTTACATGGTAAAATGTTGTTGAAGTTGATAAAGGTTATAATTATCAGATAATTGATTCACCCTCCCCCTCCCCCCCCTCTCAGTTATCTTGGTGGACTTACTTTCTAACAATTGGTATTAGAGTAGCAGGTCCTTGAAGGAAAGTTTAATAGCTTAAGGAGATCTATGGAAAATTTTAGGAAAGAAAGCTCTAAGTTTGATGGAGTAAATTTTGATAGCTAGAAAGAGAAGATGGAGACACATCTACTATGTTTAGGACTAGGTTATTGGTTGATTACAAAGAATGATAGAACTATTATTGAAGAAGGTAGTCTTGAAACAAGTTCTAAAGATGAGGTAGATCTATTCATGTGTAACATACTTGCAAGAGAAGTACTTTTGACAACACTTCCAGAGAATGAATACAGTCAGGTAAAATGTTTTAAAAAATCTAATAAAATTTGGAAAGCTTTACACTCTACTTTTGAAGGTGATGAACATGCAAAGAGAGCTAGATTACATAATTGGATATGTGCATTTGAAGATATTAGAATGATGGAAGATGAATTTGTTAGAAGCTATATTGGTAGAATGTCAGAAATTTTTGCAGGGATAAAATCTTGTAGAGGATCAAAGATAGAGAATGAAGTGATATGGAAAATTCTAAGGACATTGACTCCTATAATTAAGTAGGCAACATAGATGATTGAACAAGTTATACATTGTACTAAGAACTTTACAAGAGAAACTCTTCTTGGAAGATTGGAAGCAGTAGAGATGAACCTGAGGTTATCAGGAGACTTACCTAGAATGGAGACAACATTCAATGCTCTTAGTATTCATCCTACTTTGTCAAGAAGTATCAGTGTGAGTGGAGATTATGCCAGCAACAACAGATCTAGAAATGAAGAAGATAAGAAGATTGAAGAAGGTATTACCTTACTTGTGAAGAGAGAACCAGACGGTAAGAAAATTTTTAAATATTTTGCATCTAAGTGTCCCAAGAGAGTTAAGAAGTATAGAAGCAATTTCAAGCCTAGAAGATCTAAGGAATGTTATTATGCTAATGATGAAGATCTTGAAGCTAGTATAGAAAGAACTTTGAGTGAAAATGATACTGAGATTAATGATGAAATAGGATTTGTAGCAATTAAAGAAGAGAATTCTGAATCTGATGTTAAGGAAGAAAAAACATTAGTTTCCCAAGTTGAAAAGAAAGTTGATTGAATTATACATAGTGGTTGTTTATATCATATGACTGGAGATATGAAAAAGTTCATAAAGTTTAACAATTATGATGGAGGAGTTGTTAGACTTGGTAACAATGCACCTTGTTTGATCAAAGGTATAGGATCTATTACTCTAGATGGAAAGACTAATACTGATGATGTTTACTTTTTTGATGGATTGAAACATAATCTTTTGAGTGATGGATAGTTATTTGATAAGGGATATCAAGTTTGGTTTACTAAGAAAACTTGTGTGATAAAGGATAAAGATGGAAATCTGATTGGAACTGGATCTAGAACTAGAGGTAATATATTTCAATTGAATCCTACTGAGATGACTTGTTTGATTACTAGAATTGATGATAGTTGGTTATGGAAAATAAGGTTTTGTCATATAAACTTTGATAACATTGTGAAAGTGAGTACTACACTTGCAATAAGGGATTTGCCTAAAATTATGAAGCCTACTAACATGATTTGCAAAGAATGTGTGATGGCTAAGTAGAAGAGAAGTTCATTTCCTAGTAAGAAGTTCACATTGACAGAGAAGTTGGAGATTGTTCATACAGACTTGAGTGGTCCTACCAGGACTAGAGGATTCTATGGAGAAAGGTATTTTATGATTCTTGTTGATGATTTTACAAGAATGATGTGGATTGCATTTCTGAAAGAAAAATATGAAGTATTTGATAAGTTTAAGATCATTAAGAATAAAGTTGAGAATGAATCTGGAATGAAGATTAAATGTTTGGTTGTACTTTCTGCATTTTAGCTCTAAGTTTTCCATCTGTCATACCGCATTTACTGCGGGATTCATTAGGGTTAGCCTTTAGTATGGCCCCGGCCAACTTCAGCCCAACAGTTGATGCTGGTGCTCGAGTTGATGCTTCGGACTGCCATGACGCCTCCGCCGAACAAACGTCCCCGCAAGTTCATCCTGAAGGTCTTCCACGAGGTAACCCTGATATTGTTCTCAATCTTCAAGAGTTTGATTCTGCTTGTGAATGGTTAGAAAAGCATACGCTGATTGGTTACTTTGTGGGTCGCACTCCTTCTGAAAGTATACTCAAGGATTAGGTCAACAAGAGCTGGACCCCTCATGGGGTCCATCTTGACGGTGTGCAAAACCTTACCAAAGGTTTTTTCCTTTTCAGGTTTGCTAACCCTTCTCAGACAGACGCGGTTTTTAACCGTGGTCCCTGGAATGTCTGGTCCTCCCTGCTAGTTTTTCAGAGGTGGTCTCGAGACTTTACTATCTCTGATGACAAAAAACTTAGGGTTCCTGTTTGGGTTGAGTTCCCTGGTCTCCCTTTGCTATGCTGGCCATTCATTGAGTCTATTGCTAAGACCCTAGGCAAAGTCATTGTCATGGAACATGACAAATTTTTCAATGCTCGTCCCCAGAAGCGAGTCTGTGTTGAGGTCGACCTTTCTACGGACCTCAAGGATACTGTTGAAATTTAGATTGGTGCTCTCACCATCTCACAAAAGGTGCTCTATTTGAATCTACCCAACACCTGCTATCAGTGTCAGTCGGCAGAGCACAAGATCAAGGACTGCCCCCTGGTTACCCCTTGGGTGAAACCCGCGCCTAAAGATGCGCCGGCTAAAACCGCCGAGGCTGGAAAGAAAGAAGAATGGACTATCGTTATGCGTAAAGGCCAGAATGCCTTAGGCCCTAAGATGCCACCAGCTTCTGAAGCTATTGTGCCATCTCTGATTGCACTCATTGGTCATTCCTCACCAGGTGATGTGCCACCAGTGGCGCCTATTGTGTCAAACCCTGTTTCACAGGGGATGCGCTCGGCTGCAATGCCACCTACTCCAGAAGTGGTGCCTGGGCTGCCAGTGGCTCCAGTGCTCTCTTCCAGGACTATGCGTCGGTCCCGCAGTCCTGATGGCCACACGGTAGAACCAGATAAAAGGCAGTTGACCTCTAGAGAACTCCTCCCCAGTTTTAGTTCGGTTCTAGCTTATTTGCGAAATAGCTTCTCCTCTCTTGAGGATGAGGAAGCCATGCAAGAGTTTTTATGAATTTTTTGTCCTGGAACGTGCGAGGTTTAACTGACCTCCCCAGAAAGTACTATGTTCGTGATACTCGCTGCAGACTTTAGTCTCTGGATGTGCTATGTTTACAAGAAGTTAAAATTTTAGGATTTTTGCTTAACTCTGCCTGTCGTGTCATATGGCTGGATGGCATTGTTTTTTCTTCTCAGCATGAAGCTGGCAAAGGTGGAGTAATTAATTTTCTGTCACCTCGCCTGCATTCTTGTGTTATTGCACATGGTTCTGACCTGAAGCAACGTGTTAGCTGGATTTTGCTTTCTTTGCACAATCATTCTTTTGGTATCATTAATGTTTATGCCCCCAATGATGCTCTTGAAAGATCTCAATTATGGTACTGGTTGGCAGACAACTTGCCTCCACCTACTTGGGTTATGTGTGGGGACTTTAATATGGTTGAGCTGGCCACTGACAAGGAGGGCATTTTTCCTTTTCGCTGGGCAGCTGGGGAGAGAGAAGCCTGGTATCACATGTGCAATAAATTGGGGCTTTTTGATCCCAATGTTAACCGCCGTCAGCAGGGTGGGGTCTGGCATACTTGGTCCAATTTTCGAGCGGGTTCTGACCATATATTCAAGAGACTGGATCGTGCTATGATAACGGCTCAATCTTTTTTCTCTTTTTCTAAAGATCAAGGCTTACCTGTCATTCCTCTAACAAATGTTACCTTGTCTGATCATTTCCCCATTTATTTTTCCATTACCTGGCAGTCCCGAGCCAAGAGAGCTACTCAGACGCAATTTTTTCTTAACACGTCTGTGCTGACGCACAAGTCCACTATGTCACACATTCTGCAGATATGGAATCTTGAGCCTCGGCCCCATAGTGATACAGGCTGGATTCAATGGTGGAATGATGCCATCGCCCGCACTGCGAGATTTCTTCGCATTTATGACCGTCAACTAGCCTGCTACAGAAAGCGTGCTTATGAAGCTAACACTAAGGCTCTGCATAGCACTTCTGAAGTGCTTACGTTGAACCCTTTTGACACAGAGCTCCAGCTTAAGCTGGCCAAGCTTCGCCATGAGAAACAAATTGCTGATGCCTATGCTGCTCGTGGTGCTCAAATCAAAGCTCGCCTCCATTGGTTGGAGGTTGGTGACAAAGTTTCCAAGGAGTTTTTTCAAGCTCTCAAAGCTCGCCATACCAATGCTGGTATTCAAAAGATTAAGCAAGGACCTGACACTCTTACCGAGCTCCCGGCCATTCTTCAGGCCTTTGTCCAGCATTATGAGCAAGTCTTTGCTTCCCAGAACAATTCTGCTGCTTGGGATGAAGCTCTAAGGGCTTGTATTGCTGTTACTCCAAACCGCCTTGCGGTTGAGCAGCGTGCCTTCTGTGAGCAATTGCTTACCATATCAGACCTCAAGGAGGCGATCTTCTCTATGGCCAATGACAAATCTCCAGGGTACGATGGCTTCCCCTGTGAATTCTACAAACACCTCTGGGATACTGTGGGTCCTGATTTGCACAGAGTCTACCTGGAAGCTTTTCACAACAAAAGTTTAGGCAACATTATCAATAAAGGGAATATTAAATTCATACCTAAGTCTGGCAATCTGGAGGATATCTACAATTGGAGGCCCATCACTTTGTTGAATGTCTCTTATAAGATTATTGCTAAAGCTTTAGCGCTCAAGATCATACATCTCCTTCCCCTCATTGTGCGGCCTGAGCAAACTGGCTTTATTAAGTCCAGGTATATTCTTGACAACATCATAACCATCTGTGAAGGGATGGAATGGGCTCGCCAGTCCAAACAGGCTGCTCTGTTCCTCAAAATTGACTTTGCTAAAGCCTATGATCACATAGAATGGCCCTTCATTCTGGCTATGCTTCAAGCTCTGGGGTTTGGGCCGCGCTTCCTTCAATCTGTGGAAATGCTTTTTGGAGATGCTTCTGCTTGCATTACCATCAATGGGGCCCAATCTGATACTTTTGGGCTTTTTCGATCCATCCAGTAAGGTTGTCCTCTGGCTCCTGCCTTGTATGTGCTTGCTGCCGAAGGCTTTGGGTATTTGCTTGCCAACTCTGTTTCTGTTGGGTTGGTTCGGGGCATTTCCCTTCCTGGTTCTTCTTCCCAGTTGGTCAATGGCCATTTTGCCGATGACTCCTTTATCACTCTCATTGAGGATGAGGAGAACATCTCCAATGCCTTGCAATGCTTGGACACCTTTTGTCAAGCCTCTGGATCGGCCATTCAATGGTGCAAAATGCTTTGTTTCAGACAATCCTTTCTTCCAGCTCCGCCTTGGCTTGCCAGCTTTGACTGGAAATGGGTGCAACATGGAGAATTTTTTTTCTTCCTAGGCATCCCTTTTGCCTTCCATGGCTCTGCTGTGGATTTATGGAATGTTGTTCTTGCTAAAATTGAGAAAAAGTTGCACTACTGGATTAGCAAACCGCTCTCTCTTGCAGGGAAGTTCCAGATTTGTTTGAAAGTGCTGGCTGCTACTCATGTTTATTATTCTTCTTGCTGGGCTCCATCTAAGGCCTCTTATCTCAAGCTTGAGCACCTGCTCAGGGATTTTCTTTGGGCTTTTGGTAAGGATGGTCATGGGTTTCATAGGGTTGCTTGGGAATACTGCTGCCTTCCCCGTGACTTTGGAGGCTTGGGCCTCCTCTCCACCGAGAAGCAAGGGCTTTCTCTTTGTGCGAAGTGGATTAGTAGAGCTCTCTCTGGCGATGAGGCATGGAAAATTCTTGTCAGACATTGCATCTCCGTCGGGTTTCCAGTTCACCGGCCCGCCTGGAAAGGTCTTGGTCTCCAAACCTTGCTCACTATGAGAGAACCTATTCAAATCCAGGGCACCTTCGTCATCAAGAGCATTTGGAAAGCCTGGGAAGCTATAAAGCCCTGGCTTTGATGGGATGGTAATGCTTTTCGTAATGGGCTTTCTTTCAATCAGCAGAATCTTTGGTGGTCTCCTTTATTCTTCATACAGGGTATACCCTTGGCCAAAACTCAAGGGGCTAGTGCTCTGCATTTTTTTAAACATGGCATTCGGACTCCCAAGGATCTTTTTTCCAGAGTCTCTATGGGGCTCCGATCTTGGGAGGATATGCAGGTGCAATTTCGGCTGGCAAGTTCTGATCGCCCAACTTTTGATCTTTTGGTTTCAGCCATTCCTACCAATCTGCTCCACAAGATTGGCATTCAGGCTAATAGGCTGTGGTGGAGGGATTGGAAATGGTATCCTGCCATGCCTTTCAGCAATTACAAGTCAAGGCTTGGGTATAGGTGGTTATCCCCGCATCTTTCGATGGTGGATATTCTAAACCAGAGATGGCATCTTCATTCGGCCACTTCCCACTGAAGCTCTCGTTTCCATACTATTTGGACCACCATTACAGAACCCAAGATGGCTCTCTTTGCTTAGTGTCTTTTGTTTCAGGGTCTCCCAGTTGGCCCTAGGCTCAATCATTTGGGAGTTCATGACCCTCGCTGTCTGTTTTGTGGTCATCCTGAGACCTTTCTTCACATTTTCTGGTTCTGTAGGAGAGCTCAACAGTATTGGCAGTGGATCCATGATTTTTTCAAACCTTTTCGGCCTGAGCCCTTCTCTTGGCATATGATTGTCTTAGGAGACTCTCCCAGACTCCCCTCTAAGTTTACCCAAATTTGGCATACTTTCAGGATGGAGATTTTGTTCAATCTTTGGAAAGATAGAAATGCTGTTATATTTTCCCACAGCTCTCTTGATACTAATGTTGCTATGTTTAACAAAGCTTGCATATGTAATAATGTTATGATGTAGATTCAAGTCCAAGCTAATAAAGTGGCTTTAGAGGTGGCTCACCTATAGGAGCTGATCTCTCATTGGGGCAATGCTCCCTGTACAGTGGCTCGGGTGCCTCCGGATGCTATCTCTGCTGAGGGTATGCCTCCTAGAGGCCGCCGCTATGGGCGCAGCTCCTCTGTGCACTGCTCCCACACGCCACGATCCCAAGCCCCTCGCCAGCACTCTCCGAGAGGTGGCAGAGATGGTTGGCAGCACCATTCAGCTTCTTCACCTCCGCGGTAGTCTGGGTGGTCACATGCGCAGGCACAGTCAGCCCCTTCTGGTGCTCCTCCTAGTTCCGGTGCTCGCCATGGGCAAGATTGGCTTCCGGCCACCTCCTCCAAATTCCCCCGCTTGGCGCTTGCTATCTCCCCACCTAGGGCGGAAGAAGAAAAAGAAAAAGAAAATACTGATGAAGCTGGTTGGGTGCTTCCGGATGAGCCTGCCAATCCCACTGATAAGTGGGGATCAGATGATAAAGATCCTCCGCCCTCTGCTCCTGCTCTTGCGGCCTGAGGGCCTTTTTCAATTTTTTTTGGTGATTAGTTCTTGCTATTTCTGGCTCTGCTGTTTGAACACTGCGAGGTGATTTAATATATCCCCCAGCCTTTTTTTTGTGAATATGTATCTTTAATTTCTTTTAATTGAAAGGTCTCTATTCATCAAAAAAAAAAAAAAAAAGATTAAATGTTTGAGATCTGATAGAGGTGGTGAATTTACTTCTAGAGAGTTTAACACTTTTTGTGAAGTGAATGGTATTAAGAGATAGTTTTCAGCCCCTAGAACACCTGAACAAAATGGTATTGCAGAAAGAAGAAACAGGTCAGTGACTGAAGCAGCAAGAGCTATGTTATTTGAGAAGGATTTGGCAAAGACATTTTGGAGAGAAGTAGTGAATACAACAATATATACAAAGAACATAGTACAAATCAGAGCAAACACGGACAAGACACCTTATGAATTATGGTTTGGACATGCACCCTCAGTTAAGTATTTTAGAATTTTTGGAAGCAAATGTTATATAAGGAGAGATGATGATATTGGAAAGTTTGATCCTAGAAGTGATGAAGGTATTTTTCTTGGATATTCTTTGAAAAGAAAAGCATATAGATGTTACAATAAGAGAACTAAGACTATTGTTGAGAGCACAAATGTTAGAGTTGATGAAAAGTTCAAAATTTAGGAAAGAATGCTTGATTATGAATCTGATAGAGAAGCTCATCCTCAGCCTAACATTGAATCTACTAAATTATTCTATGAGACTGACAGTGAATTATTGAATGAGAGTCCTACAGAAGAAACCAGAGAGGAATCTAGAGAAGAATCTATAGTTGAAGCAAGATTTGTGACTATGACACTGAACAGGTATATATCAAGACACCATCCTGTTGAACAAGTGATTGGAAGTTTGGATAGAGGAGTTCTGACTTGGAATAAGGTACATTTATGTTTGATTTTTCAAATTGAACTTAAATCTACTAGTGAAGCTTGTGAAAATGAACATTGGATTAATGCTATGAGAGAAGAACTAGATCAAATTGAAAAGAATGAGACATGGGAATTGGTCCCTAGACCTAAAGACAAGAATGTGATTGGAACTAAATGGGTATTTAGAAACAAGATGAGTGAGCAAGGAGAAGTAGTAAGAAACAAAGCAAGATTGGTATGTAAGGGATACTTGCAGCAAGAAGGAATTGACTATGAAGAAACTTTTGCACCAGTAGCAAGACTTGAAGAAGTAAGAATATTTTTGGCTTATGCATCTTTTAAGAAATTCAAAGTGTATAAGATGGATGTGAAGTCCGCATTTCTAAATGGTGAATTAGAAGAAGTCTACATTGAGTAGCCTGAAGGTTTTCCTTTGACTCAAGAAGGAGATATGGAATGTAAACTGAAGAAAGCACTATATGGACTAAAGCAAGCACCTAGAACTTGGTATGATAGATTGGATAAGTATTTGTTGAAATTGGGATTTACTAAAAGAATAGCTGATAGCAATCTGTACACAAAAGAAATTGAAAATGGTTTGTTAGTTATAGTTATTTTTGTTGATGACATTATTTTTGGAGGAGAAGATGAAGCTAGTGACAAATTTGCTAATGAAATGAAGACTGAATTTGAAATGAGTATGATTGGTGAGATGAAATACTTTTTGGGATTAAAAATAACAAAGAACAATGATGGTATCTTTGTAAGTCAAACAAAGTACTTGAATGATTTATTGAAAATATTTGGAATGGAGAACTGTAAACTAGTTGGAACACCTATGGTTATAGGACATAAACTATCTAGCAAAGATGAAACACCGGTAGTTGAGTAGAAGAAATACAGATCCATGATTGGAGGATTGTAGTACTTGACACATACAAGACCTGATATAGAACATTCAATTGGAATGATAGCAAGATTTCAAGCTGAACCTAGAGAGTCACATTATGCAGTAGTAAAGAGGACACTGATATATTTAAGAGGCACAATGGACTATGGATTGTGGTATGAAAAATCTAATGATTTTACCCTATGTGCATATACAGATGCTGATTGGGGAGGTAGTGTTGATGACAAGAAAAGCACCAATGGTGGAGCCTTTTTTCTTGGAGAAAGATTAGTTTCTTGGCTAAGCAAGAAGCAGAATTATATTTCACAAAGTACAGCAAAAGCAGAATATGTAGCAGCATCAAACAATTGCAACTAGATAATTTGGATGAAGTAGATGCTGAAGGATATTGGAATAAAATTTGTTGGGCCTATTGTCATACATTGTGACAATACTAGTACAGTTAGTATGTCTAAGAATCCTATTTTGCATTCTAAGACTAAGCATATAGAGATCAAGTATCATGTTGTAAGAGAGAAAGTTGCTGAGAAAGAAGTCAGACTGGAGTACATAAGCACAAAAGAATAGATAGCAGACATATTTACAAAGCCTTTGCCTAAGGATACATTTGATTATCTGAGAGGTATGATTGGGGTTATGCCCCAACCAACTTTTGAGTAATGATGCAGTTGGTTGCATCTATCCAGTGGTATATGAGCCCTATCTTTCTTCTGGATTGGATGTTGGTACTTCCTCTATGGGGGAGTATGTGTATTTGAGCTGAGTCATGAGGACTCTTGTGAATGTATTTTTTGAACAGTGTATTTTGACATTGAGTTGTTGTTGACATAGTGATAAAATTTCTATCATTGATGTCAATGGGGGAGTAGTGTACATGAAAAACTATTTGTACTAATTGAATAGGAAAATGAAGCAAGATTTGATTGATAAAGAGGACTTGAAGCATTTTCAGAGCAACAGTTTTGCAATATTGGATTTTTTGAACATTGGATATTTTTCATCTATGTTGCCATCAATTCCAGTGGGGGAGATTGTTAGGAATGAATGCTTGGTATTCATTATGTAGCAGTTGTTGTTGCATTCATGACTATGATTGTCATTGATGTCAACACAATGATCTACTGGAGACTAGCAGAGAAGCAGATAGTGTTTTGTTTAGCGCATGTGTTATATTGCAGATGGTGATGCAATGTTGAGGTTATACTCTTTGATATGTTATATGTCTATGGTTAAGAGTGCAGATAGTAATTTATTGCTTCATGAAAGTTATGAGCATTTTTGTGGAAGTAGTATTCAAGCAGTGTTCTTGAGTAGTGGTTTGTGGAAATTGGATGATATCTCCTAATCAGGATGGAATCTTGTTTTGTACAGTTAAAGGGAAGTTTGAGACACATTGATAGTGACATGGTGCACAGTGCAAACTTCAAGGTCACACAAGTGAAGAGTTATTACATTTGGAAACTGACAGCTTTGTGTAATTTTGATGAAGCGTGTTTTATTTTATAATTGTGTGCCGACTCATTTGTAATTATTTGAGTGTGGTATAAAGGAAGGAATTATTTTCCTTATTGTAATGTATTGTATTGTAATTGTAAAATGAATGAATAAGTAAGTGAATGAAGAAGTGGCATGGTTGAATGTGAATGTATGCATGAAGTGAAGAAGAGAGCCTATGGAGTTGTGAAAGTGAGATTGTGAAGGAAGACATGCGAAGTACAAAGATCTGGAATTGAGATCTAGTGTAGAAGTGAGTGTGGTTTGGCATAGTGAGGTGGTAACATATTTCATATTATTATGTTGAATAATATTAAGGTCATTTGGACAGTGTGTTCAGTGATCTTACCATGAAGCTATTTGGGCAATGAGTCCTTCTGTCTTCCATAACTCTTAACAGGGTTAGAATCTTTTAACAAGGATTCAAAATCTCCTGACAAGGATTCATATGTACTGAATGTATTTCATAAGACTCTTAACAGAGTCCATCCTTTCACAAGGAATATTCATATTAGTACATCTTTTGTGGGCATCATTCCCACTGGGGTTTACTCTTTGATCAAGAGGTTCCCTAGTCAACATATCTTGTGTTATTGTGTCATTGTGTATGAATATCTTTCTATGTTTGGTAATTACATTGCTTACATGGTTAAATGTTTTTGAAGTTGATAAAGGTTATAATTGTCAGATAACTGATTCACCCCCCCCCTCCCCCCTCTCAGTTATCTTGGTGGACTTTACTTTCTAACAATTACAAGCCGAGTTGCTTCCCCACCTAAAATTATGGAGAGACATATTGAGAAGGAAAAAGCCTTAGTTGCTACTCCTGAGATATCAATTTTGGAGAATATCTTTGACATGCATGCACAATTAGGTCTCGAGTACATTGCTCTTGACAACTTGAAAGAGGAATGGGAAAACCTCTTGGACTCATTGAAGAAAAACTGCAAGCATATTTTTGATCAGTTGTAAGTACATTTTTTGATGTATTTTGCATTAATTTTAGAAAGGGGGAAAACTTGTATATATGCCACTATGTACTTCACACTACCAAGAACATGCACAAAAGGGGAGTTAGTTAGTTTAGAAGGAAGTCAATGTACAGTTAGTAATTTTTTTAGTTTGTATATATATTTTTGGCTATTAGTAATATATACATAAGGTTTTTATACTAATGCCAAAGGGGGAGATTGATATCTTCATTTGAGAATTAATGGATTGTCATTGGTAACAACAAGTTATTCAATCGGTAAAGGTTAAAATAAGGATACAACAAGTCATTTGGTCAAGCAGACAAAGCCTTCACACTGAGAAAAGATAAGGTAGAACTTCATGTTAGCTAAATACATGCTTAATCAAGCACACTTATCAAGCATCAGGAAATTATTGAGTACTGAGCTAGTGAACACTGAGCATTCCTACACACCGAGCATTAGTAATTCACTGAATAGTGAATATAGTGTTTATCGAGCTATTCAAGAAACAACATAGTAATCAAGAATGGCACATATCTCTATGCTAATGGTTTACACTGACATATAAATGGTTTACCAAGATTGAGACATATTTAATATAGATGTAATCATTAATTTTTGTGATGATTCCTATGTAATGGTAGACCTAGGTTATTTTTGTATACCATTGATCTTAGGTTTTCTAAGATCTTGTAACCCTAATTAGGTCAAGATTATTTGATATATAATTGTAAAAGATGTGATTATGAAAGATACATCATGAAGAAGTAGCTGTGTGCATAGGGACATTAGGAGATCAGACAAGGGTTTTATGACAAATAGTTTGTCAGAGACAAAATCAGTTTTATTAGAAACATAAGGCTACCGAGAAGGATAGAGGGTTATATTCATCACACTACTCCAAGGTGATATTTATTTGTTATTTCACATATCTAAATCAGACAAGATAGAGCTATCATTTTACAAATATTCTACTATTATCAATTTAACTATTGTAGCATATTTAAATCTCTTAATAGAGTAGACTTAACCGTCTTATGTAAATCTCTTAACCGAGTGCACACTTGATTGTGTTGCTAAAATCCTTTAACAAGGTAGATCTAGTCGATCTTTTGTTACTCCTAACAGGGTAAGATAATCATAAGTGATCAATAATTATAGCCTTAACCAACATACTTTATTTACTGCAGTAGTGAATAATTTGTGGGTGTCATCCCCATTGCAATTTTTACCTTCTAACAAGGGTTTTTGCATAACCAAAATATTTGAGCTATGAGTTAAGATTTTCATGTATGATTTATTGTTTTGTTTACATGCACTTTACATTTCCAAGTTATATTATTGTATGTTACAAACAATGGAATTAGTCAGTTAGTTAATAACTACTATTGCAGATTGTTAAGTGTTGAAAGTTTTTGAGGGTATTGATTCACCCCTCCGCTCTTAGTTTTTATCTTTCCAATCCCAACACCATGGTAGAAAGTGATTCAAAGTTGAAGTGAGCTTTGCAACTTCTTGTGTACATTTGTATTCAATAGGTTTTTTAGGGTTATCATACTATCTTTCCCTTTCCAATCTAGTCACTTTGCATGTAATACAAGAATTAAACAGATGACCTTTATAGTCATGCCCACACTTGTCATAGGAGTTGATGTTAGTGTTGAAGCATTGGTTCTCGATGTTCATGGAACCTCTAAGAAAAAGACCCATGAAATTTTTTCCCAAGGTATTTCACAAGGTAATGCCTCTTTCTCTCCTAATGTAGTCTTTCCTCTGCTAGATTTTGATAAAGCTTGTGAATGGCTTGAAATTTTTACTTTGATTGTGTATTTTTTCGGTCATGTCCCTTTTGTAAGTGTGTTGTAGGATTGGGTTATGAAGTCTTGGCTCCCTCATGGGGTTTTCCTTGATGATGTTCAAAACCTAACCAAAGGTTTCTTTTGTTTCTCTTCGGGAACCCTTCACATGTGGAGGGCATTCTCAAATATGGCCCTTGGTTCATTGATTCTTATTTTTAAGTTACGATCAGTAAACTTCATATTATTTGAAGAAAAAAAACTTGAAGTCCCAATCTAGGTTGAATTTACTATTTTTCCTTTGCCTTGCTATCCTTTCTTGTAAAATATTGCCCAGATCCTAGATTGGGTTATTTGTTTGGATCCTGAGCATTTCTACCATGCATGCCCTCAAAAAAAGGTTTGTATCAAAGTTGACCTTGCCAAAGACCTTGGGGAAACTATTAATATTTAGATTGGTGGGAAATATTTCACAAAATGTATTATTTATTTAAATTTTCCCAATACATGTTTTCCCTACCATTCTACAAACCATAAAATTAAGGATTCCCCTTTGGCTATAACCAAGCTCAAACCTCCTCCTAAGGAGAAGGTTATTTCTTCGATACTAGAATCTGCAATAGAGGTTGCCAGTTGGACCACGGTGGTCCACAAGGGAAAGAAACCTCCATTTACTAACCACCACCTCCCACATGAAGTTTGGCATACATGGAGTTATTTTAGAGTTGACTTTGACTGATTTTTTAAATACCTCAAACGTGCCATGATCTCTTTTGAATCATTTTTTTCTTTTGGGATAGACTAATCCTTTCCAGTATTTCCTTTATCTAATGTCACTTTATCAGACCACTGTCCCATTAAGTTTTCCATTGAATGGTGTGCTTCTGTACCACATTCCTCTCATTCTCTATTTTTTAACATATCATTCTTGAATCATCTATCTACCTTGGCCTACATTCAAAGAGCTTGGAAACTGCAACCTTGACCCACTCAATCTATGGGTAGGATTTTATGGTAAAATGATGTTATTATTTGTACCTCTAAAATTTCTTTGATTTTATGGAAAACAAATGGCACATTTTCATCGCCATTCTTATGCATGAACCACCAATGATTTGCATGTAGTTGTTGATAACTTGGCAACTCACCCTTTTTCCACTGATTTAGAGTTTAGGGTGGCAACCCTTTGTCACCAAAAGTAGGTTGATGATAGTTATGTTTCTATAGGATCCCGACTAAAGGAACATTTGCACTGGATGAAAGTGGGAGATTGAGCCAACAAATAATTTTTTTCTTCTTTACATCCGATAAATTCCTCCCTGGGTATTAAAAGGATTGGGGAGGGAAATTCAGTGTTAACTAAACTTAGAGATATTTTGTGAGAATTTGTTAATCATTACCAAAAACAAATTACAACTCACGCTCCTACTCCCACCAATCAATAAGCCTTAGAGGAGTGTCTAGAAACCATCCCTAATCGCTTGTCAGAGTCCCAATGGGATTTTTGTGACCATACCTTTTCTTTAAAAGAGCTTAAGGAATAATATTTCTCCATGGTTGATGATAAATTGCCTAGTTGTGTTGGCATTCCTTGTGAATTTTATAAATCTCTTTGGCATTGCATTGGGTTAGAACTTCATCATGTTTATCTAGAAGCATTTCAAACTGGCTCTTTAAGTTTTTAAATAAGAAAAGGAAATATAAAGTTCATAGTTGAATTTGGTGACCCTAAATATATATGAATTAGCAACCCATTACTTTGCTAAATTTCTCCTATAGGATTACTGCAAAGATCCTAGCTCTAAAAAATTTCCATCTCTTGTCTCAAATTGTTTATCTTGAAAAAACTTGATTTATCCAATCTAGATTCATCCTAGAGACAATATTATGTCTATCTGGGAGAGAATGGAATGGGCACACCAATCTCGCTAGAATGCTATTTTTTTAAAAATAAATTTTGCTAAGGCTTATGACCGTATTGAGTAGCCTTTCATGTTAGCCATGTTAAAATCCCTTAGCTTCAGCCCTCATTTTGTCTTTTATTCAAATGATTTTCTTAGATGTTAATGCTTGTATTGCAATTAATGGTCATCAGTCTACCAATTTGGGTGTTCATAGGTCTACTCGGAAAGGTTCCATTTGGCTCCTTCCTTGTATGTTCTTGTTGCCGAAGGTTTTGGTTATTTATTTTCTTTTGCAATTTTAGTAGGAAGCATTCGTGGAACTTATCCTCTGAATTCTTTCAGCCAGCTTTTTAATGGCCATTTCACAAATGACTCTTTTTTTTCAATTAATAGAGGATAAAGAAAATGTCCAACATGATTTTCAATGCCTAGAAACTTTTTGCTCGGTTTCTAATTTCTCCATCCAATGGCATAAAACTTATACAATTGACAATCATTCCTGGTAGCTCCTCAATAGATTATATAGTATGATTGGAAATGGATCCAGTATGGCTAGGTTTTTCTCTTTGTGGTAATACATTTTTCCTTTCATGGATCAACTACAAATATCTGGAATGTGGTCCAAGGATAACTTTAGTGGCGAATATTCGCCAATTGGCTAATTTCACTCGTCGGGGACCCAAAATTTGGCTAAAAAAATTAGACTTTCATGGTGGCCATGTCGCCAGCACTTTATAAAACTTGGGTCCCATGCATTATCCAATCGCCAATAGTGATATGTATTTCAACGATGACATCACCAATAGAATCTAATTTTTCCACATAGTAAATTGAACATTTTTGCCTACAATTTCCAAATCTTGTCTTAATCGATGGTCATATTTGCCAATATGTGGTCAAAATTTAAGTTAGGGCATGAGTTAAGTACATAGATTTGACACATCTTTATTTTGGAGACTTTCTCTTGAACTTGGTGTCCTTTTAAAGTTTGGCCCGAAATAGGATTTATGCCATTGATTTAGGATCATCCAACAGTTATAAAAAATAGGTTTACTATATGTCAGATGATATAAAAGTAACTTAGGACACCTTACTAAAATATTCAAATTTATTTAAGCTTTCGAAGGTGCTGCCCCAAAACCCCCATTCAATAATTTGGAGGAAAATTGCAGTGATAAAACTAGAAAAATTTAACCTTCAAGTCTGATAATTAATTAGGATCCGTTTAACAATAATGGTGAAATGATGGTTGCTAGGTATGTGTACTTCTAGCCATGATTTTCTTCAACAATGAAAGATTCACCAGGATTTTATAGAATTTTCATACAATTGAAAAAAATCTCTAGTTAAATTATTATTTTTTTCCTTTCAAATTGAAAAAATTCACCAACAATATTATTTTTTTCCACCCAAAATAATGTAGGATTTGCCAGGATTTTATAATTTTTCTAGGGAGGGGGTTTCTTAAAGTTTTTCCTGATGTGGTCCTTTCTAAAATTGAGACCAAGTTGGCCTATTGTTTAACCAAAGAGTTTTCCTTGGCACGAAAGTTTTAAATCGATTATAAGATTATCACAGCTACATGTGTTTATTACTTATCCTAGATTGGTCACCTTCTAAAGAAGATTATGGTAAGCTTGAGAGGTTGCTGGGAGATTTTCTATGGGAATCTGATACAAAAAGACATAGTTTTCATCAGGTGACCTGGGACTATTATTGTCCACCACAATATTCTAGTGGACTTGGCCTTATTTCCACACATAGGCAAGGGAAAGCTCTTTGTGTCAAATGGGTGGTTAGATGTATCTCCAAAGATGAGGCCTAGAAAATTCTCCTTTGGCATTGCACCTCTTCTTGGTTTCCTATACATCTCCTAGCCTGGAGAAATATTAGTTCTCAAATTGTACTAATCATAAAGTTGGAACCAATTCAAATCCAAGGTTTCTTCGTAACCATAAGTATTTTGCATACTTGGGCAGGATCAAAATTGTGTCTCTATTGGCATGATTTTTCTTTAACAACTGGCTTGTCTTTCAACCAACACAATCTCTAGTGGTCTCTGTTAACCAAAATGCAAGGTCTTCCTCTTGCTCAAATTTCAGCTATTCATGCTTTGTGCTTTCACAAGCATGGAATACAAACACAAAAGAACTTTTTTGTAGTTCTACTATGTCTCTCTATAATTGGGAGGATGTGTGGGTTCAATTTCATTCAACTCGACAAGATATAGACACTTTTGAGCTCCTTGTAAATATCTTTTACCTATAGAAATTCTTCATAATATTGTTATAACAAGTCTTATGCGTTGGTGGAAGGATTGAATGTGGTACCTAGAAACTTCTTTTCAGGAATACAAGCCTCCCCAAGGCTATCAATGGCTTTCACGCCACTTGCCTATGGTGGATGTTTTGAACCAATGTTTGTATTTGCATTCCTCTCATCTTACATGGAGGGTGTATTTTATTACCGTTTGGTCTAGTATAATAGAACCTAAAATCGCACATTTTGAATGGTGTATTCTTTCCAAGGCTTATCTTTGGGTTCTTGTCTTCATCATTTGGGTATCTCAGATCCTCATTTTTCTTTTTTGGGTCAACCAAAGTCCTTTCTCCACCTCTTTTGGTTTTGTTGTAGAGCTAAGAATTATTGGGTCTAGATTCATGATTTCTTTTCCCCATTTTGTCCCACCATGTTTTCATGGTATACAAATCTTCTGGGAGACAAACCATTGCTTCCCTTTCCTTTCCTATATCTTTGCTACACTTTTAGAATGGATATTCAGTTTATGTAATTTTGAAAGATTGTAATGTAGTATTTTTTCAGCATGCTCTAATTGATGCTAATGTTGAGCCATATTCGCTCAAGCTTGTATATGCAATGGGTATGTGCAAGATCATAAGGGGCCAAAAAGTGGCGATGTAAAAAAATCCACTTTTTAGTCGTCCAAAAGCGCATGAAAACGTATGTTGAATTTTTAGTAGGCCTAGGTGTCAATACACCTAGGCAAACCTGACACCAAAGCACAAGCCTAATCAGGTACTCAATTTTTCTGAGTATGAAAAAATAGCAGGAGTAAATGAAAAAATTGAACTTTTATATATAATGTTTAAATATGTATTATATATAATTATATATTAATTTATATATTTTATATTATAATATCTTAGGGGTTTTAAATTATATGTCATATGTATTTTATATTATAATATTTTATAAATTAATATATTTTCTATATATTAATATGTATTGTATATAATTATATTTAACGTTTATATTATATAAATATATATATAATGTTTAAGGGGTATTAAGGGGTATTATGTAAATATTTAAACATATTTTTTAATATATATTATATATATAATTATATATGAATATATATTTTATATTATAATATCTTAGAATATTTAAATTGTTAGTCATATATATTTTATATTAAAATATTTTTTATATTAATATGTATTGTATATAAATATATTTAACAAACTTATATTATATTTATAAGTATAAACTCTCTCTCTCTCTCTCTCTCTATATATATATATATATATATATAATGTTTAAGGGGTATTATGTAAATATTTTATATGTTTTTTAATATGTATTATATATATAATTATATATTAATATATATTTTATATAATAATATCTTATATATATATATATATATATATATATATATATATATATATATATATATATATATATATATATATATATATATATATATATATATATATATATATATATATATATATATATATATATATATTATAAACTTTATAGATCATAATATTTAAATTGCATGTCGAAAGAGGTTACCGAAACTTCCTAGGGCTCCTAGTATGCCTTATCACGCGTTAGGACCCCTAGGAAGTCCCCATGACCCCTTTTGACACATTAGAACCATCAAGTCTATTCGAAGGGGTTGTAGGACCCCTTCGAACACACTTGAGGGTTCAAATGTGTCAAAAGGTTTCATGGGGACTTCGTAGGGGTCCTAGTACATCTTATCACATGTTAGGACCCCTAGCAAGTCCCCATGACTCCTTTTGACAGATTAGAACCCTTAAGTGTGTCCTAAGGTGTTGTAGGACCCCTTTAGACACACTTGAGGGTTCAAATATGTCAAAATGGTTCATGGGGACTTCCTAGGGGTCCTAGTATGCCTTATCATGTGTTAGGACCCCTAGGAAGTCCCCATGACCCCTTTTGACACATTGGAATGCTCAAGTGTGTTTGAAGGGGTGGTAGCACTCGAGCATTCCAATGTGTCAAAAGGGGTCATGGGGACTTCCTAGGGGTCCTAACGCATGATAAGGCATACTAGGACCCATATGAAGTCCCCATGACCCATTTTGACACATTTGAACCTTCAAGTGTGTCCGAAGGGGTCCTACAACCCCTTAGGACACACTTGAGGGTTCTAATGTGTCAAAAGGGGTCATGGGGACTTCCTCGAGGTCCTAACGCATGATAAGGAATACTAGGACCCCTAGAAAGTCTCTATTACACCTTTTGACACATTTGAACCCTCAAGTGTGTCTGAAGGGGTCCTATAACCCCTTGGAACACACTTGAGGGTTCTAATGTGTCAAAATGAGTCATGGGGACTTCCTAGGGGTCCTAATGCACGATAAGGCATGTTAAAACCCTCAAGTGTGTCCTAAGGGGTGGACTCCTAGAAAGTCCCCATGACCCCTTTTGACACATTTGAACCCTCAAGTGTGTCTGAAGGGGTCCTATGACCCCTTGGAACACACTTGAGGATTATAATGTGTCAAAAGGAGTCATGGAGATTTCCTAGGGGTCCTAACGCATGATAAGGTGTACTAGCACCCCTAGGAAGTCCCCATGAACCCTTTTGACACATTAGAACCCTCAAGTGTGTCCTAAGGGGTGGACCGCTAGGAAGTCCCCATGACCCCTTTTACACATTTGAACCCTCAAGTGTGTCTGAAGGGGTTGTAGGATCCCATAGGACACACTTGAGGGTTCTAATGTGTCAAAAGGGGTCATGGGGACTTCTTAGGGGTCCTAGCATGTGATAAGACATACTAGGACCCTTAGAAAGTCTTCATGACCCCTTTTGAAACATTTGAATGCACAACTATGTCTGAATGGGTTGTAGGACCCCTTAGGACACACTTGAGTATTCCAATGTGTCAATAGGGGTCATGGGGCCTTCCTAGGGTTTCTAGCATGTGATAAGGCATACTAGTACCCCTAGAAAGTCCCCATGACCCCTTTGAATGCTCAAGTGTCTCTGAAAGGGTCGTAGAACCCTTTAGAACACACTTGCACATTCCAACAGGTCAATAGGGGTCACGGGGACTTCCTAGGGGTCCTAATACATGATAAGGTGTACTAGGACCCGTAGGAAGTCCCCATGACCCCTTTTGACACATGAAAACACTCAAGTGTGTCATAAGGGATCATATGACCCCTTGGAACACACCTGAGTGTTGAAATGTGTCAAAAGGGGTCATGGGGACTTCATACGGGTTGTAGTACATCTTATCATGTGTTAGGACCCCTAGGAAGTCCCTATGACTCCTTTTGACACATTAGAACCCTCAAGTGTGTCCTAAGGGGTCGTAGGACCCCTTTGGACACACTTCAAGGTTCAAATATGTCAAAATGGTTCATGGGGACTTCCTAGGGGTCCTAGTACACCTTATCATGTGTTAGAACCCCTAGGATGTCCCAATGACCCCTTTTCACACATTGGAATGCTCGAGTGTGTCCAAAGGGGTGGTAGCACTCAAGAATTCTAATGTGTCAAAAAGGGTCATGGGGACTTCCTAGGGGTTCTAACTTGTGATAGGCATACTAGGACCCCTATGAAATCCCCATGATCCCTTTTGACATATTTAAACCATCAAGTGTGTCTGAAGGGGTCCTATGACCCCTTAGGACACACTTGAGGGTTCTAATGTGTCAAAAGGGGTCATGGGGACTTCCTAGGGGTCCTAACATGTGATAAGACATACTAGGACCCCTATGAAGTCCCCATGACCCTTTCGACACATTTTAACTCTCAAGTGTGTCTGAAGGGGTCATACGACCCCTTGGGACACACTTGAGTGTTGAAATGTGTCAAAAGGGGTCATCGGTACTTCCTAGGGGTTCTAACATGTGATAAGGTATACTAAAACCCATAGGAAGTCCCCATAACCCATTTTGACACATGAGAACATTCACGTGTGTCCTAAGGGGTTATACAACCCCTTGGGACACACTTGAGTGTTGAAATATGGCAAAATAGGTCATGAAGACTTCTTAGGGGTTGTAGTACGCTTAATCATGCTTTAGGACTAGTAGGAAGTCCCCATGACCCCTTTCAACACATTAGAACTCTCAAGTGTGTCCTAAGGGGTCATGCAACTCCCTGGGACACACTTGAGTGTTTAAATGTGTCAAAAGGGGTCATCGAGACTTCCTAGGGGTCCTAACATGTGATAAGGCATACTAGGACTCCTAGGAAGTGGCCATGACCCCTTTCGACACATTAGAACACTCAAGTATGTCCTAAGGGGTCATACAACCCCTTCGGACACACTTGAGTATTTAAATGTGTCCAAATGGGTCATAGGGACCTCCTAGGGGTCCTAGTACACCTTATCACATGTTAGGACCCCTAGGAAGTCCCCATGACCTCTTTTGACATATTAGAACTCTCAAGTGTGTCATAAGGGGTCATGCGACCCCTTAGAACACACTTGAGTGTTAAAATGAGTCAAAATAGGTCATGAAGAGTTCTTAGGGGTCCTAACATGATAAGACATACTAGGACCCCTAGGAAGTCCCCATGACCCCTTTCAACACATTAGAACTCTCAAGTGTGTCCTAAGGGGTCATACAACCCCTTGCAACACACTTGAGTGTTGAAATGTGTCGAAAGGGGTCATCGGTACTTCCTAGGGGTCATAACATGTGATAAGGCATACTATGACCCTTAGGAAGTCCACATGACCCCTTTTGACACATGAAAATACTCAAGTGTGTCCTAAGGGGTCATATGACCCCTTGGAACACAATTGAGTGTTGAAATGTGTCAAAAGGGGTCATGGGGACTTTGTAGGGGTCCTCATGCATGATAAGGCATACTAGGACCCCTAGGAAGTCCCCATGACCTCTTTTGACACATAAGAACACTCAAGTGTGTCCTAAGGGGTCATACAACCCCTTGGGACACACTTGAGTGTTGAAATGTTTCAAAAGGGATCATGGGGACTTCCTAGTGGTCCTAGTACTCCTTATCACTTAGGACACACTTGAGTGTTCTTATGTGTCAAAAGGGGTCATGGGGAATTCCTAAGGGTCATAGTACACCTTATCACGTGTTAGGACCCCTAGGAAGTCCCCATGACCCCTTTCGACACAATAGAACTCTCAAGTGTGTCCTAAGGTGTCATACAACCCCTTGGGACACACTTGAGTGTTGAAATGTGTCAAAAGGGGTCATCGTGACTTCCTAGGGGTCCTAGTATGACATATCACATGTTAGGATCCTTAGGAAGTCCCCATGACCCCATTTGACACATTATAACTCTCAAGTGTGTCGTAAGGGGTCATACGACCCCTTGGGACACACTTGAGTGTTGAAATGTGTCAAAAGGAGTCATTGGGACTCTAATACCCCAAAAATGGGCTATAGGTTCATTACCTCCTACATCAACAAATCAAACAAAATTGACATCAAAATCCTAACCTAAGGCACATCTAAACATCATCGAATTCTAATTGATTATCCTAAATTCTGCATCGAGGAATATTCTTAATTATCATAATTATCTTTAATTTAATAATTATTTGGCAATAAATCATATTTATCCTAAAGTTGATTAATTGAATATGATGAATATTTAATTAATTAATTTAAGTCTACCACTTAATTATTTAATTAAATTTAATTATATTTATTCCTAATTATTATTATTTAAATTTGACACTAAATCAAAATCCTATCATTAATTGATTAAATTTTTGTTTAATTAATTAAAGCAAGTTGTCATATTTAATGATATTATTTAATCGGAATAAAGTTTGATTTTAATAATTGATTAACCCAAACATCAATTGTTTTTGTTTTAAAATCAGTTAAGTTGAGAATAAATCACTTTATTTTTTAATTAATTCATATTAAATCATGCACAATCAGAAAAGAAGGCAACTAGAAATTAACAATCAATTTTAAAATTGAAATTCAACATCTCATGATGAGTTGAAAAAAACAAAAAAAAAAACTAAAGCTCTATTTTGAGATAAACACTGCTTTTGCATGATTTTATGAATTATTTATTCTTAATTTCTTGTTAACTCAAAAATGAACCTGAGTTTATCAAGAGTGATTTATGGCTTTTTTTTAATACATCCTCAAAGCCCTGGATTTCTATAAAATCAAGGCTCGTCTCTTCACAAATCATCCATAGAATTTGCATACTTACCCTAGAGAATTGACATCTGAAGAATTGAAGCTTCTTGCGAGTCAAAAAATTTTGCGAGATCAATCTTGTTTTCAATTCATTTTAGTTTTATTTCATATCATTGTTAGATCAATTCTCATATAGAATAGATTCATATTAGATTTTTCATTCTTATTGCATAGAAAACCCAAAAATATAGATTAAGTTGCATTCATTACTTCATTGCTATTTTGCATTCAAATCCTTCATTTAGGTGTTGTCAATGTCATTGGTCTCAGTTCAATCTAAGAAGATCATACTCGCACCTACTAGAAGGCAGTAAATTGCCTGGTTAGTTAAGTTTTCATTCTATTGCATGATTTTGATTTTTGCTAACCTCTAATATTTTACTGAAGTGTTGTGTCTACAGTTAGGTACAAAATTCACACATAGGGACTTCCTAGGGGTCCTATTGCATGATATAGCATACTAGGACCCGTAGGAAGTTCTGCTGACCCCTTTCAACACATCAAAACACTCAAGTGTGTCCTAAGGGGTCATACGGCCCCTTGGGATAGACTTAGGTGTTGAAATGTGTCAAAAGAGGTCATGGGAACTTCCTAGGGGTCCTAATGCATGATAAGGCATACTAGGACCCATAGGAAGTCCCCATGACCCCTTTTGACATATTTCAACACTAAAGTGTGTCCGAAGGGGTTGTATGATGCCTTGGGATACAATTGAGTTCTCTAATGTGTTGTTGGGGGTTACATAGAGACCTAAGGGGTCCTCGTACACTTTCTCAAGCTTTAGGACCCTTAGGAACCATCTATGACCCCTTTGGAAACCTTTTGGATGCCTTATAGTGGTGTAATTAACCTATGTATTAATATGTCCTACATAATATGATTCAACAAGACTCCTGTAACACTTATTTAAGCTGTGGTGTGCATGTGAATCCTTGATTTTTCCTGGTTATCTCTGCAACTAGAAATGGGAAATAAAACAGATAATGATAAGCTGATTATAGGATGATGATTTCTTTTCTTCTATTTGCCACTAGCCTAGACTCTTCTAGAGTGGTCACACGCATGGGCTGCAACACCCTTTACAGTACTTCAAATACATACACATGGACTATAACACTTCCACCAATCACTGTACTGTGGACACCACCCCTCAAGTAAGTTTACCTTCTTTGATCATTGCATGTTCTTGCGGGTCTCTCATGGGCCCAGTTCGAATCCACCATCATGTGCCCATTCAGGAATAATCTTTAATCTCATTCGGTGAATAACAATCAATATTCTTCGGTGCAATTCCTAATGCAAGTAACTCTAAAAAATAGATCATTCTCCCTCCAAGATGACTGTCAACACATCACCTCTCATCCACTAGCATGTCACATAATGTATCATGCTTCAACAGGGCCGTCTTACATACTTGCTCTGATACCACATGAAGAAAATTACTGAGATATATTCAATGTCAAGAAGAGGAGTATTTATAGAATGTGGATAGTTACACACTATCAAACGATTGAATAGTTAAACTACCCAAACAATGTATTACGCCAACATAAACTTGAGGGTTGACTTTTTAAATCCTAACATACACCTGAAACCCTAAACTCTAAAAATTTAGGTAAATGAGTTGGTCAAGTACTTAGTCATCAACTTCAAAGAGACCACTCCATGAAGACATTATGATTCAACTACTAGGGTCTTCTACAGAGCAATTTATTTTAATGGTCCATGAGGTGTTAGAGATAAAATATTGGACAATGCAGATGGATCTAGAGATGTAGATATTTCTATTTTTGGTTGGCCACTTTTCAAGCATTGGTATAAGAGGAGATGGCATATAGTTCAACTTCAAATGCATGGAATTTGGACATGGAAGAAATTATGGTACCAAATGTATTTAGTAATATTAATTTTGTCAGAAAAATAGTTAAATAATGAACATATGATCAAAAAGGTGTGGGCAATAGAGGAATTTGGTTTAGTTTAGTTGTCAACAAATTCATCAATTTTCAAAATGTCAAGTATAAGTGCCAAAGGAATAGGAGGAGTTATAGAACTTCTAATTCCAAAGCATATATTGAGAGGGTCTGATTGAAATCCAATTAATATTCCAGTCAATGAAGTTGAGCATCTAAAAATTGATTCATTTAAGGAATACTTTATAAAAATATACCATACTTTTAGGTTGGAGATCTAGTTTAAAATTATTTTTGAAACATTCTAAAGATGTAGTTAGGAAGCTTACAACAAGATAAAATAACAAAGGAATGGACCATGCAAGTTACATCTAACACAATCAAGATTGAACTTCTAGAATGAGTAGCATTTATCTAAGTTTCATGGTTGTTGATTTGTACCATTTTTATGAGGGATGGATAAGTGAAAGAGAAGATACACTTTTTAGAGTTATCAATATAAGAATAGGTATGATAGTTAGAAGAGAAAGAGAGATCAAATTGTAGTAGTGATATAGACTCTTAAGTGATCAACTAGAAAATAAAGGGGTGAATACCACATTACTTAGTGAAATGGAAAAATTAAAACAACATAGATAAAAGCATCCACAAAATCATAGTCTTGGATTTCTACATGTTCAAGAGTTTTAAGTTCATCTCACATTTTATTCTGCTTGACATGTCTAGTGTAGTGACATCTAGATACACTAACAATCTTGGGTCTCCAAAAATATTAATAAATTAATTGTTTTTGTTTTGGTTATCTATGATTGTTGCTTCTTCATCATGTTAGCTTGCTTTTGAGTATGAGAATGTAAGACGGGAACATGTTAGATAATATGCTTTAAAACCATATTTAACCATCTTAAAAATCATTGTTGTGTTCCACTCTTGGCCACTTATTCTACCTTTTGAGTTGAAATTTGAGAATGAGTTTCAACAATAGTAAAGGCAAAAGGAAGTCTCCATGAAATGGTTATGACTTCTGCTTTATTATTCATCATGCCACCATTGATAATAATCCATTGAATCTGGATAATTCTGGACTCGCTAATCATACATTGACCTATTTTAAGAGTCACTTTTCAATGCCTAGATCGAATATTTAGGTTGTGTAACGTTGAATTCAAAGTATAACTATATATATATGTATTAAAAGTCAAAGTTCACCAACCATTCATCTCAATAAATTCAGATCTCAACAATAAATATTCCTCGATCTTGGTATAACATTTTCTGATCTATTGTAACTGTTTGCATAGAATAATGTGCCATTCTTGATTACTATGTTGTTTCCTATGATCCTCGGTAAACATTGTATAAACTACTCAGTGTATACTCGTGCTTGGTGTTTACTGTCACTCGATATCAGTGTTTGTTGATGCTCAGTAAACTGTCTGATGCTCAGTGTATAAGCTTAATCGGCTGGTCTATTTTTCTTCTAGTTACCAACTAGCTCAATATAAGTAACCGACCGATATCTTTGAAATCCTTTGATACTAATGACAACCTTTAATGATCAATAGAGATAACACTAAGATGGAGTTGATGAAGAATGACATGGTCGTTGAGATCATGAGAGTTGTTACTGGTGTACCTTGGAATGTTGGTACTGAAGATGGTTATGAGGAAGCTACTAAAGAATTTGAAGCTACTAGATCTAGTGGTGATGACTAAAGGGATAGATCTGGTGAAGATAGAATTGTTCGGTTGCATAGATCTAGAGCTTGGTTGACTAGTAGTTACCAAATGGAAGTTTCTACTTTCTCTGGTACCTTTAAGCCCAAGAACTTGATTTATTGGATTGGTGAACTTGAATATTTCTTTGAGCTGGAAGAAATTGAAGATCCTCTTCAGGTGAGATTGGCACATACTAAGTTGAAAGGACATGCTTCTCTTTGGTGGAAAGAATTACAAAGAGATATAGAAGATGAAGGTGAAATGAAGATAAATCGGTGGAGGTTGATGGTGGCTAAGTTGAAAGCTAAGTTTATACCCACCGACAATGAACTTGACTTGTTTAAGAGGTTGCAAAATTTGAAATAGAAGAATTTATTTGTTGAAGATTATACTGAGGAGTTCTAAAAACTTACTATTCAGTCTAGACACTGAGAACTTGGTAAGGAAAAGGTAGCTCATTATGTGAATGGTTTGAGATAGAATATCCAGGATGAGCTTGGTATGCTGAAGATTGATTCTATTGAAGATGCTTATTAGTATGCTTTGAAGGCAGAAGATAAGTTGAAGAGGAAACAACATAGTAATTCTTGAGGGAAGGAAAATATTGATCACTCAGTGAAGAGTAAATCAACTGATGCAGATGATGAACAGAAACCTATGGAACCAAAGAAAAGGACACGTAGAGTTATCTTTAAGGGTACTTGTTATAACTATGGTGAAGAAGGACACCATTCTTTTGAGTGTACACGGAAGAATCTTGGTGACCGACGTGTTGTTGTGGTGAATGAGAATGTTGAGAATGAACCTGAATATGAGAACCTACTACTTCAGTGAACATTGCTTTATACAAAGAAGGAACCTTGTCAAAGGAGTAACTTGTTCAGGACTCACTGCAAGTCTGGAGGTAAACTCTATGATGTTATTGTTGATAGTGGTAGTACTGATAACCTTGTTGTTGAGGACATGGTTTAGAAACTTGGTTTGAAGAGAATGAGAAATCCTTGTCCTTATAGGATTGGATGGTTGCAAGATGTTCATGTGCTAGAAGTGAGGGAACAATGCTTTGTTGATGTTTGGATTCGCCAGTATAAGGATCTTGTGCTATGTTATATTTTAGAGATGAATAGTTGTCATATATTGCTTGGTAGACCTTGGGAAGATGATTGCAAAACTATGTATGATTGTGTAAGGAATGTGTTTACTGTTGAGAAGGATGACATGAAGTTTTCCCTGATGCCTTTGCAGGATACAACACTTGGTAGGAGAAGTCTGAGTATTGGTAGCTGAGTTGAGTTGGTGGATCTTGAAGGTGTGGATGATTAGTGTGAAGAACTAGCCTATGTTTTATCAAGAAAAGACTTGAAAAGATAGAGGAAGATGAAGTGGAAGAGTATGCAAGCTGAAAAGGTGGAGGACTTGTATGTGAAGAACCAATTTGGGATTTATGTGTTGAATCCTAGAAGATGTTCTTCTCACATATGAACATCTTTTCGAACCTGGGGTGTCTGATGCAAGGGATTCTAGGGTACTCGGTGAATTTGCATGGGGGTGTGTTTTTTTTGTTCTGTAGTACTTGGTTGCATCTTTAACCAGTGGTTTCAGTTATTGAAGAAGGCTCGGTCGTTGAAGGAACTCGGTGAAGCTTTTGGTGTTCGATGGAACTTGTGATCGATAATGCATTTGTTTCTCAGTGTTGCCTGAATCGGTCAGTTCACTGGCCCTCGATTTTTTCTCTGGTGCTCAGTAGGTATGGTTTATCAACTCAAGTTCTGTATGATTTGTTGGGCTGACTTGGTACATTTATTGTTGGCAGATTTTGTTGGATTGTTAGGAGGAGTTAATGGTTTCACCTAGATGACTTGTGGCTGATGATTACTATTTAAGGGTTGTTTGGGTAGATGTTTAGGCAGTAAAAAAAAGAGAGGAGAGGTCTTGGCATCACTTGGTTGGGAGAACTAGAGTGGTGAAGTTGTGGAAATGATCATGCAATATCTTGTAGATCAAATTGATTTTTCATAGTTCATATTAGCAAAGTGGTGCAGGGGCACAAAAATAGCATAGGGCCCTCACCATTTGAAATTTTTTTGTGTCATGATCTAGATGATCTTTTTAAATGCAATAAGGGTCTGAGGATGAGTTTGAGTGTTTTGCAATGTTAGTAAGGTGATTAGAAGTCCTAAGAGTCTTTGGATAGGCCTCAAGGCTAGTTAGGTATTCGTTGACATGAAGTCTTACTATAAGGTCAAGAGTTATTTTTGAGACTTTTCAAGATGTTAGTAGTTGGAAAAAAGTTTTCAACACCTAGGAGTCACCTAGGAAGAGTCTTTAGTCTTAGGGAGCTAGGAATTAGCCATTTTGGCAAAACATGTAAAATATGTAAAAGCTGCAAACTACAACTTTGCATTTTTGCAAATGTTGTTCGACAACATTTTGCAACCACCTCCTACAATGGTGGATTTGACTTAAGGATTGATAGAAACCCTAGCCATGATGGAAAAAGACTTAAGAGGAAAATATAAGCCTACCAAACCCTAATATTGCCACAAGTGTGTGTGTCAGAGTATGGACAGTGTGCTGTAGAAGGAAATCTATGTGTACAAGATCTAACAGAGAGCTAATGGAAGCTTCTTTGTGCTAATTTTGTTTTGTAATAATTTGGCATTGTCTTCTGGTGTTTATATAATAGATGGGATTCATTATTCTAGGTTTGTGTGAGTTTTTATTTCATTGTTTTGTAAATATTTTTGTTTTGCCAGTTCTCTATCCTGAATCAGGTAGTTGGCATTGTATAGCATGTAGCTCACTATCCCACCGTAGAGATAGTATGACCTTTTGGGGATAGTGAGTGTACATAATGTACTTGTTCCATGTAGGAGGAAGGCCCCTCAAGACAACTGGAGCTATTTCTAAACTCTTTCCCTAGGTGAGCCAGTGGGAGCCCGATTAGGGAATAGTAAAGCTGGAAAGTTTCTAGATTGCAGGGTTATGAAGATGTTGAAAAATGTAGGTATGGAGTTGATGGAGGAATGAGTTGTGGTTTCTTGCAGTAAAGGAGAGGTTCATACCAATCCTAGAAGGCATCAAACCAAGCTAAGGTTCAGACAGACCAAAGAAAGGTCTAAAAACCCTTGAAAACCCTTAACTTGTGTTAGGGCACTGTACGGTCGATTGAAGGCCTAAAACCCCAAAAATATTTGAGACCTAGGTCAATGAATAGGGATCTCTGAAGAAAGTTTGGAGAGGTTGATGGGGAAATTTTGAGTTATTCCCTGATTTCTCAGAGCCAGAGGGCTAATTGGGGCACTTTCCTTGTAGCCTTGTTTTGGTGCCAAAACTTAAAATAAGTAAGGAAGATCATTGCATGGGGATATATTAAGCATTGGAAATAGTGCATTGGAAGGTTTTATAGCATCTCTATGACCCTTCAAGTAGCTTGTAGAGATTTTTTTAGCTAAACCCTAGAGAAAGGTTAAGAGGCTTGTGTGTTCTTCACCAAGGATTGCGACCTAGAAATTTAGTAAGCTTGAAGTTTGCTCAAGATAGAAGAGTGGGGTTTGGATTAGAGGGTTACAAGAAGATTAGTTAACCCTATAGATTTAGGAGGTGATCTTGGAAGACACCTTAGGTCTCAAAGGAAGACTAGCAACATGAACTAGTGATGAGTTCATCCCCTTTCCCTATCGAGTGGTATGAGAGCCTATTAAAGGTCTGGGAATAGTAATTGAAGAGAAAGGTGAATGTTTTCACCAACTAAATCCAGTGGATCAAGCAAGATGGTGACCAATGCAAAATTGGCCAAAAAGTTTGAGGAGCAAGAGGAGGATAACAAGTTATTGAGACATAGATTATCACAACTTGAACATATGTTAAGTGATGTCCAAGACAAAGTAGATAGATTCAAGGACAAGATGGAACAAAAAGAAGAGAAAGAATCCAAAGAAAAGGAGATTGAATTGGAGGAGGAGGCTCCTAAACAAGACCCTGTTATACTAGAGGAACCTTTCTTGAAGGCACTTAAAGCCATAAATAGCAAGGCTTTGGAAGGTATCCCTCTTTTTAGTGGCAAAATGGATCTAGATCTGATCATGGATTGGATAGATGGTATGGAGAACCATTTTGAATGTGATGGTGTCACTGATGCTCAAAAGGTGAAGGTGGAAAAGTGAAGGTTGAGAGGCTAAGCCATAACCTGGTGGAAATTTTTCCAAACTGAAAGAGAAAAGGAAGGAAGGAGCCCCATAGTCACTTGGAAAGGAATGGTGGCTAAAATCAAATAGGCTTATATTCCTAATGACTATGAGATATAGTTGCATAGGAGAAGGAAAAATATTAGACTGAAGGAGATGGATGTACACTCCTACACTGAGGAATTTCAAAAACTATGCCTAAGGTCCAAGGTGGTGGAAGATGAAAGTATCAAGTTGGCAAGATACTTGAATGGTCTTAAATAGTCCATCCAAGAAGACATGAGTCTTGTCACTCCTAAAATAGTCCATCAATGCTACCAAATAGATTTAAAGGTGGAAGACAAATGAAAGAGGAAACAAGACCAGACCTCAAAGAATAGAGGAAGAGGTAGAGATGGAAAAGGACATAGGGGAAGTTATGGAGGTAGAAGTAATGACAACAGACCTCAAGGTGAGTCTAAGCTGACTGAACAAAGTGGAGAAACTAGTCATAGAAGTGGTCCAAGTAGAGGATTTGGAGGACGAGGTAGATCACTAGGAGGAATAGGACCATCTTATTTTGCTACTATGAAATGTTACAACTGTCAGCAATTGGGGCATCTAGCCTATAGATGTCCTGAAAAGGGGTCAACATCACAAGGTGAAAAGAAAGTGGCATATGTACATGAAGATGCTTCAAGTGTGAAGTCTCCTGATATTCAATTGGATCCAAAGAGTGGTGATAATTTTATGGTGAAGAGGATATTGACTAGAGAACTAGTCAAGGAGGATCCCAAGAAAAGGAGGTCACTCTTCAAGGTAAGGTGTAAGATTATGGGAAAAGTTTGTAAATTTATCATAGACTCAGGGTCTACTAATAACGTTATATCAAAAGAGGCCATAACTAAGCTCAAGATTCCCAATATACCTCATAGCACTCCTTACAAAGTCACTTGGTTAAACAAAGGACAACATGTCTTGGTTAATGAGAAAGCATGGATTGAGTTCACCATAGGAGGGTATAAAGAAAGGCTTTTATGTGATGTTTTGCCAATGGATTCCTGTCACTTATTACTAGGTAGGCCATGGCAATTTGATAAGAAGGCCATGCATAATGGTGAACTAAACTCATACACCTTCATAAAGAATGGAGTGAGTTATAAAATTCAATCACTACTTGAATCAGATAGTCAAGGAAGTAGGCCTAATGTGCTGATGTTGAAAGGGAAAGAATTCATGAAAACTCTTGAAAAAGAAGGAGTGGGATATGCCATTGTAGTAAAACCTAAGGAGGAAATAGAGACCAAGAAGGTAGACATACCTCATGAAGTGAAATAGATTTTGAAGGAGTTTAAGGATATCATATCAGATGGAGCACCTGCAATCCTTCCACCCAAGATAGCAATCAGCCACCAAATAGACCTGATTCTGGGGGCATCATTGCCAAAAAAATCACCTTACAAGCTGACTCCTAAACAAAACAAAGAAGTTGTAAGGCAAGTTAAGAGTTGATGGACCAAGGGTTGATAAGAAAGAGCATCAACCCATGTGTTGTGCCTCATATTTTGGCACCCAAGAAAGGAGGAATATGGAGATTGTCTATAGACTCCAGATCCATTAACAAAATTATAATCCGGTATAGGTTTCCAATACCTAGGATTGAAGACTTAATGGACTGCCTAGGAGGGGCTAAATACTACACTAAGATAGACCTTAAAAGTGGCTATCATCAAATAAGGATAAAAGAGGGAGATGAGTGAAAGACAACTTTCAAAACCACTGAAGGACTCTATGAATGGATAGTTATGCCATTTGGCCTCTCCAATGCTCTAAGAACATTCATGAGACTCATGAATGAGGTGTTGAAAGACTTCACAGGTAATTTTGTGGTAGTCTATTTAGATGACATTTTAATTTTTAGTATGACTAAAGAGGAACACTTAATTCATCTCAAGGTTGTGTTATCCAAGTTGAAAGAGGAACACCTAACCATCAATCTAGATAAGTGTGATTTTATGAAGCAGGAGCTAGTCTATTTAGGCTTTGGTCTATCTCAAGGAGACCTCAAAATGGATGAATCCAAGGTTGTAGTCATACTAAGTTGGCCAACTCCCAAGAATGCAAGTGAAGTAAGGAGTTTCCATGGCCTAGCCCAATATTATAGGAAGTTCATTAGGAACTTTAGTGGGATATGTGCTCCCATGATGGATACCATCAAGGGTGGATTGAAAAACAAATTTGTGTGGACACTAGCAATAGATAAGGGATTTGAAACATTGAAGAAAAAGGTAGCTACTAAGCCTATCCTAAGGTTGCCAACTTTTGATGAGATCTTTACCATAGAGTGTGATGCTAGTAACATAGTAGTAGGAAGGCTTTTAAGCCAAAGTAATAGACCGGTGGATTTCTTTAGTTAGAAGCTAAATGTAGCAAAATAGAAATACTCTTCCTATGACTTAGAATTATATGCCCTTGTTCAATCCCTTAGGAAATGGAGGCATTATCTTTTGCCCAAGGAATTTGTAGTGTTCACTGATAACCAAGCTTTAAGCTTTCTCAACTCCCAAGACAGGTTAAGTCATAGAAATGTAAAGTGGGTGGAGTACTTTCAGTCATACACCTTCACTATAAAACATAAGAAGGGATAGCTCAATAAAGTAACATATGCTTTGAGTAGAAGGCTTCTCACTATTTAAGAAGTTCAAATACAAAGCATAGGAGTGGATAACTTCAAGGAGCTATACCAAATAGATAAAGATTTTGCAGAGGCATACAAGGTGTGTCAAGACCATCTTAATCACTTTCATAGTGAGTTTGTAGAGTTTACATTTTTGAATGGATTACTCTTTAAGGGAGGAAAGTTGTGTGTTCCTAGAGGGTCCATGAGGGAGAAAATCATTCAAGAAAAACACAATGGGAGTTTGAGTGGTCATTTTGGCTTAAACAAGACCTTGGAATTGGTCCAAAGATACTACTATTGGCCTAAAATGTAGAGAGATATCAGAACCTATGTGGAGAAATGCATCATATGTCAAAGAGAAAAGGGCACTTCTACAAATGCAGGACTTTATCAGCCCCTTCCAATACCAAGCAGACCATGGGAATGTGTAAGTATGGATTTTGTAGTTGGTTTACCCAGGACAAAGAATGGATTTGATAGAATCTATGTGGTAGTTGATAGATTAAGTAAGATGAGTCACTTTATTCCATGCAAAGTCACTCATGATGCAAGCCATATTTCTTATTTGTTTTTAAATGAATTTATGAGAATTCATGGCTTGCCAAGTAGCATTATTTCTAACAGGAATAGAAAATTTATGGGACACTTTTGGAGGTCCTTATGGAAAAGGCTAGGTACCTATCTAGCATTTAGTTCATCTTACCATCCTCAGACTGATGGCCAAGTTGAGGTGGTCAATAGGACACTTGGTAATTTGTTGAGGTGCTTAATCAAGGAATATGGTTTGACTTGGGACTTAGTCATTCACCAAGAAAAATTTGCATATAATGACAACATTAATAGAACCACTAGCAAAAGTCCCTTTGAGATTGTATATTGGATACATCCTAGGGGTGTATGTGAACTGAGAAATTTAGGAAATTAAGTTCCTAATAGTGGCTATGCTGAATATTTTAGTTAGTCAATGAAAGAAGTACATGACCAAGTAAAACATGCCCTCACTGACAACACCAAGAAGATAAAGGATAAGGTTGATCTCAAGAGAAGAGATGTACAATTTGGTGTAGGGAACTAGGTCATGGTCCACCTAAACAAGGCAAGAATGGAAAAAGAAGTTCCCATAAAGCTGCAGATGAGGAGAATTGGTCCATGCCCTATACTGGCCAAGTATGGGTAGAATGCTTGTAAAGTTGAGCTTTCTAAAGATCTAGCTATTTCCCCCATCTTCAATGTTGTAGACCTGGTCAAGTACAGGGGACCCCTTACTAAGATAGATCAGAATGTAGAGGAGGCTAAGGAAGCCCTGCCCCCTCAACCTAAACTATAAGCAAAGAAAATATTGGACTCTTGGGTTCAAGCAAAGACTAGACATGGTACTTATAGAGAGCACCCAATAAAGTGGAAGGACAAGCCTAACTCAGAGGCCACCTAGATCCTTGAGAACCAATTCAAGCTTAAGGGAGTGGATCTCTACCTCTTGTCCCCAGAGGGGACTTAACTTCTTAGGTGGGGAGTATGGTGCAGGGGCACCCAAATAGCACAAGGCCCTCACCATTTGAAATTTTTTTGTGTCATGCTCTAGATGAGCTTTGTAAATGAAATAAGGGTATGAGGACTAGTTTGAGTGTTTGGAAATGTTAGTAAGGTGATTCAGAGTCCTAAGAGTCTTTGGATAGGCCTCAAGGCTAGTTAGGTACTCCTTGACATGAAGTCTTATGGTAAGGTCAAGAGTTATTTTTGAGACTTTTCAAGATGTTAGTAGTTGGAAACAAGTTTTCAACACCTAGGAGTCACCTAGGAAGAGTCTTTAGTCTTAGGGAGCTAAGAATTAGCCACTTTGGTAAAACATGTAAAAGATGTAAAAGTTGCAAACTACAACTTTACATTTTTGCAAATGTTGTTCGACAACATTTTGCAACCACCTCCTACAATGGTGGATTTGACTTAAGGATCGATATAAACCCTATCCATGATTCTAAAATACCTAAGAGGAAAAATATAAGCCTACCAAACCCTAATATTGCCACAAGTGTGTGTGTGTCAAAGTACAAACAGTGTGTTGTAGAAGGAAATCTATGTAAAAGATCTAACAAAGAGCTAATGGAAGCTTCTTTGTGCTAATTTTGTTCTGTAATAATTTGGCATTATCTTTTTGTGTTTATAGAATAGATTGGATTCATTAGTCTAGGTTTATGTGAGTTTTTATTTTATTATTTTGTAAATATTTTTTTTTGCCAGTTCTCTGTCTTGAATTAGGTAGTTGGCATTGTATAGCATGTAAGTCACTATCCCACCATAGAGACAATACGACCTTTTGGGGATAGTGAGTGTATATAATATATTTTTTTCATGTAGGAGGAAGGGCCCTCAAGAGCACTAGAGCTATTTCTAAACTCTTTCCCTAGGCGAGCCAGTGGTTGCCCAATTAGGGAATAGTCAAGTTGGAAAGCTTCTAGATTGTAGGGTTATGAAGATGTGGACAAATGCAGTCATGGAGTTGATAGAGGAATGAGTTGTGGTTCCTTGGAGTGAAGGAAAGGTTCATAAAAATCTTGGAAGGCATCAAACCAAGATAAGGTTCAGACAGACCAAAGAAAGGTCTAAAAACCCTTGAAAACCCTTAACTTGTGTTAGGGCACTATACGGTCGATTGAAGGCCTAAAACCCCAAAAATATTTGAGACCTAGGTGAATGAATAGGGGTCTCTGAAGAAAGTTTGGAGAGGTCAATGGGGAAATTTTGAGTTATTCCTTGATTTCTTGGAGCAGGAGGGCTAATTGGGGCACTTTCCTCATAGCCATGTTTTGGTGCCAAAACTTAAAATCGGTAAGGAAGATCATTGCATGGGGCTATCTTAAGCATTGGAAATAGTGCATTGGAAGGTTGTATAGAATTTTCATGACCCTACAAGAAGCTTGGAGATATTTTTGTAGTTAAACCCTAGAAAAAGTCATGCTTCTTAGATCAAGATGCTCCAACCTTCTCAAATGTGTTATCCACTCACCCAACTTGTTGCTCTGCAAACCATCATTAGTAGAGAGGTCAAGGAATTTTAAGGTGGAGATGTTACTCATCTCCCTTGGAATGACACCATGAAGATCATTCCAAGAGAGGTCTAAGTGCTCCAATTGCTACATCTTAGTCAACTCTCTTGGAATTTGGCCAGTAAACTCATAGTCATATAAGATAAGATACTTCAATCTCCTAAGATTTCCAACTTGTGGAGGGAAGGAAAGAGAGGTGAATTAATTCCAAGTGAAGTAATTCCAAATGAATTCCATTGAATGGGAGAGTGACTAAGATCGAGGGTGATGACGTGGGTAGTGTGGGGGTGGGAGGCCACTCCTTCCCAACTGTAGCAGTTCAACCCTCTCCACGACTCCAATGGCTTTAATTGGTACTCTATGTAATAAGTGAAGTTAATCCCTTGTTTGAAATCCAAAAGAGAATTTTGTTCCTATTGTGAATAGACAGAGCAACAAATAAGAGATGGCAGCAGTAAGGATACCACCCAAATTCCCAAACCCATTTTTATTGCCTTGCAAGAATACAATGAGTAGCTCACTTTGAAAATCTCAAAGACTTGTCTTCCTTCTGAATGAAAAGGGATTGGAAGGTGAGGCAGATTTATAGCCCATTCAAAGTGTCAAAAAGTGGAGAAATTCATCTAAGAGATAGAAGATCTGAAGAAATACAAGGGTGTTGTGTTGAAAGAGGATGTTGGTTTCATATTCAACTCAAAGTCTACTTTGTGAAGAAAATGAGGAGAAAAGTGAGAGCTACGAAATTTCTTCTAGATTTTCCGCTACGAGAGTCAGCAAATGTCTAGTAAAAGTTGCTAGTAAAACATGGTGGTAGGATGAAATAGCTCAAGTGTGAGAATTTCTCGTGTGAAAGTTCCTCTTGCTTAAGTGAAAAATGGAAAATAACTTTTGTGAGAATTTCTCATGCTTAAATTTTCTCGTGCAAAAGTTCCTCCCACTTAAGTGAAAAATGGATTAAAAATAAATTCTCGTGCACGAATGTTTCACGCTTTTTAAAAAATGGATTAAATTGTGTGATTTCTGTAAAAAAAAATTAAAAAATCATGATATGTAGTGTATTTTAATGTAAGAATATGATTTAATTTTTTATTAATATAGATATTTTATATATATAATAATTAAATCTATTTTATTTATGTTAATATTATTTTATTTTACTTTAAATTATATTTACAAAGACATTTAATTATATGTACATTGTTTATATTTTTTAATACATTATTTTAGTTTAATTTCTAATTTTTTATTTTTATATTTAAATTGTAAACTTCTCATTATCATTTAAAAAAATAAATGACCTAAAAAATCTAGTATGCATTGTATGGAGAGAGAGAGAAAGTTGAATAATTTTTTGTGCTAGGCCTGGGCGAAGCCAACCTTGTGACTTTGATGGTGTTATGTTTGTGACAAAAACTAGGGTTAGTGAGATCTCATTCAAATTCATTGTTAAAGGCTCTCAGATCTCAACAGATAAGGCTAAGTTTTGGACCAGAGGTAGAAGACCCAAACAATGGAGGATGAGGTAAGGCCTCTTTTGTTGCTACTCTTATTATCATTCCTAATGAAGATATGACCATGGCCATAAATTTGGAAAGGGATATATTAAGGGATATTGTAGTTTTTCTTGTGGTATTTGTAATACCCCAAAAATGGGCTATAGGTTCATTAACCTCTTACATCAACCATTCACTTGAAATCGACATCAAATTCCTAACCTAATGCACATTTGCAAATCAATTTATCAAAAACCTAATTGATTATCTTAATTCTGCATCTGGAATATTCCTAATTTTCTTAATTATCTTTAATTAAATATTATTTTGCGATAAATCTCATTTATCCTAAATTTGATTAATTGAATATGATAAATATTTAATTAATTAATTTAATTTTTCCACTTAATTATTGAAGTGTTGTGTCTGCAGTTGGGCTCAATTTTCACATGCACATTTCTGGTGCCCACTGTGGGGCCCTGAAATGGGTTTCCATTTTATCATAATTCCACTTCTATTAATTTTCTATCTTATTCTTTCAAAACTATGATTTTTATTCTCTATCCGTACATTTTTCATATGAGTTTTTTCAAAAAGTCATGCTAGGACCCTCTAACTACCATACGACAGTTGAGTTTTTCATGACTCATGCTAGATTGTACACATTGTCATTTCAGATCTACTTTGTCATGTGTGCATAGACCCATTATCGTATGAGAATTTGGAAATTCATGTGGGAGGTAACCCAATGTCATATGAGTTTTAACATCAAAATTTCAATTGTCGTTTCAAATGTTTAGGTAGTCTTCCAGATTTGATTTTTGGATTTGGACTAATAGCTAGTCCTAACAAATGAAATACTTAGTTTCTAATTGATACTTATTGATTTGTTGATTGGAAAGCGACACAAAATTGGTAAAATTGGTAAAAATCTACTAAGCGTATTGCAAGGAACTCAAGTATTATGTTCAATCTGATAACACTTAGATTTTGGCTATAAAATGAACTCTCACATGTCAAGCTTGTGTGCCTTTCTTTCTTTCATAAATCACACTTCACTTTTGGGCTATAAATGAACATAGATTTTCTTTCTGCATATCTATTACACATAGTAAATAGGCCCTATGAACACTATTTGTGGATGATCTTGAGAGAGTGGGCTTCATTCACTTGTTTACATGTGAAGCTCTTCTTGACAAAGGATCCCCTTGTAGGTAGGGAGGTTACTGATATTATTTCACAGTTCTACTGGCTGGTTTAGTCCTCATCTTTTGATTGATGTGTTCTATCTCCGAAGAGATCGATAGACAAAGTTGTTGACATCAAAAATCTTGGTGAGATAATTTTGGTCTTAGCGTGTCAGATTGATTTGTTTGCTTTGTTTTGGTAAAAAGTGAAAAGGCTAGAGGACTATGCTCTACTCCCCTTTTTGGGTAGTATTAGAAACTCAAATCCTTGAATCTGGATCCATTCTCCATGTGGTATATCTTGTGAGTCACCTTTAGAGAGGGTTAACCATAGTGGATATTACCTTAATTGGGTCAACCATGTGGATGAAACCTCAAGCGACAATAGCCATTTTCATCATGGTAGCAATAACTACTATATAGATGTCCTTGTGGAGGAAATCTTCACAGGTGTGGCCTCTTGTTGGGCTATCAAATCTCCCTTATAGCTCCTAATTTACTAAATTCTCAGACTATGTCAAAACCCTGGTGTGCCTGGATTGGAGTTTTCCCTCTTGAGATTAAAAAAGTTGCAGAGTCAGACCATTACTACAAACCCTAGCGAGGCCAAATTTTTCATTTTCTAGGTCTATGTGCATTATTGCAAAACTTTTTGAGGACATAGACAAGCATAATTTTTAGGGTTAGCACAAGAAGTCACTTGATTGTTCATGAGCATGGTTTCTTTGTCCCTTGTTCATTATTTAAGACAATTGCTTGCTCCCCTAATTTCTATTCTACGTGCTTGTTATCTACTTGGTTATTGAAAATGAATGAACCTAAGATGAACTATTACATTGATTTTCAAACCTGGACCGAAAAATTTACAAACAATCTAATACTAAAAAATTGAAAAATTGAAAATCTGAAGCAAAATTCCTTTTTGGAGTCAAAATTCATCATGCAGTTTCAAAAGTCGTACGAGTTTTTCCAAAAGTAATTTTAGAACCCCTGCATTGTCATACGAGTTTTGTCTCAAAAGTCAAGAAAAGTAGAATCCTGGAGTCAATTTTCATACAAGTGTTGTCAACTATCGCACCAGAGCTAACCCACTATCATATGAGCCTGCAGAAACTCATATCAAAATTTTCAAAAGTTGTCAGAAAATCCAAAAATCTATCAAGAATCCAGTTTTTACGGCCTATTTCCAGAGTCTGTCAAAGAATTCATTATGTCAGGAACATAGCAGAGAACTAGAAAAACCCAATTAATTTTCCTAAAGTGGTCTCTTGAGTTTGATCCAGCCTTCTGATCTTTCAATTTGATTCTTGTTTGATCTTGTGTCAAAACCTTGTCAAAACCATCTTTCAATTCAATCTTCTAAACAGGTAAGTGATGTGAGCTTGTGTCCACCATTTTGGGTGTCTACCCATGCTACTAGGGCACAATATCCTTCATTTACATCCAATCTATCTTTTCACCAATCAAACAACCCAACCTTGACAAGGTTGCATCATTTGATCTTTCCTAAACCAGACCATTCATCAGTTGTCTTCATCCTATTGTTTTTCTTCACCCAAGGTTAATGGTGTAAATGAGAGCTTCCTCATAATGAAAACAAAGAGAACAACCCAAACTCTCTTCATCTACATCTTCTATGATTGCTCATACCTTTCATCAATCTTACGACACAAATAAATTTGGAGAGGACACTCTTGGAAATCTTTTCTTAAAAGGTGGTTACATCACTCCTCCCACAACAATATAGGGAGGTAATTAATCAAATCCTCCCCTATCAATCCATGGAGGTACCCCACCTACTTCACATCCCTCAATCTCAGGTAATTCTTAGAACAATAGGATGTCTCAAGGATCCCAAGGCCATCAATCTCAACATGGGGATCCTGAACATACTCCATCTAAAATTGACCGATACAGAACTGATGAACACTTCAAAAATTGATGCAACATTTCTTGCAAGAGGATAGAGAACTATATTTCCTTGAGCTAGCTTGACAAGGATCTAAACTTCCTCCAAGCTTCAATATTAAAGATATCATCACTCATGAGGAAGAGACTCCTATCTTAGCTATGATGAAATAGATGCATGCCATGCAAGTCAAGCTCAACAAACTGGAAAAAGAAAAGGAACATAAAGAGTTCTCCATGGAGGCACTATGTCCTTTTCCTTTTGATAAAGACTTGTACATGTCACCATTCCCTAAAAGAGTTGAAATACCAAAATATGACAAATAGGATGGCAACTTTGATCCACAAGATCATGTCAAGGAATTATGTACTCAATCAATGGAATTTATGCATGAACCAACTTAATTGATGCATATTTTCCCATGATCTTTGGGAGGGGCTACCATTCATTGGTTCTCTCAAATGCCTCCAACTATCAAAACTTTTGAGGAGTTAATCAAATTGTTCTATCAATAATACTCCTACAATATCCAATATCCGGTCACCATGGTCGACATCTACAATCTGAAACAATGCACGGGAGAACCCTTCCCAATTTTCATCAAGCGATGTAGGAAGAAATTATCACTCTATGCTAGACCCATTCCAAAAACTGAAAAACTAAAAATCTTCATCAATAATCTGATTCCAGAACTCAACTATCATCTGCAAATGCAAAATCACACTTCTTTTGAGAAAATGGTAGAGAATGCCATCAAAATTGAAAATGTGCTTGCTCAAAAGGGAGACATATCGGTTAAACATGATAGCAAGTATGAATTTGGTTTTATTTCCAATAACAAAGATAAAAACAAATTATGGAACAAGAACAAGAATGTCATTACAGATAGTGTTGTTGATCACGTCAGTGCCCCATCAAAGGCACCTGCATTCAATCTTACCATGGGCACCCTAGCCATACAAGCTTCTGAACAAAAGGAATTTGAATCTTCCAAAAAGTTGAAAGACTATAAACCTTGGGCTATAACATTTAAGCATGAGCTCACTCCTTTGGGATAATCCTTAGAATCTTCCATGAAAATTTTTCTGGCAAAAAAAATCATCACGTTACCTGAGATCAAGCCCTTTGACCGTGAACCTAAACCTAGATGGTGGAAAGAGACCAAATTATGTGACTTCCATTGAAACAAGGGTCATAAAACCAATAAATTCCTATGCTTGAAGCATCTCATTCAAGACAAAATTGATAATGGAGAAATTTTAATTGACAATCACAAATCTAACAAAGATCATACAACATTCACAGAACCATTTCCAAAACATGCTCAAGGAGATTTTTCTTCTTAGCCTAATATGGGTGACAAAGTCAATTATGCTTACTCCAACAATAATCCTATCATCAACATGGTTGAACCATGTTCCTTTGAACATTGCAATGTCATCACTATTGTAAGAAGGGATAGAAATGGTACATCAGCAAATGCAGTTACCTGATCACAAGCTCCAGTGCACTTGCAAGGACAAAACTCAATTCCATCCAATACTCCCAAGGTGTCTTTTAATCTATCATCTGCTTTCAAATAGAGGGTTGACTCCAAATCCTCAACTCTTAAAGAGACTAGGCCTACATCTTATAGTATAGTCCAACAACTCCAGCATACCAATGCTAAGATTTCAATGTTTGAGTTGCTTCAGATATCTCCTACTCATAGAGCTATTCTAGACAAAGCCTTGCTCAGATCCAATGTTCCTTATAACCTTGACCATGACAGATTATAGACTATGGTTGGTCATCTAACATAACCGCAATATATCTCCTTTTCAAAGGAAGATGACAACTCATTGAGTCACCCGCATAACCAATCCCTATATATTAAAGTCAATGTAAGCCGAGGAGATAGTTCAAGGTGGAATATTAAAGTATAAAGGTGGAATATTAAAGTCAATGAATCTACTTTTAAGTCACAGCTAGTTCTAAACAAGCCAAAGAAAGAAAAAGAAAGATGCATCAGTGAAAGTGAAAGTGAAAGTGATAGTGAAAGTGATAGTGACACTTCTGATGAAGACCTAGAAGATATAGAAGCTCTTATGGCTAGAAGACTGAGAAGGGGAAAATGAAAGTATAATAGGAGAATATTCACAAACTGAATGTTCTGAGTTGTGATATCACCTTAGAATTTGAAAGATGGATTAGGCCCAATGATGACAATGCCATGTGTGTGAATTCCATTTCCCAATTGTCTCCCATCTTGACTATACAACATCCCAAGCTTATTAACCAAACATCCACTGATCTGAGCCAAGATATCCATACTTTCCCAAATGACTATGCCCTTTCTTGTTACCTCAATGTAGTGGAGCCTATGATGACTTCCATCAGTGAACCTAGCATTAGTATGATGGAGTTAGACATCAAGTATCTTAGTCAAAAGAATAAAAAAGAAAAGAAAAAGAGTTCTGAGGGTGAAAACCACTTTTTGGTAGTCTTAGAACCTACAAAAGTAAAAATACAAGATGTATCCAAAGGTGAAAACCTCACTGAGACACCTGAGGAAGAGATATTTGATGTCCTTTCAAGTCACTTACAAGAAAAATCTCTAGTATTGATAGAGCCCACTCAATCTATCAATTTGGGAACAACAGAGGAGCCACAGATGGTTCATGTAGCACAATCTCTTTTAGAAGAAGAAAAACAAGCATTCACCATGTTCTTAACAAAGAAGAAGATCAATTCTACATGAAAATATTCAAATATGCCTGGACTAGATCCTGATCTCATAATGCACCATTTATCTATTGCTCCGGGAGTTGAACATGTTAAACAAAAGTTGAGAAAGATAAATCCTCATGTGGCACTCTTAGTCAAAGCTGAATTAGAGAAACTATTGAAAGCCAGATTTATTCGAGTCATATATTATGTAGAGTGGATCTCTAATATTGTTCCTATTTCAAAACCAGAAAAATCAATAAGAGTCTGCACAAATTTTAGAGATGTAAACAAGGCATTCCCTAAGGATGATTTTCCACTCCCAAACATTGATATGATAGTGGACATGACTATAGGATTTGAGATGTATTCTTTAATGGATGGTTTCTATAGATACAACCAAATCAAGATTTCTCCTGAAGATCAAGAGAAAATGACTTTTACATGTACATGGGGTACCTTTTGCTAGAATGTCATGTTGTTTGGTCTTAAAAATGCTGGTGCTACATATCAAAGAGCTATGACATCCATCTTCCATGATATGATGCATCAAACTATGGAAGATTATGTTGATGAGACCTTGGCTAGATCAATGATGAGATCATAACATTTGAATGATTTGAGAAAGATACTAGATAGAATGGAGAAATTTAGTCTTAGATTGAATCCTAAAAAGTGCACTTTTGGTGTCACTTCTGGAAAGCTTTTAGGCTACATTGTTTCAAAGAAGGGTATTGAAGTTGATCTTGCCAAGGTCAAAGCTATCATGGAGATGCAACCTCCTAAGAATATCAGTTAGATGAGGATTTTGCAAGGAAGGATACAATTGATAAGATGATTCATATCTCAATTAGCAGACATATCACAACCTTTCACCAAAATATTGCATAAAGGTGTGACCTTCTCATGGATCAAGGAATATGAAAAGAACTTTAATCATATCAAACAATATTTGTCAAATTCACCTATCTTGGTGCCTCCTATTCAAGGGAAGCCATTGATCCTATATGTCTCCATCACAGATACATCACTGGGGGAATTATTAGCACAACATGATGAGAATAAGAACGAAAGAGAAATCTACTACATTAGTAGAACTTTGGTGGGTTATGAAAAGAACTATTCCATGATTGAAAAAGCTTGTCTTGCTATGATTTTTTCATCACAGAAACTAAGACACTAATGTTAGCTCATATAGTACAATTGATAGCCAAGATAGATCCACTCAAATATCTATTGAGCAAAGATGCCCTCACAGGAAGACTCGCTAAATGGGTAATGCTATTAAGTGAATTTGACATTGAATACATTGAAAGAAAAGGTATCAAAGGATAAATTATTACAGATTAGTTAGTTGAAGCACCATTGTTTGATGATCAACCAATGCAAATGGAATTTCCCAATTCCTCTATTATGAATCTATCTTCTAGAACATGTCATTTATTCTTTTGATGGCTCCTACATATAGAATGGATCTAGAGTAGGCATATTGTTCATAACGCCACAAGGATACTCAATCCCTAAAGAATTCCACATCAAGTTTCCTTGCAAAAATAATATTGCTGAATATGAAGCTTTGTTAAATGGAATGAAGATAGCAATTGAGTGGTGAGTGATAGAACTACACATTCATGGAGACTCACAACTTGTAATACACCAAGTTAATGATGTGTACCAAAAAAAAGATGAGAAGCTTGTTCCATACAAACGCATGGTTGATGATCTCAAGAAATAATTCACCTCAGTCACTTTTGAGAAAATCCCTAGAATGGAGAACAAGGTTGCTGATGCTATGGCAACGATATCATCTTTACTACAGTAGCCTGAACATGAGCTACGCTATGAGTTCTTGGTGGAAGCACTATCTTTCCCTGCATATGACTCACCTGAAACCCGCACAATCTACACTATTTTAGTTCATGATTCCTCCAAATAAAAGAACCTTTTCTCATATCTACAAGACCAAATCATACTTGATACCTTCAACTAACATGAAAAATGTTACCTTATCAGAAATGCTTCCCGCTATGTCATCATTGGTAACAATCTATTCAAACGGAGTCTAGATGATACACTTCTTAGGTGTTTAGAATGCAAAGAGTCTCAATGTGCCTTAGAGGAAGTCCACAAAGGAATATGTGGATCACATTCCAATGGTTTAACACTAGCATGAAAAATTATTAGGGCTAGGTATTATTGACCTGAAATGGAGAAAGAAGCTATAAAAGTTGCAAAGAACTATCAAAAGTGTCAAGTCCATGGTAACTTGATTCATTCACCAAGGAGAGATCTAATTCCCTTTACTACACAATGGACATTTCAACAATGGGCATTTGATCTGATAGGAGCCATTTATTGTCACTCTTCTAATGGACATAGCCATATTATCACAACTATAGACTATTTCACGAAATGGGTAGAAGTAGTCCCTTTGACACAAGCTACTGGAAAATAGATATCAATGTTCATACTGAATTACATCATTTGCAGATATGGTATTCCTCATTCAATAGTCATAGATAATGGAGGTCAATTAAAGAACAAAGACTTAGATGATTTGTGTGCCAAATTTAAAATTACTCAACATTGGTGATTTATCTACTATCCTCAAGGGAATGGACAAGTAGAGGCATCTAATAAGAATCTATTAAAAATCTTGCATCAAAAAGTTAATAAAATAGGAAGAGACTGACACCTCATGATCAATCCATCTATCTGGGCCTATAGAACTAGTACTAGAATCCCCACTAGGGCTACACCTTTCGCTTTAGTTTATGGATCTAAAGCGGTATTGCCTATTGAGGTTGAAATTCCATCACTAAGAATCAAAATGTAGGGTCTAGTAACTGATGCAGACTATAGAGTGTCTAGGTTGCAAGAATTGGAACTACTAGATGAGCACAAACAAGTAGCATATGATCATCTTAGAGTATATCAGAAGAGAATCTCTAGAGGCTACAACAAGAAAGTCAGACATAGAGAATTTTAGGTTGGCGATCTAGTCTTGAGAGAGAATCCTAAAAATAATCACATCGAGAACACAAGGGGAAGTTTGAACCCAACTGGCTAGGTCCCTTGGTTTTCACTGCTACTTTTGGCTCTAGTGCTTCTCAACTCTCAATGACTAATGAAGAACAGCTCTGCAAACCAATCAGTGTTCTCCATCTAAAGAAATTCTATGCCTAAAGCATTCAGTATTAAAAAATATCCTAAAAAAATCATAAAAATCAAAAAATGCCCTAAAAAAATGAACGTCCTGGTGAAAACCTAGCAATAGGCACCTTGATGATTCACAAAAAAATTAAAAACACAAAAAAATTGAAAAAATGAAAAATACAAAAAAATAAGAAAAAGAAAAAGTGCCTTGGTGAAAACTGGAAACAGGCGCCTTGGTAGCAAAAATAGAATCTCTATCAAGATGGTGAAAACCTGACAAATGGGCACCACTTGTTCAAAATGCTCCATCTATCAGTGCAATCTTGGTCTTTCCCAACTTTCAGTCTTGCTTTAGCTTGTATATATCCTATTTTCAATAAAGTTGGTTTGTACACCAATCTACAAAAATGTCTGCATCCTATCAATGTTCAAACTTGGGGCAATCAATGTCATATCCTATGGTCTCTAGTCTTCCTCAGACATGTCATATCCAGTTATAATCCTTTGAATCTTCATCCAAGTTAGTCAGTTAATCTCCTCTCTAGAAATGATTTTGCAATCAAACATGAACAACAACATCAACAAACTGAAAACTATATGTGCTTCACATGCTTTTATCTCCTTGTATGCTCACTGATTCACATTGAGATTTCTTCATAATCTTTTCTTTGTTTTCTTTATTGATTGAAAATCTAATAACTTTGGAAATTATGGATTGAAATTGTGTCCATCTGTAAGAGCCTCCATCTCGTATTGGATGGCCATGTGTACCTCGACCATTGATACCTGGAAAATTCAAGGAAGTTTGATCTAACTATTGTCTTTTAAAATGATTTCTTACTCCTACTATGAAATGCGATCTTACCTAATGATGTGAATGATAAAGGGTCACTATGGGTAATTCACATTGGATTTAGATTGATCTCTTGACTATTTGATGTGTTTTTTATGCAAGGCATATTCAGGTCATCACAATGTTTATGTTCTGATGCTTATACAATTTGCAATATCAAAATGGACATGATATTCAGGTCATCCTGGCATTTCTACCTTGGTGCTTATATCTAATCTGACATTCTGAAAACAAAATCAATATTCATATGTCCATGGTTGTCTACCCAGTGGGCATTGTATTGACTTTGGCATAAATATCAGTATTCATATGTTCATAGTTTCATAACTAGTGAATATTGTCTTGATATATACAGTTACCTAAAAAGTTCAATGATGAGAACAAATCAACACATGATCAATGACTAGGTCCTAGGTCTTAGGTTTGCATTTCATTTTGCATGTCACTTTGCATCTTGCATGTTTGCATGATCTCACAAATTATTTGAGCACTTAAATGATTCTTTGGAAAACACAAATGCTATACATATCATACGAGCTGAATCACATATGAAGGTCTCTTGAAAGATCCACAAGCAGTCACCATCCTGGGTTAGACATCCTTTTTGACAAAAGACTAAGTACTTGTCTTCATCCATACCAGAAAACACATATCATGTGAATCCTTGCATTTACATTCCATCTATTACATTACATAACATACATGTGTATTTATCATTGCATAGCATAATCAAAATCATACATTTCCTATTGGAATTAGGAGAGATAGGTATTGAGAGGGGAGGGGTGAATTAGTGCCTTCAAAACTTTACTTGTAAAACCTTTCAGATCTAAAACTGTAAACAGTGATAACTGACCAATATAACTTGAATCTAATTACATGAATCATATATCTACTTAACATAAGTAAGTAAATAACATGAAATTCATAACACAATCACATGACACAAGTATTTTGGTAATGTAGAAACCCTTGTTAGAAGGTAAAAACTGCGATGGGGATGACACCCACAAATTCTTCACTACTGCAGATAGAAAAGGTTTGCCTGTTAGGGCTACAAGTTTTGATCACTTCTGGTGATCTCACCCTTTTTGTAGAGACATGTTAGATTAGCTAGATCTACCTAGTTATAGGATTTTAACAACACTACTGAAGTGTGCACTCAGTTAAAATATTTGCATAAGACTGTTAAGTCTACTCTATTAAGAGATTTTATCAAAAACTCTATTACAATTGTTAGAAAGCAATAGGAATTTATCTGCTTGATTGATACTCAATTGTTTGTTATAGATCTATAAGCTCTGATAAAATTTATCACCTTATCTATGATGAATCTCTGCTCTGAATCTACTCACTAGCCTCTTCTAATTCTACTCAAATTGAATTCTACTGTGCTCAGTTATATTCTATAAACTGATAGACTCGAAGGTAGGAAAATGCTTCAAGTGCTCCATAATTCATATATATCAACTCTCATCAGTTCACACCAAAAATGATGTGAACACATAAATATATAGTGTTCTATTTTTGCCACTTTAGTACAATTAGGTTACACACTATAAACATAACCCTAAGATATACGATGTACAATAATAACCTAGATCATCTATTACAAAAGATTTACATTGTATTAAATGAATATCATTACATTAAATGTTCCTCGATCTTGATAAAACATTTTTCAAACCATTGTAACTGTTTGCATAGAGTAATGTGCCATTCCTGATTACTGTGTCATTTCCTGTGATCCTTGATAAACACTGTGTAAACTGATCAATGTATACTATGATGCTCAGTGTTTACTGTCTATTGGTGTCGATGTCTACTGGTACTTGGTAAACTGTGTGTCAGTGTTTAGGCTTTACCAACTAGTCTGTTCTGCTTTATGTTATCGATTAGCTCAATGTAAGTAACCGACCAATATCTTTACATACCTTTGGTACTAATGACAACCTTAGAAGGCTCAATAGAGATAACGATCTCCCCCTTTGGGCTTAGTATCAAAACTACGTATGTATAAAGACAAAAGTGTCTATGTGACTTATATTTCCTTATATCTCTGCCATATACATATACACATCAAAAAATTTCTAAGTACAAAGTACTTCCCCTTGGTGCATGCTCCCGGTAATATAGTATACATAACATCCATGTACATAATATTTGGCATAATAATGTATGATACATTGTTTTCCCCCTTTTTGATAGTAATGCCAAATACAAAATTTGAGGTAGTATACTCACAGTTTATCAAAAATTGACTGATGGGTTTTCTTCAGTGACTCTAAGAGGTTTTCCCATTCCTCTTTCAAGTTGGTAAGAGCAAGCTTCTCAAGACTGACTTGTGCATGCATGTCAAAGATATTTTCTACCACCAAAATTTCTGGTGTTGCAACTAATAGCTCAGCTTTGACAATGTGAGCTTAAAAAATCTTCAGGTATGGAATGAGTTCTATCTACAACTCAGTAACCTGATCTGTTAAAGGTGCTTCTTGATTCTTCAAATCTACTATTAACCACCAGAGTTCCTAAACTTGGTGAATATGCTTGAGGAAAGCATGTGGCTCGGTGATAGCTGCATTGGTACTCAATTGTATTTCTGCTTCTAAACATTTGATCTTTTCACTGACTTCAACAGTGAAGGTGTCTTGAGTACATAGCTTCAATAAGTATTGACAAATTGTCTGGGTGATGGATTTTGTGTTAGTAATTACCTTAGATAATTTCACCTTAGGTATTACCACTTCTTGGCTGATTTTCTCTGCTAATTTGTGTTGTATTTTGGATTTAGCTATTTCTTCAATTCTATTATTTGTATCAATGTCTAGGGCATTGATCTTCTCTACAAGTGTAGCAAGTTGATCTATAATAGGCATATTCTCAGAAATGTGTATCTCCAGTACTATCTATTGGAGGATATCCCATACATCATTTAATACTTCTTTTATTTTATGCTCTTGTTTTAGTTTCTCTTGGGCTGCCTTTCGTAAACATAATTCCCCATATTTACTCAATTCCTCAGGGCTTAGGGTCCTTGGGCCACACTCAGGTAAAATAATCACTTTATCTAGGGTGACTGGCCCTTTTCCTTTCTTCTTCTTCTTCTGTGCTAGGGGTAATTTCTTATCTATGATAGAAATGGACCTATCTCCAGTCTTCAGAGTGTCCTTCCCTATTTGCACTTGTTCTTTCTTCTTCTGTTCCTCGGTAGTGGTGGTCTCAGTTGTTGTAGCAGGAGTCTCGGTTGCTTGTAGTTCTTGTGTGTCCTTTGTTGTATCTATTTCTTTTGGTTTGGTGGAAGGTGACTCTATATGTGTAGGCTCACTTGTCTCTAGAGGTTGATCTATGTGTTGATCTCCAGTTCTATCTTTGTTTGACTCGGGTTGTACTTGGGAAAGAATTTTTGCTACTTCTACAAGTACAGGAAGTTCACCTGGTAGAGATGCAAATAGACTGGCAGTGTCTTGTGCTTCATCTTTTTTTGGTACAATATTTACATCTTCATCATCTTGGTCATCAAGATCACCATGTGTGATGTCTACAATGAGTACATCATCAATGGTTTTCTTCTTCAATTGGACTTCAACTTTATCCGGTGCATCTTGTGAAACTTTTATTTCTTCCTTGTTCTCAGTGATGTTGATTGTCTCAGTAATTGATATACCAATACTCTTTGACTTCTTTTATGGTCCTTCATCAATGTAAATCCCTTTTCCCTTAGAAGTTTATCTCTTCTTAGACAGGTTCAAAAATTCTTGTTGCTCAGCTTTTTCTTCTTCTTTCAAAATTGATGTCCATATAGAATTTGTAGTGACATCCATATCTACTACATTGTCATCCATGATCATTAAGGCTCTATTCTTGATTATAAAGTTTGCTTGGTACTTGGTCAAGTATTCACCGACTTGCCCAAAGCTTAAGTGTGTGGCTGCCCAAACTAGAGAGTGTTCTCTCTTTCTTTTCTCAGGGTCTAATGCAACAACCCATTTCTTAGTAATTCTATCATCCAATTTCTTTGGTTACGCACATGCAAACTCTATTGAAACTTTCTTAAACTTTATCATCATTTGGATGACAGCCTCTTCAATTTTAGTTTGATCTTCTTTTGACATTTTTTCAAATCTATCTAGAAAAGGATCATCAAGGTCTCCATGTTCAATTATGTCCTCAATAACTTCATCTATTGTTTTGAACTTGTTACTAACTACTTTGAACTTATTTACATCATCCTCTGTCCCAATATCCTCTAGATCTTCCTTATTTCTTATGTATTTCCTTCTTTTCTTCGGTGTCTCAGCTACTATTTTGTTCTTTCTCTTTATGTATTTCTTCATCAGTGTAGCTGCTCTTCTTTTTGCTACTTCTTTCTTGGTAGGTGATGCTGCAGTTGATGAACATGTCTTCATACCTTCATGTATCGATAACTGCATCATTGTAGGAATTACAGGTGGAGGAACCTATGTAGGATCTACTTCTTTGTCTGACTTAGTCTCCTCACTATCATATGGTTTGTTGGCTAACTGTAGCTAACCTTCGGTTTCCTGTTCAACCGGTATCCCTTCATATGTTTCTAACTTATCTCCATATTTAGCTGTGAGATCTTTTTTCATTTTCTTTACCTTTCTATGAATTTTATCGATCTCAATATTAGTAGATATTCTATATTTAGCTTCTTCATATACTCTAAACCTAGTGGTTGTGGGATCCTTTGATAATGCAAGTAGTGCATTAATAGATTTCAGTGTGAAATCATAATTCATCTCATATCCCATCAGTGCCAACCATTTTATCCTAGGCTCAACTACTTTTATCATGGTGTAATCGGTGTCGACCACAAAACATGTCATTTTCAAATTTCTGAACTAATTCCCTCAAAATTTTGCTTCTCTTTTGCATTTTGTCTTGAAACTTAGTCAAGTAAGAATTACACTCTAAATTCAAATTATCTCCTAACTTGTTCATCATTTCACCAATCTATTTTGTTTTCGGTACATCTGGTATCCAATTTACTTTACTAGTGCCAGGCACAAACTTTTGTAAATAGAAGAATATGCATGCAAGTAGAGATCTAAACTTACATGTATTAGATTTCTTTTTCCTTATAGTCTTCATATTCTTTTGAAGTTTTTGAAATATTACCTCGGCAAGATCAACTTGGTGACCTTTCACTACAATCTTGTGCACCATGTCTACTATGATGCAGGGTACGCTATTGGCTCTACTTGATTGAAATACCTTATACCTGATCACATGTGCTGCAAATTTTACCGCTGGGTCCTTGATAGTTGAAATCTTCAATGCCCAACCATCCCATTGTGCTCCAATTGTTTCTCAACATCCAATCGTGATGAAATTTAGAAATCCTTTTCTTTGTTAGTAGTAGGGAGCCCAGTAACCCTATTGATTACTTTCTTGGTGACCTCAATCGATTTATCCAGCCAGAACTTGTCATCATGATTTCTGCTCAAAATGATTCTGATCTAATCCATCTTGAATGTTTGAAAAAAGTGAGTAAAATATGATAAACTAGATTCCTCAATCTTCTTGTAGTTTGATTTTATTTTTCCATCGGGGCCACAAAGTGGTTGATATGCTACAATTGTTTCAAAGTCCCCAACTTCTCCAATTTTGTAGTGAATATAAGACCTTACGTCTTTTGTCAATAAAACCCTTTCTGGTATGCTCGAAAATGCACCCATTGTATCTTTTTGTGCTGTGACCTTGGGATGTGGTTTAAAATTTGGTTCAACAAAATTTTCCCTAACGATTAGGTTAACTTCCTCTTCAACAATTTGAATTTTTCTTGCAGATGATGTCGATGCCATAAATTAATTTAGGGTTTCAGCAAGCAATAGAATAGGAAGTGTTTGATCATAAATAAACTTACTCGGTATCATGAAGAGTGATGTCAATTTGATCTAGTGTAGCCTTGAATCCTTCAGAAAATATTTTAGCTCAAACTCTACTCTTTGAAATTCTTCGCTCTTTGAAATCGCATTGTAGGAATGAACTTGGTTCCTATGTATTTATATACTTTTGATGTTCCCGCTCAAAATTTTATGCAATAAATGCTCCATCTACCTTTTGGTATGACACAACTATCAGCTCAGTGACTACTAAAAATTTCATCCACTCGGTTAATATAGTTTTTCTTCATCGGTTGATACATACGCTCGATTAACCTTAGATAGTGATTAGCGATGGGTAACCAACTCTCGGTCTCTCTTTTACTGACTGTATAACATTGTTAGCTCATGAAAACTAAACCATAGTGCATCTTTATTCATGCTGATTTGGTATAACAACATTATGCATAAGGAATTATATGTAAAATATGATCTTTGAAATATTAGTCACATACATACCTATTTCTCTTTAAGTGGAGGTACCGATGTCACCCAATCCAGTGGATAAGGTTTCACTGACAACATTACTTGACTCAACATTCTCATTAGATTCCTTCTTCCACATAGTGTTCCTTAACTTTGTGATATCAACAATAGTATATCCACTTTCAAATATATGGTTTTCATCTAGTGCTCGGTCTCTACAGTTCTTGCTTAAATGACCGACCTTATGATAGTGCATACTGTTGGCAATTTGGCTGAAGTGAGTACATAGATGTTGTCATTATGGAAACATATGATCCTCATGAAGATCACATAAGTTAGAGAGCAAGTATGGAAGAGCGCATCACAAATTTGTCTAAGTGTGAGACAATATTTTCACAGTGTACCAGGACACAATTTTTGTTTGCGATGTTGACTGGAGTAAGTTTAGTGCTTGCACACTTGAACATAGAATCTATGATGGCTAATGATGACCCATGTTAGAGTGCAAGTCAGTATGGCATGTACAAAATTATTTATGACATTTTTACCGAAGACAGTGGAAGCTGACAGGACAAAATATGAAGGCAGAATTGGTAAAGAGTTAAGGGATTATTTTGTTTATCAAAATAATGACTTAACAATATAAATGGATGACATCCTAGATGTTAAACCTTAGTTAAAGATATATGGAAGCTGACCATGTAAAGTTATTAGCCTTAATAACTTGTATATATGTAATAGAGATGAAATGTTGTAATGTAGTAATGGTAATATAGTAGAAGAAAGGAATGATGCAAAGATAAGAGCAGAAAAGGAATATTGATACAAGTAGAATAAGGTTATGTACCTTGACCTATTTTGTATACATTGTATATTACTTTTTTGGGTAGTGGGCTCATTTGGTAATCAGATTTTGTATAGACAACTCCTAATAGGGTTGAGGCTTCTAACAAGGCCTATAGTCCCTTAATCAGGACTAATACACTATATGATTGTAATAGGCTCCTAACAGGGTCAATATCCCTAATAGGATACTTTTGATTAGTGGATCTTTGTGGGTGCCATCCCCACTGGGGTTTTCCCTTGGCCAGGGTTTCCTCGAGAACAAATAATGTGTTATGAGTTCTTTGATGTTATTGTTATGCATGTTATTTAGTTTCTTATGTTATGCACATGTGAAGATAATCTGTTATATCCATAATTGGGCAAAAGATAAAGTTTGTAGAATATTGATTCACGCCCCCCTCTCAGTATTCCCTATTTCTAACAATTGGTATTAGAGCTTAGTTACTCAAAGAATAATCATTCAAGGAAAGCCTAGCAGCTTGAGGAAGATCTCTATGGATATGGATCAGCTACAGAAGAATCTTGAAGAAGCTCTTGAATAGATTGATATGCTTACTGATGAAAGAAATGCTCTAAAAAGGAAATATGATGATGTAAAGAACCTTATTGAGAAATTGAAAAACAAGATAGAAGATCTGAAATCTGAAAAGGAATCCGAAGTTCTTATTGAAGATTGTGATGACAATTTAGAAAAATAAAATGTGATCCTTAAGCATGAATTGAAGATAGCAAATTTGAAGCTTAGTTTGAAAGATGGAAATAACAAAAATGAAAAAAATCTAAGATCTGAGAATGAAAGATTAAAGATTGAAAATGAAGAACTAAGATCTAAACTTGGCAAAGTAACATTTGTATTTGAGAAATTAAATATGCATCATGCAAAACTTGAGAAATACAATAAGATTGTGAAAGGTGAATTGACTCAATCTAAACAACAACTTGAAAGGTTATATTCAAATAGTAAGAAGATTGATGAACAAGTATCTTTTTTGAAACCATCCTATGATAAGATTGGACTTGGATTTAACATATTCAAAACAAATGATGAAAGAAAAGAACCAGATCTGAAAATATCTAAAAGCATTGATAAAAAGAAGTTAGATGAGATTAACAAATCTGAAGATGCACCTAAAGAAGAAGAATCACTCAAAAGTATGCAAAGAGAATACAAAGGTAGATTTTTTGGTTGTAATACTATTGGTCACATGAAGAGAGATTGCACAGGTAAACAATTTAAACCTCTTAATGGTTATTGTTATAATTGTCATGGTTTTGGACATAGAGCTATTGAATGTAGAAAACCTAAAGTTATTGAGAATAATTATGGTAGTAGAATGTTTAGGAATACTAAAAATGTAGATAAGAGACCTACTGAAGATATGCACAAAAGAAATGGAGTAGTATGTTATAGATGCAACAAGGTTGGACATATTGCTAGAAATTGCAGGTCACAAATCAATCAGCAAGGATTGAGATATGGCAACAATGAAATTGTTTGTCAGATATGTAGCAAGATTGGACATACAACAAGATTTTGTAGAATGAACAATGGAGTTTATCATCCTAACCCTAACCCTAGAAATCATGCAAGAAAAATTGAAAGTACAGGAAACAGTCAGAAAGGTTGCTGCAGTAATGAAGATAAAGTAAAGTTTGTTAAAAGCACAGATCAAGGAGACATATTCAACATTGAAGGTAATTAGAAAGGTGAAGTATCAAGTGGTAAGAGTGAATCCTTACCTGACCTATCTTTAAGCACTTAAATTATGTAAATTACAGTAGTTTAGGAACTTAGAATTAGAGTAGAAGTAGATTTATGATCAATTAAGTTTTGTGCAGTTAATGGAAGGTAGTTTATGATGTAATAATGCTATGATTAAGAGTGCAAAAGAAAATATTATGTTTTGCGAGTTCACAAGAAGTTTTAAGTTTTGCAAGTTGATAGAAACAACTTTTTTTGAAAGAAGTGGCAAAAGAATTGAATGCGATGACAGACTTAAGTGAGATTCAAGTGATAAAAGGTTATGATCAAATTCATTTGATTATCAAAGTGAATTGAAGTGTTTAGGAGAGCAGAAAGCAGTGATTAGAAGCATTTTGTAGTGATTTGGTGAAAGATTGAAGTGTAGAATCTGTAGAAGCCCTAAAATCATGAATTTAAGGTATTTATCTTGATAGATCTTTGAATTGGTATAAGAGATTAGAATAAATCATGGATGTATCCTTAATTCACAATGTTAGAGATAAGAATAGACCTAGACTGAAGAAAGAACCAGTAGAACCTTTGGAAGATGATCCTAGGTTAGCACTATCATCTGTACCAGATGGGGTTTTGCATTTGGAAAATGTAAGAAGTTATCTTGGAAGTAAGATAGAAACCCTAATTGACAGTGACTTTACCAGTGAGTATCAGAAGATTTACAATCAAGATATGTCTTTGAAGCAAGGATATGAACATTTGAAAGACAATGAGATTATTAGGTATTCATTGAAATATGAGTTTGATGATGAAGAATGCACTAAGATCATTTTGAGCAGAATTCATAATGGGAAATTTTTCCTAGATGATAGAGTAATAGACATTACTGTTGATTTGATTCATGATGTAATTGGATTATCTAAATCTGGTGCTATTCCCTTTAATGAGAAGAATATGAGGAAAATAGTTATTGATAACACAGGTTCATCCTATAATGGTAGAGGAATTGTAATCAGTAAAATCAAGCAAGATGATGTGAGATATTTGTACAAAATCCTAACCACTAAGTTTTGTGCAAGTTCTAGAGAAGATGATATGGCAGCTAGTATGGTACATATTGCATATTTTATGTGTGTTGACAAGGTACCAGTAGATATGTGTGAAATCCTGATAATTCAATTGTTTGAAAACTTGGAGAAGATTAAGAAAGCAAAGTATACACAATTTAGATTTTCTTCTTTGATCACCTATATGTTTTTCCACCTATTGAGAAGATTTCCTTACATAGTTACAAATGATTGGAATGATGGACAAAACACCATGGAAAGAATCAATAAAGTATATTTGAAACATGTTATTGATAAAGTGAATGAAAGTACTATGTTGGTATTGAAGACATTTCAGAGATTGGTATCTAGTAGATCAAGGATTCCACAATCTCTTGTGGAGAAATATAAAAATGATATATGTTTTATGGTTGATACTGACTTTACCTATATTGAAGCAGTGGAACCTAGAGTTGAGTTCATAGACCCTCTTGGCTATGAGATATATGAGGCAAAGGCAGAAGGATATATTGGCAGGTTACTTAAGAGTAAGTTGGACACCCAGTGCAATAGATTTGGAACATTTGAAGAAAAATTCAACTTTGCAAAAGCTATATTGGAACAAAAGCAGTCTAAAAAGAGAGTGGACAAGACTATAAAGAAGATATTAAAGGATTCTGGCATAACGGAGCATGAATTTGATATTGCTAAGAAGACAACATCAACAATTAGAGGTATTGAGTAGAAAGAAATCTTGTCTGAACCTCCCTTGTCATCAATCGCATTTGAGCATGAACCTACACAAGTGAAAGTGAAAGTTGAGGAACCTGAGGAAGAACAAGGAACAAGGAAATCCACTAGATCCTCTTCTTCCACACCCAGCAAGAGAGTGAAGGAAAGTGCCACGGGACCTGGTAAAAGGCAGAAAGTTTTGGTACAACTAGTCCCTAGGAAAATTATAGTAATTAAAGATTATGACACTACTGAGAAGAAGAAAGCATGGAAACCCAGAGTTGAGAGAGTAAATGAAGAAATCATAAAAGATGGAGACTTTACTAAGATGAATAAGTATTATGATCTTTATGACTATTCTAAGAGATTGAATCTTGAAAATTCTATTGTTAAGCACATGATTCTAAATAACAAGAAGTTTGATACTATTCAAGGCAAGATTCCTGATGACTTATTCAAGAAGCTTATTAATAGAAAAATGAGAGCACAAGAAGAAGATAAAACTATGAGAGAAAATATGGTGAGGAAACTATGTGTTGTGAAAGATGATAAGCATCTTAAATAGATTTTGAAGCCCCTTGGAACTCTTTTGAGGACTAAAAGGAGACCCATTCAGATCATAGCAGGATAGTATGAGCTGGTAAGAATAGAAATAGACAAAGCAATAATCAAAGTTATGGCAGAAATTATTGGAGAGACTTCAGTTGTAGCAGAGCAAGGGAAAGAAGTAGAACAGGAGGATATTCCCTCTCCACCAGCTATAAATATTGAGGAAGAATCTATGTATGTTGAAGGTACAAAGATTACTTTAGAAAATGTATTTCAGAACTTAGAGAACATTGTTGACAATTCGGCTCTTGATGAACCCAATAGAAATAGTGAAGCAGAACAAAACCAATCTATGACTGAAGAACCAAAAGAAACTAAGGTTGAAGTACCCCTTCCTACAAAAGAAGACATCAGTCTTACTCGTGAGACTGGAAAGAAGAAAGAATTTGTATCTTTATTTGAAGATTTAGGAAAGGAAGTTGATGATGATGATCATATAGAATTGATCACCTCCCTGAACAAAATTATTTGTAAAAAATAGAAGGTAAAGAATCTTGAAGGTTGTCTAAAAGACTTAACTGAAAAGTTACAAGGAGTTGTAACCACATAGATTGCAGATGTAGACCCTCTTGAGAAAGCAAAGAAACTAATGAGAACCTTTGATGATGAGTTTACAAATCTATTTGAGATTGCAAAGGTTAAGGCACAAGAAGACTATGAGGCTGGAATGCTTTTGACTATCAATCAAAATATTAGAGATGATGTCAATAGTCTTGATATCTGTATCAAGGATTTAAGAAGACATTTGGGAATAGGAAAGTCTTTGTACATACAGTGTACAACACCAGAGATTTTGACAGCAGAAGAAGACAAGTAGATCAAGCTGAAGGAAGTAGAGATTCAGAATGAATCAAACCTTCTTTCTAATCCTAATGTGAAGGTTAGTCATGTTGAGAAGAATGTTCAGAAGCTGTATGATGAAATTAGAATATTACAAGATGAGAGGAATAGAAAAATGAGGAGACTCACTCTTCTAAGAGAACATACTTCAATGAAGATAAGTGTTATTGAAGAGCAACTGGAAGAATGTCTTATAGCCAGGGTATCATTTCAAAAATTCAACTTTGAGACCCTCCAAGCATGTCAGATTGTAGCTTATGGATTGAGAACCTTACTTAATGTGGCAGATTCCATTAAGAACTCATGGGAAAAGGAGTTAGAAGCTATAAAAGCTGATTTTGTAGATTGTGTTACAAGCCTACTGGCTTTGCAATAAGACATTTAAGATATAATCTTTTGTGATACAATTTTGTTAGCCTCCCTACTTTATTTTGTCACTGTTGTCAAAGGGGGAGAGATATATAGAAAATTGAGAAGTTATACAGAGCAGAAAATTGATAGTATTATGTATACTATTAGGGGGAGTATTGAAGTATATAATAAGTATTTTTTTGAGGATATATAAGGATAGTATATATCTTATACTATGGCCAATTTTGAGATTGACTTGTACACTTAGCCAATTTTCTCATATGTTGCCACCAATGACAAAGGGGGAGATTGTTGGCAATTTGGCTAAAGTGAGTACATAGATTTTGTCATTATGGAAACATATGATCCTCATGAAGATCACATAATTCAAAGAGAAATTATGGAAGAGCGCATCACAAATTTGTCTAAGTGTGAGATAGTGTTTTCACAGTGTACCAGGACACAGTTTTTGTTTGTGACATTGAATGGAGTAATTTCAGTGCTTGTACACTTGAACATAGACTCTATGATGGCTAATGATGACCCATCTTAGAGTGCAAGTCAGTATGGCATGTACAAAATTAGTTATGATAGTTTTACCAAAGATAGTGGAAGTCGATATGACAGAATATGAAGGCAAAATTGGTAAAGAGTTAAGGGATTATTTTGTTTATCAAAATAATGACTTAACAATATAAAGGGATGACATCCTAGATGTTAACCCTCAGTTAAAGATATATGGAAGCCAACCATGTAAAGTTATTAGCCTTAATAACTTGTATATATGTAATAGAGATGAAATGTTGTAATGTAGTAATGGTAATATAGTAGAAGAAAGGAATGATATGAAGATAAGAGTAGAAAAGGAATATTGATACAAGTAGAATAAGGTTATGTACCTTGACCTATTTTTTATAGATTTCATATTACTTGTTTGGGTAGTGGGCTCATTTGGTAATCAGATTTTGTATAGACAACTCCTAACAAGGTTGAGGCTTCTAACAAGGCCTATAGTCCCTTAATCAGGACTGATACACTATATGATTGTAATAGGCTCCTAAAAAGGTCAATATCCCTAATAGGATACTTTTTATTACTGGATCTTTGTGGATTCCATCCCCACTGGGGTTTTCCCTTGGCGAGGGTTTCCTCGAGAACAATTAATGTGTTATGAGTTCTTTGATGTTATTGCTATGCATGTTATTTAGTTTCTTATGGTATGCACATGTGAAGATAATCTGTTATATCCATAATTGGGAAAAAGATAAATTTTTTAGAATACTAATTCACCCCCCCCCCCTCTTAGTATTCCCTATTTCTAACACATACATGCCATCCCAGAGTTTGTCTAGTTTCTTGAATGTCCAAGCTGATTCTTTCTATAACAGTTTGCTACAATGTGTCCATATCTTCCACATACAACATAGTTAGTCCATGTATTATAATCCCAAACATAAGATTTACCTTATCTCTTTAGTTGATATGGTTTGCATTGTGGTTTCTCCTTAGGTGTCTAGACTTGCTTCATTTTTGCCTTGCAGTCTCGTATAGTGTGTCTAGGCTTGTTACAAGTATAGCATATTTTCTCCATAGTAGTATTATTAGCAAGATCATTTTTCTTAGCTCTATACTCATAAGCAGGATGTCTAAACTTTCCACAGTAATAACAATATCCATTAAACTTAGGAGTGATAGGAGGTTTACCTTGTGCTTTTCTTCTGCACACATTTGATGTATGTCTTGGTTTGCCACAGTGATAGCATGTCAACATTTTAGGTTTCTAATTTTGACTTATGTTAACTTTTTTAGCTTGTTGTGATGTTTCTCCTTCACCAATGTAGCCTATACCAACTTTTCTCCCAAATCTTCTTTGATTAGTCAAAAAGTCATCAATCTTCTTGTAACTGTCCTCAGCAAGTTTCTTCATTTCATTTTGATGCTGTTGATTTTTCACTTCATTTCTCAGCTTCTCATTTTCTTCTCTAAGTTTTGCAACATCTTCTAGTTTTCTTTACAATTCTGTATTTACTCAGTTTACTTCTTGATTCACAATCATCACTTGATTAGTAACTTGAAAATGTCATTCAGTGAGTCTTTGTATCTCACTTTCTTTGGTTTGAAGTTGTTCACTCATCTATCTTCAATCATCGATCGCTAGATTTCTTTCTTGCTCGGCTTGATTTTCTTTGTTTTTTATTTCTATCATTCTCACCATCTAAGATTCTTGACTGATTTGTAGTGCTTTCACTTGATCAGTTAAATATTGATTCTTTTCAGATAGATCAGTGATTATGCTTTCAGATCTATCAGAGATGCTTCTAGAACTAGATCCAGTGTGCTCGAATATGTCATAAATATGTTCTTCATGATAACCGATCTCATTCTAAAGTCTAGCTAGGTTCTTCCTTTCATCTAGTAATTTCCTCAGTCCTTCCTTGGCTTTCTTATACTATTCCACAAACATTTGCATTTGTATCTTCTAATTCTCAATAGTCTTGTCAAGCTTGTATCTCTCCATGACTTAGATCTTTACCCTTCAGTGGTTAAACTATTCAATAAGAGAACTGTGCTCTAATACCAATTGTCAAAATTAGGAGAGATAGGTACTGAGAGAGGAGGGGTGAATCAGTGCCTTCAAAACTTTACTTGTGAATCCTTTAAGATCTAAAATAGTAAACAGTGATAACCGACCAATATAACTTGAATCCAATTGCATGAATCATATATCCACTTAACATAAGTAAGTAAGCAACATGAAATTCATAACACAATCACATGACACAAGTATTTTGGTAACGCAGAAACCCTTGTTAGAAGGTAAAAACTATGGTGGGGATGACACCCACAAATTATTCACTACTACAGATAGAAAATGTTTTCCTATTAGGGCTACAAGTTTTGATCACTTCTTGTGATCTCACCCTGTTAGGAGTGACATGTTAGATCAGCTAGATCTACCTAGTTATAGGATTTTAGCAACACTACTAAAGTGTGCACTTGGTTAAGAGATTTTCATAAGACTATTAAGTCTACTCTGTTAAGATATTTTATCAAAAACTCTATTACAATTTTCAGAAAGGAATAGGAATTTATCTACTTAATTGACACTCAATTGTCTGTTATAGATCTATAAGCTCTAATAAAATTTATCACCTTAGCTATGATGAATCTCTGCTTTGAATGTGCTTGATATCCTCTGCTAATTCTTCTCAAACTAAATTCTACTGTGCTTGGTTCTATTCTATAAACTGATAGACTTGAAGGTAGGCAAATGCTTCAAGTGCTTTGTAATTCATATATATCAGCTCTCATCAGTTCATACCAAAAATGATACAAACACATAAATATATAGTGTTCTATTTTTTCCGCTTTAGTACAATTAGGTTACACACTATAAAAATAACCCTAAGATCTATGGTGTACAATAATAACCTAGATCATCTATTACAAAAAATATACTATTAATCTCTATTGAGAATTCAAGGTTGTGATTAGTATCAAAGGACATTTTACTGGTCGGTCAGTTACTTATATTGAGACTGTTGGTAACAAGCAGTAAGACAAAGTAGTCGGTAAAGCATTTACACTAAGCATCACACTAATTACCGAGCACCACCATCACTGACACTGATGGATAGTAAACACTAAGCATCACAGTATACACTGATTTTGATTTTACAGTGTTTACAAAGGATATTAGAAAATGGCATAGTAATATAAAATGGCACATTATTCTATGCAAATGGTTATAATAGATTGTAAAATGGTTTACCAAGATCGAGGAGTATTTATTGTAAATGATATTCATTAAATGTAATGATTATCTTATTTTGATCAAGGTTATTTTGCATCGTAGATCTTAGGGTTATGATAATTTTGTATAGCCTAATTTTTGTTAAAGCGGCAAAATAGAACACTATATATTGAGTGTGTTCACACCATTTTGTAAGTGTGGTTGGTGAACAAGTATATATGAATCATGGAGAACTTGAAGCCATTGTCTAACTTCAAGTTGATCAGTTTACCGAGCAGAGAAAAATACAGAGAACATCAGGTTGATCAGAATTAGAGAAGACTACCAAGTAGAACAGAGTATAGAATCATCACAGATAAGGTGATATTTCATTAAGCACTTATTGATCTATTTTAGACAATTGAGTTGTCAACTAGAAGATAAATTGCCTATTACCTTTTGACAATTGTAATAGAGTTTGATAAAATCTCTTTATCGAGTAGACTTAATAGTCTTTTTGTATATCTCTTAATCAAGTACACACTTAATTAGTGTTGTTAACTCCTATAACTAGGTAGATCTAGTTGATCTAATATGTTACTCCTAATAGGGTAAGATCACCAGAAGTGATCAACACTTGTAGCCTTAACAGGCAAACCTTTTCTATTTTTAGTAGTGAAGAATTTGTGGGTGTTATCCCCACCGCAGTTTTTACCTTCTAGCAAGGGTTTCTGCATTACCAAAATACTTGTGTTATGTGATTGTTATATTGATTTCATGTTGTTTACTTTCTTAAGTTAACTAGATGAATGGGCTATACAATTATAGTCAAGTTATTTTGATCGGTTATCACAATTTACAGTCATAGTTTTGAAAGGTTTGACAAGTGAAGTTTTTGAAGGCACTGATTCACCCCTCCCCTCTCAGTACCTATCTCTCCTAATTCCAACAATTGGTATTAGAGAAAGTTCTCTTTTTGACCATGTTAACAACTGAAGGGTAAAGATCCAAGTCATGGAGAGATACAAGCTTGACAAGACTATTGAGAATCAGAGGATACAAATACAAATGTTTGTGGAATAGTTTAAACAGGCCAAGGAAGAATTGAAGAAATTACTAGTTGAAAGAAAGAATCTTGCAATCCTATAGAATGAAATCAATTATCATGAAGAACCTATCGAAGAAATATTTGATCATATTGGATCTAGCTCTGGAAGCATCTTTGACAGATCTGAGAGCATAATCTCTAATTTATCTGAAAAGAATCAACATCTATCTGAACAAGTGAAAGCACTTCAAATCGGTCAAGAATATCAGATGGTAAGAATGGTGGAAATCATGAACAATGCTAGACAAGCTAAACAAGATCAAAATCTGGCTATTGAAGACCGAAGGCTGATGACTGAACAACTCCAAGCAAAAGAAAGTGAAATACAGAGACTCACTGATCGTCACTTCCAAGTATCAAATCAGGTGATGCCAGTTAATCAAGAAATGAACCGAGTGAATGGAGAATTATCAAGAAGACTTGAAGATGTTGCAATACTTAGAGAAGACAATGAAAAATTGAGAAATGAGATAAAGACACAAAAGCAACATAATGAAATGATGAAGATAACTGAGGAAAGCTCTAAAAAGATTGATGACTTCTTGATTAATCAAAGAAAATTCGGAAGCAGAGTTGGTATTGGGTACACTGGTGAAGGAGAGTCATTACAATAAGCTGAAATAGTCAACAAAAATCCAAATTAGAAACCTAAAGTATTAACATGCTATCACTGTGGAAAACTTGGACATACTCTAATGTGTGTAGAAGAAAAGCATAAGGTAAAACTCTGGTTATTCCTAAACTCAATGGATATTGTTACTACTGTGGTAAATTTGGACATCCAGCTTATGAATGAAGAACTAAGAAGAATGACATTGCCAATAGTACTACTGAGAAGGTATGCTATACTTGTAATAAGCATGGACACACTGCAAGGGAATGTAAGGCAAAAATAAAACAAGTCTGGACACCTAAAGAGAAAATACACTAAAAGTGATATCAACTGAAGAGACAAAGTAACTCATATGTTTGAGATTATAATACATGGACTAATTGTACTATATGTGGTCGGTATGGACATATTGCAGAAAATTGTTATAGAAAGGGTTGGATTGGATGGTCAAGGAATTGGTCAAATGCTGGAATGGCATGTCTGCACTGTCATAAGGTCAGTCATTTAAGCAAGAACTATAGAGACTGAGCACCAGATGATAATCACATATTCAAGAGTGGATATAACATTATAGAAATTATGAAGTTAAGAAATTCAATGTGGAAAAAGGCATCTAATGAGAATGCTGAGTCAAGTAACAATGTCAGTGAAACCTTGTCCACTGGATTGGGTGACATCGGTATCTCCACTTAAGGTGACAAAGCTATGTATGGAAATGACATTTTGAATGATCATATTTTACATACAGTTCCTTATATATGATGTGAAATATACCAAATATGCATGAATAAAGATGCATTATGGTTTATATGTTATGAGTTTTCAATGTCACACTCTCAGTAAAAGAAGAAATGAAAGTTGATTACCTATCGGTAATCACCATACAAGGTCAACCGATGATAGTACTAACCGATGAAGAAATTTTGTATTAACTGAGAAAAGGAAATTGTAGACATCATCAAGCTGACAGCTATTTCAAACCAAAAGTTAGGTCACACATTTATTACATCAAAGTTTGAGCAAGAATATCGAAAAGGTCTATAAATATGTGGAAAAAGAGTCCATTGTTACATTGTGATTTTTGAAGAATAGAGATTTTTACAGAGAAGAGTTCGAGCTAAAGATTCAAAAAAAGATTCAAAGCTACTTGAGATCGAACCGACAAACATTCTTTGACATTTCTGAGTAAGTTCTTTGTCTACTAAACACTGGTTATCTATTTCTTTTCAAAACCCTATAAACTATTTTTGGCATCAACTTCATCTGCAAGAAAGTCGCAAAACACAGAGGAGGAAGTAGAATTCATTGTTAGGGCTAACTTTGCTGAAGAGAAATTCAAACCCCATCCAAAAGTTGCAGTGAAAATAGATGATATGGGTGCATTCTCCAGTATACCAGATAGGGTTTTTCTTACTGAAGATGTAAGGGCATACATTCACTGCAAAATTAGAGAAATAGGAGATTTTGAAACTATTGCAACTTATGAATAGGTTTGTGGACTAGATGGAAAGATTAAACCCGAATACAAAAAGCTTGAGGAATCTGTGTTATCATGTTTTGCACACTTTCCACAAACTTTCAGCAATGAATAGATAAGAGTTGCACAAAGCAGATATCATGATGGGAAATTCTGGTTAGAAGAACCAATTGAGGTCACAAAAAAGATTATTAGTAGGGTTACTGGTTATCCTATAACCGACAAGGCAAAAGCAATTTGAAGTTCATCTCATCTTGATGTGGAAAAGAACATAGGAACTTAATGGGATGGTAGGGCACTTAAAATTTCAACTATCAACGATCCAACAATAAAATTCATAGCTCATGTCATTGGGTACAAGATATTTCAATCAAGCAGACCGAACAACGTACCCTATAGCACCATGGACATGGCATATAAGATTGTGAAGAAAGATTATTAGGTGGATCTTGCCAACATATTACTACAACAACTAAAAGAGAATATGAAGACTATAAGGTCAAAGAAGTCAAACGCATGTAAGTTTGGATCTCTACTTGTTTGCACATTTCTCTATCTTAAAAAATTCATTCTTGGTATCGGTAAAGTAAAATGGCAAACTGACAAACCGATAACTATGCAAATTGGTGAAATGATGAAAAGTTTGGGAGAAAATATGAAAAAGGAATTTGATGCATATTTCAATGAGTTTAAGACTCTAATGCATAAATGAAGTAGAATTCCATAGGAATTAGTAAACAAATTTGAATATGATATATGTTTTGTGGTGAGCACAGATCATTAAATGATTAAGGTAGTAGAACCAAGAACCAAATGGCTAGCACTGATGGGATATGAACTAAATTATGATTTCTCTTTGAAATCTATTAATGCACTACTGGCATTACTGAAGGATCCCATAGTCCCTAGGTTTGGAGCATTTGAAGAAGCTAAATCTAGAATTTCTACTAATATAGAGATCGGTAGAATTCACAGGAAGGTGAAGAAAATGAGGAAGAATCTCACTACCAAGTATGGAAAAGTACTAGATAAATCTAAAGAAATACCAGTTGAACAGGAAACCAAAGAACAATTACAATTAGCTGACAAAGCTTATGATAACGAGGAAACTGAGTCGGATAAGAAGGATCCCACACTTGTTCCTCTTACAAATGTTGACCAAGAATTACAATTACTAGAATAGAAGGGTATGAAAACAAGATCATCAACTACAACCTTATCACCTCAGAAGATAGAAGAAGTAAAAGTACATAAATTGAGGGCAGCTACACCAACAAGGAAATATGTTAAGAGAAAGACTAAGATTGTAGCCGAGGCACCAAAGAAATGGAGAAAATTGGTCAGGAGTAAAGAAGATATAGAGGATTCTAAAACCAAAATTGATCCTAATCAATACAAGTTAGTATGCAATAGGGAAGGTACAATACAAGAAATAATTGAAGATATAATTGAGAATGGAAATCTTGTTGATCCAGGCATCAGTAAATTTGACAAAATATCAATTAAGGACAAGACAAAGCTAGAACATGCAATCATCTAGATGATGATTAAATTCAAAAGAGTACCAATGGAATTTTCATGTCAATTATCGAAGGAACTTGATGATAAAATCAATGAGAGATGGGCTACTACACTAGATACAGAGAAAAGGAAAAGAGAACAGTCACTAAGCCGTGCAGCCCCACACTTTATTTATCCTGTTATTAGTGAATATTTGACAAAATATCAGGCTAGATTTCTAATCAAGCATAGAGCTATGGAGATAATGGATGAAAATGTGGGTGACATGGATGTCACATGTGATTCTCTATGGGCAGCTATTTTGAAAGTAGAAGAGAGAGCTGAACAGGAGGCATTCCTGAAATTGTCTAAAAAGAGACTCAATTCAAAAGATAAAGGTATTTTTATTGATGATGTCAAGGGAAAGAAAATAAAGGATGCTGGTATATCAGTTACCAAGGTAATTGATATCATAGATCAAAAGGATGAAATAAAAATTTCACAGGATGCACCGGATCGTGTTGAGATCAAACTGAAGAAAAACACTGATGAAGATGTTACTATTGAATACATCACAAATGGTGATCCTGATGATGAGGATGATGAAGATGTGAAGATTGAACCAAACAAGGATGAAGCACTTGACATTGATAGTGTATTCACATATCTATCGGGTGAACTTCCTTTACTTGCCGAGGCAATTAAAATTATTTCATAAGTACAACCCGATGCATCTCCTCCCAAGCAACAAATTAATACAACTAAGCTACATACACCTAAGAAACTTGTAGATACAAATGAGCCTAAGCAATCAGAGGCACAGTCTACTGAAACACTAGAACTAGAAGGAACAACATCTACTAACGTTAACCCACCTAACACTACAACCTACACTCCTACTCACTCTACCAAGGAGAAAAAGAAAGAAGACATCGTGTCAACAGGGAAAAACAATCCAAAAGGTAATGAACAAGCTATTGTTTTAAGTGAGAAAAAGTCCCCTCTTGCACCAAAGAAGAAGAAGAAGAAAGCCAAAGGGTCGGTCACCATTGATGAAATCATAATAATACCAAAATGTGACCCAAGAACTCTAAGCCTCGAGGAACTAAGTGGTTATGGGGAACTATGTTCAAGGAAAGTGGCACAAGAAAAGTTGAAGCAAGAACATAAAAGAAAAGAAGTGTTAACTAATGTGAGGGATATTCTACAATAGATAGTACTAGAAAAAAGTCTTGATACGAATACTCCCATCATAGATCAACTTGATACACTAGTCAAACAAATCAATGCCCCTGATATAGATGTAGATAAAAGAATCGAGGAAAGGGTAGAGTCAAAAATTCAGCACAAATTGGCAGAAAGAATCAGCATGGAAGTTGCACTAAACAAGGTAAAATTATCTAAGGTCATTACCGAGGTAAAATCTATTACCCAGATAATCTATCAATATTTAGTTAAGCTTTTTACTTCAGACACCTTCACTATCATAGTCAGTGAAAAGATAAAAGGTTTAGATGAATAAATACAGTTAAGTACACAAGTAGCTATCACCGAGCTGGATGCTTTAGTAAAGCGTATTCATTGAGTTCACAAACTCCATCGGTTGATAGTAGATTTGAAGAATCAAGCAGTGCATATCACTGATCAGGTTATGGAGTTACAGAAAGAACTCATTCCTTACCTGAAAATTTTTGAGGCACACATTGTCAAAGCGGAGCAACTTGTTGCAACACCAAAAATTTCAGTGTTGGAAAACATCTTTGACATGCATGTGAAAGTCTGTCTTGAGCATCTTGCTCTTACCAACTTGACAGAGGAGTGGGAAAACCTCTTAGAATCTCTCAAGAAAACCCATCAGAACATTTTTGAGAAGTTGTAAGTATGCAATACATTTTTTTGGTATTTGGCATTATTATCAAAAAGGGGGAAAACATGTATATGCCAAATAATAACTACTGGGAGAATACACTGAGGGGGAGTACATAATGGGGAGAACATATTTTTATTTTTTGTATATGGCAAAGATAGAAGGTATATATAGAAACATTTTGTCTATATACATTTTGAAGTTTTGATACTAATACCAAAGGGGGAGATTGTTAATCTCTATTGAGCATTCAAGGTTGTCATTAGTATCAAAGGACATTTTATTGGTCGGTCGGTTACTTATATTGAGACTATCGATAACAAGTAGTAAGATAGAGTAGTCGGTAAACACCGAGCATCACACCAGTTACCAAGCACCACCATCATCGACACTGACGAATAGTAAAAACTGAGCATTGCAGTATACACTGAGCTGATTTTACAGTGTTTATCGAGGATATTAGAAAATGACATAGTAATATGAAATGGCACATTATTCTATGTAGATGGTTATAACAGATCATAAAATGGTTTACCAAGATTGAGGAGTATTTATTGTAAATGGTATTCATTAAATGTAATGATTATCTTATTTTGATCAAGGTTATTTTGCATCGTAGATCTTAGGGTTATGATAATTTTGTATAATCTAATTTTTGTTAAAGAAGCAAAATAGAACACTATATATTGAGTGTGTTCACACCATTTTGTAAGTGTGGTTGGTGAACAAGTATATATGAATCATGGAGCACTTGAAGCCATTGGCTAACTTCAAGTTGATCAGTTTACCGAGCAAAGAAGAATACATAGAACATCAGATTGATCAGAATAAGAGAAGACAACCGAGCATAATAGAGTATAGAATCATCACAGATAAGGTGATATTTCATTAAGCACTTATTGATCTATTTCAGACAATTGAGTTGTCAACTAGCAGATAAATTGCCTATTACCTTCTGACAATTGTAATAGAGTTTGATAAAATCTCTTTACCAGGTAGACTTAATAGTCTTTTTGTAAATCTCTTCACCAAGTACACACTTAATTAGTGTTGTTAAATCCTATAACTAGGTAGATCTAGCTGATCTAATATGTTACTCCTAATAGGGTAAGATCACCAGAAGTGATCAACACTTGTAGCCTTAACAGGTAAACCTTTTCTATCTGCAGTAGTGAAGAATTTGTGGGTGTCATCCCCACCATAGTTTTTACCTTCTAACAAGGGTTTTTGCATTGCCAAAATACTTGTGTTATGTGATTGTTATATTGATTTCATGTTGTTTACTTTCTTAAGTTAACTAGATGAATGGGCTATACAATTATAGTCAAGTTATTTTGATTGATTATCACAATTTACAGTCATAGTTTTAAAAGGTTTGACAAGTGAATTTTTTCAAGGCACTGATTCACCCCTCCCCTCTCAGTACCTATCTCTCCTAATTCCAACATATACATTGTATTAAATGAATATCATTACATTAAATGTTCCTCGATCTTGATAAAACATTTTTCAAACCATTGTAACCATTTGCATAGAGTAATGTGCCATTCCTGATTACTATGCCATTTCTTGTGATCCTTGATAAACACTATGTAAATGGATTGGTGTATACTATGATGCTTTGTGTTTACTATCTATCAGTTTCGGTGTCTACTGGTTCTCGGTAAACTGTCTGTCAGTGTTTAGGCTTTACCGACTAGTCTATTCTACTTTATGTTACCGATTAGCTCAATGTAAGTAACTGACTGATATCTTTACATACCTTTTGTACTAATGACAACCTTAGATGGCTCAATAGAGATAACATTTCCATCCATTTCCTATAATCAACTACATTTGCATAAATCTATACATTTGAAAGAAATCATTGCATTGCATGATACATACATTGTACACTATTCAATGCATTTACATCACATGATATCATCATACATCAAAATGAAAAGTACAAATGACATCATAACCAAAAAATGATCTCATATATATCATATAATTGAAATAGTCAAGGGTGCACTAATGGCACAGTGTACAAAATAATGCACTCATGTGAGCTATCCAGAGTCTAATCAATATCTATGAACAAAATGACAAACTATCACAATATCAAGATAGGTTAGCTATCTACCTAGTCCTCTACATCAAGTGGTGGCTAGGTAGGTGCATCAGGAATGGGATCCACCCATGGTGCTCTAGCTCCCTCTAAAGCTATCATATACTGAGAGTAAGAAGGTTCTTTGTGCAGTAGGAATAATAGCATAATATGCAAAGACATAATAGGCACTCCGAGCAGTCTGATGAGTAACCTTTGCTTGTAACCATCTTTTCTCTACCTGATGCTCTACTCACTATCTCTCAAACTCTTTGAGGCATACCTCAAGTCTAGAACTGTGCAATCTTGAATCTCTAAGTTGTAATCTAAGCCATTGAATAACCTCCTATGGAGACTACACTAAACTAGGATCTGCATCTGCAGTAGGCATCTCAGTGTCACCAACTGGATGATCAATAGCCTCTTCTGTATACACCTTACGATGTCTCACCTCAGAACCTAGATCAAAATTAGTGTTTACCTATGTGGTATCAATATCTACACCAACATCTTGTTGTACTTTGAGCACCTCCTCTACACTACCAACACTACCTAAAGTACCACCCTCTCCTCTAGTGGATCTCCTCTATAAGACTACAGCTCTACCTACTTAAGCACTATGCAGATGAGGTGGTCTCATGTATCCTGATGGCCTTAGTGGTGTCACAACTTCTCTCAGTCATGGATGTGTGGGATGCATCACAGGAATCTATGTATCTCTCCATCTCTATCCCCTACCCATGGGAGCACTTGTAACATTTGTTGCATCCTCCATCAATAGAATCAACTCAGTAGGATCTCAAAATCTATGGATAGGATGCTCTACGAGGCAAGAAATGAAACCATCTATCACTCTTGCATCCACCATCTGTGGTCTATAATCCCACTCTTGGGGCATGATACCTATATACTCCTGACTGCATAATGCATAGGACAACCTGGTTGTCCATCCCAGACTGAGCTCTCTAACCAATTGGGCATATGTAGCATAGTCCTGCGGAGCATCCTGGATGATGCCATACTACCGCCATACTCTAGTAATGATGAATCTCTCCAGCGTTGTGGTAGACCTCCCTATCAGCACTCGAATCTGAAAGAAATAACTAAACTACTCTCGTACCATGGGACAAGCCTCCACCTATAAATATGGTCTCCAAATCACAAATTTCATATCATCAAGGACCCGTCTCCAGTAATTAGTGATCCCCATGTGAACTTGTGTGACATATCCAAAATATACATAGATCATTGGCTCCTACAGTTGTTGTTGACTTTGGCATATCAGCCGACATATGGGAATGTGCTCCCATGCCCAAATCTATAAAACTATAGCTCCCGATGCAAAAGAATTTCTCTCCTGATACATGATCTTATGCATCTCTGAGAACATATGGGCCAACATGCACTAACCCCAACCCATCTCAGAAGGTGACTCCATCAATCAAGTAACCATAGGGGCCCAGCCCATCAAAAGACCATTCTGTTGACGGTCAGACATAATGATGCCTCCAATCGTATGTGCTACTATACAGTCAAGTATATGGGTCTTCCCATACCACTACACTAAGGACCACTAGGAAATAGACTGAGTGAATTGTGTGTCATCACCAAATAATCTCCTAAATGCATGGAGACTGACATTCCCCACACTTACATAGTCAGGATGAGGACCGTGGAATGGAGTACACAAAATCCTATATACATCCTTTAGTGTAACTATAAGCTCTCTAGTAGGTAGATGGAAGGTATGTGTCTCTGAATGAAATCACTCTATCAACGCAGTAAGTAACCCATGGTTCACCTAAATCTTAGGTAAATGAATCAGGTGCTCAAAACCACACACAACAAGATGCACTCTCATAAGATCAAGAAGCGACACACAAAGTCTTTGAGTGGTCGGGTGTGATATGTGGACATGTATGTTAGGATAGACGACCTACACAATATGGAAACAAGGAATCCTATCAGTAACTTGGTTGAAAAATAGGCTAAATAGCACAAGAATTGACAAGTTGAACACTTTAGAAGGTGTATTAAATACTATGGAATTGGCTTACAGAATCAGAAAAATCAAATTTTTGACCTAAGACTGAGAAATAAGCTCATTATTTTCCATATGACTTTTCAGTCTAGTACCAAAAATTGTATGAGTTTCAGTACACTCATGTATGACATTTCATGGTTATACGACAAAACATATGTTCCCATATGACAATTGAGGGACCCAATGAAATGTCATACGACACTTGGGTCCCTCTCATACAAGTTTCTGACAGTTCTAGGATGACACTCTAAACTAATTTTAATTGTCGTACGAGTCCTAGGGGACTTTCGTATGAGTTTCTATGCTAACGAAAATCAAAAATTGAAAAACGTATGAAAATGATCTAAAAATTCTAGAAACAAGAAAAAATGGAATTTACAAAGAGGCACAGAGGTCCACCTACTCAATGTCCGTACTAAGGAGGTTGTTGATGTCACCGACTGTACTCAAAATGGTGTGAGGAGATAGGTACCTTCATTTTTGCTATTTTTTGCTTAGAGGGCTCCACGGAAGTTGCTAAAGTCAATGGTGAATAATGATTTGAAAATGACCCTTTTTGCCCTTATATAGGTTTTGACCTAATTTTTCAAAGTGCTCTGTTTTCCATGAAAATTGCACCCTTGGCTAATTTCAACATTTTGAATCCATTTTCAAAATCAAAATCAAAATCTGAGATCATTTATATTGTCAAAATCATGATTTAAAATTTTTGAACCTAGGATAGTTAACTGCTTGCATAATCGACCTTCAATCATCACAGAAATCTAGAATTCAACTTAACTAATTATCTTACATCAAACTATCAAAATTTCAACTTGGTCAACCATGGTAAACTCATGGTCAAACCTAGTCAAACTTGGTCTCCAGGAACTCCAAACGATGCAGAACACGTTACTAGATGTGAATAACCAATTCTCAAATAAATTAACATGCTTCTAAACTATATAATGCAGGATTTTCTTGCCAGATTTTGATTTTCATCCCAAAGGGGGCATGGTATTGCAAATTAATCAAATTTGTAAATCAAATATCTTTCTTTCAGTGATCAAGACTACAACCATGTCTAGTTCTTGATTCATCACAAGTCCTCGTCACTTGTGGAAAATCAATCATCACTTGGGACATATTAGATTCATCAAGATCTGTATCAATTTAGTATCCTAATCTATCTTGTAAACTATATCAGCTTTTCATAACCATCAGTTCATTAGTGTTATTTCCTTGGTTCTTCATAACTGAAGGGTTCAGATGTGATACCATTTCAATTCCTTTGGACAATCAGGTCTAGAATCAGGTCATTCACTTCTTCATAATCATAAAGTCCAGAATCAAGCATTTTGATACTTTTTCATAATCACTGGTTCATTGTTTCTATAGTTGACATCATCATGATTCTTGGTCAACCAAGAATTGAATCATCTTTTCTAAGCTTTCAATCAGTTGCTGTCTCAGAATCAATTTATCTCTCAAATCAATTGCAATCATAAAAAATAGACTATTCTTTGAACCACTGCGCTTCACACAATGATTCAAAGAGGGGCAAAATGTAATACCCCAAAAATGGGCTATAGGTTCATTAACCTCTTACATCAACCATTCGATCGAAATCAACATCAAAGTCCTAACCTAAGGCACATCTACACATTAATTTATAAAAAACCTAATTGATTATCTTAATTCTGCATCGGAGAATATTCCTTGAGTATTCCTAATTATCCTAATTATCTTTAATTAAATATTATTTGGTGATAAATCTCATTTATCCTAAATTTGATTAATTGAATATGATAAATATTTAATTAATTAATTTAATTCTACCACTTAATTATTTAATTAGATTTAATTACATTTATTCCTAATTATATTTTGACAATAAATCAAAATCTCCTAAAAATAATTGATTAAGTTCGTATTTAAGTGATTAAATTTAAGCTATCAATATAAAAATAATATAGTTTTGATTAAAAGTTTGATTAAATGATTGATTAGCCCATAAATCAATTGTTAAATTTAAAATTAGTTAAGTTGAAGATAAATCACTTTATTTTTAAAATTAATTTATAATTATCTGTTCACATTCAAAGAGTAGTTACTTGCCTTCAGGGCTCCTACTCAGAATGATCCTGAATCTGCAAGGGGCGAGGATAGGCTAGGCAAGAAACATGAGTTGATTCCCCCAGCTCTCACCCTCGATTATTTTAACCAGACAACAGAGGGGAGGCAAGAAAGAGGACCTGTGGAAGCATATAAAAAAACCAAAATGACCATAGAATTGCCCTTTTTTTAGACCTTAGGATTGTAGGGCCCGGTGGAGCAAACAAAGTCCTAAAATTCTATGGGCCCCCTACCCTACCCCCTACTATTTATAAGGGAAGGTCCCCCAAACAAATTACTGCTAGCTAGTGCATAGGAAGGCAAGCTGGACTGAGAGTTCTATAATGTCACTTCCAATGGTGGGAGCAATCAACTGCATTCCCAACTCTGGTTACTAATCCCTCTCCTTCTCGGTCACTCTTAAAGAGCCATTTATTATTTGTCGAGTGACTCAAAAATCAACCTGAGTTTATCAAGAGTGATTTATGGATTTTCTCAATGCATCCTCAATCCCTGCATTTCTATAAAATAAAGGCTCAGCTCTTCACAAATCATCCAAATATCTCTTGAATTTGCACAAGTACTCTGACAAATTTTCATCTAAAGAATCAAGCTCTTGCGATAGGCAATTTTGTGAGATCATTTTATTGTGTTTCATAGCATAGCATTCATTTATCATATCAATCCATAGCATTCTTAGATTAATTTTTATATCATTTCAAGCCATTCTAGATTAGTTTCATATCAAGTTTTTCCTAAATTACATCAAAAACACAAAAATATAGATTAATTTGCATACAACTTTCATTTATCATTTGCATTCAAATCCTCTATTTACGTGTTGCATTGTCACTAATTTTGATTTTAATCTGAGAACATCATACTCACACCTACTAGAAGGTAGTAAATCACCTGGTTAGCTTAGTTTCATTTATTCACAAATTTCAATTTTGCTAACCTCTAATGTTTTAGTGAAGTGTTGTGTCTGCAGCTAGGCTCAATTTTCACACACACAATATTAGAACCCTCCAAACTTCCATCCCACAACTACATGAATAATTGGCTACAAAAGGTAAAGAAAAAAAAGGTAGGGTTTCATTTTTCTTTTTGCAAAATGATTCAATGTGGGTTATTTTTTTTTTTTTTAAGGATGATAAGTCTCAAACATATATTATTACAAAGGAGTTATGGAGCATTGGAAGTTCTTTCTTTAGAGCTATTTTTTGGACACCTAAAGCCAATAATGAGGAGATTGCAATACTTTCATGGCCTAGGAGGGTCACTATTTAAAAATATTCCCTCTTCTCTATAAACTAATTCCTAAAACCCTAGAATATATTTGGATTGTTTTGAGGATCATGGATGAATCCCCCACCCTCCTCCCATGTATAGATACTAGGCTCTTGGATATTGCATTCAAACCAAGGATTGACCTCCTTGATGAAATTAAATTGTAGATGGACAATGAATCCTTTATTTGTCCTACTGAGTTTCTAGCTTGGCTCAACACCTACTTCCTTTTCAAAAAAGAAGGGCATATCAAGAAGACATGCCCCTTATTGAAGAAAAATAATAGATTGATTAAGAATGTTGGAAACCACAAGCCTGTCGCCACTATCCCTAATGGGTAGGACAAGGAAGCAGTTGGCCCACAACTTGAACATAAGACCCCTAACTTCATCCCCCACATTAAACATACCCCTTTTGTTTCAGACCTTGTTGCCTCTTCCACCCCACACTAGGTCCTCTCCTATTACTTTTGATTCCAATGGTCATGCTTCTTTGATTCAAAATTTAATACCCTTTATGATGTTGTTAAGAAGATTGTCTTCTCTAAATATTCTCCGTCCCCTGGTCATTGTACCCATGCTTGAAGTGACTAATGATCTTAAGTCTCAAAGACTCCCTAAGAACATAAATTTGAATGAACAATAACTCATCATTGGTAAATTCAATAATATTGTTGAAACTAGAAAGAGGATCAAGTAGAAGATGTTCCATGGTTTATTGGAGGGGACTTCAATTAGAGGGGGAGGATATATACTTTTTGGTATAAGATGCTTAACAAGGAAGAAAAATTGGGTGATCCTTTAGCTGACACTTGTATGCTAAAATGTTGACACACTTCTATGAGTCATTATATCTAAGTTTGCTCAAGAATGAGGTCTCAAATGATGACTCATAACTCTCTATTCATGGAGTGCAAGGGTTTATAATGGAGGCCCTCAATTTAGACCTAGTTTTTGCCCATGCAAGTACACCATAAAATGAGAGATTCAAAGAAGAAAAGAAAGAATGCTAGTCTCCATGATCATCAAGTATGCATGCAAATGAAAATGAAAGCTATTCTATACGATAATAATGCATGAAAGAAAACTAATCTATGAAAGTTAATGCTTATGCAAGATTATTCTATGAAAGGAAATATGAATGTAATCTCATATGAAAGTGCAATATTAATCTAAATGGATTTCTATAGAGGCATGAGAGAAGAAGACAAAGAAAGAGAAGTTGCAATATCCAAGCTCAAGTGCTCAAATTCTCCTCCAAAATTGCTCTCCAAACTTGCATTAAATAGCATAAATCTTGATCTCTAAAATATCCATGCATTAAAATGAGAAGGAGAGGGCTCCTTATAAAGGATAAGAGCTAAAAAGAAATGAGCAATGGTGAAGATTAAATCTTGATTGATCCATGTGCTTAAGATTCTCAAGAGGCAAAATCAATGGACATGGTCAAGAGGCAAAAAGATGAGTGGTTGAGATTAAGAGGCAAAAGGAGATTCCACTCATCTTGGAAAGTGTGCATTTAATGTTTAGACAAAAAGTCTTTTTCTTTTTATTTTATTATTTATTTATTATTTTTAGCAAAGTGGTCTCCATTATTTAATTAAAATATTTTTTTATTTATTTAAAAGAGATTTGTTCTTTTAATTAAATGTGGCTTAGGATAAAGTGATTTTATTATTTAATTAAAAGATTTTTTATTTAATTAAAATGGAGCATGTTCTCTTAATTAAATAAAATTTAGTATAAAATGATCAAACCTTAGGAAATATTAAAATAATTGAATTAATTACAATTTGATCAAGGAAATTGATTTGAATTAAAAATATTGTAAGGCATTGATTCGGGAAATGATAAATTGATGAATGGGGGTCCAAAGTCTAGGCGACCATTTTAGGGTGCATACATTTGCCCCTCTTTTAATAATGTGTGATCTTCATGGGAACACATGTAGTCAAAGAATGAAGTTGAAATGTGAGATCGATTTGGGATCACAAAACAACCCAGACGTGTGATCAACGAATGAGAACACATCAGGACAAAGATAAACTGATTGAAAAAGATAAGGCCAACACCCTTGTAAATAGGTAATTGTCAAGTCTCAAGCAAGGTTGCCCCAAGCGAAGTAATTGATATGATTGATAAAGTTGAATCAAGGATTGAAGTTTGATAGGTACTGCCCCCTCGTGATCAAAATTGAAATGAAATAAAGGAGAAACAACAAATTAATAAATTTAATCAAATCAAACTAAAGATAAAGTTCTTGATGTAAGATGAAAGATATAAGGGTCACAGAACCAAGGTAGATCATTAAACATGAAAGGTTATGCCCCAAGGTTGAATTAGAAGAAAAGAAGTGGGGTGAAAGTGAATGGAAGATAGAAGTTTGGAAGAGATGGAAAGAAATGGAGAGAAGAAAGAGAATTTACCTCAAGAAAGAGAATGCCTCAAAATCAATCAACTATTTGAGATAGAAAATTTTGATTAAATCATGAAAGAAGATAAGGAAATAAAGATCAAAACATGATCATATTTGATTAAAAGTCCAAAAAGAAAGATGAAGGAAAACCCTTTCAAACTCATAATGCAACCTAAAAATGCATATTAACATGAAGTCTAAGAATGCAAGTTATATGAAAGTGCAAAGGTGTACTTGCAATAGAGCAACTGTAACATAAGATTTTGTGCTCATCATTCGTTAGAGAATGTTAAGGAACTTATTTTCATCATTAGGCCATTATTAATGGAAATCAGAAAATCACACAATCATCACTAGTCACAAGTGCAACTATGAAGATATGAATGTGATTTATATCGGATTAGAATGTGGAAAGATTATAAAATAAGCATCAAAGACATAAAGGTCAAGATGACTTCGATGTTAGCTTACCCAATTTAATGTAGAAAAATCATGCTCGCATCAAGGCATAGATGTCAGGATGACCATAAGAATGGTTGTGCAAAAACACTCAAGGATGATGCCTCAAATCTCATAAGTGTTTCAAGGAGACAAAAAGAGACACTTTAGAGTTTTAAGAACACACCCACAAGCAGAAAGAAAATAAAAACATGCCCCATGCCCCAAGTCCTCTAGATATGCATCTCAGAGAGACTTATTAGACAAGGACACTCAATGAAAATCAATAACAGTCAGCACACAAAGAAAAGATCATGAAATAGCTTAAGCATTAGGTGTTGTGTTTAAAAATTGAAGTGTGTTAACTGATACTGAGTTCTGAGGATAAGGATCGAATGCTTTCCAGCATGTCAGATCACATGACAAAACTAGGTAAGACCAAACCGATAAGTGTTGAAAAACACTCGGTGTCAAGTGTTGTGTTGAAAAACATAGTTGGGGTGGTGTTGAAAAACACCATTTGCGAGGTGTCCTAAAGAATAACGCATCCAAGAGACCAAAGCTAACACATTTGTGCCCCATAGACAAAGACAAAGACCAATTCCAAACCAAGGCAGCAAGGACAAGGCATGATGGAGAAAGGCTAAGTGTCGAGGACGCGTGCTAAGAAATAGGGTTGCCAAGGCCTCAAGTAGCACCTGTTTCCAAGTTTTCACAACTTGGATTTTATTGCAATTTTTTTTTCTTCTTTTTTCAGGACTTTTTATAAATTTTTTATATTTTTGCTACCAAGGCACCTGTTTCCAAGTTTTCACCAAGGCAGTTTTTTTATTTTTTTTATTTTTTTGGTATTTTTGGAATATATAATTTTTTTGAAGATACATCAAAGTGCCTATTGCTAGATTTTCACTAAGGTGGTCATTTTTTCAAGACATTTTCCAATTTTTAGAATTTTTGACAATATATCATTTTTTTGGAATTTTTTAGGATCAATAAGTATGTACAAAGTATTGCTCAAGAATGAAGTCTCAAATGGCAACTCATAGCTCTCTATTAATGGAGTGCAAGGGTTTATAATGGACCTAAATTGTGCCCATGCAAGTACACCATAAAATTAGAGATTCAAAGAGGAAAAACAAGAATGCTAGTCTCCATGATCATCAAGTATGCATGCAAATGAAAATGAAAGCTATTCTATATGATAACAATGCATGAAAGAAAATGAATCTATGAAAAGAAATGCTTATGCAAGATTATTCTATGAAAGGAAATGCTTATGCAAGATTATTCTTTGAAAGGAAATATGAATCTAATCTAATATGCAAGTGCAATATTAATCTAAATGGATTGTCATGGAGGCATGAGAGAAGAAGACAAAGAAAGAGAAGTTGCAACATCCAAGTTCAAGTGCTCAAATTCTCCTCCAAAATTGCTCTCCAAACCTACATAACAATAACATAAATCTTGATCTCTAAAATCTCCATGCATCAAAATGAGAAGGAGAGGGCTCCTTATAAAAGATATAGAAATGAATGGACAATCAAGATTAAGAGGCAAACATAAATGAGCAATGGTGGAGATTAAATCTTGGTTGATCCATGTGCTCAAGATTTTCAAGAGGCAAAATCAATGGACATGGTTAAGAGGCAAAAAGATGAGTGGTTGAGATTAAGAGGCAAAAGGAGATTCCACTCATCTTGGAAAGTGTGCATTCAATGTGTAGACAAAAAGTCTTTTTATTTTTATTTTTATTTTATTATTTATTTATTATTTTTAGCAAAGTGGTCTCCATTATTCAATTGAAAGATTTTTTTATATATTTAAAAGAGATTTGTTCTTTTAATTAAATGTGGCTTAGGATAAAGTGATTTTATTATTTAATTAAAATATTTTAAATTTTATTAAAAGGGAGCATGTTCTCTTAATTAAATAAAACTTAGGATAAAATGATCAAACCTTAGGAAATATTAAAATAATTGAATTAATTACAATTTGATCAAGGAAATTGATTTGAATTGAAACTATTGCAAGACATTGATTCAGGAAATGATAAACTGATGAATGGGGGTCCAAAGTCTAGGCGACCATTTTAGGGTGCATACAACACTTAAAGTGACTTTAATGGTATATACTATATACTTGGTGTAATTTTCAATACACCACGCAAATGCCCAAACCCATTTTAGTTGACTTCCAACAACAGAGAAAAGAAATGCTAATTGAATAAGCAACTTCACTTTGCAAATTTTAGAGGCAGATGAAATGGGTTTGGAAGGTGAAGCAGATTTATAGACCATTCGAAGTGCAATGCAACACAAATATGTGGAAAAATCCATCCAGGAGATTAGAAAATTTGAAGGAAAAGTTAAAATGGAGAAATTTGCACCTCTTACAATTTCCCAAGTTGTTTCCATCATATTTACGTAGAAGGCGTTTACTATATGAAAGAGGAGTTGATTATTTCATCTAACAGACTAAACTTCTATAGAAAGAATGGACAACCATCATGGTAATCACGTCTGTTAATATTTGTGTACTTTTTATTTTGTTAGTTTTTAATATGTTTTCCTTGTAGAATATTTGTGTGTTTTATATATAGAATTTATACTTAGTATTGCATGTTATAATTTTAAACATTAAAAAGGTAAGTTAAGTAAATAGATTGATGTATTTTTTATTTTTAATATTTGAATTAGAAGCTATCAATTGGGCGAGGGATTGATTATTTAAACTTTAATATTGTTATTTTAGATTTTAAAATTTTAATATAGATTATATTAATAATAATTATCACAATATGAAAAATACTTGTATAGTTTATAATTATAATATATAAAAATATTTGTTTTTGTTGTCGTTTCTAAGATTGTTTTGGGTCCTGCTTTTGTTCTTCCAGTAGACGTCTCTTTTTGAAAGACTTTAATGCTATATCTTTATGCTTTAATGTAAATGGTTTTGGGTTCCATTCAAAACCTATTTTTACCTTAATAAAAAAAAATATATATATATTTAATAATTTTTATATTTTTCATATTAGTTTAGAAAGTTACTTTATATGATTTTTTTAAATATATAAATAAAATTATTTAAAAGTTAATTATTTTTATATTCATATTATTTTATAATTTTTTATATTTTGTAAATCAATTTAAAAAGTTATTTTTACTATATGTAATTTTTTAAATAACTAATAATTAGATGATAATTACCTTTACAAACTAAGCTTCTTATTTCTAATTGATTGAAAGATAAATGACATAAGTTTCTTATGATATAACACCATCTTAGCTTTTTATAATGTTCTACTTGATATGCATGTATTATTAGTACTTGCCCCTAAGGCATAGTACTATTGTAATGAATTTTGGATTCCAATTACTAAGTTGTTTTTTATTTTTCAAATTTATTTTATTATTCTAAAGTTTACATGCATGTGTTTTTTAAGTTTTTAAATTTTAAATAATATTTTTCTCATTATGTTTGGTTAATAGATTTGAGGTGTTATACACGGATTTTTAGGAATGAATTCTCTACTTTATAAAGAGCATGTTATATTGTATTGTAGTTTATTTTAATTAATTTTTTATAAATTAATTATAATTTTTATATTATAATTATATTAATTTTCTTATTATAATTTTTATTATTAAAATAATAGTTAATATCAAATTATATATTATTATTATTATTTTATATTTTAATATCAAATATATAAAATTAAGTTAAAATTGATTAAAATATATTCATAATTCTAGTAAATTTATTAAAATTTGAATTAGATAGACATATAATATTAAAATTACAATTATGACAAAACTAGAAAGGTGAAAAAAATATTTTACATATAAATTAAAGTTTGAATTAATTATATTTTTAATTGAACTACATAAATTTAACCTAACCTAATAATATATTAAATAAATTTAATATACTAACATACTCATGATGTTATAATATTAATATTAATATCAATATTATAATATTATAAAGAAATATTAAAAAAAATAGAGATATAAAGTCAAAGAAAATGAGAATAAACTACTTTTGGAAAAAAAAAAAATTATAAATAAGACATCCATTTTATAAATATATTGTACATATTTAAGTTTCTTTATATAAAAATAAATTAAAAACAATATAATAATAATCTAATATTACTTATTATTTAATTATGTATTTTTACATTTATTTCTATTACTATTCTTTTGCAATATATTGCTTCTTTAAGTTATAATTTATTTTTAATTATATTTAAAAAATATTAAATATTTATAGAATTTTATTTTAAATTATTTTGCTTTGTCAATCAATTATAGGTATGAAAATATTAGCTTGAAATATGTTACAATCTTAAATTGAAAAAAATAATAGAGTAGTTATTATATCTTTCTCTTTCCTCTATCTTTTTATCCCCTCTTTCCCAACTTTATCTCTCTACTTTTTGTTTATATCTCTTTTTCTCTCTCCTAGTCACTTCATCTTTCTTTATCCTCTCTATTGTTCCCCAAGCCCCCTCTCTCCCTCTCTCTATATTTATATATGACTTGATTTATAATGTACAATATTATAAAACTTTTATCCCTACATAATAGCTACAATATAAATAATATGATTGAATTTATCATATTATAATTTTATTGTTAATAGTTCTATAATAATAGTATATATAATTTATTATTATTAGTAATTTTATGATAATTTGATATTATATATTATATATTATATATATTATAAAATTAATACTGTAATATGATATATTATATTATTTGAAAAAAGGGGTAAAAATTTATTAATTCAAGAACAACAATACAAGACAAAGGGCCAACAAGCCCTAAGGAAAGGAAATAATGCTAACCCATCCTATCCTCCCTAATCAACCTCTCCAAATCATGAGTATAATCCAAGGACAATTGACCCCATTCCCCTACATTCCAACCATAGAATCATTTAGATGCCCACTTGGCCAGACAATCAACAACCCTATTCCATTCATGGGGAACATTGTAAAAGGAAGCTGACTCTAAAGAGTCACTCAAATTAAGGATCTGGTGACCCACCATAGCCAAATGTCAATCCAAATCATCCATCTTTTGCTTATTCAACATATCCACCACCACCTGAGAATTTGATTCACAAATAATCTTGTTCCATCCAAGAGCACACCCTTTCTCAAGAGTTTGTGAGAACTACAACTGATTCGCTATTTGGAGAACAAAATGGGAGAATGTGAAGATGATCATCGAGCTACTAAGGTATGTGTGAGACACTATCTATCAGTTGTTATATTGTCATTGATGCCAACTAAATTTGAATTTACTTATCATGATAGATGCAAATATTTGAAGATGGTAATGTTGGTGAAGGAAAGGACATATTAGCATGAAGATGAGATGTATGAGTAAGTTATGCATAAGGTATTCATTGGGAAACTTATTGATGAGTCTATGATAGTATGATATTGATTTGATTGGCTTACATTATTCTGCTAAGTGTTGAAGATCAAGAATATATAAGTTACTTTGGTTGGTATATGAAGAACTTAGTGCACACTGAGAAGCTGTAGTGTGAACCTAGTGTGGTATTAACTGAGCAGGAAGAAACCAACATATCGTGGTATTGATTGAGTGGGAGAAATAAAGTAGAACATGTGATTTCTGACATGAGATGATGAGCTGGAAGAACCTAGAAAATTCCAAGGATAAAGATAGAGTTTTTTATAAAGATCTATGGTTGGAAAAGTTCAAGGATTATTGGATGATGAAGATTGAAAACATTTTAAGGCACAAGTTCCAAGCAAGGTTGAAGAGGAAAAACTAATGATGGAGATTAATAGGAAAAATCTATGACTGGAAAGAAAATGGTTTACATGTCTATTAAAGGAGACAATAAATTCAAAGAGAGAATTAGGTGAGAAGAAAAGATTGCATACATGCAAAGCTAGTCAGACAGGTTAAAGTAAGAGCCAAGTAATTCTGTACACCTAACCCAGTAATAGAAGGAGATAACTAAGCATAACAAAGTTAGAGGAAGAAGGAGATTGAAGATATTATGATGACCATAGTGATATTGATCTTAGCATAGATCTGAATATGAGAAAATGAAGTTTCATTTGAATTAGGTCATATAATGTTTCTTTCTAACCATTGCTATAGAAAACATCTCTTAACTGAGTGAGACTTAACCATCTTTTTATTTTTCTATTGACATTCTATGAATGTTACTTGTTTTCTTGTTGACCCAAGTGAATGTATGGTCACAGAGAACTATTAGTGATAAATCCTCTAAAAAGGTCACACCTTACAGTGTGTTTTGTAACCTTTAACAAGGTTGGCTCTTAACCTAGCTCACTTTAGAAGAGTGAAAATATTTCAAGTACCGGTCCCAGATGGTTTTTCCCTTGACAAGGTTTCTACATTAAAAATCAAGTGTTAAATGTGTATGCATGTAATGTTTTTATATTTTAATTTACACATTACAATAACTGGTTAAATCAATATATGTTAACTACTAGTTAGTTAACATTATCTGACAGTCAATTAATTAATCAGAAAGTCAGAGTCAAGTTATTACTGAGCTATTTAGTTTATTTGTTCAAGTTGATATTATACATCCAAGAGGAATTTGGGATTGTAGGATAACTAAACATAACGGATTCACCCCCCCTCTCATTTATCTAACAATTGGTATTAGAGCGCAAGTACTTAAAGAAATAAGTTTGAAGGACATAAGTTAAAGATCCCAAGATGTATAAGAGAGAGGTACCAAAGCTAATCAAGGATAATTTCTCAACATGGAAAAGTAGGATGAAGTTGTATTTATCAGGCATTGGGGATTCTAGTGCTATACTATTTGGAAAATCAATTCATAGAACCTACTAGTCGTTTGAGTGTCACACAGATGAAAGAAAGACAAGAGCATAATGCAAAGATGATTGAGATTGCTTCTTCTCTATCATATGCTGAATTTGAAGACATTAAGAATTTTATAACTACAAAAGAAATGTGCTACAAATTAACACTAGTTCATGGTAGAGATCAAAATGTGCTTAGGGAAAATGAAGAAATATTAAGAGGAAAATTTGATGATATGAAGATGAAATAAGTTGAAAAGATTACTCAGTACAACAATCGAGTCAAGGAAGTGGTGAATGCTATCCAAGGAGCAGGTGGAATTATTGAAGAAGAAACTGTGGTAAGTAAAATCCTAAGAATGCTTTTGCTTGCCTATGCTATTAGAATCTCTACAATACATGAAATGAGAGTCGTACCAGGTAATGATGTTTTCCTTGATAGTTTGATCGATAGATTAACTACATTTGAGCTTAAAAACTTTGATAATATTGTTATACCTAAGGTAGAATATGTATTTGTGTCATCATTAAATATTGGAAGATCAAGTAATAGACATCAGATAAGAAATGGAACTAATGATGAAGTTGAAGAAGATGAGCTTGAAGAACTTGAAGCATTAATGGCTAGAAGACTATCGAAGTGGAAAGGAAAATACCGAGGTAAACTACCCTTGATATGTTTCAAATATAAAAATATTGGTCATATTGCTACTAGATGTCCTGACACAAATGATAATGAGAGGACAAGTGAAAGATCAAATAAAAGAAATAATGATAGAAGATATTACCGAGATCACAAAGGTAACCAAAAATAAGAAAATAGAGAAAACTGAGACTACAAAGATAAAGGAAAAAAGGCATCCTACCTAGTTGAAGAAGATAATGATACTAAGACTGAAACTGATGAAGAAGTAGAAGTGGTGTTTGTTGCAATGAAGGAAGATTCTAAAGAAGAAGAAAGGTATGTAGAAAAGGCACTTATTTCTAAAGTAAGAAAAAATGATACTTGGGTTATTGACAGTGGTTGTACACATCATATGACTAGTGAAGCTGATAGGTTTGAAAGTCTTGAACACTATAATGGAGGATTTGTACAAATGGGAAATGATTTACACCTTGTCAAGTGAAAGGTAAAGGATCAATATTGTTGAATAAAAAGATCAGATGTGAAAATGTTTATTGGGTGAAAGGAATTAACTACAATCTATTGAGTGTAGTACAATTGAATAATATAGGTCATGAAGTTGCATTTTAGAAGAAGAGAGAAAAGATCTATGATGACACTAGAAGACTGATCGGCACTGGTAAACAATCAAAAGGTAACCTATTTTATTTAGATAATGCTGAAACTTTTAATGGCTAAGAATGATAATTTTTGGTTATGGCACAAGAGGTTATGTCATGTGAATTTTGACAAGATGGTAAAGATCAGTAAGAAAATAAAAGTTAGAGGTTTAATGAGTATGTCTAAGCCTAACCAAGTGATGTGCAAACGATGTCAAATGGGTAAAATGAAAAAGTCTAGTTTAAACTGATATAGTAATAATCTAATTCAAATACAACTCAATTGAAAATATTTAGATCTATGATAAGCTCATAAAACTCATATGATCATTAATCAATTCACTTCCTCATATTTCCCAACTTAATTCACTTGGTAAATAGTTCTCTGACACTCAGTAATGTTTGTAGCTCGATTCTGTCTATAACTAGTTTGATTAGGAATGCATGAATAAAGTCTTCACATGAAATATTTGTAGTATCTATTTGTCTGACATTTTTCAACAATGAAAATCATGTCTCTTAAATAGACGTGTAAACCATTTTCATATCAACCATCATATTTTTCCTCTTAATCTCCTTCACCCATTTTGTAGCTTAAACCTTCCTTGGCAGATGTGTCATTAACACATTTCAATCTCTTCCATTAGATCTTCTCTAAATTTTTTTAGCTGTGGATCTCATAACAAACTTCATCCTTAACCTTGAAATCATAACAATTTCTAGCTCAATAATTTTAGTCGGTTGTTCTTAGCATTTAATTTTTTCATCCATACTCGGTTAATACTAAAATGTGTCGGTGATAACTAAATCTGTTAATACTATCACTTGGTGTACACAGGATGACTTAGTGTATAAAAAAATCTTCAATTACCGACCACATTCACTTGTTTAGTTCTGATCTCTTCTTCATAATAGAGTAGTGTAACATGGTCAAGTCAACAATATAATGCCATAGACTCATCAATAAGTTACCCAATGTATTCCTATCCTTATCTGTCATATCCATCTTTTCTTCATGTAGATACCTCATTTCTTCACCATTTCTTTCTTCTATAGATGTTTAGATGTTTGTAACTATCATGATAAGTAAAGCCAAAACTGTAATCACCTAAAATCGGGCTAATAGAACCTAAGGCCCTATTTTCCCTAGTTCAGAATAATACCTTAATTATGTTAATTTGATCTTTGATTATTGACATAATTCATAAATTCAATAAAATCAATTCAATCCTAAAATCAAGCATTTATCATTAAGGTTTCAAGCTAAATTAAATTAATTAACTCTAGGCCCAATTGATTAATTCAATCCCACCAAATTCATGGCTAGAGTAATTAATTAAAAGGAAATAATAAATCTCTCTTAATTCAAAAAACACAACAAACACACTTCAATCATTAAGAGGCAATCACATGGATCGAGGATTAAGCTAAGATGCATCTCAACCACTCCTCACAGATGCATCTCAACCATTCAATTCCTCTTGTAATCTATAAAAGAGAATTTTCAAAGGCTTCTTTCTCTCTAGCTAGCTTATTAATGTTTTAGTCTCTAGCTTCTTAATGTTTGAATTTTAGCTTCCCACTTGCTTGAATTTTAGCTTTCTAATTCTTTGATTTTGATAATGGTTTCCATGCTTAATTCATATTCCTTTAGCTAATTAAGAAATCTCTCAATTGGGTATTTGGTAAAGAATTCATGTTTTCATGCTTAATTGTGAAGCATTTCTTAGATTTAGCTTAATTGCATACATGTTGCTTTGAATCTCTCATTTTAGTGTCACATTGTCATTGTTTAAGGGTTAAATCTGAGAGCTACTAACCCCTATTTCATACTTGCACTAACTAGAGAGCAATAGGACAATTTCATTTGTTCATTTCCTCAATTTACATGCTTAATTCTTCTAACAAATGATATAATGTCTTATTGAAGTGTTGTGTTGCAGGTCCAAAAACTCACACACACATTTCTAGTGCCCATCGTGGGGCCATGCCCTAGATTTCCTATTTTTATAGCATTTTAAATTGATTTTCATTGTGTCTTTTCTGTCAAAGGATCACATTTGGGAAGCATAGTTGCATACTGTATTTCTTGGATCGCATCCTGGATTCCCAGATTGCATCTGGAAGAAAGATCACTTCTGGTAAATTACATGATCACATTTGGTGATCTCAATCACATATGGGAAATAGGGTCATTTTTGGGAAATAGGATCACATTTGAGGAATTTTAGGATCTCATCTCAGAGTTTTAATTGCATTTTTGAGTTTTTTGACCCCTGATAATTTGACTTGTCAATTTCTCTAGTTTTTGATAGCTTAACTATGGTTTGCAGGTCAAAAGACAGAGACCCAAATACTAAGATTACTAACTATTGTTTATGATTTTCTTTAAAATGATGAACTGAACTTAATGCTTTTGTTTTTCAGCACTTAAATACAATTTAATTTCACTTTGTAAATCAATGAAAGGAATATGCTCTTTTTCCCTTGAGGGAAAATCAAAAACTAAAAAATTAGCTTATATTTTGAAGTTGAATTGGGAAATGAATGCTAACAATTGCATATTCACTTTCCTTTAAAGTATTATCTTTTGAGAATTCATGAATTTGGGATTTCTAACAAGCTAATGGGTGAATTTGATGTTTTTGTTTGATCTTGAAAAGATTAATGGTGGTTTGTAGGTCATTTGTCCAAGACAAAACCAAACAAAAGACTACTAATGCTTATCTTGTAGGTTGCTCCAAATAAATTTAAAAACTTCATGCTTGGTTTTATAGGAACATTAACACAATTTGAGGTCAAGTTGCAAACTGATTAGAGGACTATGCTCTTTTCCCCTTGAGGGAGAATTAGAAACTCAAACATCAGTTTGTGATTTGGAATAAAATTGGGGTAATTGGACTTTAATTTGCATGATGTGTTTGGGATCTTTGGTGTGAGTTAGGAGATTATTCTCTTCTCCTTCATGGAGATCCATAAATCAAGATCTCATTATCATTTATCCATTTTCTTTATTGTACACCTTTAGAGGGCATGCCAGTTGAGGAAAAAATATCCTAGGAACGATCCAAGTGGGGACAAGTCTTACACCGATTCTTCCACCCCACTATAAAATTTGACACCTCCTTGAGGCTAAAGCCTCAAAAGACATGATCTATCTTGTATTGGGAGATTGATGATAAATCCATATGACAGACTTGGATTTTGTGTAGAGCAAAGCTACTTGAATCTTGCTTGTAAGACTACACACTTTCAAGTTCCTATAGGGCTTATGGTCTTAATCCTACTTGCAAGACTATGGGAGATGGTTGTGAATGAATGCCTTCATTAAAATTTTTATGTTAGATGCTACCTAGATCACCCCCGAAAGGTTGTTATCACTTGTGTGAGGAAAATAGTAATTGCCCAAAGAAATTCACCATATTGAGCCCCCATCAACATTAACACTTGGCTAATATGGCCTCCAATATCCATTATGTTATCAAACTATGATATTCTAAGGAGTCTTTGGGTGTGTTCCTAAGTCAATGAACAAGTGATTTCAATCTCTACCTAGTATAAGGCAGGTTAGGTGTGTCTGATTAATATGATTATTTGGTGTTTTTTAAATAAAAATTTAGTTAATCCCCCCAAATGAACAAGCATAGAGAATTTACAAGAACTTATAAACACTTGGTAGTCACTAGAATTTGACAGACATGACCCATTTTCCAAAATTCACTGAAACAAAAAATTCCCTGACATCATAAGATCACATCTTGGGTTCCTGAGTCACATCATGTATCCCAGATCGTATATGTTCAAACTTGGATCACATCTGGTAGTTACACCATTTCCTGGATGTCATGTGGTGACCACTATATTTCCTGAGTCACATCTGGTATTTCTAGAGTCGCATCTGAGGTTCCAAATTGTCTACCAGTCACTTATAGAGGATCACATCTGGGACATAGAGAACTTCCATACCTTTTAGAAATAGAATTTTTACATTTTTAGATACCCATTTGGCCCATTAGTAAGATTATGTTGTCGAACGACATCCACCTTGTTAGGCCATTTTCCTGTCATAGATAAAAATCCTATGAAAATGGCTTGTCCCTACAAAGTCTTGTGAAAGTTTCCCTTCACTGCCTACAAGTTTGCTTTAGTCAGTGCCCAGAATGTACAAGGTTTTATGGCTTTCACCCTTAGCCCCATGTTCTTCAATGTGTCACCATGCTCCAGTTCAGATCGCATGAGCTAAATTGCAAAAACCAGGGAGTTATGGCTATTTGAAGATCTGCAGGAAATTGCTTATGTCGCAGGGTTCCAAAGTTGTCTAAGTATAAAAACCCTCGATGTTTTTGATTTCTTCTTTACCTTTTGGTTGAAGTCAAAAACCCTAGATGTTTTCTACCTCTTCACATCTACGCACTTATTCTCTGACATCATCTTTTCATAATTGCGCATCTGTGACCAATTGTCATCTACCGTGGTGGGCCCAGTTTCTTAAGGCTCCAAAGAGGCTAAAGTTTGATCAGAATCTATGGTTGTCATGATGCTGCAAGGTGAAGATGGATGATGGTTATCTTTCATGGCTTTGCGATAGCCATTAGATTTTCTTGTAAAGGCATGCAGTGGGTCCAGGTGGGTTCGCGTGTCAAGCACTTCTGACATGTTTATTTCTGATTGGTTGTGAGGTGGTGATGAGGACATGTCAGTGGGCTTGAAATATTTAGGTGGAATGACAGTGCAGTAAGATCTAATGGTTTTCACTTGATTGCAAGGAATATTCTTCCCCTTTGCGATCATGTGATCATCGTCTGATTTAGAGGCTATTGAAGGTGGGTCCGCTATCAGATATTGCTGAGGTGTTTGCTTCTGGTTGGCCAAGGGAAATGTTGATGTGGTAGTTGTTACTAGGGATTAGGGTTACATTGTATTTAAAGGGGGTTCTCATTGTCAATTGATCTGACAATTGCCATGTTACCACTATGGAAAAGTGCTCGGTCATTATTCATCATGAAATTGTGACAACCGTCTGCTGGAAGGGTAAAGTGAGACCATGGGCCCGTTGTCAGGTCATGCTATTGTGCTCATTTTTTATTAGTTTCCGGTGCTGATGTGGTGAATAATTTTCAAAGAGCTTAGTTGACTATTGTGACAAATTATTTAGACCACCCGATCTACCGGGAAAACATAAAATTGATGGTTGTGTTTTAAAATTGGTCAGTTAGCTATTGCGGCCAAAATTTAAATACTTCTACAAGGTTTTTGCCAAGGTTTGTTGTAGTCAACCGTATGTGACAAAGTGGATAGCTCAAATTTGATTTCTCTAGGATGGTTGTAGTCAGTGAGATGACGAAGAAGATCTTGGTAGCTGTCTTGATCTAATTTTGCTTCTTGGGATGCCATGCCAGTTTAATTGTCATTGGTTGTTGCTCTTTGTAGGCAGCTAGGGTTTTGTGTATGTCAGTGATCTTCATGCTAAGTACATGCAAAGTCTTTCTAGTTGGTCTTAGCATTGATGTTTGTTTTTCCTACAACAAGAAGGTAGTAAATATTGATCGTAGTTAGCCTGATGATGATGGAACAAAAATAATTATACATCAGATTTTATCTGATCTTCCTAGGTTTCTAAGCTTTTCCTACAACCTTTCACTTCTTGTTCAGGCTGGTTGTTGTAGACCTATTTTGTGCTCTAAATTATCTATAGCTTGTTGCAATCCTTATTCTTATAAAAGGATTTTCAAGATCATTTAGAAGGGTTCTAGATCTTTTGGTTTCAGTTCTAGTTTTTAGTTTCTAATTCTCTATTTTGCAGGGCTAGTCCCATGAATGTTCTGCCTTGTAAATATTTCCTTCTTCTTTTCATATAGTGTTTTCCCTCTTTCCTTTCTAGCTATAAGAATACAATATAAGTTGTAACAAATTTTCTTATGTATAATATTTCAACACATTTGTACTTCTATCAAGTTGTCTCCATTTAAGTTTTGAGCTTATTGATTATAGCATCAAGGGTGTTTTAGTCTTTCTATTTGCATTTCCTACGAGTCTGCAATAGAGTTTTTTTCGCATGACCAACTAAGTTTAGGACTTGTCTTTAGATGTGTATGAGCTGAGATATCAAAGGTATTTCATGCTTGTCTTTCAATGGATGTTGATTAATGTATTGCTTATTCTTAGGTCTCTTTTAAGGGGAGGGTTAAAATCCTTTGAATAGGTGATAGCATATCTAGGTACAAAGGTGGATTGTGAAGTGAGATATGATCAATGGTGTATGAATGGTGTAAGGAATCAACATATTTGAATGTGTTATCTTTTTGTTTCATAGCTTTGTTGCAGTGAGGTATTTGACTTTGTTGCCCATTGGATAAGGCACTGGCCTATGAGATATTTAGGATATTTCATGGGTCCATTCAACCCAACATCAATCATTAAAATGAAACAATTTTCCATTTCATGTTGGTAGTAGGTAGTAGAGGTCCATTCTAGTTTTTAGATTCATTCTATGCAAGTAGGATTATTGCATAAGGTTATGGTTTCATTGGGGTACAAGATACCTATAGGAATCTGAAAGCTATTCCATAGTTATATATCTATAGGCCTTTTGTTTATCAAGAAGAGTCATGAATGTGCAGATAAGGAAATACCCACCTAAGTGATATGGAGCTCCAAGAAGAAGGAGGATGTGTTCGGTCCTCATCAATTGGTACTTTTTCCTGTCAGACTTTGGAGTGGTTACTAACCAGTTTATCATCATAGTGTAAAATTGGCAGTGGGGGGGAAAAGTGGGAACCAACAAAATGGTGACTCTACTAGGGAGGCCATAGGATAGAGTCAAAATTAAAAATGAATCATTTGCTAAAATCCTCTCACTAAGTGTTGAGTGGCAACTCTGAGTTCTATGTTTTATCAGTGCTTTCTGATAAATAGTGTGTGAAAACTTGGTGAAGTTTTTGGTTGGCTGGAAAAAGATACAAAAATATGGTGTATTTTCCTCTTCAAGGAGGTGGAAACTCTACAAAGAGAAAAACCTAATGGAGCTACAAGGTTAGCTCTAGATCTACCTTACTTTCCAGTCAACAAGGTCTAGCTGCAATACCACTAGGTATTCTTTTATAAAGTCAAGTGTAAAAAATGTTTCCCTATCAAGTGTTTAACACTATTGTAAAGGGATGAAATTTAGTGGGCAGTTCCTTATGGAGGAATATAGGCCCTTTTGTTTTGATGGCATTGAAGGTGCCCCTAATGAGTTCTCTACTGAGGATGGAGAGTGCTTACCTAGATTCATAGTTGATGGATCAGTTTCAACAAGTTAGCATGTATATGATATCATGGGTCTTTTTGGTGAAATGAATCTTAAACATGAAGATGTTTCCATGAGGTTGTTTGTGCAATCTTTGTCACATAGTGCAAGGGATTGGTTCTCATCCCTTCCTTCATGTTCAATACCTTCTTGGGATGTATTGAGAGAAAATTTTATAGAACATTTTGATGAGGTTGCTGCTCTCAAGAAGAAGATTGCAAAAAGAAGTGCAAAAAATTGGCAATTAATGGAGGACAAGAGATTGCGAGCATTGGTTTCTCTTTATGTTGATCATGAAGAGGCCATTGATTCTGATGTTGATTCTCATTTTGTAGAGAGTATTAACTATGAAGTTGACATTAAGGTCAATGCATATGAGGATGTTGAAGATGAATCTGAGGTTGTTCATAATTCTAGTTTTTTTATAGTTTTTTCTTCTTATCAGCATGAGAACGCTTCCTCTTTGTCCTAGTTTGATGATGTTTTGTTGGAAGGGCAAGAAATAGAATATGATGCAGATGATGATTCTTGCATTGATTTCTTCACACAAGATGATTTGAGGCTAGAGATGTCTATCCTTGTTTCGGATAGGGATGATGTTTGTAGCACTAGAGGTGAGGCTATTGAAGATGAGAACAAGTCCCAAAGTCCATTGAGCAGCGAGAAGATTTCAGCACTCTTGGCTAAAGAATTTTAGAGGTATGCACTTGATGTGGACTTTGAATTGCAGCTCACCTTTGACATATCCTTTGATACTGATAATGAGGGTAGTGTTCAGAGTGATGAAGATTTTCCATGTTCACTAGAGATTCCCTCTTGTAGTGACTCTGCAAAAGAAGAGGTTGAAGGAAATGACAGTGTGTTTTCCTGTCATAAGAATTCTAGTGATGATCAAGTTTCTTGTTCACATCCTTTTCCTTCTTTTGCTAAGTATGATAGTGAATGTGACAGTATTGAGGACTTTGTCTTCAATGATTGGGATAGAAATTCTTTTGACAAAAATGATGATGCAAATCAGTTTTTCGCCTGCCACAATATTTGTGAAAGAGACCTTCACTTGGTTCATGATCTAGTTCATGAGGACATCAGGGAAGAACCAAGTTTCTCAATGGATGAGGCAATGCATTAAGGTGAATCTGAGGATCCAAGTCCCTCTCATCCAGGTATTTGTGTAGTAATGCATAAAATTCAATACATTTTATATTTTGATGCATTACTAGATGAAATTTTCATTTCCAGTCCACAAGAAGAAGTAGATGATGCTCCATACTTATTGGAGTATGAATATGAATATGATGGTTGTGATTGGAAGAACATGGGTAGTGATCTACATAGTTTCATTTTTCAGCCTATGAATATTCACATATGTTGGCCGCATAATGGTCAAGATAGTTTTATGTGTTTGGTCACATATGTGGATTAAAATCAAACCTTTGATTCAAGAGGGTCTTTGATTTTCTTTTGATGGCTTGGGGCCACCAAGTAAAATTCTAATCTTGCAAATTTTGTAAATATTTTCCCTTTCTATTGTGTATTTCCCTTCCTACTTTCCTATTTTGTTTGCTAGTTTTTGTGAGGATTCCCAAGTTTTTGTCCTATGGGTGGTCTGCTTCCTCCAAAAATTATGAATCCTTTCCATTCCTGCAAGAGGCATGCATCCCCAGATAGAGGCACTATTAGGCCATTTTCCTATCATAGCAAAAATCCTATGGAAATGGCATGTCCCTCCAAAGTCTTGTGAAAGTTTCCCTTCACTGCCTGGAAGTTTGTTTTAGTCAACGCTTGAAATGTACAAGGTTTTATGGTTTGCACCCTTAGCCCCATGTTCTTCAATGTGTCAACATACTCCAGTTCAGATCACATGTGCTAAATCACAAAAACCAGGGAGTTATGGCTATTTGAAGATCTATAGGAAATTGCTTATGTCGCAGGGTTCCAAAGTTGTCTAAGTATAAAAACCCTTGATGTTTTCAATTTCCTTGTTACCTCTTTCTTTAGGTGTGAAGACCGTCGATGATTTCTATTTCTTCTTTACCTTTTGGTCGAAGTCAAAAATCTTGGATGTTATCTGCCTCTTCGCATCTGCGCACATATTCTCTGACGTCATCTTTTCATATTTGCAAACCTACGACCACTTGTCATTTGTCGTGGTGGGCCCAGTTTCTTAATGCTCCAAAGAGGTTAAAGTTTGATCAGAATCTATGATTGTCATGATGCCACAAGGTGAAGATGCATGATGGTTATCTTTCACGGCTTTGCAAAAGCCATTAGATTTTCTTGGAAAGGCATGCAGTGGGTCCAGGTGGGTCCATGTGTTAGGTGCTTTTGACATGTTTGTTTCTGATTGGCTACGGGGAGGTGATGAGGACATATCAGTGGGACTGAAATATTTAGGTGGAATGACAGTGCAGTAAGATCTAAAGGTTGTCTCTTGATTGCAAGGAATATTCTTCCCCTTTACGATCATGTGACCACTATCTGATTTAGACGCTATTGAAGGTGGGTCCGCTATCAGATATTCCTAAGGTGTTTGCTTCTGATTGGCCATGGGAAATTTTGATGTGGTAGTTGTTAGTGGGGTTGAGGGTTGCGGTGTATTTAAAGGGGGTGTTAGTTGTTAGTTGATCTGATGGTTGTTGCATTACCACTAAGGCAAAGTGCTTGGTCATTATTCATCACGGTATTGCAACAACTGTCCAATGGAAGGGTAAAAAGAGACCGTGGGCCCGCTGTCAGGTCATGCTATCATACTCAATTTTTATTAGTTGTCAGCGCTGATGTGATGAAGACTTTTCAAAGAGCTTAATTGACTATTGTGATGAATTATTTGGACCACCTGATCTACTAGGAAAACATAAAATTGATGGCTATGTTTTAAAATTAGTCGGTTAGCCATTGTGGCCAAAATTTAAATACTTCTGTAGGGTTTTTGCCAGGGTTTTTTGTAGTCAGCCATATGCAACAAAGTGGGTAGCTTAGATTTGATTTCTCTAGGATGGTTGTAGTCAGTGAGATGATGAAGAACATCAAGGTAGCCATCCTCATTTGATTTTTCTTCCTAGGGTGCCATGTCAGTTTAATTGCCATTGGTTGTTGCTCTTTGCAGGTGGCTAGGGTTTGGTGTATGTCAATGATCTTCATACTAAGTACATGTGAAGTCTTTCTAGTTGGTCCTGGCATCGATGTTTATTTTTCCTACAACAAGAAGGTAGTAAACATTGATCACAGTTAGCCTAATGATGATGAAACCGAAATAATTGTACATTAGATTTTATTTGATCTTCCCAAGTTTCTAGGCTTTTCCTGCAACCTTTCACTTCTTGTTTAGGCTAGTTGTTGTAGACCTATTTTGTGCTCTAAATGATCCATAGCTTGTTGCAATCCTTGTTCCTATAAAAGTATTTTCAAGATCATTTAGAAGGGTTCCAAATCTTTTGGTTCTGGTTCTAGTTTTTAGTTTCTGATCTTTGTTTTGCAGAGCTGGTCTCATGAATGTTCTGCCTTGTAAATATTTCCTTCTTCTCTGCATATAGGGTGTTCCATCTTTCCTTTCTAGCTACAAAATTAAAATATAAGTTGTAACAGATTGTCTTATGTATAAGATTTCAACACATTTTTACTTCTATCAGGTTGTCTCCATTTGAGTTTTAGGCTTATTGATTAGAGCATCAAGGGTGTTTCAATCTTTCTATTTGCATTTCCTATAACTCTACAATAGAGTTGTTTTCACAAGAACAACTAAGTTTAGGACTTGTCTTCAGATGTGTATGAGCTGAGGTATTAAGGGTATTTCATGCTTATCTTTCAATGGATGTTGAGTAATGTATTTCTTGTTCTTAGGTTTCTTCTAAGGGGAGGGTTAAAATCCTTTGAATAGGTGATAGAATATCTAGGTACATAGGTGGATTGTGAAGTGAGATCTGATCAGTGGTGTATGATTGGTGTAAGGCATCAACATATTTGAATGTGTTGTCTTTTTATTTCATAGCTCTGTTGCAGTGAGATATTTGACTCTGTTTCCCATTGGATAAGGCACTGGACTATGAGAGACTTCAAACATTTTAGGGGTCCATTCAACCCAACATCTATCATTAAAATGAAATAGTTTTTCCTTTCATGTTGGTAGTAGGTAGTAGAGGTCCATTCTGGTTTTTAGATTCATTCTATGCAAGTAGGATTATTGCATAAGGTTATGGTTTCATTGGGGTATAAGATACCTATAGGAATCTAAAAGCTATTCCACAGTTATATATTTATAGGCCTTTTGTTTATCAAGAAGAGTCATGAATGTGCAGATAAGGAAATACCCACCTGAGTGATGTGGAGCTCGAAGAAGAAGGAGGATGTGTTTGGTCCTCATCAATTGGCACTTTTTCCTGTCAGACTTTGGAGCGGTTACTAACTAGTTTATCATCATAGTCTAAACTTGATAGTGGGGTGAAAAGTGGGAACCAACACACCTGACAATTTGAAAAAGCTATTTTTGAGAAGTCTTTTTACCTTGCTGATGAACTACAATTGATTTAGAACCTGATTGAAGAATCTATGATTAGAAATCACCGAGTTGTTGATTAGCTATGACATATGATTAAATCAGTAATATGTTTTCATTGATGTCAACTAGTTTGATAGTACTTATTTTGTGAGTTACTATAACTATACATCTATGGAAGAGGAGTAAAAGAGATGAAGATAAGAAATATCTACATGAGGAAGATGTATATGATAGATGAGGATAAGGAATACATTGTGTAACTTACTAATGAGTCTATGACCTTATGTTATTGACTTGATTATGTTTCATTCATCTATGATGAAGAAAAGAACTGAAAGACACAAAGCAGTGTTGTCAGTTGATGAAGCATTTCAGTATACACCAATGAAATGTAGTGTATATCAAGCACAGTATAAATGGGCATGTGTTCACCGACGCATTTCTTTGTTAACTAAGCAAGAGAAAAGAATTAAATGATTAATTGAGCTGTTAAAGTTTTATGAGTTGTAAAGTACATCAAAGTTAGTGATGGAGATAATATTTGTTATAAATATCAACGGCTAGCATAATTCAAGGAAGATCTAAAGGATGAAATCAAAAAATATTATTGACACAACTGTCAAGGAAGGTTTAAGTGACAAAATGGATGAAGGAGAATAAGTGGAAAAATCTTATGGAGGAAAAGAAAATGGTTTACCTATCTATATAAGAGACTGAGGTTTCATTATGAAACTAATGTCAGAAGGAGGAGACTATAGAACTATCATATGAACAAGTTTCATGTATGCCTAATTAAATTCGTTAAGAAGAACCTAACTACAGAGTTTACCGAGCATCAAAAAGCTATTACCAAGCATCAGAAAGCTATTACCAAGCGACAGTAAGTCATTGATTATTGTGATACAGAATTGACAAACTAATCAGAGGATTTGAATGAGCTTAAAATAGATCTGATAATTTGCAATTGAAGTTGTATTGTATTTAGATCAACTTCTGTTACAATTTAACCATTGCAAATAGATAAATTTATTAACCGAGTGGACTTGTAAGTCTTTTATGTTGCATTCATAGAATGAACATTGTTATCCTGTCAACCCTATAGTGAATGTTGGTTGGATGATAATGGACGGTCCTAAATCCTCTAACAAGGTCACACCTAACAGCATGTTTGTAACCTTTTACAGGGTTGGGTCTTCACCGACCTCACTTCAGAAGAGTGAACATTTTTGGGTTGCAAGTCCCAGGTGGTTTTTCCCTTCATAGGGTTCCATGTTAAATCTTTTGTGTTATGTGTTCATTGTGATGATTATTTTTTATCATACTTTACATATTACATGTTATATTTGGTTGGTAATCATTAGTTTGTTATTGAATGGTAATCGGTAAAAGCATAGATAGTACAGTATTTTAAGTTACCAAGCTATAGAAGTTTAAGTAAATTTTTTTGGATTATGCATTTTGATTTGGGAATTTGGATAACTGATTCACCCCCCTCTTAGTTATTCTAACAATTGGTATCAAAGCTTTGGTGCTTAGAATAGATTTTTAAGGACTTCAGCACAAAGGTCACAAAATGTTTAAGAGGGAAGTGCCAAAGCTAAACAAAGATAACTTCACAATATGGAAAAGTTGAATGAAGTTGCATATATCTAGGATTGGGAATTCTGCCCTAGATCTTATGACAAATGGATACCTTGCACCATCCAGTGGTCCCTTGACCCTTGATCAACTAAGGGACATGCATGAACATAATATTACTATGATGGAGATTGTTGCTACCTATTTAGATTCTGAATTTGAAGACATCAACTACTAAGGATATGTGGGAGAAACTAGCTCAAGTTTATAGTGGTGATGTAAATGTCAAGAGAGCAAGAGCTGAAAGCTTAAGAGGTAGATTCAATGACATGAAGATGAAAGAAGGTGAAAACATTGTGCAGTACACAAATAGAATAAAGGAGGTAGTTCACACTATTAGAGAATTGGATGGAGTCATTGATGAAGACATTGTGGTAAGAAAAATTCTAAGGACCTTATTGCCTATCTATGCCATCAGAATATCTGCAATTCATGAAAATAGGTCAGCACCTAACAACACACTTACTCTTGATAATCTGATTGGAAAGCTCACAACATTTGAACTAAATAATTATAATAATAGTGTTGCACCCAATGTTGAATCCACTTTTATGACTTCTCTGAAGATTGGTAAGTCTAAAAATAAGAATAATGATAGTGACAGCAATACTGATGATGAGCTTGATGAACTTGAAGCTCTTATGGTGAGAAGGTTACCTAAAGGTAAAGAAAGGTATAAAGGTAAGTTACCTTTAGCATGCTTTAACTATGAAGAAGTTGGTCACATTGCTACCAAATGTCCACATAAGAAAGATGATGATAGAACCAAAGACCAATCTGAAGGAAGCTATGGGAGAAGATCCAACAGAGGCTACCGACACAACAACAAAGATAACCAAGATAATAATGACAAAGGCAAGAAGGTATGCTACATTACTGAGGAAGAAGATGTCACTAATACTAACATTGATGATGATGTGGAGGTTTTATTTGTGGAAATGAAGGATGATTTTGAAGAGGATCAAAGGTATGTAGAGACAATACTTATCTCTAAAGTTAATAAGAATGATACATGGATTATAGATAGTAGCTACACACATCACATGATTGGTGATGAAGAAAAAATTAACTATCTTGAAGAATATAATGGAGGATCTATAAGAATGGGAAATGATGGACCTTGTATGGTAAAAGGTAAAGGATCCCTGATGATAAATGATAGATTAAAATGTGAAAATGCTTATTGGGTAAAAGGTTTGAACTATAATTTGCTAAGTGTGGTACAACTGAACAACTCAAGCCACTGAATTGCTTTTGAGAGAAAAAAGGTGAAAATATTTGATGATGGAGGAAAACTTGTCAGAATTGGTACACAATCTAGACGTAATCTATTTTATCTTGATAATGATCGGTCTTCTTGTTTAATAATGAAAGATGAAGTTTCATGGTTGTGGCATAAAAGGTTTTCATGTGAATTTTGATAACATGATTAAGATCAATAAAAGGAGAAGAGTTAGAGGTCTGCCTAACTTATCTAAGTCAGATCATGTTATGTGTCATGAATGTCAGAAAGGTAAGATGACTAAATCTAGTTTCAAAAGCAAAGACTATTCAACAATGAAGATACTTGAGTTAGTGCATACCAACCTATGTGGTCCTATGAGAACTCAGAGTTATTATGGAGATAGATATTTTATTCTTTTTGTTGATGATTATACTAGGTTGATGACTGTCATGTTCTTAAAAGAAAAATATGAGGCATTAAAGATGTTCAAGTGGTATAAAGAAAAAGTAGAAAAAGAGATTGGTAAAGATTTGAAATGCTTAAGATCTGATAGAGGAGGTGAATTTATCTCTGATGAATTTACTAATTTTTGTAATGAGAATGGTATTAAAAGACAGGTCTCTAAACCAAGGACACCACAACAAAATGACATTGCTAAAATATTTTTGGATGATATTATATTTGGAGGACAAGATCAAATTTGTAAGTCATTTGCTGATGAAATGAGAAGTGAATTTGAAATGTCTATGTTTGGAGAGATTAAGTTCTTTCTAGGACTACAAGTGATTTAGCAGAATGATGGTATATTCATCACACAATCTAAATATATCAAGGAAGTATTGAAGACATTTGGCATGGAAGATGCTAAACCCATGGGAACACTGATGGCTACTGGATGTAAACTGACGAAGGAAGATGAAACTACATAGGTGAACTAGACACTGTATCAATCAATGATTGGTAAGTTAATGTATGTAGTGCATAATACACCAAACATAGCACATGTTGTGGGAATTGTTGCAATATTTTTTGCAAACCCTAGAGAGTCACACATGGTTGCTACAAAGAGAATCCTAATATACCTGAAGAAAATAGAAAATTAAGGATTATGGTATCCTAAGGAAGGAAAATTTGAACTCAAAGTCTATACCAACGTTGTTTGGGATAAAAATGTGGATGATATAAAAAGTACCACTAGAGGAGCATTTTTCTTTGGTGAAGGACTTGTTACTTGGACAAGTAAGAATCAAGATTGGATTTCTCAGTCTACAGCAGAAGCAAAGTATGTTGCTTCTGCTACAAACTATTCCAATATTGTATATATTAAGCAAGTATTGGATGGTATAAATTATATGCACCCTAAAATGGTCACCTAGACTTTGGGCCCCATTTCTCAATTTATCAAATCCCTGAATCAAGATTTTCAAAAATCAACATTTTATCAATTATATCAATTTCTTTGATCAAATCTTATTTTATCATTTTCGATTATTTCTTGGGCTAACCATTTTATCCTAAGTCTTTATTTGTTTAAAAGGAATATTTCCTCCCCTTTTAATAAATTAAAAAAATCCCCCACTTTTCCTCTTATCCTAAGTTGCACAAATAAAGCATTATTCTTATTTTGTAAAAAGAGAAAAAGTATTTTTTGTCTCATATGGACACTAAAGTCAACTCCTATTTTTCTATTGGAGGATATTTGTGCACAAGGATCAAGCTTCTATTTTTCTCCACCGTTGATTAAGACTTTTGTCTCTTAATCTCAATGGTCCATTTTTATCTTATTTCTTATAAAAGGAGAGCTCTCTCCTTCATTTTCATATCTTGGAATTTTATGACATTGTTATGTTGTAGGTTTTCTAGATTACTTTGAAGAATCCCTTTAAAGACATTGAAGACTTGCTTCCTTTCATTTGCTTTCATCATTTAGTTGCACATTTCATTTGATTAGTTCACATATCATGGCATTTTAGAGTAATTTTCCTTTTATGCAATAGATTTAGCTCACATAGCTTAATTAAGGGTTTGTAATCCATTGCAATTTCCTTTCATAGATTAGTTTGCATTATCATTTGATAGATTAATTTTGCACTCATACTAGTTTCATTTGCATCTTGCACATTTGATTCAATTTGGGGATTTTGGTACTCTTGCCCTAGTCTTCAATTTTATGAATCTCTCATTGTGTGGTTGACTAGCAAGGTCACAAGTTTGTAGCTCTAGCTGAGGGCAATTTTATCATAGTGTCTTGCAACTCCATGCATAGAGAGCTATGAGCCACTTTGTGAGACCTCACCTTTGAGCAACCTTGCATGTAATGGTTCATACAAGTGTGGTCACATTTTCATCATACATTTTTGGCGCCCACCGTGGGGCAAGACATTAGCTTTGTCCCTTCATTTTCTGCATTTTTGTTAATTTCCGCTAATTTTTCATCAATTTTTAGCATTGTTTTCGGTCTATGGTTTTTTTTCTCAGAGTGTCATGTGACACTTTTCACCAGTGTCATGCGATAGTCTACCATATGATAGAGAAACACTTTTCCAGTTAATAGTGTCGCTCTTTTTGGCAGAAACTATCACCCTGTTTGCTGTGTTCTATCACCTGCGGGTTTTGAAGTCTGTCGCCCTGGGAAGAGTTGTCACACCACTATACAGAGAAGTGGCGCATGATAGTTCTGGTCACTGTACTATCACCTATACCTGATAGTGATTTTTTTAGACCCTTTTAGCTGAGTTTAGATTGATTTGTTTGTTAGTTTGATTTGTTGTAGCTAAATAGATTACATTTCCAAATTTTAGTTGGTTTACTTGCTTTCATAAGCACATCTCTTTTGGGTTAATAAAAGAACATAGATTTTCTTTTGATAGTTTTTGAATGGCCTTTGGTTTCCAATATCAAACATCTCATTTGAGTGATTGAGGGCATGGATTCATTCCTTGTTTGCATAGGGGGTTAAATGTTTCACTTTTTGGACTCACCCTATGTTTGCTTGGAAAGTTAAATATTCCATTGTTCAACCCTTTTTCATTTGTGGGTAGTGTTGATAAGCAACTTTAGATTACTTTTGATTGAGCTTGTTAACTAAATTGGGTGTTGGACTCGCTTATTTCTAATCACACCTCATTATTTTCCCTTTGGGTGCAAGGTCAGCATTCATACATGGGGGAGGGGTCTACTTGAAAAGAGCATTAAATGTTCCACAAAATTCTCCCTTTTATGCTTTCTTGATCTCATTAGTTTTCTAAGGTGTGGACTCACTTTGAGTTTGTGTGAGGAGTTAAATGTTCCACTTTTGGACTCACTTTGAGTTTGTGTGAGGGGTTAAATGTTCCACTTTTGGACTCACTTTGAGTTTGTGTGAGGATTTAAATGTTCCACTTTTGGACTCACTTTGAGTTTGTGTGAGGAGTTAAATGTTCCACTTTTGTACTCACTTTGAGTTGGTGTGAGGAGTTAAATGTTCCGCCTTGTGGACTCACTTCACATTCACTTAAAGAGTTAAATATTTTACTTTTGGACTCACTTCACATTCACTTGAAGAGTTAAATGTTCCACTTTTGGACTCACTTCACATTCACTTGAAGAGTTAAATGTTCCACTTTTGGACTCACTTCACATTCACTTGAGGGGTTAAGTGTTCCACCTTTAGTGCTTTAAATACTTTTTGATAGTGGATTTCTTAGAGCTAATTGGATTTTGGGATTGTTCTAACCATTGTGAAGCTAACAAGTTGCTTTATAGGTACCCTTGCTTGAAGAAAAAAAAAATTGATACATTGCATGCTAAAAAGGGCTACTAACAATTTTTGTAGGGCTACCCAAAGCATAAGAAAACAAATCAAGTGCTTGTTTAATTTCTTTCTTTATTGATTAAGTGCGGCATATACTAGTTGTTTCATTTTGTAGGCACTTAATATCTTGTGGAAGGAATTTTGAGGTGGTAGGAGAAGTATGCTCTTCACCCTTGTGGTGAACTAGAAAATCTTGACCCATCTTAGGATTTTGGAAGCTAGAGGGTAATTGAACTTTGCTTGGTGTGTTTGGGAGAAAGCTTTGGGATAAGGGGAGTATGCTCTTCACTCTTGTGGGGAAACAAAATCCTTGAATCTCATAAGTTGATCCATTTTTGTTAGATTGTTAGAATTCTTTAGCAGGCCTACTCTTGAGTAATCAAGAGGAACAACCCAAGTGGGGACAAGCCTTTTGCTGGCTATTCCACTCACTATAATCTCAAGGCTATCGAGGACAAAAAACCTTGGTATACGTAGTGCTTGTCTTCACTTGATGTGAGTACTTGTGGGATTGTGACCATGAGGAAAATGTTGAGCAAGAATGCTTAAGGTACTCTTGAGGCCGTGAGGTCCTAGTCCTTTATGAGGAGAAAGAGGGGTACTATGAATGGAAGCCCTTACTAAGAACCATTAGATAGAAGCCACCCTATTTTTCCACTTAGCTTCTTGGTGCAAGGATTGATCCAAGTGGAATAACCTGGATCACCCCAAGATTACCCACCATCTGTGTTCCTTTGGTTGTACCTTTGGCACTCCCATGAAAAAGCCAATATCTATTGTGGGCAACCACTTTGTGTGAGGCAAGGGAGCATCAAGTGTGGGCCAAGTTGTTAAGTACTGAGCCTTGACCTTTTAGGATAGATATTGCTTGAAGTGCTTTCGATTATGCTATACCAGTGTAAACATTCTCAAAATTCAAACAATCAGTAGCATTTGTAGGGTGTTTTCCATTTTGATATCACAATTGTTTATCTTGGCAAGGTTGTTTTTGCCCTTGTTTTAAGTGTTTGAAGACACATTTGATCCCATACTATTTGCAAACCTATCAAATTACTCCTGTCATTGTGATTGGAATCAAAAAATCAACCCTCAGATTGAAAATTTTGAATGAACAAGCCTTAAAAATAAGATTTTGACACTCACTGGTCAAAGAGTTGTGCGACACTGAAAGACTCTCACCCCATGTTCTGAGAACTATCGTGCACCAGTTTTCCCCAGAAACATTGTTGCCTCTCTTACCTAGAAATTTTCACTCTGTCTTCCTGGACTGTGTTGCACGACATTACGCGAAGTGGCACCTGACCTTAAAGTGGCACGCTATTTTCCTAGAGACTGTCGCCCGAGATTTTGCTATTATATACCTGGTTTCACTTTCTTTTAGTTGGTTGGGTCTTTAGGAAGGTTACTTACCTTGCCATTGCAATCCTATTTTGACCTTGAGTTTCTATTTTTTATCCCTCTAGGGTTTGTATCATTTGATTTATAGCATCACCTTAGGAAGGATTGCCAAGTTAGAAGACTATTCCTATTGAGAAAGAACATCTCTAGAATTGTTAGCTACATTCTTGGAGAATTTTAGTGCTCCTTTTGTCCAAATCATTTTCACCAAATCTCAAATTCAATTATATTTTGGCCTAGTCCAACCTCTTGATTCAAAAGTGCAAGGCTATTCATCCTTTGATTTGCGGCACCTCTTTGACAGTGTTGGTAAAGCCCCTTTTATTTCTATCTTTCCATCTCTTTTTGGACATTAGAGAACTTTAATTATCCTAGTTTGGTGTTGACACTTTGTGAGGTCACCTTATCATTAAGAATCTTTTTCTTTCATGTCAGTTACAACTCGGTACCAAGTAAATCAAGGGAAGTGACCCCTGGTTGTCTTCAATCAGTTACCCTTAGTTAAGACTCGTCAACAATGTAAGGAAAAGGAAATCCTCTTTGATCAGTCCCCTAGGAGTCAACCAGAGGTTGAGACTAATCCCTATGAGGAAGGTACACCCAAAACACACTACTCATTAGGCACAAACATTATTTTTTCAAACATTAAGAATTCTAGAGAAGATATCAACCACGATCTTCAAAACATGTTTTCAAGTTTCAGACATAATGATGATGATGACCTCAGATATAGTCCACCAAGGTCACCTCATGATAAATAAAGATATTGGGATCCTCAACAAAGAGCAGAAAGACACCATAGACATAGTTCTTCAGAGTCAGGATTTCCACAACATATTGATCACAACAATGATTCAGAATACCATGTCAATGTGGCCAACTTATACAATGCATCAGGACCTTCATCTCCAACTAAGGAAAATCCTTGGCATACTAATGCTAGATTGAGGGCTATTGAAAAAGCTAAACAAGCTTATAAAGATGAACAAGCTATGAAACAAGAAAAACTTAAGAGATTGGAAGAGGAAGAGAAAAGCTTATTAGAAATGAAGAAAGAGCATTGCAAGAAGAAGAAGATAGGTTGTATGCGCGACAACTTCAAAGACAATTTGATGGAAGGACTAGTAGTGGAACCAATTCTCCACCATCAACACCCTCTCAAAGTCCTAAGACTAGAAGGAGGTCTAGGACACCCTCAAGATCACCAAGTCCAAGAGGAAGAAGAGTTTCAAGAGTTGATCACAATAGGAGAAATTCACCTCCTAGACTTTCTAGACAGAAAGCACATCATACTTCAAAACATGGGGGGAGGTATGTTAATTTGGACACCTTAGACTTTATGGCTATACAACAAGAGCCATCTTTCCAAGCCTATGTTGAAAAATATGTTGAACAAAACAAAGACCAATTCTTGGAAAGTCTAATTAACAAAGGTGCCAGAGTACCCTTTGATTTTGATGTGGATTAAAAAGTAAAGAAGCAAGATCCATCCACAAATGAGGTGATCAAACAATTGCAAAGAGATGTGGACAACATGAGAGCTCCCAAAAGTACTTTCAACTTGGATTCTATTTGTCCCAATCCTATTGACAAGACTTTGGTAATGATCAATTTTCCTAAGAAGGTGGAGTTCCCTACCTATGACAAATATGATGGCATTGGTGACCCCCATGATCATGTAAGGAAATTTTACATCATGAGCTTCTCTTTCCATCATGAGGATTCATACTTAATGAGATTATTCCCTAGAAGCCTCAAGGGACAAGCAATGGAGTGGTTCACTAACCTTACTCCCCCATTCAAGACATTTAAGGAACTTCTGGAAAGGTTTGTACAACATTTTGCCTATAATTTAACACGATCCGTCACAATGCTTGATTTGTGTAAACTAAAACAAAATCAAGGAGAGTCATTTGTTGCATTCTTGCAAAGGTGGAGATGTTTATGTGTGAAATATCCAAGAACAATCCCTGAAGAGGAGAGAATTGACATTATTGTGAGAAATTTGGTTCCAAAGTTGAGATATGAAGTCAGAAAGATTCCCTTCTACTCTTTTGACACCATGGTTGAAGTCACTTGTCGCATTGAAGATGTTTTAAAAGAACAAGGAATTTTGGCAAAATCAACAAATAATACCAATGGCCAAAACAACAATAGTGGAAATAAGGACAAAAAGAACAATTATTGGAACAAGAATAAACAAGTGGTTAATGATGGTGTAGTTGGTGCACCTCAACCTAAAAGTGAAGTCCTTAATCTTTGCAAGGTGGTACAAGCCATGAAACTTCAAATGTCTTCATAGCAACAAGATGGAAAACCAAAGTATCAAGGAAAGTCTAAGACTGAGAAGAGGCAATTCACAAAGTTGGGAGATTCCTATGCTGACATTTTCAAAACTCTTATTGCTCATAATTTAGTACAACCTCAAGACCCTTCAAAATTCCATATTCCAGATCCAAAACCATATTGGTGGAATGAGAAGGTGTATTGTGTGTATCATAATGGAATTGGGCATGATATAGAGAACTGTTTCAAAATCAAACATCTTGTCCAAGACCTCATTGAGAATGGTAGATTACAAGTGGATGGTCTAACCTCAAATTTTGATCACAAGGATTTTAAAGAACCCTTGCTAAAGCATGAGAAAGGAGAAGGTTCCAACAATAATAATGAGAATGGTAAGGCAACAATCAACTATACATACACTAAAGCTGATAACATGATCAACATGCTTGAGGTGGTTGAAGAAAATTTCAATATGATGAGGAGAAAGGATTCTTATGATTATGATGATGATTCAAAGAAAATGCCTAATGAAGGACCCATAGTCGTGATGAGAGAACCTAACTCACGTAGGGAGTCTCAGTCTCTTCATGTTATCACTAGGAGTTAAGTTAGTCAACCTCCTATTGTCATTAGAGGTTCTAATTCCACCAAGCCTAGACAGTCTTCATCTAAGAAAACTCCCTCTAAATCTATTTTTGGCCCCGAGCTTAATTACAACCTTGTTGATCAACTTCAACACACGCCAGCTTAGATTTCTATATTTGAACTTTTGGAATTGTCCCCAAGGCATAAGCATGTCCTTGAGGATGCTTTGCGAGTAGCTAGTGTCCCTAACAACTTAGATATTGATCAATTCCAAAATATGGTCAACCATTTGGCTAGCCCTTATTACCTCACTTTCTCAGAAGAAGACGACAAATCCATCAGTCACCCACATAACTTGGCCTTACACATAAAAGTCATGATTCATAAAACCCATGTCAAGTGCGTATTGATAGATGGGGGTGCAGGGCTAAATATTTGTACCATGAGTTTTTTGAAGGCTCTAGGATATTATGAAGAAGTCATTGATATGAGGAAAAAGATCACAATCAAGGGATATGATGAAGCAGAAAGAAGTTCCAAGGGATTGGCCATTTTGCCTATTTGCATTGGTCTAGTAGAAAAGGATATTTTATTTCAAATTGTTGATGTTGGACCTTTAGCCTACAACATTTTTCTAGGTAGGCCATGGATTCACAAAATGCAAGCAGTCCCATCAACATATCACTAGTGTGTTAAGTTTCCTCATAATGGTGTAGAAATTTTCATACCAGGAGATAGTACTTTGTCAGTTAATAATATTTTTGTTGGATCACATATACCTCTGAATAGGGAAGCTGAAAACTCTAGTATTTCACTTGAGAAATGTAAGGAGAAGTTTAAAACCATAGATCTTGGGATGGGAGATTATAAAATTGATTCTTTTACAAAATTACCGATCTCTCCTAGGTCCTATGGGAAACCATCACCAGATATGAAACCTTCATCATCTACAATGACATTATTTGGAAAGTTTGTTGAGTCTTCAGTTCACATTCAAGAAGAGAAAGAGGAAGTTTTCGTAAGAGACTAGATCTATCATGAGGAAAAAGTACCAATACAATGAAAATTTTGCTCCTTCACCTAAAGTTTATGGGAGGGGGTAGATCGCATGTTACCTTAATGCCATTGAGCTAGTAATGTCTTCCACCAGTGAGCCAACTATGAGTATGACTGAGCCTGATATTAAGTACCTCAGTCTCAAAATAAAAGAATAAAAGAAAAAGAATAGGTATCCTGATGGTGAAAACCACTTTGTGGTGGTGTCAGAACCGAAAATAGTAAAAAGAAAAGATGTATCCGAGGGTGAAAACCTCTTTGAGGTGCCTAAGGATGAGGTACTTAATAACTTGCCTAGTTATATTCAGGACAAATCCTCAGTGTTGATTGAACCAACAAAGCCAGTAAACTTGAACACAGAAGAAGCTCCTCAGATAGTTCATCTTGCTCAGTCTTTATTAGATGAAGAAACAAAAACATATGCACAATTCCTACAAAAGAAAAAAATCAATTTTTCATGGACATATTCAAACATGCCAGGGCTTGACACAAATCTTATAATGCATCACTTATCCATAGCTCCAGGGGTCAAACTAGTGAAACAGAGACTCAGAAAAATGCATCCACATGTAGCTCTCCTTGTCAAAGCGGAATTAGAAAAACTTTTGAGAGCTAGATTTATCAGAGCCATAGATTATGCAGAATGGATCTCAAACATAGTACCAATTTCTAAACATGATGGGTCCATTCGTGTATGTATAGATTTTAGAGATTTAAACAAAGCATGCCCAAAGGATGATTTTCCACTTCCAAATATTGACATGATAGTGGACATGACAGCGGGTTATGAAATATATTCTCTAATGGATGGATTTAGTGGATATAATTAGATTATGATAGCACTTGAAGATCAAGAGAAAACAACATTCACTTGTGCATGGGGAACCTATTGTTGGAATGTCATGCCATTTGGACTAAAGAATGCAGGGGCTACGTATCAACGAGCTATGATAACTATATTTCATGACATGATGCATAAGAACATGGAAGATTATGTGGACGATACCTTGAAAAAATCAACAAAAAGGGATACACACCTTATAGATTTGGAAGTGATTCTAGATTGAATGGAATAGTTTCAACTTAGGCTAAATCTAAAAAAGTGCGCATTTGGTGTCACCTCAGGAAAACTTTTAGGATTTATCATTTCAGCAAAAGGCATAGAGGTTGATCCCAAAAAAGTCCAAGAAATTCTAGATATGCCACCTCCTCAAAATATCAGTCAAATGAGAAGTCTTCAGGGACATCTTCAATCGATTAGGAGGTTTATTTCTTAGCTTGCAGATAGAGCACAACCTTTTAATAAGACATTGCATAAGGGTGTTTCTAGTGTTTGGAATGAGGATTGTCAAAAGAGCCTAGATCAAATCAAATAATATTTGGCCAATCCTCCAATTCTAATGCCTCCTATTCCAGGGAAATCATTGATCCTATACATTTCAGCTATAGACACTTCCTTGGGGGCATTGTTGGCTCAGTTGGATGAAAATGGAAAAGAGAGGGCCATATACTATATAAGTCATACTCTTGTGTCATATGAGGTCAATTACAATAACATTGAGAAAGCTTGTCTTGCTGTGGTGTTTTCTTCCCAAAAGTTATGACATTACATGCTAGCTCATACTACACACTTAATTGCCAAGATTGATCCTCTAAAATATTTTCTTAGTAAGGCTGCTCTCACAGGAAGGATTGCTAAGTGGATGATGATATTATCAAAATTTGACATAGAGTACATTGAAAGAAAGGCCATAAAGGGGCAGGCTATTGCAGACCAACTTGCTGATTTTCCAGTTAAGGATAGCATGCCTATACAAGTTGAATTTATTGATGAACATATACTACATGTCACATCTCGCACTTGGAAAATGTTCTTTGATGGCTCTAATATGAAAAATGGGTCAGGTGCAGGGATATTGTTTGTTTCTCCACATGGATATACTATACCAAAGTCTTACAAATTACTTTTTCCATGTACAAATAATATAGCAAAATATGAAGCATTAACAAATGGATTAAAGATGGCTATAGAATGGAATATCACTGACTTTCATGTTTTTGGGGATTCACAATTGATAATCAATCAAGTCAATGAAGAGTATCAAACCAAAGATGACAAGTTAATACCCTATAAGAAGATGGTTGATTCTTTGAGATGCTATTTCACTTTTGTGACATTTCAGAAAATCCCTAGGATAGACAAAAAGGCTGCATATGCTATGGCTACATTAGCTTCCCTTTTACAATTGGAGCAGCATGAGTCCCGATTTGAGTTCCTGGTGGAAGAACTGCATTACCCTATCTTTGATTCACCTGAAAGTCAAGTCATTTGTACCCTTGTCACACATGAGTCCTCTTGATATGGTGCTATCTATTCATATCTTCATGATGGCATCATCCCTAACACTTTCAATCATTCTGAACGCATAATTCTCATCCGCAATGCCTCTCACCACACCCTCATTTCTGGTGATCTATATAGGAGGGGTTTTGATGGGATGCTTCTTAGGTGCTTGGAAAAGGAGGAATCCAACCAAGCATTAGTTGACATTCACGAGGGCATTTGTGGTGGACATTCTAATGGTCTCATCATGGCTCGTTGATTGCTTAGGGTGGGGTATTACTAGCCCACAATGCAAGCAGATGCAATAGCTTTCTCTAAGTCTTGTGAGAAATGTCAAAAACATGGAAACCTGATTCATGCTCTAGGTAGGGAGCTAATTCCTTCTGTTTCTCATTGGCCATTTCAACACTAGGCCTTTGACCTTGTTAGGAAAATTCACCCCAACTCATCAGGTGGACATAAGTTTATCATCACAGCTACTGATTATTTCATGAAGTGGGTAGAGGCAGTACCTCTTTCTATTGCCTCAGGCAAGACTATTTCACTCTTTATTCTGAATCACATTATTTGCCGATTTGGAGTGCCTTCTGAGATCATTACTGATAATGGAGGACAATTCAAGAATAAGGACCTCAAGAATCTATGCAAAAAGTTTAAAATCAAGCAACATTGGTCCTCTATTTACTTTCCACAGGGAAACGGACAAGCAGAAGCCTCTAATAAAACCATTCTCAAGATTCTTCATAGGACAGTACACAAGAATGGTAGGGATTGGCACTTAAAAATTAATCTAGCACTATGGGCTTACAGAACAAGCATTTGCACACCTACGGGAGCCACTCCTTTTGCCCTTACCTATGGAACTGAAGCAATATTACCTTTAGACATAGAGATCCCTTCACTCAGAGTCTCTCTCAAAGGTTTGATTACATATGAAGATTATTGTGCCATGAGGTTACAGGAACTCAAACTTCTAGATGAAAAGCATAAAGCTTCCTTTGATCATATGAGAGTATATCAGAAGCGTATGTCCAAGACATTCAACAAGAAGGTTCGCCCTAGAGAGTTTCAAGTAGGTGATCTTGTTTTGTGAGAGAAACCTAAAAATCAACAAAATAGAGAACAAAAGGGAAAGTTTGAACCTAATTGGCTTGGGCCATATGTCATCACTGCTACTTTTGGTATAGGTGCTTATTTGTTATTTGATGAGAATGGAGAATAGCTCCTTGATCCCATTAATGTGTTGCACCTAAAGAAGTTCTATCTGTGATGCCCATTCTATCTGGGGGCATCCTTTGTATATATTTTATGATCCTGAAAAAATACCAAAAAAATTGATATATGATGTTGAAAAAATTCTAAAAAGCATAAAAAGTCCTAAAAAAATACAAAAAAATCAAAAAAGGCAAAAATTCAAAAAAAAAAAGAAAAAAGAAAGAAAAAGTGCCTTGGTAGCAAAAAAATGAAAAAATGAAAAAAAGAGAAAAATTGCAATAAAAATCCAAGTGGTGAAAACCTGGAAACAGGCACTAATTGAGGCCTTTGCACTCCTATTTATTAGCATGCGTCCTCGACACTGAGCCTTTCTCCATCATACCTTGACCTTATTTGACTTGGTCTGGAATTGGTCCTTGTCTTTTTCTAGGGGGCATAACTATTAGCATAGGTCTTTTTAGGTTGCGTTTGTCTCTTGGGGGCATTTCACAATAGGTGTTTTTCAACACCACCCCAAAATAGTGTTTTTTAACACTACCCTTACGTTGAGTGTTTCTTAACACTTATCAAATGTCTTACCCAATAGTCTAAGTTTGATGTGATATTTCTCATTTGCAGATGTGATGATCAGAGTCTGACTCTATGACCAACACACACACACACTTAAACAATCATCTCGCTGAGACTTGCTTGGCTTTATTTTTCTTTGTGTGCTATCTATGAGGATTTCTTTGATGAGTGGTCTCTCCCTGAGAAGTTTTCAATGATGCATAGCTAGAAGACTGAGGGTATGAGAACATTTTTTATTTCTTTATCTGCTTGTGGGTATATTTTGTTGGTCCTAACTATCATGAGAATTTATGCTGGTCTTACTTGACACTATGGACCTACAAGGTATTATCCTTGACTATTTTTATGCGAGTGCATGTTTCTAGTTATCCTGACTTTCATGTGTCTTGATACAAGTATAATCTCACCATATCAAACTTAGGTGATCTCACTACATTAGTCATCTTAACCTACATGTCTTTGATGCCTAGGTGGGATTTTCACATTTCTATCTGATAAAGATCATATTCATATTCACATAGTTATGCTAGTGTGCATTGTATGATCTTACGACACTACCAATAATGCTCGATGATGATAATTAGATGTCTATAAGTGTTGTGACCTTGCAAGTCAACCACTTTTCATAGTAGCTTGCATTTTAGGTTCATGATAGTTTATTTTTGCATCTTGCATATGGAGAGAGCTCTCCTTTTCATCATACATGGACCTATTGGTCAACTGCACTCGCCTTTCACTTCTTCTCAATCATGTCTTTTCTTGTCTTTCATATCACATCCTTTTATATGACCTTTTTACCCCCTTTTATAGCATTTTGACTTTTTTGACCTAATTTTTCAAAACACCTCGAAATTGCATGAAAATTGTACCCCTACTTAATTTCGACGTCCTGGATCCATTTTCGGACTTGAAATCAAAATTTGAGTTAATATTGATAGTCAAAATCATATTTCAAAATTTCTCTTTCTTCTACACAATTGACAGACCCTTTTGAGGCATAATTCTTTGATATTTGATGGAATTTCTTCCTTTTCATGTCTTTCAAACTTCTAGTCTTTCATTCACCCCACTTCTTTTCTTCTAATTCATCACTGGGGCATGTTTCATTGCTTGATGGTTATCTTATCGACCTTATCTTTGATTGTGATTGATTATGATTTGATCAAATCTTTATCGATTTGCTGTCTCTCCTCTACCTAATTTTGATTTTGATTCTGAGGGGGCAGTATCTATTGGAATTTAATCCTTGATTCCTTATTTTCTTGATTCAGCTATCTTTCTATGAGTTTTTGCTCAAGCTTGAGATTCTTATCTCTTATTTTGGATATGATCCCGAATTGGCCTCATGTTCAAAGGCCTTTGTTTATGTTTGTCCTGGTGTGATCCCGAATCGACCTCACATCTGAGTTGTTTTGTGATCCCAAATTGATCTCACATTTCAATTCTTCTTTGACTACATGTGTTCCTAGATTGATCACACATTAGTCAAAGAGGGGAAAATGTATGCACCCTAAAATGGTCACCTAGACTTTGGGCCCCATTTCTCAATTTATCAAATCCCTGAATCAAGATTTTCAAAAATCAACATTTTATCAATTCTATCAATTTCTTTGATCAAATCTTATTTTATCATTTTTTATTATTTCTTGGGCTAACCATTTTATCCTAAGTCTTTAGTTGTTTAAAATAAATATTTCCTCCCCTTTTAATAAATAAAAAAAAGCCCCCACTTTTCCTCTTATCCTAAGTTACACAAATAAAGCATTATTCTTATTTTATAAAAAGAGAAAAAGTACTTTTTGTCTCATATGGACATTAAAGTCAACTCCTATTTTCTATTGGAGGATATTTGTGCACAAGGATCAAGCTTCTATTTTTCTCCACCGTTGATTAAGAATTTTTCCTCTTAATCTCAATGGTCCATTTTCATCTCATTTCTTATAAAAGGAGAGCTCTCTCCATTTTTATATCTTGGAATTTTATGACATTGTTATGCTGCGGGTTTTCTAGCTTACTTTGAATACTCCCTTTAAAGATATTGAAGACTTGCTTCCTTTCATTTGCTTTCATCATTTAGTTGCACATTTCATTTGATTAGTTTGCATATCATGGCATTTTAGAGTAATTTTCCTTTTATGCAATAGATTTAGCTCACATAGCTTAATTAGGGGTTTGTAATCCATTGCAATTTCCTTTCATAGATTAGTTTGCATTGTCAATTGATAGATTAATTTTTCACTCATACTAGTTTCATTTGCATCTTGCACATTTGATTCACTTTGGGGATTTTGGCACTCTTGCCCTAGTCTTCAATTTTATGAATCTCTCATTGTGTGGTTGACTAGCAAGGTCACAAGTTTGTAGCTCTAGCTGAGGGCAATTTTATCATAGTGTCTTGCAACTCCATGCATAGAGAGCTATGAGCTGCTTTGTGAGACCTCACCTTTGAGAAACCTTGCATGTAATGATTCATAGAAGTGTGGTCACATTTTCACCAGACATACATGAGATTATCACTGAACCAGTGATTATATACTATGATAACACTAGTGCAATAAACATTTCAAAGAATCTAGTGATGCACTCTAAAACAAAGCATATATCTATTAAGTATCACTACTTAAGAGAAAAAGTACAAGAGAAGCAAGTTAAGCTAGAGTTTTGTACATCAAAAGAACAACTTACAGACATTTTTACAAAGCCTCTACCAAAGGATACATTTTTGTACTTGAGGACTAGAATTGGGGTCCGTCCCCTATCTACCAGTCACTAATGTGATCTGGATGTTGCATCAACCTAATCTTATCAGAAGATAATATATGTTGATGCAACATAGTTCACACTTTGGATCATGTCTAAGGTTGTGAAGAGTTTGGAGAACTAGAGCATATTGGCATATCAATATACAAAGATACAGAGAATGCACCAAACAACAAAGATTTTCATGGCTAACATAGAGTTGCATGTTTATTTGTTTCTTTTGGCATTGTTGTCAAAGGGATAGATAAGCCATATGAAATTAGAATAAAAAGAGATGAACTAAAAGGGAGAGAACCATATGAAACATCTGTCTAAGGGAGAGACAAACTGAAAGAAAGGGAGAGCACTGAAGATCATTTACTGAGAACAGAAGAAGGAAAAGAGAGCTGAAAAGATCATATTTGCAAAATGTCAAAGTTGCACTGATAATTTTGTTGACTAACATAGTGATTAAACATATTAAGCTAGGGAGAGCTTGTACAATATTTGTTCACAGAGTTGTAAAATACATATTTGGTATGTGTATGGTATATTTCATATTACTTGAGTTGCCATCAATGCCAAAGGGAGAGATTGATGAACTACAACTGATTTAGAACCCGATTGAAGAATCTGTGATTATAGATCACCGGATTGATGATTAGATATGACATATGATTAAATCAGTAATATGTTGTCATTGATGTCAACTAGTTTGAAAGTACTTATTTTGTGAGTTGCTATAACTAAACATCTGTAGAAGAGGATTAAAAGAGATGAAGAACATAAATCTGCATGAGGAAGATGTATATGACAAAGGAGAATAAGAAATACATTGTGTAACTTACTGATGAGTCTATGACCTTATGTTATTGACTTGATTATGTTTCATTCATCTATGATGAAGAAAATAACTAAAAGACACAAAGCAGTGTTGTCAGTTGATGAAGCATTTCAGTAGACATCGATAGGATGTAGTGTATACCAAGCATAGTATAAACTGAGCATGTGTTCACAAAGTATTTCTTTGTTAATTGAGTAGGAGAAAATAATTAAATGATTAATTGAGCCATTAAAGTTTGCTGAGTTGTAAAGTACATCGAAGTTAGTGATGGAGATAATGTTTGTTAAAAAGATCAACAACTAGCATAATTCAAGGAAGATCTAAAGGATGAAATCAAAATGTGTTATTGACACAACTGCCATGGAAGGTTTAAGTAGCAAAATGGATGAAGGAGAATAAGTAGCAAAATCTTATGGAGAAAAAGAAAATGGTTTACTTGTCTATATAAGAGACTGAGGTTTCATTATGAAATTAATGCCAAAAGGAGGAGACTGTAGAACTATCTCATGAACAAGTTTCATGTATGCCTGATCAAATTGGTTAAGAAGAACCTAACTGCAAAGTTTACCGAGCATCAGAAAGCTATTACTGAGCATCAAAAAGCTATTACTGAGTAGTAGTAAGTCATTGATTATTGTGATACAGAATTGAAAAACTGATCAAAGGATTTGAATGAACTTAAAATAGATTTGATAATCTTCAATTGAAGTTGTATTGTATTCAGATCAACTATTGTTACAGTTTAACCATTTTAAATAGAGAAATCTCTTAACTGAGTGGACTTGTAAGTCTTTTATGTTGCAATCATAGAATGAACATTATTATCCTATCAACCCCATAGTGAATGATGGTTGGACAATAATGGTTGGTCTTAAATCCTGTAACAAGGTCACACCTAATAGTGTGTTTGTAACCTTTAATAGGGTTGGGTTTTCACTGGCCTCACTTTAAAAGAGTGAACATTTTTGGGTTGCCGACCCCAGGTGGTTTTTCCCTTCATAAGGTTTCCACATTAAATATTTTATGTTATTTGTTCATTGTGATGATTGTTTGTTATCATACTTTACATATTACATGTTATATTTGGTCAGTAATCATTAGTTTGTTATTAACTAGTAAGCAGTAAAAGCACATACAGTATAGTATTTTAGGTTACCGAGCTACAGAAGTTTAAGTAAATTGTTTTGGATTATACATTTGATTTGGGACTGTCGATAACTGATTCACCCCCCTCTCAGTTATTCTAACACTTTCATGTTCCAAATCTGCATTGTCCAATTATGGAGGTAGTTTATCTAATCAGCTATAATTTAGTTCCCAGCTCATAAACATGGCACTCTAACACCCTTTAATACTAGAGCTTTCACATTATCAGACCCACTTACACTTTTGGTTCCCAAATCATACACATGACACTCTAACACCCATTGACATTGGATCCATAAACCAACATTCAAACCCACTCTTGCATCCTTGGACTCATAATTAGACATTGAAAACATTCAAACCCACTTGAACACAAGACCAGCATTGATTCCTTAATCATGTTTTCATGGTTAACACAAGGCACAAATCTTATAATTTTGGAAGTAACATATTCTCAAACAAAGTACCTTTTCTCACATTTGAGAAAGGAGAGGCCTCAAAACTCAATCCCTTATTTTGAGCTACTCCAAGTACCACATATATAGAAACACTTGAAGCTACAAACATGAACAACCAAGAAGAATACCGTTGGGAAGAAAGACTAGGTGGACAAGATGAACAAGATGACCAAAACAATCAAGAAGAAGCTCAACAACAAGAAGCACACTATGCTCTATTGAGAATTTAAGGTTGTCATTAGTATCAAAGGTTATCAAAGATATCAGTCGGTCACTTACATTGAGCAAATCAGTAACTAGAAGCAAGACAGACTAGTCAATAAAGCTTACACACCGAGCACTACATAGTTTACCGAGCAACAAAATCACTGAAACCAACAAACAATGAACACCAAGTGTTCAGTATACACTAAGCAATTTATATAGTGTTTATCGAGGATCATTGAAAATGGCATCATAATCTGAAATGGCACATTCTTCTATGCAAATGGTTACAATAGATCAAAAAATGTTTTACCAAGATCAAGGAATATTTATTGTTATGATATTCATTAAATAAAATGTATATCTTATGTAATAGTTTGATCTAGGTCATTTTTGTACATCATAGATCTTAGGGTTATGACTAATTTGTGTAACCTAATTTTGTTAAAGTGACAAAAGCATATCGCTATATAAATGTACATTTACATCATTTGTGATGTGAACTAATGTGAGAAATAATATATGAATCAAGGAGAACTTGAAGCACTTTCCTAACTTCAAGTCTATCAGTTAATAGAGAAGATTGCAGAGGATATCAGATTAAGCAGAATCTAAAAAGGCTACCGGGTAAAAGCACAATCGAGTGTCACCTTTTGGGCTAACTCAAATCACTCGGCCCAGTTAGACTCGGCCGAGTTATACTCGGCCGAGTCTAACATGGCCGAGTACACGTAGGTGCCACACGGTGCTGAATGACATCTACGTGGCCCATTAGACTAGGCCGAGTGGTACTCAGCCGAGTAGGACTCGGCCGAGTCAAAATAATATTTTTAATATAAAAAAATATCACAAACCACTCATTTGCACAGTATTAGGCTATTTGAGAGGGGCCGACCCCTAGGGGGACTCGGCCAAGTTAGACTCAGCCCAGTTAGACTCGGCCTAGTTGGACTCGGCCCAGTCTACTTAGGTGGCATGCCATGTTGGCAGCCAAACCACCAAAAATACAAAAAAACTAAAATTTTGCACTTCTGTTGTTCCTTTCTTAGATCAAAATAGAAAATGTTAAAAAACTAAAAGTACCCTTTTCTAGATCTCGAAAGTACAATTTTGGACATATAAATTTTATATTGTTTCATCTACAAAACGTTAAACAAATTTGCTAAAAACTACATGTAGGTATATTAAACTTTGAGAAGACATTGATTCGGAAAATATAGAAAAATACTAAATCAATTCAAAAAAAATTTAAAATTATATAGGGCACTAGAGGAGAGAGTCCTCTTCAAGAATATATAATTTATTTGGATTTTGGTATATTTTTTATAGGGTAAAAGTGACGGGAGACAAAAACTATTGATTTCAGGTAAGGTCGACTTTCAATACTTATAATGGGTAAACTATAGATCAAAAAAACTTCTTTCTTTTTTCTTGCACTAGATATACATGTCATCTAAAACATATTATGAAATTGGGGGAAAAAAAATATTTTACTTATAATGATTTGACGGGAAGTGAACTTGCTTGTTTGTAGTATTTTTAGGATATGAAAAATAGACCCAAAAAATTAAAAAAATATATTAATTTTTGCCTAAATTAATTTTTAAAAATTATAGGCATAAAATTCATCCTATTTTACACATTTCATCAGTTTACATCATCTTCAAATTCTCAACAGAAATGTGACTTTTATGCCCTTGAAGTTTTTCAGTTTTTGTGTTGTTAGCCTCTTCCTTTGTAAAAGGGTGACAACTTATTGTGCTTTTACCCTACCGAGCATTTCAGAGCAAAGATTCATCACAATAAAGGTGAAATAGATTTAGAACTTATAGATCTGTATCAGACAATTGAGTTGTTAATTAGCAAATAATTACCTATTGCTTTCTAACAATTGTAATAGAGTTTTTGGATAAATCTCTTAACAGAGTAGACTTAACAGTCTTATGTAAATCTCTTAACCGAGTACACACTTCATTAGTGTTGTTAAAATGCTATAACTAGGTACATCTAACTGATCTAATATGTCACTCCTAATAGGGTGAGATCACCATAAGTGATCAAAACTTGTAGCCCTAACAGGAAAACCTTTTCTATCTACAGTAGTGAAGAATTTGTGGGTGTCATCCCCACCATAGTTTTTACCTTCTAACAGTGGTTTTTGCGTTACCAAAATACTTGTGTTATGTGATTTCTATTTTGATTTCATATTGTTTAGTTTCATAAGTTAAATGGATGATTGATACATGCAATTAGATACAAATTTTGTAATGTTATCACTATTTATAGTCATAGATCTGAAATGTTTACAAGTAAAGTTTTTTAAGGCACTTATTCACCCCTCCCCTCTTAGTATGTATCTCTCCTAATTCCAACAATTGGTATCAGAGCACAGTTCTCTTACTGAATAGTTTAACCACTGAAGGGTAAAGATCTAAGTCATGGAGAGGTATAAGCTAGATAAGACTATTGAGAATCAAAAGATTCAGATGCAAATGTTTATTGAATAGTACAAGCAAGCCAAGGAAGGATTGAAGAAATTATTGGTTGAAAGGAAGAACCTGGCTATTCTGCAAAATGAGATCGGTTATCATGAAGAAGAAATTGATGATATGTTTGAGCATATTGGATCTAGTTCTAGAAGCATCTCTGATGGATCTGAAAGCATAATCTTTGATCTGTCTGAAAATAATCAACATTTAATCGAACAAGTGAAAGCACTACAAATCGGCCAAGAATATCAGATGGTGAGAATGGTTGAGACTATGAACAATGCTAGACAAGCTAAGAAAGAAAGGAATCTGGCTATTGATGACTAAAGATAAATGACTGAACAACTTCAAGGAAAATAAAGTGAGATACAAAGACTCACCAATCACCATTTTCAAGTATCTAATTAAATGATGACTGTGAATCAAGAGGTCAACCGAGTAAATGGATAACTGTCAAGAAACCTTGAAGAAGTTGCAAGACTCAGAGAGGAGAATGAAAAGCTGAGAAATGAAGTGAAAACTCAGCAGCAACATAATGAAATAAAGAAATTGGTTGAGGATAGTTATAAGAAGATTGATGACTTTTTGATTAATCAAAGAAGATTTAGGAGTAGAGCTGGGATAGGCTATACCAGTGAAGGAGAATCATCACATCAAGTTGAAGAAGTCAACAACAATCAAATTCAAAGACCTAAAGTGTTGACATGTTATCACTGTGGCAAATAAGGACATACATCTAATGTGTGTAGAAGCAAAGCATAAGGTAAACCTCCTATCACTCCTAAATTCAATGGATATTGTTATTATTGTGGTAAGTTTGGACACCAAGCCTATGAGTGTAAAGCTAAAAAAAATGATATTGCTAACAATAGTACTGAGGAGAAAATATGCTATACTTGTAATAAACATGGACATACTGTACGAGAGTGTAAGGCTAAGATGAAGCAAGTATGGACTCCTAAGCAAAAAACACAGCGTAAGCCTTATCAACCGAAGAGACAAGGTAATTCTTATGTTTGGGATTATAACACATGGGCTAACTGTGTTGCATGTGGAAGATATGGACACATTGCAGTGAATTGTAACAAGAAAAGATGGGCCGGACAATCAAGAAACTAGACAAACACTGGAATGGCATATTTGCATTGCCATAAATTTGGTCTTTTAAGCAAAGACTGTAGAGACCAAGCACCAAAAGAGAATCATGTATTTGAGAGTAGACGTGCTATTATAGATATCATGAAGATAAGAAACTTTATGTGGAAGAAGGCATCTAATGAGAATGTTGAATCAAGTAATGCTATCAGTGAAACCTCGTCCACTGGATTGGGTGACATCGGTATGTCCACTTAAGGTGATATAGGTATGTATGGGACTAGCATTTCAAAATGATCACATTTTACATATAGTTCCTTATATATGATGAGCACATACCAAATCTACATGAATAAAGATGCATTATGATTTATATGTTATGAGCTAACAATGTTATATATTGGTAAAAGAGAGACCGAGAGTTGGTTACCCATCGGTAATCACTACACAGGGTTAACCGAACAATAGTGCAAACCGATAGAGAAACATATGTTAACCAAGTGACAAGTAGATTGTAGTCATCACTGGGCTGACAGTTGTTATGTACCAAAAGTTAGGTCACGTATTTAATGCATGAAAGTTTGAGCAGGAATATCGAAAAGTCTATAAATACATGAGAAATAGAGCTCATTGTTACACTATGATTTCGAAGAACGAAGATTTCACAGAAAAGAGTTTGAGATAAAAGATTTTCAAAAGGATTCAAGACTCCTGTAGATCAAACCGACATCACTCTTTGATGACTCTGAGTAAGTTCATTTGCTATCGAACACTTTATTATCCTACTGCTAGCTAAAACCCTAAATCGATTTATGGCATCGACATCATCTGCTAGAAAATCACAAAGTATTGAGGAGGAAGTAAATCTAATCGTTAGGGAAAAATTTGATGAACCTAAGTTCAAGCCGCATCCCAAGGTCGCATCATAGATGGATTCAATGGGCACTTTCTCAAGTATACCAGAAAGGGTTTTATTGATAGAAGACGTAAGAGCATACATTCATTGCAAAATTGGAGAAGTAGGAGACTTTCAAACTATTGCAGCATATCAACAAATCTATGGCGCCGATAGAAAATTGAAACAAGAACACAAGAAGATTGAGGAATCAAGGTTATCATGTATCACATAATATCTGCAATCATTTAAGATAGACTAGATAAGAATTGTATTGAGCAAGTATCATGATGGAAAATTATAGTTGGATAGTCCAATAGAGGTCAATAAGAAAATGATCAGTAGGGTTACTGGCTACACTAAAACCAACAAGGCAAAAGCCTTCCGTAGCTCATCATGAATAGATGTTGAGAAGAATACTGGAGCTCAATGGGATAGAAGAGCACTGAAAAATTTTGACAATCAAAGACCCAGTAGTTAAATTTGCAACACATGTGATCGGGTACAAGATTTTTCAATCAAGCAGACTCAATAGCATACCCTACAGTGCAGTAGACATGGCACATAAAATTGTGAAGAAAGATCACTAGATTATTCTTTCCAAGGTATTGTTACATCAACTAAAAGAAAACATGAAGACCATAAGGACAAATAAGTCTAATACCTATAAGTTTGGATCACTACTTGTTTGTATATATTTCTATCTAAAAAAGTATGTACTTGGTGTCAGTAAAGTAAATTGGCAATCAGATAAACTGATAACAGAACAAATTAATGATATGATGAGTAAGTTAGGAGATAAAATGAATGTAGAATTTGATGAATACTTTAAATAATTCCAGACCAAAATGCATCAAAGAAGTAGAATTCCAAGGAAATTAGTTGAAAATTTTGAGACAGACATTTGTTTTGTAGTCAACATAGATCATACTATGATAAGAGCAGTTGAACCTAGAATAAAATGGCTAGAACCTATGGGTTATGAAATGAACCATGATTTCACATTGAAATCTATTAATGAACTACTTGCATTACCAAAAGACCCCACTGCCACTAGGTTTGAAACATATGAAGAGGCCAAATCTAGAATCAATATAGGCATAGAGATCGGTGAAATGTGTAGAAAGGAAAACAAAATGAAGAAAGATCTTGTTGCTAGATTTGGAGATATTTCTAACTCATCTGAGGAGTCACTAGTTCCAACACCAACTGAAGGACAATTATAGTTGGCTGATAAACCATTTGATAGTGAGGAAACTAAGTCAGAAAAAGAGAAAGATCCCACACCGGGTCCTCCTAGAAAAGTTCAAAACAAGAAGCAGTTGCCAGTAAAAGTAGGTACAATGACAAGATGATGAAATGCAGCCTCACCCCCACCAAAGAAAGGATTAGTGAAAATTACAAGACCACGGGCAGCTACACCAAGAAAAACATATGCAAAGAGAAATACCAAGGTTGTAACTGAGGCACTGAAGAAGAGAAGAAAATTGATAAGAGGTAAAGAAGACATTGAGGAGACTAAAAATGAAGATGACCCCAATCAATTCAAAGTGGTCAGCAATAAGGTAAAGTTAATAGATGAAATCATTGAAGACATAATTGAGAATGGTGACCTTGCTAATCCTGAACTTAGTAGATTTGATAATATGCCAAATGAAGATCAAACCAAGATAGAAGATGTTGGCAATTTGGCTGAGCTGAGTACATAGATGTTGTCATTATGGAAACATATGATCCACATGAAGATCACACAGGTCAAAGAGCAAGTATGACAAAGTGCATTGCAAATTTGTCTAAGTGTGAGACAGTGCTTTTACCAGTGTACCTAGACACAATTTTTTTTTGCGACATTGACTGGAGTAAGTTCAATGCTTTCACAGTTGAACATAAACTTTGTGATGACTATTGAACACCCATCTCAGAGTGCAAGTTAGTATGACATGTATGGAAGAAGTTATGATAGTTTTACCGAAGATAGTGTTAAGTCGACATGATAGAATATGAAGACAAATTAGTAAAGAGTTAAGGGATTATTTTGTTTATCAAAATAATGAATTAAAAATGTAAAGGGATGACATCCTAGATGTTTACTCTTGGATAAAGCTATTGATATAAATATAATTGTAATTGTAAAGTAGAAGATATATAGATGGAAGTAAACATTTGATGTATAGAAAAGTGATATGATGCGAAGTATATGATAACGATATTGAAAGAGAAGCGAAGAGATATTGATGCAAGCAGTATAAGGTTATGTACCTTAACCTATTTTTATAATCAGTGTATATTGTACATTACTTGTTTAGGCAATGGGCTCATCTGGTAATCACATTTTGTACTACCAACTCCTAATAGGGTTGAGGCTTCTAACTAGGCCTATAGTCCCTTAATCAAGACTAATACACTATATGTTTGTAATAGACTCCTAACAAGGTCAACATCCTTAACAAGATACTTTTGATTAGTGGATCTTTGTGGGTACCATCCCCACTGGGGTTTTCCCTTGGCTAGGGTTTCCTCAAGAACAAATAATGTGTTATGAGTTCTTTGGTTTTATTGCTATGCATGTTGTTTAGCTTCTTATGTTATGCATGTATAAAGATAATCTGTTATATCCATAATTGGGAAAAAGATAAAGTTTACAGAATACTGATTCACCCCCCCTCTCAATATTCCCTATTTCTAACAATTGGTATCAGAGCTCAGTTACTCAAAAAAAATCATTCAAGGAAATCCTAGCAGCTTGAGTAAGATCTCTATGGATATGAATCAACTACAGAAGAATCTTGAAGAAGCTCTTGAATAGATTGACTTGCTTACGATTGAAAAAGACACTTTGAAAAGAAAGTATGATGATGCAAAGAACCTTATTGAGAAAATGAAAAACAAATTGGAAGATCTGAGATCTGAAAAGGAATCTGAAGTTTTTATTGAAGATTATGATGACAATTTGGAAAAATAAAATGAGATCCTTAAACATGAATTGAAGATAACAAATTTGAAGCTTAGTTTGAAAAATGGAAATGGAAAGAATGAAGCAAATCTGAAATCTGAGAATGAAAGTCTAAAGAGTAAAAATGAAGGACTAAAATCTAAACTTGGTATAGTAACATCTGAACTTGAGAAAGTTAATTTGCTGTATGCTGAATTTGAGAAATTTAATGAGATTGTGAAAGGTGAACTGACTCGATCCAAACAACAACTTGAAAGGCTATATTCAACTAGTGAGAAGATTGATGAACAAATATCTTATCAAAAACCATTCTATGATAAGACTAGTCTTGGATTCAACACTTTTAAAGAAAATGATGAAAGCAAGGAACCAGATCTGAAAATATCTGAAAGCATAGATGAGAAGAAGTCTAATGAGATCAACAAATCTGAAGATACACCTAAAGAAGAAGAATCACCGAAGCAAAAGGAATCCCCCAAAGGTATGCAAAGATAATTCAAAGGTAGATGTTTTTCTTGTAATACTATTGGTCATATGAAGAGAGATTGCACAACTAAGCAATTTAAACCTCTTAATGGTTATTGTTATAATTGTCATGGTTTTGGACATAGAGCTATTGAATGTAAGAAACTTAAATTTATTGAGAATAATGATGGTAGTAGAATGTTTAGGAATACTAACAATGCAGATAATAAACCTACTGAAGATATGAAAAAAAGAAATGGAGTTATATGTTATAGATGCAACAAGGTTGGACACATTGCTAGAAACTGTAGATCACAAGTCTATCAGCTTGGACCAAGATATGGTAAAAATGGAATTTTTTGTCAGATATGCAACAAGATTGGACATATAGCAAGGTTTTGTAGAATGAACAACAGACTTTTTCATCCTAATCCTAACCCTAGAAATCATGCAAGAAGAAATGAAGATGCAAGTAACAGTCAGAAAGGATGCTATAGTAACTTAGATGAAGTGAAGTTTATCAAAAGCGTAGATCAAGGAGACATAATTAGCATTGAAGGTAATTAGGAAGGTCAATTATTGAAAGGTAAGAATGAATCTTTACCTAACCCATCTCAAAGCACTTAAATTTATGAAAATTATAGTAGAATAAGAACTTAGACTAGAGTAGAAGTAGATATATGATGATCTGAGTCTTGCACAGTTAATGCAAGGTATTTTATGATTTTCTAATGCTATGGTTAAGAGCACAAAGAAAAATATTATGTTTTGCGAGATCGCAAGAATTTTTAAATTTTGCAGGTTAGCAGAGACAACTTTTTGGAAAGAAGCAGCAAAAGAATTGAATGCGATGCCAAATCTAAGTGAGATTGAATTAATAAAAGGTTATGATCAGTATTATTTGATCATCAAAGAGAATTCAAGTGTCAAGGAGATCAGAGAGTAGTGATTGGAAGCATTTTTGCAAGGATTTGGAGAAGAATTTTGTGTCGAATCTATACAAGCCCTAAAATCATGAAAGTAAGGTATTTTACTTGACAAGATCTTTGAATTAGCAAAGGAATTTGAAGAAATCATGGATGTTTCTTTAGTACACAATGTTAGAGATAAGAATAGACCTAACTTGAAAAGGGAACCAGTATAACCCTTGGAAGAAGACCCTAGGTTTGCTTTATCATCCATACCAGATAGAGTTTTACACTTAGAGAATGTAAGAAGTTATCTTGGATGCAAACTAGAGATAGTCAGTGATAATTCTTTTACAAATGAGTATCAAAATATTTACAATCAGGATATGACATTGAAACAAGGTTTTGAATATTTGGAAAATAATGAAATTGTTAAGTATGGATTACAGTATGAATTTGATAATGAGGAATGCACTAAGATTATCTTGAGGAGAATTCATAATGGAAATTTTTGGTTAGAAGATAGACTGATAAATATTATAGTTGATTTGATTCATGAAGTCACTGGATTATCTAAAACTGGAGCTATTCCTTTAAATGAGAAAAACATGAGGAAAACAATCATTGACAACACAAACCCATCCTACAATGGTAGAGGGATTGTGATTAGTAAGATCAAACAAGATGATGTGAGATACCTATGCAAGATCCTAACTACTAAGTTTTGTGCAAACTCAAGAGAGGATGACATGGTAGCTACAATGGTACATCCAGCTTATCTTATGTGTGTTGACAAGGTACAAGTTGATATGTGTGAAATTCTAAGAATTCAATTGTTTGAGAACTTGGAGAAGATTAAGAAGACTAAGTATACATAGTTTAGGTTCTCATCCTTAATCACATATATGTTTTTTCATCTTTTGAGGAGATTTCCTTACACCATTGGAAATGACTGGAATGATGGAAAAAATACAATGGAAAGAATTAACCTAGTATATAGAAAACATGTTATTGACAAAGTGAATGAGAGTGCAGTACTTGTAATTAAGACATTTCAGAATATTGTGTCTAGCAAATCAAGGATCCCTAAGTCTCTTGTTGAGAAATATAAAGATGATATATGTTTTATGGTGGATACTGACTTTACCTATATTGAAGCTGTGGAGCCTAGAACAAAGTTCATAGACCCTCTTGGCTATGAGATATCTGAGGTAGAGACTGAAGAGTATGTTAGTAGGCTACTTAAGTGTAAGTTGGACACTCAGTGCAATAGGTTTGGAACCTTTGAGGAGAATTTCAACTCTGCAAAGATCTTAATTGAAGAGAAACAATCTAAGAAAAGAGTTGAGAGAACAATAAAGAAAATCCTTAAAGATACAGGAATGTCAAAGCGTGAGTTTTTGGTAGAAAAGAAAACTATAGCAGCAATCAATAGAAGTGGACAAAAAGAAGTTTTGTCTATCCATCCTTTATCAGTACAATAGGAAGAACCACAAGTGAAGGTGAAAGTGGAAGTATTTGAGAAAGATCAAGAAGAAAAGATGACCACTAGATCCACACCTAGCAAAAGAGTTAAGGAAACTGCTACTGGACCAAGAAAGAGACATAAAACTTTAGTGCAACCAATCCCAAGGAAGATTGTAGAAATAAAAGATGATGTCACTATTAAGAAGAAATCTTGGAAACCAAAAGTTGAAAATCTTAATGAATAGATTATTGAGAATGGAGACTTTCTTAGGAATGAATGCTTGGCAGTCATTCTATAATAGTTGTTGTTGCATTCATGACTATGATTGTCATTGATGTCAACACAATGACCTTCTAAAGACTAGCAGAGAAGTAGATAGTATTTTGATTAGCGCATGTGGGATATTGCACATGGTGATATGCGATGTTGAAGTTATACTCTTTGATATGTTATATGTCTATGGTTAAGAGTGTAGATATTAATTCTTTGATTCATGAAAGTTATGAGCATTTTGGTGGAAGCAGTATTCAGGCAGTGTTCCTAAGTAGTAGTTTGTGGAAATTGGATGATATCTCCTAATCGGGATGGAATCTGGTTTTGCACAGTTAAAGGGAAGTTTCAGACACATTGATAGTGACATGGTTCATAGCAAAAACTTTGAGGTCACACGAGTGAAGAGTTATTGCATTTGGAAGTCAATAGTTTTGTGTAATTTTGATGTAGCGTGTGGAATATCTTATTTTGTAATTATGTGCCGACTCATTTGTAATTATTTGAGTGTGGTATAAAGGAAGGAATGCTTTTCCTTATTGTAATGAATTTATAGGTATTGGATTTTAATTGTAAGATGAATGAATAAGTAAGTGAATGAAGAAGTGGCATGGTTGAATGTAAATGTATGCATGAAGTGAAGAAAAGAGCCTATGAAGTTGTGAAAGTGAGATTGTGAAGGAAGACATGCGAAGTACAAAGATCTAGAATTGAGATTTGGTGTAGCAGTGAGTGTGGTTTGGCACAGTGAGGAGGTAACATATTTCATATTATTTTGTTGAATAATCTTAAGGTCATTTGGACAGTGTGTTCAGTGATCTTACCCTGAAGCTGTTTGGGCAGTGAGTCCTTCTGTCTTCCATAACACTTAACAGGGTTAGAATATTTTAATAGGGATTCATATGTACTGAATGTATTTCATAAGACTCCTAATAGAGTCCATCCTTTAAAAAAGAATATTCATATTAGTGCATCTTTTGTGGGCATCATTCCCATCGGGGTTTACTCTTTGATCAAGAGGTTCCCTAGTCAACATATCTTGTGTTATTGTGTCATTGTGTATGAATATCTTTCTATGGTTGGTAATTACATTTCTTACATGGTTAAATGTTGTTGAAGTTGATAAAGGTTATAATTATCTAATAACTGATTCACCCCCCCCCCCCCCCCCTCCTCAATTATCTTGGTGGACTTTACTTTTTAATAATTGGTATCAGAGTAGCAGGTCCTTGAAAGAAAAGTTTAACAACTTAAGGAGATCCATGGTGAATTTTAGGAAAGAAAGCCCTAAGTTTGATGGAGTAAATTTTGACAGCTAGAAAGAGAATATGAAGACACATCTACTGTGTTTAGGACTAGGTTATTGGTTGATTACAAAGAATAATAAGACTATCATTGAAGAAGATGATCTTGAAACAAGTTCTAAAGATGAGGTAGATCTATTCATGTGTAACATACTTGCAAGAGAAGCACTTTTGACAACACTTCTAGAGAATGAATACAGTCAGGTAAAATATTTTAAAAAATATAATGAAATTTGGAAAGCTTTACACTCTACTTTTGAAGGTGATGAACATGCAAAGAGAGCTACATTACATAATTGGGTATGTGCATTTGAAGATATTAGAATGATGGAAGATGAATTTGTAAGAAGCTATATTGGTAGAATGTCAGAAATTATTGCAGGGATAAAATCTTGTGGAGGATCAAAGACAGAGAATGAAGTGATATGGAAAATTCTAAGGACATTGACTCCTATATTTAAGCAGACAACACAGATGATTAAACAAGTTATACCTTGTACTACAAAATTTACAAGAGAAACTCTTCTTGGAAGATTGGAAGCAGCAGAGATGAACCTGAGGTTATCAAGAGACTTACCTAGAATGGAGATAGCATTTAGTGCTCTTAGTATTCATCCTAATTTGTCAAGAAGTACCAGTGTGAGTGGAGATTATGCCAGTAGCAAAAAATCTAGAAATGAAAAAGATAAGAAAATTGAAGAAGGTATTGCCTTACTTATGAACAGAGAACTAGATGGTAAGAAAATTTTTAAATGTTGGACTTGTCAAGAATATGGTCATTTTGCATCTAAGTGTCCTAAGAGAGTTAAGAAGTATAGAAACAATTTCAAGCCTAGAAGATCTAAGGAATGTTATTATGCTAATGATGAAGATCTTGAAGCTAGTATAGAAAGAACTTTGAGTGAAGTTGGTGAAGGGTGCTCCCCTTAATACCACAAACACATAACAGAAATAGAGAAACAACAACAAAATGCAAGAATAGAAAATTGGCTTCTTATTATCTCCACAAATGTGGAATTACAAACTTTTAGAATTACAATATGCAAAGCCACATGGGCATTCCCTCACAATATTCTGTAGGACAAAGCCTCGAACTATTACCTAGATCTACTACCCAGAACTATTCTGAACTGCCTAAGACAATAATACAACCTTCCTTATATGGGCAATTTTCCACCACCTGGGAAGGTTCCGGAATTTTAGCCAATAAGGCCGACCAAACTTAGAATTATTTTATTTTACATTTTATTACATCATAGTCGGCTCAAGATAACCTTTGAAACCCAAACAGAAATTTTGAAGAAAATTATTTTCCTCCATTTCAGGTGGCCCAACTTCTGAAGACCATAAGTCATCACCAGTTGACCCGATCGGCTATTATAAACCCATTTCAGAAATGCCATGAAGCACTCTACAGGTTTACCCTGTGCAAGCACCTGTCACCCAAACTTTTGACCTCATCTGGGGCCTCTAAAGCCTTCAAAATTGAGTTCAAATTTTTTGTACCCTGCTGCCAATACCAAAAATCATCAATATCTTCCAATATACACTTGATCTGGCAATGAAACTTTACTAGCAGACTTATATGACCAAAATGAACCTCCAAGAAAGAAATCAGATCATTCTGAGCACATACAAAAATTACCAAAAATAGTAACTTTCCATAAATAGTAGCTCTGCACAAAATAGCCCTTATTGAATATAAAAAATAGAAATATATTTTTTTGGGTGATGCAAGATTGCTCTTACACCCAGGATGCTCTTGCATCAGACACCCAGGGTAATTTGAGAAGTGACCCTCTCATGACTCAGGTGTGCAAAAGAAAACCAAGATGGCTAACCTCCTCCTTTGTCAGCCATGATGAATCTTCAACAGGTCATCCTTTCCACTTGACAAGATATTCTTCATATGTCCTGTTCCTTGTGCTTTTGCCAACATGACTGTCCAGTATATCTTCGATCTCCTTAGTGTCTGAACTAGGTGCTGGAATACTCCACTGTGCTGCTGTGATCTCATCTTCAACACCTCCTTCATGATACTCTATCAGATCTGAAATGTTAAAATCTGGTTAAATATTTATCTCAGTAGGCAATTCTACCTCATATGTGTTTCCTGAATCATGTTTCTTCAGTATCCTACATGGTCCAAACTTTTTCATTTTCAGGTTGTTATATGTACCAACTGGAAACCGCTCCTTTCGTAAATGAACCATGACTTCATCACCAACCTGAAATTCCTTATACCTCCTTTTCTCATCTACCTTAGCCTTATACTATGCGTTCATCTTGGTAATATGCTTCCTCACCTCCCCATGGATGTTCTTCAAGTGTTCTACAAAATCCTCAGCTTCAGCACTAATTATTTCTCTTTTATCTATCTTCCTCAATCCAGATGCATTTCTTGGACTACTTCCATATACAATCTAGAATGGTGATTTACCAGTGCTCCTATTGACAGAATTATTGTATGCAAATTCCGCCTGTGGTAAAATCAAATCCCATCCTGTTGGCTTATCTCCAACCAAACATCTCAACAAATTTCCCAAACTCCTATTCACCACCTCTGTCTATCCATCAGTCTGTGGATGATGTGATGAACTGAACTTCAAATCTGTCTTCAACTTCTTCCACAATGTATGTTAGAAATATCCAACAAACTTAGTGTCCTGATCTGAAACTATGGTCTTTGGCAAACCATGAAGTCTCACTACTTCTCTGAAAAACAATTCTACTACATGAACAGCATCATTAGTCTTCTTGCAGGGAATGAAATGTGCCATCTTTGAAAATCTATCAACCACCACAAAAATTGAATCATGTCCCCACTGAGTCCTAGGTAAACCAAGAACAAAGTCCATGCTGGTATCTTTCCAAGACTTCTTTGGTACGGGTAATGACTGATACAACCCTATATTCTGCTTCACTCCTTTCGCCATCTGACATACTATGCAACTCTGTACAAACTTCTTCACATCTTGCTGCAACTGTGGCCAATAATAATTCTCACTAACCAAACCAAGGGTTTTATCACGACCAAAATGTCCAGCCAATCCTTCGCTATGCTTCTCCTTGATGAGATTCTCCCTCATAGAACTTTGTGGAATTCACAACTGACTCCCTCTAAATAGCATATCATCCTGGATGATGAAATCCAACCATTTCCTCCTATCTAGAGTAACAAGTTCTGTACAAGCTTTCCAAGCTTCACCAAAATTAGGATCCTCTGGATACAAATTCTTGAGTTCCTTGAACCCAACCACTTCAATCTGCATTTCTGTCAGCAATAGTTGCCTTCTGCTAAGAGCATCTGCAACCCTATTAGACTTTCCACTCCTGTGTTTCAAAACAAATGTATAACTCTGCAAAAACTCAACCCATTTCAAATGCCTTTGATTCAATTTTCTTTGACTATTCAAATATTGCAAAGCTTGATGATCAGTATACAAAAAAAACTCCTTAGGAAGTAGATAATGTCTCCACTTCTTTAATGCCTCAACTATAGCATAAAATTCCTAATCATAAATAGAATATTTCCTCTTGGCATCATTTAACTTCTCACTGAAATAAGCAACAAGTTTACCTTCTTGGCTCATAACAGCTCCTATTGTAGTACCACTAGCATCACAATCTACTTGAAAAACCTTATTAAAATATAGAAGTGCTAAAATAGGTTGTTCTATAACTTTTTGTTTCAACAATTAAAAACTCTTTTCTGCCTCATTAGTCCACTTAAACTCTTTTCTATCCCCTCTCATTGTTTCAGTCAAGGGTCCACAAATACTGCTAAAATTTTTGATAAACTTTTTGTAAAAGCTAGGTAGACCATGAAAAGATCTTACCTCAGTAGCACTCCTTAGAGTAGGCCATTCAAGGATAGCCTGTACCTTCTCTGGGTCTATTTTTAGACCTTCTCTTGAAACTACAAACCCCAAATACACCAACTCTTTCTTCACAAAACTGCACTTCTTCAAATTAATCAATAATTTCTCTTCTCTCAACTTCTCAAATACCATACGAATATTCATCATATGCTCATCCAATGTCTTACTAAAGATCAAAATATCATCTAGGTAAACAATGACAAACTTACACAAATTTTTTTTCAGAACCTCGTTCATAAGCTGCATGAAATTGCTCAGTGCATTGGTTAGCCCAAAAGGCATGACTAACCACTCATATAGTCCTTCCTTTACCTTGAAGGCAGTCTTCCATTCATCTCCTTCTCTGATCCAAATTTGATGATATCCACTCTTTAGATCTATCTTTGAGAAATACATAGCTCCACTCAAATAGTCCATAATATCATCCATTCGTGGCAATAGAAACCTGTATTTGATTGTGATCTTGTTTATTGCCCTAGAATCTATACACATCCTCCATTCTCCATTCTTCTTTGGTGCTAATACTCCTAGTACAGCACAAGGACTCAGACTCTCAGGGATCAATCCTTTCTGTAACAGTTCATGTACTTGTCTGTTCAACTCCTCACTTTCTGCAGGTGTCATTCTGTGTGCTGCTTTATTCAACAAACTCACTCCTGAGATCAAGTCCATTTGATGACTGATCTTCTTGACTGGTGGTAATCCATCAGGCACATTATCAGATACAATATCCTGAAACTTATTCAACAAATCTGCAACTTTTACAGGAACATCTTCTACTTCCTCTTTACCAGCTTTTGGAATTAAAGCAAAACATACATGCTCATGCCTCATACCATCTAGGAAATTTTTTCCATCAACAAAATTTATCCTTGCATTACCACATACCTTTTCTTCAGTCTCCTTCAATAGTTTTAGCTTATGTCGCACTCCATCCTTTGTCAAGGAATAGGTATTCACATGACTATCATGTATAACACATCTGTCAAACTTCCATGGTCTACCCAACAACATATGACATGCATCCATAAATATGATATCACACAATACCTCATCTTGGTATTTGCCAATCTTGAACTTCACCAGACATTGTTCATTGACCATGACCTTAAGGTCATCCTGTACCCAAGCAATCTGATATGGATGTGGGTGTTTCTATCTCTTGAGCTTCAACTTTGTCACCATCTCTTCTGACACCAAATTGTCAGTGCTTCCACTATCAATAATCACATCACAACATTTACCTTCACACTTTCACCTGGTGTGAAATAGGCTCCTCCTTTGCTTAGGTTCATTCTCACCACTCAATAAGACTCTTCTGTTAATCAATGTTTCTCCTTTTTTAGCATCTTCAGAATTTGATGATCTGGCATCTTCATCTACATGTGCAACTCTGGCCTAGCCTTCATTTTTCCTGTCTATTCTACCTTGGTGCTGAGGACATTCAAATGCCCTATGACCTTCTTCTCCACAGTGAAAACATTTTCCACGGAAGCCACCTCTTCTAGATCCTTGTCCTCTTCCTCTTCCTCTCTGATCTCTATTATTCTGATACTGGAAGCAATCAGAATTATTTCCTCACTGATTCTAACTGCTACTGGCCTCATCCTTATTTTTCAAATCTTCATTTTGGCCACCATATGACCATCCACCAGATCATCCACCGTGACCTCTTCTATTTTGTCTACTCTCAAACTTCTTGTTCAGCTTTTCCTCTACTTTTAGGGCAAACTAGTATGCCTCTTCAATACTATTCATTCGAACCAGATTCAGCTCCCCTTGAATGCTTGGCCTTAACCCATTAAGGTATCGGGAAACTTTCTCCTTATCAGCTTTTGCATGGCCTATTCTAATGAGAAGTCGATAGAACTCCTTTGTATACTCCTGAACAGATCTTCCTGCTTGCTTCAAACTTTGCATTTTTTTCAGTAGGTCAAGCTCATAATCAACAAGAATGAACTGTCACTTCAATTTATCCACCATCTGATCCCATCTCATGATTTTCTCCTTTCCCCTTCTATTTCGCTCCAACTGAATCTCTTGCCACCATATCTTCGCATGACCTTTCAATCTGGCCTTCGTAAATTTGACCCTATCAGGATCCTCAACATCTTCATACTCAAAATATTTCTCACATTCATTGATCCAGTCGATCAATTCTTCTGGGTTAAGATTTCCAAAAAATGTAGGAACCTCAATCTTAGGTCTTTTCCCAATCTTAGAAATGGCCTGAGAAAGTCTTTTTTCCTCCTGGTTCACAATTTTGACTTCTCCTTCTTGATATTCTTCTTCAGCTTCATCCTCACTTTCATCTCTGACATTAAGAGTCATTCCTCTAAGAATCTCTTATTTTAATGCTCGCACTTGTCTCTGCAGTGCCCTAACCTCAGGTGTTACAGCACCAGCTCTTCCACCATGTTCCCTTCATGGAGGCATTTTTGCGATGCACGCTGAAACCCTAACCACGGTCCTGGTGAAAACTACCTCATAGTTGGTGATCTATTTACACACTTAGGAACTCCTACTCTGATACAACTTGATGAAGGGTTCTCCCCTTAATACCACAAACAGATAACAGAAATAGAGAAACAACAACAAAATGCAAGAACAGAAAATTGGCTTCTTATTATATCCACAAATGTGGAATTACAAACTATCAGAATTATAATATGCAAAGCCATATGGGAATTCCCTCACAATATTCTGTAGGACAAAGCCTCGAACTATTACCCAGATCTACTATCCAGAACTATTCTGAACTGCCTAAGACAATAATATAGCCTTCCTTATATAGGCAATTTTCCACCGCTTGGGAAGGTTCTAGAATTTTAGCCAATAAGGCCGACCAAACTTAGAATTATTTTATTTTACATTTTATTACATCATAGTCAGCTCAAGATAACCTTTGAAACCTGAACATAAATTTTGAAGAAAATTATTTTTTGTCATTTCAGGTGGTCCAACTTCCGAAGACCATAAGTCATCACCAATTGACCCGATCGGCTATTATAACCCCATTTAAGAAATGCCACGAAGCGCTCTACAAGCTTGACCTGCGCAAGCGCCCATCACCCAAATTTTTGACCTTATCTGGGGCCTCTAAAGCCTTCAAAATTGAGTTCAAAGTTTCTGTACCCTGCTGCCAATACAGAAAATCTTCAATATCTTCCAATATACACTTGATTTGGAAATTAAACTTTACTGGCAGACTTATATGACCAAAATGAACCTCCAAGAAAGAAATCAGATCATTCTGAGCACATACAAAAATAACCAAAAATAGTAACTTTCAATAAATAGCAGCTCTGCACAAAATAGCCCTTATTGAATATAAAAAATAGAAATATATTTCTTTTGGGTGATGCAAGATTGCTCTTACACCCAGGATGCTCTTGCATCAGACACCCAAGGTAATTTGAGAAGTGACCCTGTCACGACTCAGGTGTGCAGAAGAAAACCAAGACGGCTAACCTTCTCCTTTGTTAGCCATGATGAATCTTCAACAGGTAGTCCTTTCCACCTGACCAGATATTCTTCATATGTCCTGTTCCTTGTGCTTCTGCCAACATGACTGTCCAGTATATCTTTGATCTGCTTAGTGTCTGAACTAGGTGCTGGAATACTCCACTGTGCTACTATGATCTCATCTTCAATACCTCCTTCATGATACTCTATCAGATTTAAAATGTTAAACACTGGTGAAATATTTAGCTCAGTAGGCAATTCTACCTCATATGCATTTCCTGAATCATGTTTCTTCAATATCTTACATAGTCCAAACTTCTTCATTTTCAGCTTGTTATATGTACCAACTAGAAACCACTCCTTCCGCAAATGAACCATGACTTCATCACCAACCTGAAATTCCTTATACCTCCTTTTCTCATCTGCCTTAGCCTTATACTATGCGTTCATCTTGGTAATATGCTTCCTCACCTCCCCATGGATGTTCTTCAAGTGTTCTGCAAAATCCTCAGCTTCAGCACTACTTATTTCTCTTTTATCTATCTTCCTCAATTCAGATGCATTTCTTGGACTACTTCCATATACAATCTGGAATGGTGATTTACCAGAGCTCCTATTGATAGAATTATTGTATGCAAATTTTGCCTGTGGTAAAATCAAATCCCATCCTGTTGGCTTATCTCCAACCAAACATCTCAGCAAATTTTCCAAACTCCTATTCACCACCTCTGTCTATCCATCAGTCTATGGATGATGTGATGAATTGAACTTCAAATCTATCTTCAACTTCTTCCACAATGTATGCCAGTAATATCCAACAAACTTAGTGTCCCGATCTGAAACTATGGTCTTTGGCAAACCATGAAGTCTCACTACTTCTCTGAAAAACAATTCTGCTACATGAACAACATCATTAGTCTTCTTGCAGGGAATGAAATTGGTCATCTTTAAAAATATGTCAACCACCACAAAAATTGAATCATGTCCCCGCTGAGTCCTTGGTAAACCAAGAACAAAGTCCATGCTGATGTCTTCCCAAGGCTTCTTTGGTACGGGTAATGGATGATACAACCCTGTATTCTACTTCACTCCTTTCTCCATCTGACATACTCTACAACTCTGTAGAAACTTCTTCACATCTTGTTGCAACTGTGGCCAATAATAATTCTCACTAACCAAACCAAGGGTTTTATCACGACCAACATGTCCAGCCAATCCTCCGCTATGCTTCTCCTTGATGAGATTCTCCCTCATAGAACTTTGTGAAATGCACAACTGACTCCCTCTGAATAGTATATCATCCTAGATGATGAAATCCAACCATTTCCTCCTGTCTAGAGTAACAGGTTTTGTACAAGCTTTCCAAGCTTCACCAAAATCAAGATTCTCTGGATACAAATTCTTGAGTTCCTTGAACCCAACCACTTCAATCTGCATTTCTGTCAGCAATAGTTGCCTTCTGCTAAGAGCATCTGCAACCCTATTAGACTTTCCACTCTTGTGTTTCAAAACAAATGTATAACTCTGCAAAAACTCAACCCATTTCAAATGCCTTTGATTCAATTTTCCTTGACTATTCAAATATTGCAAAGCTTGATGATCAGTATACAAAACAAACTCTTTAGGAAGTAGATAATGTCTCCACTTATTTAATGCCTGAACTATAGCATAAAATTCTTGATCATAAACAGAATATTTCCTCTTGGCATCATTTAACTTCTCACTGAAATAAGCAATAGGTTTACCTTCTTGGCTCATATCAGCTCCTATTGCAGTACCACTAGCATCACAATCTACTTGAAACACCTTATTAAAATTTGGAAGTGCTAAAATAGGTTGTTCTGTAACTTTTTATTTCAACAATTGAAAACTCTTTTCTACCCCATTAGTCCACTTAAACTCTTTTCTATCCCCTCTCATTGTTTCAGTCAAGGGTCTACAAATACTACTAAAATTTTTGATAAACTTTCTGTAAAAGCTAGCTAGACCATGAAAAGATCTTACCTCAGTAGCACTCCTTGGAGTAGGCTATTCAAGGATAGCCTGTACCTTCTCTGGGTCTATTTTTAGACCTTCTCCTGAAACTACAAACCCCAATTACACCAACTCTTTCTTCACAAAACTGCACTTCTTCAAATTAATCAATAATTTCTCTTTTCTCAACTTCTCAAATACCATACGAATATGCATCATATGCTCATCCAATATCTTACTAAAGATCAAAATATCATCTAGGTAAACAATGACAAACTTACCCAGAAATTCTTTCAAAACCTCATTCATGAGCCGCATGAAAGTGCTCGGAGCATTGGTTAGCCCAAAAGGCATGACTAACCACTCATATAGTCCTTCCTTTGTCTTGAAGGCAGTCTTCCATTCATCTCCTTCTCTGATCTGAATCTGATGATATCCACTCTTCAGATCTATCTTTGAGAAATACACAGCTCCACTCAAACAGTGCATAATATCATCCATTCATGGCAATGGAAACCTGTACTTGATTGTGATCTTATTTATTGCCCTAGAATCTATACACATCCTCCATTCTACATTCTTCTTTGGTGCTAATACCACTGGTAAAGCATAGGGACTTAGACTCTCACGGATCAATCCTTTTTGTAATAGTTCATGTACTTGTCTGTTCAACTCCTCACTTTCTGGAGGTGTCATTCTGTGTGCTGCCTTATTCAGCAAACTCACTCCTGGGATCAAGTCCATCTAATGACTGATATTCCTGACTGGTGGTAATCCATCAGGCACGTTATCGGATACAATATCCTAAAACTCATTCAACAAATCTGCAACTTCTACAAGAACATCTTCTACTTCCTCTTTACCAACTTTTAGAATTAAAGAAAAACATACATGCTCATGCCTCATACCATCTAGGAAATTTCTTCCATCAACAAAATTTATCCTTGCATTACCACATACCTTTTCTTCAGTCTCCTTCAATGGTTTTAGCTTATGTCACACTCCATCCTTTGTGAGGGAATAGGTATTCACACGACCATCATGTACAGCACATCTGTCAAACTGCCATGGTCTACCCAACAACATATGACATGCATCCATAGATATGATATCACATAATATCTCATCTTGGTATCTGTCAATCTTGAACTTCACCAGGCATTGTTCATTGACCATGACCTTGTGGTCATCCTGTACCCAGGCAATCCGATATGGATATGGATGTTTCTGTCTCTTGAGCTTCAACTTTGTCACCATCTCTTCTAACACCAAATTGTTAGTGCTTCCACTATCAATAATCACATCACAAAATTTACCTTCACACTTGCACCTGGTGTGAAACAGGCTCCTCCTTTGCTTAGGTTCATTCTCACCACTTAACAAGACTCTTTTGTTAATCAACGTTTCTCCTCTTTCAGCATCTTCAGAATTTGATGATCTGGCATCTTCATCTACATGTGCAACTCAGGCCTGGCCTTCATTTCTCCTGTTTGTTCTACCTTAGCACTGAGGATATTCAAATGCCCTATGACCTTCTTCTCCACAGTGAAAATATGTTCCACGGAAGCCACCTCTTCTAGATCCTTGTCCTCTTCCTCTTCCTCTCTGATCTCTATTATTCTAATACTGGAAGTGATTAGAATTATTTCCTTGTTGATTCTAACTACTACTGGCCTCATCCTTCTTTTTTGGATCTTCATTTCGGCCACCATATGACCGTCCAACAGATCGTGCACCGCGACCTCTTCCATTTTGTCTGCTCTCAAACTTCTTGTTCAGCTTTTCCTCTACTTTTAGAGCAAACTAGTATGCCTCTTCAATACTGTTCATTCGAACCAGATTCAGCTCCTCCTGAATGCTTGGCCTTAACCCATTAAGGTATTGGGCAACTTTCTCCTTATCATCTTTTGCATGGCCTGTTCGGATGAGAAGTCGATAGAACTCCTCTGTATACTCCTAAATAGATCTTCCTGCTTGCTTCAAACTCTGCATTTTCTTGAGTAGGTCAAGCTCATAATCAATAGGAATGAACTGTCGCTTCAATTTATCCACCATCCGATCCCATCTCGTGATTTTCTCCTTTCCCCTTCTATTTCACTCTAACTGGATCTCTTGCCACCATATCTTCACATGACCTTTCAATCTGGCCTTCGCAAATTTGACCCTATCAGGATCTTCAACATCTTCATACTCAAAATATTCCTCACATTCATTGATCCAGTCGATCAATTCTTTTAGGTTAAGATTTTCAGAAAATGTAGGAACCTCAATCTTAGGTCTTTTCCCAATCTTAGAAATGACCCGAAAAAATCTTTCTTCCTCTTGGTTCACAATTTTGACTTCTCCTTCTTGATATTATTCTTCAGTTTCATCCTCACTTTCATCTCTAACATTAAGATTCATTCTTCTAAGAATCTCTTCTTGCAATGCTCGCACTTGTCTCTGCAGTGCCCTAACCTCAGGTGTTACAACACTAGCTCTTCTACCACGTTCCCTTCGTGGAGACATTTTTGCGATGCGTGCTGAAACCCTAACCACAGTCCTGGTGCAAACTGTCTCACAGTCAGCAATCTATTTACACACTCAGGAACTCTTGCTCTGATACCACTTGGTGAAGGGTGCTCCCCTTAATACCACAAACACATAACAGAAATAGAGAAACAACAACAAAATGCAAGAACAGAAAATTGGCTTCTTATTATCTCCACAAATGTGGAATTACAAACTTTCAGAATTACAATATGCAAAGCCACATGGGCATTCCCTCACAATATTCTGTAGGATAAAGCCTCAAACTATTACCCAGATCTACTACCCAGAACTATTCTGAACTGCCTAAGACAATAATACAGCCTTCTTTATATAGGCAATTTTCCACCGCTTGGAAAGGTTCCAGAATTTTAGCCAATAAGGCTGACCAAACTTAGAATTATTTTATTTTACATTTTATTACATCATAGTCAGCTCAAGATAACCTTTGAAACCCGAACATAAATTTTGAAGAAAATTATTTTCCGCCATTTCAGGTGGCCCAACTTCCAAAGATCATAAGTCATCACCAGTTGACCCGATCAGCTATTATAACCCCATTTCGGAAACACCACGAAGCACTCTATAGGCTTGACCTATGCAAGCGCCTGTCAACCAAATTTTTGACCTCATCCAGGGCCTCTAAAGACTTCAAAACTGAGTTCAAAGTTTCTATACCTTGCCGCCAATACCGAAAATCTTCAATATCTTCCAATATACACTTGATCTGGCAATGAAAATTTACTAGTAGACTTATATGACCAAAATGAACCTCCAAAAAAGAAATCAGATCATTCTGAGCACACAAAAATTACTAAAATTAGTAACTTTCCATAAATAGCAGCTCTGCACAAAATAGCACTTATTGAATATAAAAAATAGAAATATAGTTTTTTTGGGTGATGCAAGATTGCTCTTACACCCAGGATGCTCCTGCATTAGAAGTGATACTGAGAATAATGATGAAATAGGATTTGTAGCAATTAAAGAAGAAAATTTTGAATCTGATGTTAAGGAAGAAAAAGCATTAGTTTCCCAAGTTAAAAAGAAAGTTGATTGGATTATAGACAAAGGTTGTTCACATCATATGATAGGAGATATGAAAAAATTCATAAAGTTTAACAATTATGATGGAGGAGTTGTTAGAGTTGGTAACAATGCACCTTGTTTGATCAAAGGTATAAGATATATTACTCTAGATGGAAAGACTAATACTAATGATATTTACTTTGTTGATGGATTGAGACATAATATTTTGAGTGTTGGACAAGTAGTTGATAAGGTATATCAAGTTTGGTTTACTAAGAAAACTTGTGTGATAAAGGATAAAGATGGAAATCTTATTGGAACTAGATCTAGCACCAGAGGTAATATATTTCAGTTGAATCCTATTGAGATGACATGTTTGATTACTAAAATTGATGACAGTTGGTTATGGCATAGAAGGTTTTGTCATATAAACTTTGATAACATTGTGAAAGTGAGTACTACACATGCAGTAAGGGATTTACCTAAAATTATGAAGCCTACTAACATGATTTGCAAAGAATGTGTGATGGCTAAGTAGAAGAGAAGTTCATTTCATAGTAAGAAGTTCACATCGGCAGAGAAGTTGGAGATTGTTGATATAGACTTGAGTGGTCCTACCAGGACTAGAGGATTCTATGGAGAAAGGTATTTTATGATTCTTGTTGATGATTTTACAAGAATGATGTGGATTGCATTTCTGAAAGAAAAATTTGAAGCATTTGATAAGTTTAAGATCATTAAGAATAAAGCTTAGAATGAATTTGGAATGAAGGTTAAATGTTTGAGATTTGATAGAGGTGGTGAATTTACTTCTAGAGAGTTTAACACTTTTTGTGAAGTGAATGGTATTAAAAGATAGTTTTCAGCCCCTAAAACACCTGAACAAAATGGTATTGTAGAAAGAAGAAACAGGTCAATGACTGAAGCAGCAAGAGTTATGTTATTTGAGAATGATTTGGTGAAGACATTTTGGAGAGAAGCAGTGAATATAATAGTATATACAATGAACAAAGTTCAATTCAGAGAAAACACAGACAAGAAACCTTATGAATTATGGTTTGGACATGCACCCTCAGTTAAGTATTTTAGAATTTTTGGAAGCAAATGTTATATAAAGAGAGATGATGATATTAGAAAGTTTGATCCTAGAAGTGATGAAGATATTTTTCTTGGATATTCTTTGAAAAGAAAAGCATATAGATGTTACAATAAGAGAACTAAGACTATTGTTGAGAGCGCAAATGTTAGAGTTGATGAAAAGTTCAAAATTTAGGAAAGAATGCTTGATTATGAATTTGATGGAGAAGCTCATCCTCAGCCTAACACTAAATCTACTAAATTATTCTATGAAACTAATAGTGAATTATTGTATGAGATTCCTACAGAAGAAACCAGAGAGGAATCTAGAGAAGAATCTACCGTTGAAGCAAGATCTGTGACTATGACACCGAACAGGTATATATCAAGACACCATCTTGTTGAACAAGTGATTGGAAGTTTAGACAAAGGAGTTCTGACTTGGAATAAGGTACATTTATGTTTGATTTCTCAAAATTAACTTAAATCTACTGGTGAAGCTTATGAAGATGAATATTGGATTAATGCTATGAGAGAAGAACTAGATCAAATTGAAAAGAACAAGACATGGAAATTGGTCCCTAGACCTAAAGACAAAAATGTGATTGGAACTAAATGGGTATTCAGAAACAAGATGAATGAACAAGGAGAAGTAGTAAGAAACAAAGAAAGATTGGTATGTAAGGGATACTCACAGCAAGAAGGAATTGACTATGAAAAAACTTTTTCACCAGTAGCAAGACTTGAAGTAGTAAGAATGTTTTTGGCTTATGCAGCATTTAAGAAATTCAAAGTGTATCAGATGGATGTGAAGTCCGCATTTCTGAATGGTGAATTAGAAGAAGTCTACATTGAGCAGCCTAAAGGTTTTCCTTTGACTCAAGAAGGAGATATGGTATGTAAACTAAAGAAAGCACTATATGGACTAAAGCAAGCACCTAGAACTTGGTATGCTAGATTGGACAAGTATTTGTTGAAATTGGGATTTACTAAAGGAACAGCTGATAGCAATCTGTACACAAAAGAAATTGAAAATGGTTTGTTAGTTATAGTTATTTTTGTTGATGACATTATTTTTGGAGGAGAAGATGAAGCTAGTGACAAATTTGCTGATGAAATGAAGACTGAATTTGAAATGAGTATGATTGGTGAGATGAAATACTTTTTGGGATTACAAATAACACAAAACAATGATGGTATCTTTGTAAGTCAGACAAAGTACTTGAATGATTTATTGAAAAGATTTGGAATGGAGAGTTGTAAACCAGTTGGAACACCTATGGTTACAGGACATAAACTATCTAGAAAAGATGAAACACCGGTAGTTGAGCAGAAGAAATATAGATCCATGATTGGAGGACTGCAGTACTTGACACATACAAGACCTAATATAGCACATTCAATTGGAATAGTAGCAAGATTTCAAGCTGAACCTAGAGAGGCACATTATGCAGCAGTGAACAGGATACTGAGATATTTAAGAGGCACAATGGACTATGGATTGTGATATGAAAAATCTGATGATTTTACCCTATGTGCATATATAGATGCCAATTGGGGAGGTAGTGTTGATGACAAGAAAAGCACCAATGGTGGAGCTGTAATGAACCTTTTTCGGTAGTTTATTGATTTTCTCTAAAATTCCCCTTAATAGTGATTATTGAGTTGTTAAGAAATTGGCCAAGTATATATAAATAATTTATATTATAAAAATATAAATATATATATATTTATATAACACAATCGATATATAATTTCATTCTTGTTAACATATATAAACTATATATATAATTTTGATTATCAATAATAATATATATATATATATATATATATAGAATTCTCATCATTAATAATTAAACATATTCAATATATATAAACTTTACTTTAAATATATTTATTATACAACATAAATAATTGTATCATTTTAATATATACAATTATTTTAATATCCATGTATATAAATCTACATCCTTCATATTATTTCATCATCGAAGTATATAAGTTTCTCTGGTTCATTTCTTATAAATAGTATTCCCTCCTTGATATAATATATATTTCTTAGTCCTTTGAAGCTATCCATTTTATGTTACAATATTATTTTTTCTTTCATTCCATGACTATTCATCTTTTCTCAGAATATATATATTTATTTTCTTCTCTTGAGTTCCTCCTACATTTCCTCCTTTATTTTCTCCTTTATTTTCTCCTTCATTTCCTCCTATATTTCCTCCATTTTCTCCATTATTATCTCCCAAGTTTTCCATATTATATCTTAATATTTCTTCCTTTTCCCTATGTGATATAATATCTTTGCCCATTCAATATAGATAAATATGACTAGTCACGTCTTTTGAATTATAGTGTTAGTATTAATAATTTATATTATATTATAACTATCTATTAATAATAGATTATAATTATCATATATTATTAATTATCATTATATTAATAAATAAATAATATATATTATATAATCCTCATGATATTATTTTATATATTAACATTTAAATTATTATCATTTATATTGTTCATTATATATAATTATGATCTATACTGTATATTATTAATATTCACAATTATTTCAATAATATATTATTATTAATATTTTAATAATATATTATTATATGGATTAATATTAATGATATTGATTATTATTATTAAGTAATATTATTTAAGATGAATATTATATTAATGTTATTATTAATATTAATATTAATAATTAATAATTATTAATATTATATATAACAGTTATTAGTATGAATTGATTCCATAAGAACTCATATATTTATTATTAAAATAATATTAAAATCAAGTTTATTTATATGCATTGTCAATTAGGGCTCATGACAGTCTGCCCCTCTTGAATTTGCTTGTCCTCAAGCAACAATATATTTTCTACTGAACTTGAAACTGTGTTTCTAGATAAACTAATTAGAGTATACACTTGAAAACATATGCAGAAATATGTGGACACAAAGCATACACCCTAATGCATGAAGACATGAAGCAAACACATCGTATACACATTGATGCATGAAGACACAAAATATAAACATTGAAAACATGAAGCATACACACTGATGCATGAAGACACAAAGTATACACGTTGAAAACACGAAGCATACACACTGATGCATGAAGACACAAAGTATACACGTTGAAAACATGAAGCATACACACTGATGCATGAAGACACAAAGTATACACATTGAAAACATGAAGCATACACACTGATGCATGAAGACACAAAGTATACATGTTGAAAACACGAAGCATACACACTGATGCATGAAGACACAAAGTATACATAATACATCTTATTAGGTTCATACTTATTGACGAGTGTCCTAACACATCTTTCCTAATTGATCATGAATTACTATCAATTGTAATGAACCCTAATCTCTAGGCATTGTCTGATTACATCAGACGGTGCCAATTAGGAAACTTCTTTTAGGACTATTCCTTATCTTACATTTCATCCTATATTATCTGAGGTTATGCACAACTTATTTAAAGAAAAAATAGTAATGATATAAATCAGCAATATAATTTGTATGTATATAAAACATTCCTTGTAGAGATTATGGGGAAATCCTTCTTTCTATCTCATTAAGACCATTCGGAGTGGGAGAGTTATAGGGCCCAGGTCACGTGAAACAAACTACACGTGGTTTCCCTCAAGGCTTAACCCCAGTGTTGGGATAACCATCATGTGCCCAAAATTACTCCGCCTCTCCCTTCCACAAACTCCCTACCTTAAGATAACATAGTATGAAATGAGAGATAAATCCCTAATATCTTTTTGTATATTTTGGATCTATATATATATATATATATATATATATATATATATATATATATATATATATATATATATATATATATATATATATATATATATATATATATATATATATATATATATATATATATATATATATATATATATATATATATATATATATAAAGGTTTATTTAATAAGGTAGTTACTTATAACATGTTATTTACCACCATTATATACTACCCGCATGTTTACATTGCTTATTACATAAATATAATATCATTGGCATTAACAAGTTGGACATACCTTAATACGGTACTCTGCACACCAATGAAGACTGTTCCTTGTTTTCTTTTCCACGCCTTCCTTTTGGATTGGGTTCCTTATTTGTATGCGTCCAATCGGCATGTTCATACAGTATATGACCCTTGGTAAATGTTGATAAGTAAAGATTTAGATTTAATATTTATTAATTTGTGTAAGGCATATGTATTATTAATAATAATATTAATACTTCCATATTTGTTTTATAGTAATATTATTAATGTATAGATTATTAATACTATCTATATAATTATTTGACTTGAAATATTAATTTACTTGAATTAATATAAATTGATTAATTGTCAATAGTGTTTTAACACAATGTTTGATCGAATATAAATTAAAGAAATAATATTAGATTTTATTCATAATAATTGAACAAATATAAACATATGTATTAAAGAAATAGTATATCAATTTTGGCTCATGACAGTCCACCCCTCTTGAATTTGCTTGTCCTCAAGCAATGTTGAATGAGAAATGATTTCTTCTCCCACCCATGTAGCATCTTCCTTTGGTAGATTCTTCCATTTTACTAAGTATTTTGGAATAGTCTTATTCCTCAATCTCTTGTCACGTCTATCAAGAATAACTTCAGGTTCCAAGATGAGTTTCGCTTCATTATCTAGTGGTGGTAATTCAACACAAGGACTTACTTGTTTCCCAAGGACTTTCTTTAGTCTGGATACATGGAAGATGTTGTGGATCCTGCTATTCTCAGGTAGTTCTATCTCATAGGCTACTTCACCTATCCTTCTTAAGATCTTGCAGGGTCCATAGAATCGTGGCTTTAGTTTTTCTGCTCCACTTACCTTGAGTGATGATTTCTTATAGGGTTGGAGTCTTAAGAATACTAGATCACCAACCTCAAACATTCTTTCTACTCGATTCTAATTTGCATATATCTTTTGTTGGTTTTGAGCATGGTTGAGATTATTTTTTAGAGTATTCATAATCTCAATGTTTTGTTGGATGAAATCCCTGGCTCCTGGTACTCTACTTTCTTGAGTAATCAAATCTTTGAAGGTGGTGGCCTCATATCCATATAATGCCTTCAATGGGCTCATCCCAATGGACATATGATGGGTGGTGTTATAATAGTACTCTCCTAGATGTAGCCATTTCATCCATGCATTTTGTTGTCTAGTCACATAATTTTTGAGATATCCCTCTATCCATTTGATAACGATTTCAGTTTGCCCATCTGTTTGGGAGTGGTAACTTGTGCTAGGAGTCAAATCAGTTCCTGTCAACCGGAAAAGTTCTTTCCAAATCATGTTGAGAAACTTGCTATCCCTGTCATTGATAATATTCTTTGGTAATCTGTGCAGTCTAAACATTTCTTGGAAGAATCTTTTTGCTATCTGTGGTGCCTTATAGTGGATGGATATTGGGAAGAAATGTGCATATTTGGTCAACCTATCTACCACTACAAAGATGGAATCTTTTTCTTGCACTTTTGGTAACCCTGTGATGAAATCCATTGAAATGCTTTCCCACTTTTTATTTGGGATGGGTAATGGTATTTTGTTCAGTTTTATTCTTTTGGCATGTGATGCATTCTTGGACATACTTCATAATGTCCTTTTTAAGGCCTTTCCAAGAGTACCTTTCCCTTATCTTCTTGTAAGTCTTATAGAATCCTATGTGTCTTGATAAAGGATTGTCATGGTATTCCTTCATAATTCTCTTTTTTACCTTGGAATTTGATGCGAGTATTCTTCCCTTATATAGAATGAGTTCTTCAACTATCTTAAATTCATCATTTGGTATACTTCCTTCCATGATCTCATTAGTTCATGGGTCCTTAGTGTATTCAGTAATAATGTCAGTTTTCCAATCTCTTGTGATACTAGTTAGGGTGTTCAAGTGACCTCGTCGAGATAAGGCATCTGCTACCACATTATTGGTTCCTTTGACGTACTCAATATCAAAATTATAGGCTTGGATTTTACTTACCCATTTTTGTTGCCGATCGTTGAGGTCCTTTTGATTCATGAAGAACCTTAAGATATTATGGTCTATTTTAATATTAAATTTCCCACATACTAGGTATTGTCTAAATTTGACCAATGTGTACATAATAGCCAACATTTCCTTATCATAGGTTGAGTAGTGTTTTTCCATCTTTGAAAGTTTACGGCTCTCAAAGGCAATAGGGTGTTTTTTCTGCATGAGTATAGCTCCAATTCCTTCTCCTAAAGGATCACACTGTAACTCAAAGGGTAGTGTGAAATCTAGAATAGCCAAGACTAGGAAAGAGCTCATTGCTTCTTTTAACCTTTCAAAAGCTTTTTGTGCTACCTCGTTCCATCCAAAGTTCCCTTTTTTAGTTAGATCTGTTAGTGGGGAGGCTATTTTGGAAAAATTCTTCACAAATCATCTATAGTAGCTACATAGGCCCACAAATCCTATAAGTTGAGTTAGAGTTTTAGGTTTTGGCCATTCACTTATTGCTTTAATTTTTTCTTCGTCTACACTCACACCTTTTGCACTGATTTTATGGCCCAAATAAAGAATTTCTTCTAAACCAAATTCACATTTTGATGCTTTAGCAAACAGAGATCTAGATTCCAATATGCTTAAGACTTCTTCAATGTGTTGGAGTTGCTCCTTCCATGTCTTACTATATATGAGGAGGTCGTCGAAGAATATGAGTAGAAATTTCCTGAGTTGTTTTCAGAAGATATGATTCATGCATGATTGGAAAGTGGCCAGGGCATTAGTAAGACCAAATGGTAGAAGTAAAAACTCAAAATGCCCATAATGACATCTGAATGTAGTTTTTGGAACATCTTCCTCCCTCATTCTGATTTGGTGATATCCTGAATGTAAATCAATTTTAGAGAAGTACATTGCCCCATGAAGTTCATCTATGAGCTCATCCACTCTAGGGATGGGATAGTGGTTTTTAATAGTTTTCTTGTTTAGTGCTCGGTAATCTATACCCATCCTCATCATTCCATCCTTCTTTTTCACAATTACTACTGGTGATGCAAAAGGACTTGAGCTAGGCTAGATATGTCCCATCGCTGGGAGTTCTTTGATAGCTTTTTTGATTTCATCCTTGTATTTTTGAGGATGCCTGTAAGGGGTGGTAATCACTGGTTTTGCCTCTTTTTCCAATTCTATGATGTGTTTGAATCCTCTTTTGGGTGGTAGTCCTAGTGGGATTTCATCAAACACCCTTTTGTGTTTCCTAATGATGGGTTCAATATCTATATGAATGGCTGATTCCTATGGAGTGGATTGGTTTAGTACTAAACATTGTGCAACCCACTCTCCTTGACCGTGCCTGAATATTCTCTCTATTCTTTTACATGAGATTACTTTTGTAGTACCCTCAGGTATTCCTTCCAATGTTATTTCTTCCCCTTCATGCTCAAATTGGATCCTTAAGTTTGGGAGGTCAAACTTAAAACATCCTAAGGAAAATATCCATGGAGCCCCTAGAATTATATCTGAATCTAGTGGAACCACATGCAAGTCTTCTTTGATGGTATGCTTATTTCCCAATGTGATATTTTGTTGGGGAATCATTCTTGTATATCAAACCAAGGATCCTATGGCTTGAGCAGCTATAAATCCCTTGAACCTTTCAGTTTTTAATTTCATTTTATTAACTAGTTTTTCATCAATGTAGTTACGGGATGTGCCACTATCAACCAGTGCAATGACTTTTTGTCCATTAAGAGTGCTCCTAACTATTAAGACTTGATGCTTAGGGGCTTGAGTAATAGTTGCTATCACTCCATATTTTCCTCCTCTTTCATCATCATCATCATCATCATCTTCTTCTTCTTCTTCTTTTTCATGTCTTGCTATTTTTTTTGTATTTTCATCCTCGGGGTCTTCTTCAATCCTTTGGATGCAGCCTCTCTTTTTACATTTATGTCCCAACACCCATTCCTCATGGCAATGTTGACACAGGTTTTTCTTTTGATTGCAATTATGGTCTGGCCCCCATGGTTCTTGGCATTTGAAGCATAAGTTCTTTTTCTTTAGCTCGTCTCATTCTCTTAAAGGAAGGAGCCTTTTGTGTGGCTTGTCTTTCTTATGGGATTGTGTGTTGTGATTACCCCATGATTTGTTACTTGAGGATGTGACTTCTAACCTTAGTGTTATTTAAAAAGCATCGTCTAGGGATGTAGGCTTTAGGGCACTTACTAGACCCTTCAGGGAGTCCCTTAATCCTTCTATAAATAAGTAGGTGAGGCGGTCATCATCTACTCCTGTAACTTGAACTAAAATTTTTTGGAATTCCTTTACATAATCATCTACTATTCTGTGTTTCCTTATTTGAGTCAATTTCTTGAAATTCTCTTGTGGGTGCCTTCTATCAAATCTTTTAATAAGCCTTTGTGAGAATTCCACGTAAGAGGTAACATTTTGGTGCCCTTGAATATGAAGGCCATGGTGCCACCAATCATATGCCACTCCCTCTAGATGAAGAATCGTAAATTGAAGTGCATCCTCTTCAGTCATAGGGTTAAGGGTGAGATAAGTATTCAATTTTTGTAGCCAGGCGTAAGCAGTGGCTTTTCCTAATCCATCAAAGTTTGGGAGTGTTACTTTATTTACCTTATTTTTAAGGTCTTTATTTTGAGGTCTTCTTTCTCTCCTAGGTGCTTCATGTTAGTTAACTTCACAAAATTCTCTAAATGTGACCAATTCTCTAATTTTTGGTTCAAGGCTTCCATAAGCTCTAGCATTCTCAACTGCATTATTGGTTGTTTTTCCCACTCCTTCCTCCATTGAGGTATCCTCTCTAGGTAAAAAGGGAGGTGTGGGCACCCTAGATGATGCAGCTCCATTATTTTCTGAGTGGTTCGAGCTTATGTCTCTACCACTAGAATTATTGTTCCTTAGATTATTTATGGAATTTCCCATGTTTTGTAGTGCTTGGAGGAGTGCTTGGTTTGACCTCTCTATTTTCTCTGCTAAGGTTTGGTTGGTTTGTTCCATAATATTCCTTAGTTCATTAGATAATTGCTCGGCCATCTCGATACTTCCTCTAGTTTGCATGAACTTTATTTTCATAGGATGGCAGGATTATGCTCTGATACCACTTGTAATGAACCTTTTTCAGTTGTTTATTGATTTTCTCTAAAATTCCCCTTAATAGTGATTATTGAGTTGTTAAGAAATTGGCCAAGTATATATAAATAATTTATAGTATAAAAATATAAATAAATAAATATATAACACAATCGATATATAATTTCATTCTCATTAACATATATAAACTGTATATATAATTTTGATTATCAATAATAATATATATATAGAATTCTCATCATTAATAATTAAACATATTCAATATATATAAACTTTACTTTAAATATATTTATTATACAACATAAATAATTGTATCATTTTAATATATACAATTATTTTAATATCCATGTATATAAATCTACATCCTCCATATTATTTCATCATCGAAGTATATAACTTTCTCTGGTTCATTTCTTATATATAGTATTCCCTCCTTGATATAATATATATTTCTTAGTCCTTCGAAGCTATCCATTTTATGTTACAATATTATTTTTTCTTTCATTCCATGACTATTCATCTTTTCTCAGAATATATATATATATATATATATATATATATATATATATATATATATATATATATATATATATATATATATATATATATATATATATATATATATATATATATATATATATATATATATTTATTTATTTTCTTCCCTTGAGTTCCTCCTACATTTCCTCATTTATTTTCTCCTTTATTTTCTCCTTCATTTCCTCCTATATTGCCTCCTTCATTTTCTCCTTTATTATCTCCCAAGTTTTCCATATTATTTATTAATATTTCTTCATTTTCCCTCTGTGATATAATATCTTTGCCCATTCAATATATATAAATATGACTAGTCACGTCTTTTGAATTATAGTGTTAGTATTAATAATTTATATTATATTATAACTATCTATTAATAATAGATTATAATTATCATTATATTAATAAATAAATAATATATATTATATAATCCTCATGATATTATTTTATATATTAACATTTAAATTATTATCATTTATATTGTTCATTATATATAATTATGATCTATATTGTTTATTATTAATATTCATAATTATTTCAATAATATATTATTATTAATATTTTAATAATATATCATTATATGGATTGATATTAATGATATTGATTATTATTATTAAGCAATATTATTTAAGATTAATATTATATTAATGTTATTATTAATATTAATATTAATAATTATTAATTATTAATATTATATATAACAATTATTAGTATGAATTGATTCCATAAGAACTCATATATTTATTATTAAAATAATATTAAAATCAACTTTATTTATTTGCATTGTCAATTAGGGCTCATGATACGAGCCTTTTTTCTTGGAGGAAGATTAGTTTCTTGGCTAAGCAAGAAGCAAAATTGTATTTCACAAAGTATAGCCGAAGCAGAATATGTAGCAGCAGCAAACAATTGCAACCAGATAATTTGGATGAAGCAGATGCTGAAGGATATTGGAATAAAATTTGTTGAGCCTATTGTCATACATTGTGACAATACCAGTACAGTTAGTATGTCTAAGAATCCTGTATTGCATTCTAAGACTAAGCATATAGAGATCAAGTATCATGTTGTAAGAGAGAAAGTTACTGAGAAAGAAGTTAGATTGGAGTACATAAGCACAAAAGAATAGATAGCAGACATATTTACAAAGCCTTTTCCTAAGGATACATTTGAGTATCTGAGAGGTATGCTTAGGGTTATGCCCCAATTGAATTTTGAATAATGATGCAGTTGGTTGCATCCGTTTAGTGGTATATGAGCCCTATCTTTCTTCTAGATTGGATGTTGGTACTTCCTCTATGGGGGAGTATGTGTATTTGAATTGAGTCATGAAGACTCTTGTGAATGTATTTTCTAAATAGTGTCTTTTGACATTGAGTTGTTGTTGACATAGTGATGAAATTTCTGTCATTGATGTCAATGGGGGAGAAGTGTACATGAAAAACCATTTGTACTAGTTGCACCATCTATTGAAGAGAACTGAATAGGAAAATGAAGCAAGATTTGATTGATGAAGAAGACTTGAAGCATTTTCAGAGCAGCAGTGTTGCAGTATTGGATTTTTGGAACATTGGATGTTTTTCATCTATGTTACCATTAATACCAATGGGGGAGATTGTTAGGAATGAATGCTTGGCAGTCATTCTGTAGCATTTTTTGTTTCATTCATGACTATGATTGTCATTGATGTCAACACAGTGATCTTCTGGGGACTAGCAGAGAAGTAGACAATGTTTTGATTAGCGCACATGGGATATTGCACATGGTGATATGCGATGTTGAGGTTATACTCTTTGAGATCTTATATGTCTATGGTTAAGAGCATAGATAGTAATTCTTTGATTCATGAAAGTTATGAGCATTTTGGTGGAAGTAGTATTTAGGCAGTGTTCTTGAGTAGCGGTTTGTGGAAATTGGATGATATCTCCTAATCAGGATGGAATCTAGTTTTGCATAGTTAAAGGGAAGTTTACGACATATTGATAGTGACATGGTTCATAGTGCAAACTTTGAGGTCACACGAGTGAAGAGTTATTGCATTTGGAAGCTGACACTTTTGTGTAATTTTGATGTAGCGTGTGGAATATTTTATTTTGTAATTGTGTGCCAACTCATTTGTAATTATTTGAGTGTGGTATAAAGGAAGGAATGTTTTTCCTTATTGTAATGAATTATATAGGTATTGGATTTTAATTTGAAGATGAATGAATAAGTAAGTGAATGAAGAAGTGGCATGGTTGAATGTGAATGTATGCATGAAGTGAAGAAAAGAGCCTATGAAGTTGTGAAAGTGAGATTGTGGAGGAAGACATGAGAAGTACAGAGATCTAGAATTGAGATCTGGTGTAGCAGTGAGTGTGGTTTGGCACAATGAGGAGGTAACATATTTCATATTATTCTATTGAATAATCTTAAGGTCATTTGGAGAGTGTGTTCAGTGATCTTACCCTAAAGCTGTTTGGGCAGTGAGTCCTTCTGTCTTCCATAACTCTTAACAGGGTTAGAATCTTTTAATAGGGATTCAAAATCTCCTAATAGGGATTCATATGTACTGACTGTATTTCATAAGAATCCTAACAGATTCCATCCTTTAACAAGGAATATTCATATTAGTGCATCTTTTGTGGGCATCATTCCCATCGGGGTTTACTCTTTGATCAAGAGGTTCCCTAGTCAACATATCTTGTGTTATTGTGTCATTGTGTATGAATATCTTTCTATGGTTGGTAATTACACTACTTACGTGGTTAAATGTTGTTGAAGTTGATAAAGGTTATAATTATCTGATAACTAATTCACCCCCCCTCCTCTTAGTTATCTTGGTGGAGTTTACTTTCTAACAAACTTTACAAGAATGGACAAGTACTATGATATTTATAATCATACAAATCGAATAAATCTGGAGAATGCAGTTGTAAAGAACATGATTTTGGCTAACAAGAAGTTTGATACAATTCAGGGACAGATACTTGATGATTTGTACAATAAACTTGTGAATAGGAAGAAGAGAGCATCAGAGGAGGACGTAGCTATAAGAGAAAAGATTGTAAGGAAGCTTTGTGAAGTAAGAGATGAGACACATTTCAAGTAGATAATGAAAGCCTTAAGCACCCATCTAAGAACCAAAATTAGAACTATTCAGATTATGGGAGGCAAATATGAAGAAATCAATTATGAGACAAAGCAAGCTATTATCAAGGTCATGACATAAATTGTTAGAGAATCATCAGTTGCAGTAGAGAAAGCAGGTGAGAAAGAACAAGAGGTCATTCCCTCTCCTCCAACCATTAATATTGAAAATGATACAATGAATCTAGAAGGTAAAAAGATCACCTTGGAAACTGATGAAAATGTATTCAAGAATTTGGAGAATATTGTTGACAATTTGGCCTTTGAAGAACAAGAAAATACAAAAGAAGAAGAGATGATAGAGACTACAGATGTGGAACCACCAAAAATAGAGAAACCAATTTCCTTTTCCACCAAAGAAGATATCATTCTTACTCCTGAGACTAGAAAGAAAAATCAAATTGGATCTATGATTGAGCATTTGGGAAAAGAAATTGATGACAATGATCAGCTGGAATTGATCAAATCCTTGAATAAACTTGTTGGCAAGAATAAGAAAGTGAAAAGTCTAGAAGGATGTCTGAAGAATCTCACTGAGAAGTTACAAAGCACTATAACTACATAAATTGTAGAAGAAAACCCTCTAGAGAAAGCTAAGAAGGCAATGAGCACTTTTGACAATGAATTCACAAACCTATCTAATATTGTAAAAGTGAAAACTCAAGCAGCCTATGAGGCTAGAATGCTTTTTAACATCAGCCAGAGTATTGGGAATGATATCAACACCCTTGATATCTGTATCAAGGACTTGAGGAAACATTTGGAGATAGGAAAAGATTTGTACATACAGTGTACAAAATCAGAGACTTTGATAGCTGAAGAAGATCAAAAGATGAAGTTGAAGGAAGTAGAAATTTTGAATGAATCAAACCATCTTTCTAGCCCTAATGTGAAATTATGTGATGCTGAAAAGAAATTTCAGAAGCTATATGATTAAATCAAAGTTATGCAAGATAAGAGAGACAAAAAATTGAAAAGATTCACTCTTTTGAGAGAGCATACTTCTATGAAGTTGAGCATTATTGAAGAGCATTTGGAAGAATGTCTTTTAGCTAAGACATATTTTTAGAGGTTTAACTTCGAGAACCTCCAAGCATGTGAAATAACATCTTATGGACTAAGCACACTACTTAATGTGGAAAATTCCATCAAGAAATCAAGGGAGAAGGAGATAGAAACCATGAAGATAGATTTTGCAGATTGTGTTGCAAGCCTACCGGCTTTGCAATAATTGAATTGAGGTATAATCTTTTTGTGATACAATTTTGTAACCCTCCCTACCTTTTTTTTGTCATTGTTGTCAAAGGGGGAGAGATATATAGCAGAAAATTGATAATATATGATGAGGATTGTTACTCTTAGGGGGAGTACTATATTAGAGATGATATTTTTTGTGGATTTATAAGGATAGTATATATATTCTATACTACGGCCACAATTTTGAGATTTTGAGTTGTACACTTAGCCAATTTTCTCATATGTTACCACCAATGACAAAGGGGGAGATTTTTGGCAATTTGGCTAAGATGAGTACATAGATGTTGTCATTATGGAAACATATGATCCACATGAAGATCACACAGGTCAAAGAGCAAGTATCACAAAGTGCATTGCAAATTTGTCTAAGTGTGAGACAATGTTTTTACCAGTGTACCCGGATATAGTTTTTGTTTGCAACATTGACTGGAGTAAGTTCATTGCTTGTGCACTTGAACATAAACTCTATGATGACTATTGGATACCCATCTTAGAGAAAAAGTTAGTATGACATGTACGGAAGAAGTTATGATAGTTTTACCAAAGATAATGTTAAGCTGACAGGACAGAATATGAAGACAAATTAGTAAAGAGTTAAGAGATTATTTTGTTTATCAAACTAATGACTTAAAAATATAAAGGGATGACATCCTAGATGTTTACTCTTGGATAAAGCTATTGGTATAAATATAATTGTAATTGCAAAGTAGAAGAGATATAGATGGAAGTAAACATTTGATGTATAGAAAAGTGATATGATGCGAAGTATATGATAGCGATAGTGAAAGAGCAATGAAGAGATATTGATGAAAGCAGTATAAGGTTATGTACCTTAACCTATTTTTGTAATAATTGTATATTGTAGATTACTTGTTTTGGCAGTGGGCTCATCTGGTAATCACATTTTGTACTACCAACTCCTAACAGGGTTGAGGCTTCTAACAAGGCCTATAGTCCCTTAATCAGGACTGATACACTATATGTTTGTAATAGACTCCTAACAGGGTCAACATCATTAACATGATACTTTTGATTAGTGGATCTTTGTGGGTACCATCCCCACTGGGGTTTTCCGTTGGCCAGGGTTTCCTCGAGAACAAATAATGTTTTATGAGTTCTTTGGTTTTATTGCAATGAATGTTGTTTAGCTTCTTATGTTATGCATGTATAAAGATAATCTATTATATCCATAATTGGACATAAGATAAATTTTGTAGAATACTGATTCTCCCCCCCTCTAAGTATTCCCTATTTCTAACAGAAGAGGCAGTCATCCAAATGATGATAAAGTTTAAAAGAGTACCAGTAGAGTTTGAACTATCACTACCAAAGGTGTTGGATGAAAGAATAAATGAAAAGTGGGCTTGTGCACTAGACATCAAGAAAAGAAAAAGAGAAAGATCTCTAGTTCAGGTTGCTCCATATCTAAGCCTAGCAGAAACCAATGAACATATTGTTCATCATCAAGAAATATTTCTGGTAAAGAACCGAGCAATGATGATACTAGATTAGAATGTGCCAGACATTGATAAGACTGGCAATTTTTTGTGGAAATCTATTCTTGAGGCCAAAGAAAAGGCTAAGCAAAAGGAATTTTTAAATCTTTCTAAGAAGAGACAAAATTCCAAAGGTAAAGGTATTTATATTGATGATGGCATAGCAAAGAAGTCATAGAACACCTGTATATCAGTTACCGAGGTAATTGATATCACCGAGAAAAAGGAAGGAATAAATGTTTCACAAGATGCACCAGATCCAGTAGAGATCCAATTGAAGAAGAAAATTGATGATGTTGTACTTATTGAGGACATCACAAATGGTGATCCTGATGACAAGGATGATGAGGATGTAAACATTGCACCACTAAACAATCAAGATGAGGACAAAGTCACTGAATGTGTATTTACATCATTATCAAGTAAGCTTCTTGTACTTGCAGAAGTGGCTGAAATCATTTCACAAGTACAACCTAACAGCTTAGACCCTGAGAAACACAAAGACACCATAGGGGTACAAGAAACTGAGAAACCTGTAGAGATAGATGAGCCTAACCAAATAGAGGCACCTTCCACCGAGACAAAGGTAATAGATGAGACAAAGGCAACCGAGATGATCCCACCTAACACCACATCTGAGGCTCCCACTCAATCAACCAAGACAAAGGCCACCGAGGAGTAGAAGAAGGAAGAGAGTGTGTCAAATGGGAAGGATGCTCGGAAGACTAGAGACAAGTCTCTTGTTATTTTTGAGAAGAAATCACCACTTGCATTGGAGAAGAAGAAGAAAAAGAAAGAAAAAGGTCCGGTCACCCTAGATGAAGTGATAATTATTCTTGAGTGTGACCTGAGGACCCTAAGCCCCAAAGAACTAAGCAAATATGGGGAACTATGCTTAAGGAAGGCAACTCGGGAGAAACTAAAGCAAGAAACCAAGAGAAAGGAAATTCTAGCAGATGTGAGGGATATCTTGCAATAGGTAGTACTTGAGGTGGATATTGATGAAGATAATCCCATCATAGATCAACTTGCTATATTAACAGAGAAGATCAATGCCCCGGATACTGTTGTAGACAAATGGATTGAAGAAAGGGTAGAGTCAAGAATACAGAATAAACTGGCAGAGAAAATCAGCTAAGAAGTGGCAATTAAGAAGGTCACATTATCTGAGGTAATCATTGAGATAAAATCTATCAGATAGCTAACTTTTTAGTTCTTACTAAGGCTTTGTACTATAGACACCTTCATTGTTGAAGTCAGTGAAAAGATAAAAGGACTGGAAGTAGAAATCAAGGTCAGTACAACTGCTACTCTAACCGAGCCAAATGCTTTCACAAAGAACATTCACCAAGTTTAGGAATTTAGGTGGTTAATAGAAGATTTAAAGAAACAAGAAGAGCACATAACTGATTAGGTCACTGAGTTACAGATAGAACTCCTACCATATCTAAAAAAAATTTAGGCACACATTGTCAAAGTAGAACAACTTGTTGCAACACCAGAAATTTATGTGTTGGATAACATTTTTGACATGCATGCGCAAGTCAGTCTTGAGCACATTGCTCTCACCAACTTGAAAGAGGAATGGGAAAACCTCTTGGAGTCAGTGAAGAAAACCCACTAGCATATTTTTGACAAAATGTGAGTATACTGGTACATTTTTGTATTTGGCATTACTATCAAAAAGGGGGAAAGCAATGTATATGTCAATATACCAAATAAATGTGTACATATATGCTACATATAATACATATTACCGAGAGTACATATTATCGGGAGCATGCATCGAGGGGGACTACTTAGAAATTTTGATAAGCATATATGTATATGGTGGACATATAAGTATTATATAGAAAAAAATTTCTATATACATTTGAGTTTTGATACTAATGCCAAAGGGGGAGATTGTTATCTCTATTGAGCATTTAAGGTTGTCATTAGTATCAAAGGTTATCAAAGATATCAGTTGGTCACTTACATTGAGAAAATCGGTAACTAGAAGCAAGACAAACTAGTCGGTAATGTTGGAATAAGGAGAGATACGTACTAAGAGGGGAGGGGTGAATCAGTGCCTTCAAAACTTTACTTGTAAAAACCTTTCAGATCTATAACTGTGTAAAGTAATAACCAATCAAAATAACTTGAATCTAATTGTAGAACACAATCATCTAGTTAACTTGATTAAGTAAACAACATGAAATCATTATGACAATCACATAACACAAGTATTTTGGTAACGCATAAACCCTTGTAAGAAGATAAAAATTGTGGTTGGGATGACACCCAAAAATTCTTCACTACTGCAGATAGAAAAGGTTTGCCTGTTAAGGCTATAAGTTTTGATCACTTTTGGCGATCTTACCCTGTTAGGAGTAATATATTAGATTAGTTAGATCTACCTAGTTATAGGATTTTTATAAAACTAATGAAGTGTGTACTCGGTTAAGAGATTTACATAAGACTATTAAGTCTACTTGGTTAAGAGATTTTATCAAAAAACTCTCTTATAATTTTCAGAGAGTAATAGGCAGTTATATACTAGTTGAAAACTCAATTGTTTGAAATAGATAAATAAGTGCTCATTAAAATATCACCTTATCTGTGATGAATCTCTGCTCTATTCTCCTCGGTAGTCTTCTCTAATTCTATTCAATCTAATATTCTTTGTACTCTATTCTACTCAGTAAACTAATTAACTTGAAGTTACACAAAGAATTCAAGTGCTCTGCAATTCATATATATTCATTCAACAACCACTTACAAAGTGATATGAACATACACAATATATAGTGTTCTATTTTGGTGCTTTAACAAAAATTAGGTTACAAAAATAATCATAACCCTAAGATCTACGGTGCAAAATTAACCTAGATCAACTATTACAATAAGATAAACATTACATTTAATGAGTATCTATTACAATAAATGCTCCTTGATCTTGGTAAACCATTTTACGATCTGTTGTAACCATTTGCATAGAATAATGTGTCAATTTAGATTACTACATCATTTTTTGTGATTATCGATAAACATTGTATAGACTGCTCGATGTATACTGCGATGCTTAGTGTTTACTATCCATCAGTGTTGATGATGGTGTCGGTGATGCTGGTGCTCGATAAACTATGGAATGCTCGGTGTAAAGACTTACCGACTGCTCTATCTTACTTCTATTTGCTATTACCCTAATTTTCCCATGTACATGAAAATTTGGCTAAACTTATTCCAAAATCTCTATTTTTATCCTACCAAGCATCCCTAAAAATTTCATGAAGTTGTGCCTTGTCCTCTGGCCTTTGCAAATTGTTTTACTCCCTAGTCTCTAGGTCAAAAAATTCATAAATATAGCCATTGGGGAAAATAACCCTGCAAACCCTAAGCCTTCATTCTAATTCATTGTTACTTTATCAACCACTTAAGTTTTAAATACCCATGTGTGCTAATATTTCATTGGCTGGTCGCTAGTTCTCCAAGATAGTTGGTGATTACCTTTTCCTTCCGGTGATTCAGAGAATGCCTTGTTCACATAATACCCCAATGTTTCATGATTAAGTCCTCAGTGGTTAGTGATTCAGTGGGCGGTCTATTCTTCCTTTAGTCACGTAGTCGCTTAAAATTTTGGTGGTCTCGGCTTGTGGGGTCCCAGTTCAGTAAGATCGACAGTCGTCATAAGTTCATGAAGGGTCTGTCAAAGGCTTGTGGTCTTGTGAGAACCGTAGATTTCCTTTCCTTGTAGTGCTTCAAAGTCAAGTGGGTCCTGCCACGTTGTCCTACATGGAGGCTTCCTATTGGTTGAGAAGTGGTGACTTGTCTGATTTTTAGAGCAGGCCCGATAGACTGTGTCTCTTTTAGATCAATGGCTAGCATATAATCTCATGGGGTTTCTCTAACACATGAGATTATGCGCTGACCATCGATCTTGCTTTATCCTTGAGGCTCTGATGGTGGGTCCTTTCTTTCTTATGTGCTCGCATTTGATTGGTCCATGTAGTGGTGATTGGTGTTGTAGTGGGTCTGTTGCAGGGTCCTGCCACGTAGTCCGAGCTATGCATTTTTGATTGGTCATGACTTGTGATTCGACACCATGTCAGTGCAAGCTTGACTATTGTCAGTGGACTAAAGATCTAACGGCTAGTGTATAATCTCATGGGGTTTCTCTAACACATGAGATCATGCACCCACCGTTGATCTTTCTTTATCTCTAGGCTTTGTCAGGTGGGTCCTTAATTTTTGACATGCTCGTTCGTCATTGGTCGGTCGGTCAACAACTGGGTTCTATTGGTAGGACCGTGTCAGAGTATCTACAGGAATGTCAGTAGACTGAAGATCTATGGTTGTCGCTTGATCACAAGGGATCTTCCAAGCCCTTGCAATCTTCTGACAACCGTTCGATGCTCTTTCTACAGGTCATGGGTCCAAGTCTGTCAGATGTGTTGATTTGCTCACATTTCATTGGCCGCTGACTTCCATGGTGAAATTTGACTTGTCAGAGATAGGTTTTCAAGCTATTTTCAAGTGCATCATGGCCATTCATCTGTTGGGAAGGATTTCTCATCGATGATTACATTTTAAAATCTGCCGCTAGCCATTATATTTCAAAATTCAAATGTCTTTGCAAGGGTTTTGTGTTCTTTTGGTGATACATGATGTCGGGTAGCTCAAGACATAAAGTCTCAGGATATTTTTGGTTGTGAAGATGATAGAAGTGACTGTTGGCCCATGTTGCAGGGTCCTTTGCTATGTTTTAATGATAGGAAGTGCTAGAAAGAGTTGGTGCCACCTTTTCAGGCAGTACCTCTCCTAGGGAAATATAATCAGATTTGGAGCCTTCATGGCTTAGTGGAGTTGCAGATGGGTTGGTAGGTTGAGGTTGTTGTGTCTGCAGGTGTTTTCAATTCAGAAGGATCAACACGCAAAGAAAGATATGATTTGATCACCGGTGTTGTTAGAGATTTTCATTAATAGGTGATCAGTACCCTAGGGTTTGATATCATTGTTTAATCTTGTAACCCTAGTTAGGTTTTGACTCTTGCCTACATGCAAGAGGGGGATGTATATAATGTATTTTTGGAGCTTTTGAGCTCAGAATGGACTTTTTTTGTAAAAAAGAGAGGTTCACAATTGTAGAAGAAATTCATCTTTTCTTAAGGGTCATTCTACCCTCTGGCTTATATAGTTGTAAAGTTCCCATTGATAATAAAAACATTGCAGAGATATTTTGTGACAATCCTTCATGTCCCTATGCTTCATTGTTTGAATTATCTCTTATTGGATTAAAGTATATAATGTTTTCAGTGATATCTTAGGGTTCTTGATCCCTCTCACTTTTTTTAATTGTGTGTGTCATTGTGTTTGATCTAATTTAGATGTTTTGTGGGTATACTTCAGCCCCCTAATAGTCTTGTCTCAATCCTACACCGAGTTGCAAAAAAGAATGTCTGCTTGCAGGTCATAAGTTGTGTCTTATGTTTAGGAACTCTTATGAAACACTTATGCAAGCCTATTCAGTAAGTTGTGACCTACTAGACCTAAGTCTTTCATTGATTCCATTCCTCTATACTGAGATCCAAACCCTAATTTTGGTGTATCATCTAGTAGGTAGTTTGCTTTCAGTCATTTCCCTTTCCAAGCACTCCTTCTATCCCTTTCCCTCAAAAGTTTTACTTTCATGTCTAGAAGCAAATTAAGGTGATTATCTAAGAGGAACCAGCCTAGAACTCCGAGGTCTCATCTCAGTTAGCATAGGTCCTACAACCTGGAGATGATTCCCATGTTATAATAGGTTATCAAGACTATGAGAGCTTGAAACAAGGGTGCAAACTTAGTGTATAACAATTCTGGCACACTCAGTGGGACTACAAAAGAGGTTCATTGTTGAAGATTATGTTATCTCTGATATACAAATTGCATAATAAAAACTTGAAGAAGTTATTTCATCAGGTATATCTGGTAACTCCACTGATTTCAAAGATCCAGGCCAACCTTGTTTAAGGTTTATGAGAAAGATTGAGACTAGAAGCTCAAAGCCTACTCAATTCTCAGAGTTGCCCTCAAGAAGAGGTCACAAAGGTAGGTCAACTCAAAGAACATCCCTTGCAAGGAGAGTTCAATGAACACCTCTCGATACCTCAGAAAGGAGACCTTTTCCCTTTCAATCTAGAAGAAGAGGTAGATCTCTAACTAGAGATCTAGAAGAAGAAAATCCAACAGCAAATATAGCTCACATAGTTGTTAATCTTTAGATTCCAACTCCTGTAATGGCTAGACAATTTGCCTTTGCACCATTCAACCAAGGGAGTCCATTAGCCTTTTCTCAACATCATGATGTGCCCTTGGTGGCACTAAAGAGTATACCCAATTTCACTGGTGAAGGGCAGACAATTGCTTTTGAACACATAAGAGATGTGACCACCATCTGTAGCATACACAACATTACTGAAGAAGATGTGGCCATAAAATTATTAGCAGCCTCTCTAAAAGGTAAGGCTCTTGAATGGTTTAGAACTTTAACTATTGGTTCTATTACTTCATGGGATGAGTTAGGAGATGCATTAAGTAAACATTTTGAGGATAAATCAGATAACTTGTCTCTAGTTGAGCAGTTAACAACTATTAAGAGAGACCCTCAAGAGAAAATGACAGACTACAATAGTAGATTCCTTAAGACATGGAATAGAATTCTAGTATCAGTAAGGCCATCAACTAACCATGCTTTTCTATACTACTTGCAAAGTATGAATGGCCAAATTTCTATCATGATCCAATCTATGGGTGGTACTTCTTTACCCCAAGCCTTTGACATAGTTGTCAGGGCTGAAAATTGTTTAATCCAAGGAGGCATGATTGCTAGAAGGCCTCCAATGCCCATCTTCCCTAGCCTTCAACCCATTGCACCTACAAAAGTACCCCCATTTACCCCTATTCCCACCATATTAGCACCTCAGGCTAGTACCAGTGGTCAAGAGCTAACAGCTAGTTTCTCTCAAGAGCTGGAAGAAATAAAGAATAGCCAACAGAGTAGTCAGTAAGAAATGAAAAATTTGTTGTAGACCTTAACTAAAGAAGTAACAAATTTGAAAAAACATGGTCAAGGAATCAGACCACCATTTCAGCCATAAGGCCAAGGTCCTAATTAGCAATATCAAAATCAAGGATAGCCTTATCAACAAAATAGGCCACCATACCAAGGAGGGTATCAAGGACAAAGGAAAAGTTTCAATCAAAGACCATTCCAACCATATAACCCTGCACCTCTAAATTCTACAAATCCAGTGAGGGATATGGTTCCTAGTCAAAACAATATGGCTATGGATAATGAATGGTGTTTTCCTTGTAATCAGCCTCATAATCAGGCTACATGTTTGAATGGATGGATGAACCAAGCTCTAATGGTTCAAAATGCCTCACAAGCTCAATCAGAGGCTTCATCCAATGGATCAGTTCCTCAGCAAGAATCACAAGAGCATGAGACTGCTCTCTTTAATTGGGAGCAACCAGACTTCAATGGGGTCAATGATGAGGTTTCTTTTGTTTCCTATACAAGAGCAAAGAGGAGAGCTCAAGACATGGAAAGAGAAGATTCTAATGCTCAAGCTACTACATTAGTAGAGCCATTGTAGCAAACTAATCCCATCACACCTAAGGAGGCTCCTGTCATTACAAGCAAAGAGAACCAACATTCCAAAGAAGTGGAGCCCATCATGCCAAAGGCACAAAAAAGAGTACACACTGTGACACCTTTTAATATTGTAGACAACATGAAGAAGGTGAATGTCACCATGTCCATGTGGGACTCTTTGGCTCTTCTAGGACAGCCCAAGATTTTGAAGAGGGCCATGACAGAAGTGACGACTCCTCAACCTGCAAAAGAAGCTGCAAAGCCAGTGTTGGTTAACACTGATCAAGAAAAGGAGAATCCAAGTAGAAACTCCAAAGGAAATGCCACACAAGGTAGGAATTCAAAGCCACCTCCCTTTTATGTGTCTTTAATCATTGGAAAATCTTTAGTACATAATTGTATGGTAGATAGCGGAGCTACTAGCACTATAATGCCCAAGAAGGTGGCTAACCAATTAGGACTAAAATATCAACCCTTCCAAAAGAAGGTTACCCAACTTGATGGATCCTCAGTCAATACTATAGGTGTGGCCAAGGATACCAATTTAATCCTACATGCTAGTCCTAATTTCTCCATCCTCCTTGATATATATATCATAGATCTCCTTGCATTATTTTCTATATGTCTTTCAAGGGAGTTTATAGCCAAGATAGGAGGGTATCTATCTTGTGACTGGTCTCACATGCTATTTCATACAAGGTATGGGACCCAGGTCACCATCAAGTCAGAACCATTGGTAGCACACCATATAGAACCATATGTGTCCAATACCATCAATGTAAATTTCCCTATATTTGATGACAATGACTTCCAAACCATTAGTGAAGCAAGCACAAAGATAGAAAGTATCCCTGATATTCTTCTAGATGAAAGAGCTTCAGAGGCCCAAGAAAATCTTGTTTGGGATTTTGGTTTGGGAAGTTATTTGATACAAAAAAGTGGAGTTATAGAGCCAAGCCTTTTCAAAGAAGATATTGATTCAGAGGATCAGAGCAATCAGGTTTGGGAATTGTTTTTTGATGGAGCTAGAAGTAGACATGGTTCTAGTGGTGGTGCTATGCTAGTGTTCCCAAAAGGAGAAAGGTATTATACTACCTTTAGATTCAGTTTCTCCTGCACTAGCAATATTGCAAAATATGAAAGTCTAGTCAATGGACTAGAGTGGGCTAGAAAAAGAGGGCTTAAGGCCTTAAAAGTTTATGGTGACAGTGAATTAGTTGTCAGCCAAGTAAGAGGGATAAGTGCAACAAAAAATGACACCTTGAGAGCATACAAACATAGAGTTTGGGATGCAATTGAAGATTTTTGTGCTTTCAATATTGTTGCTATCCCTAGGAAGCTAAATCAGAATGTAGATAGATTAGCTATTGTTAGATCTCAGTATGAAATTCCCAATAACATTTCAAAATGAAATAGATCAACAACATATCAAAGTGATTGTCAGACCTTCAATTCCTTATAATGATGTCAATTGGCAAGTGTTTGACAATGATGAACAAATTTTGCAATTCTTGTTTGAAGAAGATGTCTTTTCAGAGCATAATCAAGATAGGCTATCACAAAATTATGGTGATCAAGTGATATGACTTAAGTCTAATAAGATTCCTAGAGGTCTTGTCACCTTAGAGACTATCTTCAACAAGGATGATGAAGTTAAGAAGAATAAAGCTGGCCTAGTGGTTTAACAAGAACATTGTGTTGAATTAGAGTTGGAACCAGGTAAGGGCTTACAATTTGGAAAAGTGAACATTGAATTGGAAAAGAAAGCTTATACCCAATTATTCAAAGAATTCAATGATGTTTTTGCATGGCAGTATGAAGACCTCAAGGGATTTGATCCTGCCCTTGCTCAGTACGCTATTGAATTAGAACCTAATGCCAAACCAGTAAGGCAAAAGCAAAGGCCTGTTAATCCCAAGCTTGAGCCACTTATGCATAAAGAAGTACTCAAACTAATAGAAAGTGGTATCATCTACCCCATTAAGCATACTAGTTGGGTTTCCAACCTTGTTTCTGTCAGGAAGAAGAATGGGGAATTGAGGTTATGTGTTGATTTCAGGGATCTTAACAGGGCCTCTCTAAAAGACCGCCATCCATTGCCCTCCATGGAAAAAATCTTACAATGTGTCTCTAGATCCGAGAGATTTTCATTATTGGATGGCTATTCAGGATACAATTAGATCTTAGTGAGTGAAGAGGATCAGTACAAGACTGCATTTACAACCAAGTGGGGAACCATGGCTTATCAAAAAATGCCCTTTGGTTTGTCAAATACAGGTGCTACATTTCAAAAGGTGATGGATATGGCCTTTAAAAGCCTCATATAAAAATTTTTATTGGTCTACTTAGATGACATAACTATCTATTCAAAGCATGCAGTAGATCACATCAAACATTTGAGGAAGATTTTTGAAAGATGTAGAGAATTTGGGATATCTCTTAATCCCAAGAAATGTGTGTTTGCAGTCCATGAAGGGAAATTGTTGGGATATGTAGTATCCAAAGAGGGGATCATAGTAGATCTTGAGAGGATTGCAGCCATCCTAGAGCTACCATTGCCACATCATAAGAAAAGTCTCCAATCTTTCATAGGAAAGATTAATTTTGTTAGGAGGTTCTTGCCTAACATTGTAGATTTACTAAAGCCTTTGACAACCATGTTAAAGAAGAGTTCAACTTTTAGTTGGACCAAAGAAGGGAGAGTTAATTTATGAGCTATCAAAGAGGCCTTAAAAGAAGCTCTTGCCCTGCTAAACCCAAATTTTAGTAAAGATTTTATCCTTTATGCTTATGAGGGTCATGATGCTATATCTACAATGTTGACTCAAAAAAATGTGGATGGATTGGAGTAGCCTATTGCTTTCTTTAGCAAAGGTTTAGAATAATATGAACAAAGATACTCTTTTATAGAGAAACATGTACTTGCTGTGGTGAAGAGCCTTAAAAATTTTAGATATCTATTGACTCATAGAAAAGTACATTTAAAAGTTACCCATCCAAGTGTCAAAGAATTTTTGCTTTCCAAGGACCTGAATGAGAAAAGAGCTCGTTGGATCACCAAGGTGATGGAATATGACATAGATATTCAAACTACCAAGTCGGTTAGAGGAAGAGGTCTTTGTGAGCATTTGGCAGGGGATGAGAGTTCAAAGAAATCAGAGCAAATAGATGCATCTATGGTGGTGCATTCTATAGAAGAACAAGCCAAGGCAACAAGCTAGTTGCCTAATATGATCAATTACTTGAAGACAGGATAATGTCTTGTAGGTTTGGATTTAGCAAAAAGAAGATATTATAGATTGCAATCGGTTCCTTTTGTGCTGATAGATGAAGTTCTTTTTAGAAAGGATCACAATGGTGTCCTTTTAAGATGCATAGATTCAAAAAGGATAGCTGATGTCCTATTTGAGTTTCATGATGGACCTTCTGGAGGTCACTTTTCTCCTAGGACTACTGCTTTTAAAATCATGAGGGCTGGATACTATTGGCCATCTATCTTTATGGATATTTATGAGTATGTGAGAAAATGCATCAAGTGTGCCATGTTTGCGGGAAAGGAGAGGCTTGCAACCTTGCCCCTACAACCAATCAAAATAGAGCAGCCCTTCATGAAGTGGGGTATAGACTTCATTGGCATGATCAATCCTCCATCTAGTGTAGGACATAAGTGGATAATTACTGCAATAGATTATTTCACTAGATGGATAGAGGCAGTTGCATTAAAAGAGGCTAATGAGAATTCTGTATTGATTTTTTATGATGACATAATTCATAGATTTGGCATTCTAGATTCCATAATTTCAAATAATGCATTAGCATTCACAGGCCTCAAAGTTTTAGGGTGGGCAGTCAAGAATGGCATCTATTTGAATACCAGTTCAAATTATTACCCTCAGGGCAATGGTTTGGCTGAATCAACAAATAAGAACTTGATTAGGATAATCAAGAAGACTCTGCAAGATAATTAGAGGGATTGGCATACCAAACTCAGGTCTGCCTTAAGGCTAGATAGAATTACTCCAAAGAAAATCATTGGTAATTCTCCTTACATGCTAGTATATGGTAAAGAGGCCAAGTTGTCCATTTTAGCTGAATTGCCAGCTCTGGACTTCGCTACTCAGTATGCCCTATTTGAGGAAGGAGATCCTTTGCAGATCAGGTATGCTTAGTTGATAGAATTAGAGGAAATCAGAGACAAATCCATGAAAGATATGGAATTCCATCAGATTCAAACAAAGAGGAGTTTTGACAAAAGAGCAAGGGTCAGGAATTTCAAAGTTGGAGATGTAGTTCTCGAATGGGATGAGTTCAGATCCAAGCCTGGCAAACATACAAAATTTGATTCATTTTGGAGTGGACCATTTGTTATAATAGAGTGCAAGGAATCTAATGCTTTCCAGCTATCAAATCTTGAAGGAGTTGTCTTGCCAATCTCAGTCAATGGATTCCACTTGAAGCCCTATTTTGAGGTTAATCCCTCTCTATAAATTCTTGTAAATTTGTATTTTTGCTTGTTTCCCTATTTTCTAGGTTAGTTTCCCACTTTCCAAAAAGTGTCTATGCACAATTTTGTCTCTCTGGTTCCAATTTTGTCTCTCAGTCAAAGTTTTGTGTTCCTGAGGTGACCCCATGCCCAATGAATGTATCTAGGCCACTGGTTTTCCATGTCTAGCAAGCTAACATCCAGCAAAAATCACCAAAATGTTACCCTAATTTTCCCATGTACATGAAAATTTGGCTAAACCTGTTCCAAAATCTCTATTTTTATCTTGCCAAGCATCCTTGAAAATTTCATGAAGTTGAGCCTTGTCCTCTGGCCTCTGCAAATTGTTTTACTCCCTAGTCTACAGGTCAAAAAATTCATAAATATAGCCATTGGGGAAAATAACCCTACAAACCCTAAGCCTTCATTCTAATTCCTTGTTACTTTATCAGTCACTTAAGTTTTGAATACCCATGTGCGGTAATTTTTCATTGGTTGATCACTAGTTCTCCAAGACAGTCGGTGGTTACCTTTTCCTTCCGATGATTTAGCAAATGCCTTGTTCACATAATACCCCAATGTTTCACGGTTAAGTCCTCAGTGGTTAGCGATTCAATAGGTGGTCTATTCTTCCTTTAGTTACGTAGTCACTTAAATGTTTGGCAGTCTCGGCTTGTGGGGTCCTAGTTTAGTAAGATTGACGGTCATCATAAGTTCATGAAGGGTCTGTCAGAGGCTTGCGATCTTGTGACAACCGTAGATTTCCTTTCCCTTCATCTCTTCAAAGTCAAGTGGGTCCTGCCACATTGTCCTACATGGAGGCTTCCTATTGGTCAAGAAGTGGTGACTTGTCTGATTTTCAGAGCGGGCCTAGCAAACTATGTCTCTTTTAGATCAATGGATGGCATATAATCTCATGGGGTTTCTTTGACACATGAGATTATGCGTCAACCATCAATCTTGCTTTATCCTTGAGGATCTAATAGTGGGTCCTTTCTTTCTTATGTGCTCACATTTGATTGGTCCACATAGTGGTGACTGGTGTTGCAGTGGGTCCATTGTAGGGTCCTGCCACATAGTCCAAGCTATGCATTTGTGATTGGTCAGGACTTGTGATTCGATGCCATGTCAGTGCGGGCCAAATGGTTGTTAGTTGACTGAAGATCTAACAGTTGGTGTATAATCTCATGGGGTTTCTTTGACACATGAGATCATGTGCCCACCATTGATCTTACTTTATCTCCGGGCTCTGTCAAGTGGGTCCTCGATTTTTGACGTGCTCATTCTTCATTGGTCGGTCAGACGACAGCTGGGCTCTATTGGCAGGACTGTGTCAGAGTATCTATAGGAATGTTAGTAGATTGAAGATCTATGGTTGTCACTTGATCGCAAGGGATCTTCCAAGCCCTTGCAATCTTGCAACAACCATCTGATGCTCTTTCTGCAAGTCATGGGTCCAATTCTATCAGATGTGCTGATTTGCTCATGTTTCATTGGCCACTGAATTCCACGATGGCATTTGACTTGTCAAAGATAGGTTTTCAAGCTGTTTTCAAGTGCATCATGGTCATTCATTTTCCAGGAAGGGATTCTCATCAATGGTTATATTTTAAAATCTGCCGCTAGCCATTATATTTCAAAATTCAAATGTCTCTGCAAGGGTTTTGCGTTCTTTCGGCCATACATGATGTCAGGTAGCTCAGGAAATAAAGTCTTAGGATAGTTGTGGTTGTGAAGATGATAGAAGTGACTGTTAGCTAGTGTTGCAAGATCCTTTGCCACATTTTAATGATAGGAAGTGCTGGAAAAAGTTGGCGCCACCTTTTCAGGTAGTACCTCTCCTAGGGAAATATAATCAAATTTGGAGCCTTCATGGCTTAGTGGAGTTGCAGATGGGTTGGTAGGTCGAGGTTGTTGTGTCTACAGGTGTTTTCAGTTCAGAAGGATCAAAATGCAAAGAAAGATATGATTTGATCACTAGTATTCTCAGAGATTTTCATTAATAGGTGATCAATACCCTAGGGTTTGATATCATTGTTTAATCTTGTAACCCTAGTTAGGTTTTGACTCTTGCCTACATGCAAGAGGGGGATGTATATAATGTATTTTTGGAGCTTTTGAGCTTAGAATGGACTTTTTCTATAAAAAAAGAGAGGTTCACAATTATAGAAGAAATTCATCTTTTCTTAAGGGTCATCTATGGTATCATTTCCACCCTCTGGCTTATACAGTTGTAAAGTTCCCATTGATAATAAAAACATTGCAGAGATATTTTGTGACAATCCTTCATGTCCCTATGTTTCCTTGTTTGAATTATCTCTTATTGGATTAAAGTATATGATGTTTTCAGTGATATCTTAGGGGTCTTCATCCCTCTTACTTTCTTTAATTGTGTGTGTCATTGTGTTTGATCCAATTTAGATGTTTTGTGGGTATACTTCAGCCCCCTAACAGTCTTGTCTCAATCCTACACCGAGTTGTAGAAAAGAATGTCTGCTTGCAGGTCATAAGTTTTGTCTTATGTTTAGGCCCTCTTATGAAACACTTATGCAAGCCTATTCAGTAAGGTGTGACCTACTAGACCTAAGCCTTTCATTGATTCCATTCCTCTATACTGAGATGCAAACCCTAATTTTGGTGTATCACCTAGTAGGTAGTTTGCTTTCAGTCATTTCCCTTTCCAAGCACTCCTTCTATCCCTTTCCCTCAAAAGTTTTACTTTCATGTCTAGAAGCAAATTAAGGTGATTATCCATGAGGAACCCACCTAGAACCTAGAGGTCTCATCTTAGTTAGCATATGTCCCACAACCTGGAGATGATTCCCATGTTATACTAGGTTATCAAGACTATGAGAGCTTGAAACAATGGTGCAAACTTAGTGTATAACAATTACCAACCAGCCCAAAATAAGTAACCAACCGACCTATTTAACATCCTTTGATACTAATGACAACCTTTAGAGATTAACAATCTCCCCTTTTGACATTAGTATCAAAACTTTGAATGTATATAGGAAAAATGTTTCTATATATTCCTTATATCTCCGTCATATACATATATACACAAAAACTTATAAGTATGAAGTATTGCCCCTCGCTGCATGCTCCTGATAGCATGTAATATACATATCAAAGTATACTTATTTTGCATATACATGTTTTCCCCCTTTTTGATAATAATGCTAAATAAAAAAAAAATATAATGTATACTTACATCTCATAAAAAATGTTTTGATGGGTTTTTTTTAGTGACTCCAAGAGGTTGTCCCACTCCTCTTTCAAGTTTGAAAGAGCAAGATGCTCAAGACCGACTTGTGCATAAATGTCAAAGATGTTATCTAACACTAAAATCTCAGGTGTTGCTACAAGTTGTTCAGCTTTGAAAATATGTGCTTCAAAAAATTTTAGGTGTGGAATGAGTTCTGTTTGCAACTCTGTAACCTGATCAGCAATATGTGCTTCTTGTTTCTTTAGATCTTCTATTAGTCACCGGAGTTCCTGTACTTGGTGAAAATGCTTTATGCAAGCAGTTGGCTTGAAGATAGCTGTTGTTGTACTCAACTGTATCTCATTTTTCAATCCTTGAATCTTTTCACTGACATCAGCAGTGAAGGTGTCAAAGCTTAATAAAAAATTGACTGATTATCTGAATGATAGATTTTACCTCGGTAATGATTTCAGATAATTTTACCTTTTTAAGTGCCACTTTTTTGCTAATCCTTTCTACCAATTTGTCCTAAATTTTTTATTCTTCCCTTTCTTCTATTCTTTTGTCTGCATCTGTATTAGGGGCATTGATTTTGTCTATGAGTGTACCAAGTTGATCTATAATGGGAGTATTCACATCAATAGTTGTCTCTAGTATTATCTGCTGTAGAATATCCCATACATCATGTAATACTTCTTTTCTTTTGTGTTCTTGCCTTAACTTTTCTTGTGCCACTTTTCTTGAACATAGTTCCCCATATCTACTTAGTTCCTTAGGGCTTAGGGTTCTCAGGTCACATTCTGGTATAATTATAACTTCATCAATGGTGACCAACCCTTTTTCTTTCTTTTTCTTCTTCTTTGGTGCAAGAGGTGATTTATTCTCACTAATAAAAATAGCTTTTTCTCCACTTTTTGGAGTATCTTTCCTGATTGACATTGTATCTTCCTTCTTCTGCTCCTAGGTAGATGGTGTGGGAGTGTCAGTTGTAGTGTCAGAGGGGTTCACCTCAATCAACTTTGTTTCTTCTGCTTCCTTTGTTTTAGTAGACTGTGCCTCTATTTTGTTAGGCTCATTTGTATCTACAGGTTGCTCGGGATGTGAGACGTCAGGTTATACTTGTGAAATTATTTCAGCTGCCTCTACAAGTACAAGTAGTTCACCCGGTAGAGATGTGAACACACTATCAATGTTTAGTGCTTCATCTTTTTTTGGTGCAATAGTCACATCTACATCATCCTTGTGATCAAGATCACCATTTGTGATGTCCTCAATAGTTGCATCATCATTAGTGTTCTTCTTCAGTTGGATCTCTACACGATCCGGTGCATCTTATGAAATTCTTATTTCTTCCTTTTGTTTGGTGATATCAATTACCTTGGTAACTGATATACCGGTGTCCTTTATTTTCTTTCCCTTGTTATCATCAATAAAAATACCCTTACCTTTTGAACTGTGTCTCTTCATAAACAGTTTTAGGAATGCTTCCTATTCAACTTTCTCTTCTACTTTCAAAATTGATGTCCATAGAGAATCACATGTGACATCCATATCAGCCACATTCTCATCCATTATTTGCATAGCTCTATTTTTAACTAGAAATATAGCCTAATATTTTGTCATGTATTCATTTACATCAGCATAGCTAAAGTGAGAGGCTGCACGACTTAATGAACGTTCTCTTTTCCTTTTCTCTGTATCTAGTGCAATAGCCCATCTCTATTTATTTTGTCATCAAGTTCCTTCAGCAATTGACATGTGAATTCCATTGGTACTCTTTTGAGTTTAATCATCATCTGGATGATAGCATGTTCTAGCTTTGCCTTGTCCTCAATTGACATTTTGTCAAATTTGCCTATGCCTGGATCTGCAAGATTTCCATTTTCAATTATATCTTCAATTATTTCATCTATTGTACTTTCCCTATTATGAACTAACTTGTATTGATTAGGATCATTTTTAGTTTCAGTGTCCTCTATATCTTCTTTACTTCTGACCAATTTTCTCCTTTTCTTTGTTGCCCAGCTATAACCTTTGTCTTTCTCTTAACATATTTTCTTGTCGGTGTAGCTGCCCTCAATTTCTTAACTTTTATTTCCTCTATCATTGGAGGGGATGAGGCTATAGTTGATGACCTTTTTTTCATACCTTTCTATTCTGGTAACTACATTTCCTATTCAACATTTGTGGGAGGAACCGATCTAGGATCTTTTTCTTTGTCTGACTTGGTCTCCTCACTATCATAGGGCTTGTCAGCCAATTGTAACTGACCTTTGGTTGCCTGTTCAACTGGTATCCCTTCAAATGTTTTAGATACATTTTCATACTTGGTAGTGAGATCCTTCTTCATTTCCTTTACTTTTCTATGAATTCTACTGATCTCAATATTAGTAGATATCATTGATTTAGCTTCTTCAAATACTCTGAACCTAGGGGTTGTGGGATCCTTCGGTAATGCAAGTAGTGCATTAATAGATTTCAAAGTGAAATCATAGTTCATTTCATATCCCATTGGTGCTAGCCATTTGGTTCTAGGTTCAACAGCCTTAATCATTTAGTGGTCTATGCTAACTACAAAACATATGTCATCTTCAAATTTACTTACTAATTCCTTTGGAATTCTACTCCTTTGATGCATTTGAGTCTTAAACTTGTTGAAATAGGAATTAAATTCCATTTTCATATTTTGTCCTAAATTATTCATCATTTCACCAATTTGTGCAGTTATTGGTTTATCAAATTGCCAGTTTACTTTACCAATACTAGGTATGAATTTTTGTAGATAGAAAAATGTACAGACAAGTAGTGATCTGTACTTACATGTGTTGGAATTCTTTGATCTTATTGTCTTCATATTCTCTTTCAGTTGTTGTAATAATATCTCAGCAATATCTACCTAGTGATCTTTCTTCACAATTTTATATGCCAAGTCCACAGCGCTACAGGATACGTTGTTTGGTCTGCTAGATTGAAATATCTTGTATCCAATGACATGAGCTATGAATTTTACCACTGGATCTTTGATGGTTGAGATTTTTAGTGCCCTACCATCCCATTGAGCTTCGGTGTTCTTTTCTACATCGGGACGAGATGAAATTCAAATGGCTTTTGATTTTTCGGTTGTAGGGTACCTAGTAACCCTACTGATAATCTTCTTCATGACCTCAACTGGTTTATCTAACCAAAATTTCCCATCATGAAATCTACTTAACACAATTCTTATCCAATCATTGTTGAATGTTTGCAGGAAGTGTGTAAAACATGATAACCTAGACAACTCAATCTTCTTATGTTCAGATTTAATCTTTCCATCTGGTCCATAAACTTGTTGATAAGTAGCAATAGTCTCAAAATCACCTACTTCTCTGATTTTGTAGTGAATATAGGCCCTAACATCTTCTATTAACAAAACCCTATCTGGAATACTCAAAAATGCACCCATATCATCTGTTTGTGCTGCTACCTTAGGATGGGGTTTGAATTTGGCCTCGAAAAAATTAGCTCTAACAATTAATTCTACTTCCTCCTCAATGTTTTGCAATTTTCTTGTAGACGATGTCGATGCCATAAATCAATTCTAGGGTTTTGGCAAGCAATAGATAACCAGTGTTCGGTAGACAAATGAACTTACTCGTTATCATTGAAGAATTGTTGTCGGTTCAATCTCAAGTAGCTTTGAATCTTTTCAAGAAAATCTTTATCTCAAACTCTTCTCTATAAAAATCTCTAATCTTCGAAATCGCAAAGTAACAATGAACTATGTTTCCCCTTATTTATAGACTTTTTGATATTCTCGCTCAAACTTTGGTGCAATAAATGTGTGACCTAACTTTCAGTACAAAATAGTTGTCAACTCAGTAATGTCTACAATTTCCTTAGCTTGATTAACATAGAATTTCTTCATTGGTTTGTACTGTAGTTGGTTAACCTTGCATAGTGATTATCAACGGGTAATCAACTCTTGTTTCTTCTTTTACTGACAGTGTGACATTGAAAACTCATAACACATAAACCATAGTACATCTTTATTCATGCAGATTTGGTATTTTGCACATCATATATAAGGAACTATATGTAAAATGTGATCATTTAAAATGTCAGTTCCATACATACCTTTGTCAACTTAAGTGGAGGTACTGATGTCACCCAATCCAGTAGATGAGGTTTCACCGACAGTGTTACTTGACTTAGCATGCTCATTAGATGCTTTCTTCCACATCTTGTTCCTTAACTTCATGATTTCTATAATGTTATATCCACTCTCAAATATATGGTTTTCATCTGGTGCTTGGTATCTGCAGTTCTTGCTTAAATGACTGACCTTGTGACAGTGCGTACATGCCTTTCTTGCATTTGTCCAATTTCTTGATTGTCCAATTCAACCTTTCCTATGAAATTTTTGTGCAATATGTCCATACTGACCACATATAGCATAGTTAGTCCATGTATTATAATCCCAAACATATGAATTACCTTGTCTCTTTGGTTGATATGGCTTTCATTGTAGTTTCTCTTTAGGTGTCCAGACTTGTTTCATTTTTGCCTTACAATCTCTTGTAATGTGTCCATGCTTATTATAGGTATATCATACCTTCTCCTCAGTAGTAGTATTGGCAATGTCATTCTACTTAGCTCTACATTCATAAGTTGGATGTCCAAACTTACCACAGTAATAACAATATCCATTGAATTTAGAAATGACAAGAGGTTTACCTTATGCTTTGCTTCTACACACATTAGATGTATGTCCTGGTTTTCCATAGTGGTAACATGTCATCACTTTAGGTTTGTTACTTTGACCATTGTTGACTTTTTCAGCTTGTTGTGATGATTCTCCTTCACTGGTGTATCCTTGTATACACCTAAAAATGGTCATCTAGACTATTAGAACCTTTTGCTAAATCATAAATTGCTTGTTCTTGATCAAATCCTAGCTCTATCATTTATTCGATTATTTTCTATGGGCTAACCATTTTATCCTAAGTTTTTATTTATTTAAAAAGAACATTTCCTCCCCTTTTTAATAAATAAAAAGCCCCCACTTTTCCTCTTATCCTAAGTTGCACAAATAAAGCATTATTCTTATTTTATAAAAAGGGAAAAAACACTTTTTGTCTCATATGGACACAAAAGTCAACTCTTATTTTCCTATTGGAAGATATTTGTGTACATGGATTGCTCCTCTTTCAAGCTCCACCATTGATTAAATATTTTTCCTCTTAATCTCCATGGTCCATTGATTTTTCACCTCCTATAAAAGAAGAGCTCTCTTCCTCATTTACACACACAAAATTTTTATGCTATTATTATGCTACAGGTTTTCTAGGTCATCTTGGAGCTTTTGGAAATATTCTTGCATCTAGGGTTTGAAGATTTGGAGTATTGTTGGCATTCATCTTGGATCTTCATCAACACTCTATCTTCTTGTCTTCATTCTTGCATCATCATGGCTTTCTTGCTTCATAGTTAGATTTCATTTTCATGCATAGTATTTGCATTTTCATAGCTTCATTCTTAGCTTAGATTTCCTTTTATGCAATAGATTAACTTGCATTGTCATATAGATTTACTTTGCATTGCATATATTTAGCTTCATTAGAGATATTGGCATTCTTTCCCTTCTCTTCCTTGAATCTCCCATTACGTGGTTTACTAGCAAGGTTATAGGCTTAATAGCTCTAGCTGAGAGCATTCTTAAAAACCCTTGCACTCCATGCCTAGGGAGCTATGGATCGATTTGTGAGGGCTCATTTTTGAGTTTTCTTGCATGTAAGGATTCATAGAAGTGTGAAAAAATTTTAGCACACATTTTGGGCACCCACCGTGGGGCAACCCACTTTTACATGCTAGTTTTTTATTATTTTTGAAGCTAACCCTTGTGCAAATTTGTTTGGAGATGGAAAAACCCTAGATTTGAAAGATTTGATCATATCTCTCAAACGGCTTAGTATTTTGGTCTAAAAATTTTTTTGTAGGTTAGTGACATATTAGAGAAGCTCAAAAAATATTTTCAAAATTTTCAAAGGTGATTTGTATTTTTTATAATTTTTTCTTGATTTTTCATAAAAAATCAATTTTTGGTGCAAATCAACATATTTTTTGAAAATTTTTCTATTTCTGGAAAGGTCTTGGAATTATATTTGGGGTCAATTCACTATGTTTTTAATTTAAAAATCATATCATAGCTCATTTGGTCAATTTATTAAAAATGGTCTATTTTGGTAAAATGGGTCTCTAGGGCACAAATGAAGAGATTTTTCTAAAAATTTTACATTTTTGGAAATATCTCTATTTTTGGATAGAGGTCTCTTTTTTTCATTTTGGGTTTAGGGTCTGAATTCATGTGGTAAAAATCAAATCTTGTTGACTAGGTCAAATGCAAAAAAAAATTGGTAAAAATCAGATCTTGTTGACTAGGTCAATGGACCATGGAGATTAAGAGGCAAAAGATTTAATAAATGGTGGAGCTTGAAAGAGGAGAAATACATGTACACAAATATCCTCCAATGGGAAAATAAGAGTTGACTTTTGTGTCCATATGAGACAAAAAGTGTTTTTTCCCTTTTTATAAAATAAGAATAATGCTTTATTTGTGCAACTTAGGATAAGAGGAAAAGTGGGGGCTTTTTATGATCAAATCTTTCAAATCTTGCAAAAAGGTCTTAGAATTCTACAGGGGGTCCATTCACTGTGTTTTTAATTTAGAAATCATATCATAACTTATTTGGTCAATTTATTAAAACTGATCTATTTTGGTAAAATGGGTCTCTAGGGCACAAATGAAGAGATTTTTCTAAAATTTTTACATTTTTGGAAAGCTCTCTATTTTTTGAGAGAGGTCTCTTTTCTGCATTTTGGGTTTAGGGTCCGAATTCATGTGGTAAAAATCAGATCTTGTTGACTAGGTCAAATGCAAAAAAAATAAAATTTTGTGATGGGTATGCACTTATTTTTCATTGTTCAATGCATGATATGAGTTATCATTTGGATTATTTTCTGGTTATCATTGCTCCTAACAATTGATTTTTAGATCTAACCCTAGGGTTTGCATAAGTTGGATATACATTGCATATCTTGTTTGCTTGTTTTCTTATCTTGTTCATTTGAAGGTGCATGACTTGCTTTCATGAAAAATGCTTAAAACAAACAAAAAAAAGGTGAAATCTATTAAGCATGTTGCGTTGGACTTGAGGTATTTTGTTACAACTCTACAACATTTGGATCTTGGGATTAAAATTGAATCTCTCATATGTTTGGCTTGAGTGTTTACATGCTTTCATAGAACACATTTCAATTGATGCTCTTAATGGGAAATGAATGAACATAGATTTGCTTTCATACAAGTTTGTGTCAGTGAATGTTTGTGTTTAAACCTTAAGTAATTCTTGGTTTCAATATCAAATATCTCATTGAGTGATTGAGGGCATGGATTCATTCTTTGTTTACATAAGGAGTTAAATGCACCACTTTGTAGACTCACTCTATGTTTGCTTGGAAAGTTAAATATTCCATTGATTCAACCCTTTGTCATTTGTGAGTAGTATTGATAAGAAAATTTAGATTACTTGTGATTGATCTAGATTGCTATCTTGGGTTATTGGACTCACTAATCCACCGGCCCCTCATTTCTACCCCGTAGTTGCAAGATCAGTGCTACATTAAAGGGGAGGGGTCTACAGGAAAGAAGCGTTAATTGCTCCACTAGGCAACCCTTTTGTGCTTTTTGGAACTCGCTTGTTTTCTAAGGTGTGGACTCACTTTGAGTTGATGTGAGGAGTTAAATGTTCCACTTTTGGGCTCACTTTGAGTTGATGTGAGGAGTTAAATGTTCCACGTTTGGACTCACTTTGAGTTGGTGTGAAGAGTTAAATGTTTCACTTTTGGACTCGCTTCACATTGTCTTGAAGGGTTAAATGTTCCACTTTTGGACTCGCTTCACATTCACTTGAAGGGTTAAGTGTCCCACTTTTGGACTCACTTTGCATTTACTTGAAGAGTTAAGTGTTCCACCTTTAGTTCTCTAAATACTTTTGATAGTGAATTACTTAGCTTTTATTTTAGAAGGCCTGCTTGGGGACACACCACCTCAAGGGATGACCTTAACTCCTGTGTTCCGGCGGAGTATAAATAGCGGGTGGTGAATCGAAAGACACCTCTCTTATGAATTGAGTTTGATATCACTCTTGGCTAAGCCTCAAAGAAATTTATACCTTTGAGAAGTGAAGGAGGAGATTTGGGTTACCGTCTCCCCCCAGCTGTGTGATTTTGGATTCTTATCATCTACAGATTTGGGCCTCACGTACCTTACGTATATCGAGGACTCCCTTTAGCAAAGCTATGTATATCCTTGTAGATAGCTTGATAAGGTGCTGTTGTGTTCTAAGTGCCTACTAAAACATTTTCAAGAACATACACAAGTAGAATCTTTAAGGAGTAGATATACTAAGTCACTATTCTTGTTCATGTGCAAGGATGCTTTGCCCTTTGCTCATTGTTTGAAGACAACTGCTTGCTTGAACTCCTTGATTGTTGTCTTATTTGCTTGATCCATGATAAAAATATATTGATATACTTACTTGATCTTTTAAAATGCTTCAAAACTAAGATTTTTATATTCATTGGTCATAGAGTCGTATGACTCTGCAATAGTGTCACCCAAAACCTTTTTGCTGTCTTGTTGCTGTTGCAATCTGGAGCTGCTAAACTTGCATTTTAACCGGTCGTAGAGTGTCTTTTTCTATTCTTACCTGAAGCTGGTCTGTTATCTACATGCTTAGACTTGTTCTAGACTAAAACAAATGAGCTAAAACTATTGGATTTGAGCTTAACGAATGCTAGTCTTGATCACTTGTCACATCACGGTTACCTCTCTAGCTACTTGCTTATTGAGCTTCTTGCTCGCTGCTCAGGTTTAGTGAATTGATTTTTGTAAGTGCTTGAGCACTTTTGATGAGCCATCTCTCTATTGTTCTACTTTGACAAGTGATCTTTATTAGCTTTGCTTATCTCAAATCTCAGAAACTTTGTCTCATTCTATTAGTCAACCAACATCTCTTTTCATGCCGGTTACAACTCGGTCTCAATTTGAGCAAGAGAGTCATCCTCCATTCAATTATACATAGTTACTTTCTCCAACTAGATGCTCACGAGTGCCCATTAGCAACAACAGTTCTAGTTCTGACCAATCTAAGGATTCTAAGGCTACCCCGTGGTACAAAGGAGGTTTCCTCTTTTTCGCATTCAAGACCCCCAAAAACACAGATAGTGTCTCACTCACTTTGACGGAACAAGAAAAATTTCAACTCTTGCAAGAACACTTTGAGCATAAGGATAACCAAGCATGCTTAGAAAAAGAACACAATCAACAAAAGATGGATGCTGCTAGGTGCATGGCTTATAGAGGGACATTTCATGAGCAACCTGAGACTAGTAATCATGAGCATAGATCTCTTTTCAAAGGCAACAATGGCAACAACACACCACCAAGATCTCCTCCAAGACCCACTTTTAGTATGCCTTCTTCACCTCCTAGACCTCCTCCCTCTCAACATGAGGCAGAGGCTGACGATGAGATTTCTAGTGAGGATCTTATGAGATTTGAACAAGATGTGGTCTCTCAACAAATGATGCATAAGCTTTTAGAGCGTAACGACGATCAATACTTTCAATATATGACTTCTAGAGGATACAAGCTTCCTCCCGGCTATGATGTCAGACAAATTGTCCAACAAAGAGTACCAACTAAGTTGGAAGTTCTTCAAGAAGAATTACGTCGGACAAATCAACGCCTTACCCAAATGGCATTAGAAAGAGAGCCTCCAAAGGTCTCTTTTGTAGAATCAATTTGTGCTCTTCCTTTTGATAAAGATCTATACATGGTCCCATTTCCTAAGGATATTGAGGTTCCTAAATATGACAAGTATGATGGAAATGGTGACCCTCATGACCATGTGCATCATTTTTATGCTCTTAGTATGGACTTTCTTCATGAAGACACATATCTTCTACGCTTATTCCCTCGAAGCTTAAGAGGCCAAGCTTTAGAATGATTTGCAAAATTGACACCACCTCTTAAGACTTTTGATGAGTTGGCTTAGCGATTTGCCCAGTAGTACTCTTACAACATCCAACAACTTGTCACTATGATAGATCTCGGTAATCTAAGACAACATCAAGGTGAGCCATTTGCAACTTACTTACAATGTTGGAGGTCATTGTATTCTTGATATCCTTGTCAGCTACCCAAAAGAGAAAAGATTGACATTTTCGTCAACACACTTGTGCCTGAGCTATTTTATGATCTAAGGAAGCAATTGTTCTCCTCCTTCCATGACATGGTTGAAAGTGCATATCAGATTAAGGATGTAGCTATAAGAAAAGGGGATATTGTTATTAATAAAGATGCTAAAGGCAATGGTAAAGACAAGAAAAAACATTGGAATAAGAACAAGTATGTTGTTAATGATGGGGTTGTTGATGCTCCTAAAGTTAAAGAGCCTGCTTTCAATCTTTCCAATGCTATCTATGCAACAAAACAACAAGAAGCTGCCAATGCTCACAGTGCTCCTAAACCTCAATATGCAGATAAGCCTAAGAAGTCATTTTGAAAGTGAGTCTATACCAAGTTGGCAGAACCTTATGATGTAATCCTCAAGACTTTGGTTGACAATGGATATCTTACGCTTCCTGATAAACCTGGTAACTGGGATCTGATAAATAAGCCTAATTGGTGGAGAGAGGATCATTACTGCCATTATCATAGAAATAAGGGACATCCAACAGACAATTGTTTTAGGCTTAAGGATGATATTCAGGATCTTATTGAGAATGACACAATCTCCACTAATGACTTAACTAAAAATTCTAATCACACAACTTTCAAAGATCCTCTACCTAAGCATGATAAGGGGGAAACCTCTCAAGCACATAAGAAGAATCATGATGCTAAGATCAATTACACGTATCCTTCTAATACACCTGTGATCAACATGGTAGAGCCCGTTGAGAGAATTCTAATGATGAGGTCTCAAGATGATAATAAAGCCAATCATGGTAAGCCAAAGTTGATCTTGCAAACACGTGATAGTTCATCTTCCCAAAGTGAGACACTAAATGCTGTTACTAGGGGGCAAGCCAAGATTGTCCTTAAAACTATGAAAAATCCCAAACAAGCTTTACCTTCCAAACAAGCAGCTCCTTCAGCCACCCCTAGCTATGATCTTGTCCAACATTTGCACAAGACACTGACTCAGATATCAATACTTGAGTTGCTTCGGTTATCCCCTTCGCATAGAGAGATTCTTGATAAGGCTCTACATACAACATGTGTTCCTAATGACATTGATCCAAATCAATTTTAGGCTATGGTGAACCACATTTCATCTCCACTATCTCTCTCCTTTTCTGTAGAAGATGACATATCTATTGCTCACCCACATAATCTAGCTTTACACATTAAAGTTCTAGTCTACCACACCCGCGTCCGCCGAGTCCTGATAGACAATGGTGCAGGGTTAAATATTGTTTCTTTCAATGTCATACAATAGTTGGGTTTGTTAGAATTTGCTGTGGATTCTAAAAAGAAGATTACTATAAAAGCTTATGATGAAGTGGAAAGATCTTCCAAAGGTCTTGTCACATTGCCTGTCTGAGTGGGCCCTGTCATGAAAGATATTAGCTTCCAAGTATTGGACATCCCACTCACATATAACATTCTTTTGGGTCATCCTTGGATCCATGACATGTAGGTTGTTCCTTCCACTTATCATCAGTGCATCAAATTTTCATACAATGGTACTGAAGTTATGATTCCTGGAGACCACACTATTGCTATTAATGCTCTTGCTGCTGCTGAAAAATTTGTTCCTCACAATGAACCTACTGATGATCCTAGTACATCTCTAGTTGCTACTGAGAAATCATTTAAGATGATGAGCCTTGGTATGGGTGAATATAAACTAGATTCCTTTGCTTCTATACCTATTTCTCCTAGGTCATATGGGAAACCTTCCACTTTTGCTATGGTGATTCTTGAAGCCGAAAGAGAAGAACAAGCTGTTCAAGAGTGGATCTATAGAGAAGATGCCTGAAATACTCCCATGCTCAGTAATTCAGACACAGATACAGATGAGTCACCAATACACACTATGGCTCACATGGGAGATGATCTTCGCTCTACTTCACTTCTTTGGGGAGAAAAATGTATACCTACATGTCATGAAAGATATTAGCTTCCAAGTATTGGACATCCCACTCACATATAACATTCTTTTGGGTCATCCTTGGATCCATGACATGTAGGTTGTTCCTTCCACTTATCATCAGTGCATCAAATTTTCATACAATGGTACTGAAGTTATGATTCCTGGAGACCACACTATTGCTATTAATGCTCTTGCTGCTGCTGAAAAATTTGTTCCTCACAATGAACCTACTGATGATCCTAGTACATCTCTAGTTGCTACTGAGAAATCATTTAAGATGATGAGCCTTGGTATGGGTGAATATAAACTAGATTCCTTTGCTTCTATACCTATTTCTCCTAGGTCATATGGGAAACCTTCCACTTTTTCTATGGTGATTCTTGAAGCCGAAAGAGAAGAACAAGCTGTTCAAGAGTGGATCTATAGAGAAGATGCCTGAAATACTCCCATGCTCAGTAATTCAGACACAGATACAGATGAGTCACCAATACACACTATGGCTCACATGGGAGATGATCTTCGCTCTACTTCACTTCTTTGGGGAGAAAAATGTATATCTACTGATGATATGGATGTTGATATGGTTCATTCTTGTAGTAACCATCCCGACGTGGTTGATGGGTCTTGTGTGGGTTCTGATGAGTTTGTTCCTCATATTGCCTTAGTGGACCACGCTGGTTCTTCTATGACAAGTCTAGATCTAGCTACTTTTGGAGCTTACCCTATAGGCTCAACCTCTCTTGTTACCAGAGATGACACCCCTCGCATAAATGCTACTGAATTGGTCACTTCATTTCATCTTGCATCAACACCTGTTACTTCTTCCACTAGCAAACTAACCACAAAAAAGATTGAATTAGCAATCAAACATCATAGTCATCAAGTCAAAATAAAAGAGCAATGGTCGGATGGTGAAAACCACATTGTGGCGGTATCCGCACCTAAGAAAAGTAAAAATAAAAATCTGCTCAAAAATAATGATTATCAGATAAAAGATGACAAGTTGATTCTCTACAAAACAATGATGCACTACTTCAAGCATGATCTCATATCTGTTACACTTCAACCCATTCCTAGAGCTAAGAACAAAGTTGGTAATGCCTTGGTTACTTCAACATCCATCTTACAAATGAAAAACCATAAATTTCGCTTCAAGTTCCTGGTGGATGAATTATGCTATCCTGCTCACAAATCTTACAATCCTACCATCTTTTCATATCTTCCACCTCATATTCCTCTTGCAAATCCACCACGCCATTCCTTCCGCCATCCCTTACACTTTTCCTTTGTCTCTGGTGACTTGTATAGGAAGGGTCTAGACAGAACTCTCCTTAAGTGTCTAGAAATAGAGGAGTCAGAAAAAGTGCTAACTAAAATCCACAATGGCGTATGTGGATCACATTCTAACGATCCTTTGCTAGCTCAAACATTGCTTAGGGCTGGTTATTATTGGTCGAATTGGTTGAGACCTCCTATCGTCATAGTTGTAGCATTTGGGCCTGGGGCCTATCAGTTCTCTACATCAGAGGAAGCAGATTTTTGATGCCCATTTCTGTCTGGGGCATCCTTTGTACATATTTTATGATCCTGAAAAAATACCAAAAAAATTCATATATGATGCTGAAAAAATCCTAAAAATCATAAAAAGTATTGAAAAAATGAGCATCCTAGTGAAAACCTAGCAATAGGTGCTTTGATGTCTCACCAAAAAAATCAAAAAATTCAAAACATCAAAAAAAAAAAAAATTTGAAAAAGTGCCTTAGTGAAAACCTGGAAACAGGCTCCTTGGTAGCAAAAATACAAAAAAATTTGAAAAAGTCTTGAAAAAATTGCAAAAAAATCTATCAACTGGTGAAAACCTAGAAATAGGTGCTGCTTGAGACCCTCTGCACCTATGTCTATTAGTCTTGCATGGCGCTCCTTCGCTCCACTTCTCTCTTTGCCTCTCTTAGCCTAGAATTGACTCTTGTCTTAGTCTAGGGGGCATCCGTTGTTTTCAGCTTATCTTGGGTCTCTTTGTGCGTCTGGGTTTCTTAGGCACCTTGTAAATGGTGTTTTTCAACACCACCTCAACTATGTTTTTCAACACTACCCTAGTGTCAAGTGTTTCTCAACACTTATCAGATATCCTACCTGCATTCTAGATGATGCAATATTTCTCACTGGCAGATGCGATACTCAAAGTTTGACTCTATGACCTACACACACACACTTGACTCACTGAGATTTGTTTGACTTTATTTCTTTGCGTGCTGTCTATGATGATTTCTTTGCTAAGTGGTCTCTCCCTGAGAAGTTTTTGATGATGCATAGCTAGAAGACTGAGGGTATGAGAACATGTTTTATTTCTTTATCTGCTTGTGGGTATATTTTGTTGGTCCTCACTGTCATGAGCATTTATGCTGGTCTTACTTGACACTATGGACCTACAAGGTATTATTCTTGACTGTTTTGCAAGTGCATGCTTGTAGTCATCTTGACTTTCTTGTGTCTTGATGCGAGCATAATCTTGCTATATCAAACTTAGGTAATCTCACTGCACTAGTCATCTTGACCTACATGTCTTTGATGCTTAGGTGGGATTCCCAAATTTCTATCTGATATAGATCATATTCAGATCCACATAGTTATGCTAGTGTGTATTGTATGATCTTGCGATGCTACCAATAACGCTCAATGATGAATATTAGATGTCTATTGGCTTTGTGACCTTGCAAGTAAACCACTTTTCATGTAGCTTGCATTCTTAAGTTCATGTTAGTTAGTTTTGCATCTTGCATATGGAGAGAGCTCTCCTTTATCTTTCGTGGACTTGTTAATCAACTGCGCTCACCTTTTGCTTCTTCCTAATCATGTCTTTCACTTCTTGTCTTTCATATCACATCATTTTCCTTTCATTTCGAGATCCAAACTAAAATCTGAGTTCACCTTGATCACCCAACTCATCTTTTTCCTTCTTCCATGCAGTTGGTTAACCTTTTGAGGCCTGATCCTTCAATCTTCGTTGGGGCACTCTTCACCTCTTCATCCGCATCTCTCTCAACTTTTAGTCTTTCATTCACTTTCAAATCCCAAGTTCAAATCCCCCTCCGTGGTATTTACGGGTTGAGGGACTGATAGGTTCGTGCCCCGTGTCTCATGGGTGGGGCATACCCTCACTGCTTGATGGTTATTCTATTCTCTTTCTTTGATTATGATTTCTAGTGATTTGATCATGTTGCTCTTGCTTCTACATTCCCTCCACCTAGATTTCGCTTTTGATCCTGAGGGGGCAGACACATCATATATTATTGGCTATCTCTTTCCTAAGTGTTCAGTACTGTCGCTACTAGGCTAACCATGTAGGATTTTCTATTTTTCTGCACTTCATTCTTTGGAGTCAGAATGCTATTGCTTTCCTTCTTGGCTATCTCTTGCTTTCTTGGCTAATCTGAGTTGCTTTGTGATCCCAAATCGATCTCACATTTCAACTTCATTCTTTGACTACATTTGTTCCTAGATCGATCACACATTAGTCAAAGAGGGGCAAATGTATACACCTAAAAATGGTCATCTAGACTATTATTCCCTTTTGCTAAATCATAAATTGCTCGTTCTTGATCAAATCCTAGCTTTATCATTTATTCGATTATTTTCTATGGGCTAACCATTTTATCCTAAGTTTTTATTTATTTAAAAAGAACATTTCCTCCCCTTTTTAATAAATAAAAAGCCCCCACTTTTCCTCTTATCTTAAGTTGCACAAATAAAGCATTATTCTTATTTTATAAAAAGGGAAAAAACACTTTTTGTCTCATATGGACACAAAAGTCAACTCTTATTTTCCCATTGGAGGATATTTGTGTACATGGATTGCTCCTCTTTCAAGCTCCACCATTGATTAAATCTTTTGCCTCTTAATCTCCATGGTCCATTGATTTTTCACCTCCTATAAAAGAAGAGCTCTCTTCCTCATTTGCACACACAAAATTTGTATGCTATTATTATGCTACAGGTTTTCTAGGTCATCTTGGAGCTTTTGGAGATATTCTTGCATCTAGGGTTTGAAGATTTGGAGCATTGTTGGCACTCATCTTAGATCTTCATCAACACTCTATCTTCTTATCTTCATTCTTGCATCATCATGGCTTTCTTGCTTCATATTTAGATTTCATTTTCATGCATAGTATTTACATTTTCATAGCTTCATTCTTAGCATAGATTTCCTTTTATGCAATAGATTAACTTGCATTGTCATATAGATTTGCTTTGTATTACATACATTTGGCTTCATTAGAGATATTGGCATTCTTTCCCTTGTCTTCCTTGAATCTCCCATTGCATGGTTTACTAGCAAGGTTATAGGCTTAATAGCTCTAGTTGAGAGCATTCTTAAAAACCCTTGCACTCCATGCCTAGGAAGCTATGGATCGATTTGTGAGGGCTCATTCTTGAGTTTTCTTGCATGTAAACATTCATAGAAGTGTGACAACATTTTATCACACATTTTTGGCACCCAACATGGGACAACCCACTTTTACATGCTGGTTTTTTATTATTTTTGAAGCTAACCCTTGTGCAGATTTGTTTGGAGATGGAAAAACCCTAGATTTGAAAGATTTGATCATATCTCCCAAATGGCTTGGTATTTTGGTCTGAAATGTTTTTTTCAAGTTGGTGACATGTTAGAGAAGCTCCAAAAACATTTTCAGAATTTTCAAAGGTGATTTGTATTTTTTATGATTTTTTCTTGATTTTTCATAAAAAATTGATTTTTGGCACAAATCAACATACTTTTTGGAAATTTTTATATTTATGGAAAGGTCTTGGAATTATATAGGGGATCCATTCACTATGTTTTTAATTTAGAAGTGATATCATAGCTCATTTGGTCAATTTATTAAAACTATTCTGTATTGGTAAAATGGGTCTCTAGGGCACACATGAAGAGATTTTTCTAAAAATTTTACATTTTTGGAAAGCTCTCTATTTTTTGATAGAGGTCTCTTTTCTTCATTTTGGGTTTAGGGTCCAAATTCATGTGGTAAAAATTAGATCTTTTTTGACTAGGTCAATGGACCATGGAGATTAAGAGGCAAAAGATTTAATCAACGGTGAAGCTTGAAAGAGGAGCAATCCATGTACACAAATATCCTCCAATGAAAAAATAAGAGTTGACTTTTGTGTCCATATAAGACAAAAAGTGTTTTTTCCCTTTTTATAAAATAAGAATAATGCTTTATTTGTGCAACTGAGGATAAGAGGAAAAGTGGGGGCTTTTTATTTATTAAAAAGGGGAGGAAAAGTGGGGGCTTTTTATGATCAAATCTTTCAAATCTTGCGAAAAGGTCTTGGAATTCTACAGGGGGTCCATCCACTATGTTTTTAATTTAGAAATCATATCATAGCTCATTTGGTCAATTTATTAAAACTGGTCTATTTTGGTAAAATAGGTCTCTAGGGCACAAATGAAGAGATTTTTCTAAAATTTTTACATTTTTGGAAAGCTCTTTATTTTTTGACAAAGGTCTCTTTTCTGCATTTTGGGTTTAGGGTCCGAATTCATGTGGTAAAAATCAGATCTTGTTGACTAGGTCAAATGCAAAAAAAATAAAATTTTGTGATGGGTATGCACTTATTTTTCATTGTTCAATGCATGATATGAGTTATCATTTGGATTATTTGCTGGTTATCATTGCTCCTAAAAATTGATTTTTAGATCTAACCCTAGGGTTTGCATAAGTTGGATATACATTGCATATCTTGTTTGTTTGTTTTCTTATCTTGTTCATTTGAAGGTGCATGACTTGCTTTCATGAAAAATGCTTAAAACAAACAAAAAAAGGGTGAAATCTATTAAGCACGTTGCGTTAGACTTGAGGTATTTTGTTACAACTCTACAACATTTGGATCTTGGGATTAAAATTGAATCTCTCATATGTTTGGCTTGAGTGTTTACATGCTTTCATAGAACACATTTCAATTGATGCTCTTAATGGGAAATGAATGAACATAGATTTGCTTTCATACAAGTTTGTGTCAGTGAATGTTTGTGTTTAAACCTTAAGTAATTCTTGGTTTCAATATCAAATATCTCATTGAGTGATTGAGGGCATGGATTCATTCTTTGTTTACATAAGGAGTTAAATGCACCACTTTGTGGACTCACTCTATGTTTGCTTGGAAAGTTAAATATTCCATTGATTCAAGCCTTTGTCATTTGTGAGTAGTATTGATAAGCAAATTTAGATTACTTGTGATTGATCTAGATTGCTATCTTGGGTTATTGGACTTGCTAATCTGTCGGCCCCTCATTTTCGCCCTGTAGTTGCAAGATAATTGTCTATTCCTTTCTAACAATTGTAATAGAGTTTTTGGATAAATCTCTTAACAGAGTAGACTTAACAGTTTTATGTAAATCCCTTAACTAAGTACAAACTTCATTAGTGTTGTTAAAATCCTATAACTAGGTAGATCTAGCTGATCTAGCATGTCACTCCTAATAGGGTGAGATCACCAGAAGTGATCAAAACTTGTAGCCCTAACAGGCAAACATTTTCTATCTGTAGTAGTGAAGAATTTGTGGGTGTTATCCCCACCACAATTTTTACCTTCTAACTAGGGTTTTTGCGTTACCAAAATAATTGTGTTATGTGATTTCTATTTTTATTTCATATTGTTTACTTTCATAAGTTAAATGGATGATTGATACATGCAATTAGATACAAGTTATTTTGCAAGGTTATCAGTGTTTACAATCATAGATCTGAAAGGTTTACAAGTAAGAAATTTTAAGGCACTGATTCACCCCTCCCCTCTTAGTACCTATCTCTCCTAATTCCAACCTACGATTCAGATGATGAAGACCACACTGAAAAAGAATACCAAAGAGCTATAAACAACAAATGATTCTAGGTTTAGAGTTCCATGCAAGATTGTTTTTGACAATTCTATGTGTTTCAAGTCAGAGGAATTCTCTGATTTATATTTCAAGTATGGTATTGATCCATCATATTCTTCCCCTTACCATCCACAAGGAAATGGTCAGGCCAAGTCAAGTAACACAAATATAATGAAAATCATGAAAAGGATGTTGAGTAGTAGCAAAAAGGCATGGGATTGAAAATTGACTCTAGCACTTGGGATATATAGGATTACAATCAAGAAATCAATGAGATATGCACCTTATGAATTAGTATATGGGAAGCAGGCCAGATTACCACTAAATAATCTTTTACTAGTATATAGATTTTTCAAGGAGGAACAAATAGAGGATATTAATTTTATGGAAAATAAGATGTACTAGCTTGCAGAATTGGATGAGATAAGAAGACATGCCCAAAAGAGGAATCTCAAGTAGTAAAAACAAGTTAAAAATCTATATGAAAAAAAGGAAAAAGAAAGAAAATTTTAGGAAGGAGATTGGGTATTAAAGTGGAATGCAAATGATCAGGACAATGGAAAGAATGGAAAATTTGATGCCTTATAGTTAGGACCTTTCATCATCAGTGGAAAGGGAGGTGAGAACTCTAATTTTTTGTAGGATACAAAAGGATACATTCAGGAACTCCTAGTGCATGGTCAGTATTTGAATTTTTTTTCTTTTGAGAATGATAAGGAAATATCTTATCCAATGTACTTTATATTTCTTTTCTTTTTTTCTTCTTTTGTTTTATGTTATAGTCTTCTCTCCCAGAGAAAACTAGAATCTCTTTATGCTCATTAAGAGCATACATCCCTAGAAAGAGCCACTATTGACACAAATAAATCATGAAGAATATTTTTTGATTCTATCATTAGAATAGTTAATGCTGGTTGTGTGTGCCATTTGTAGTAGGGTCATCACATGTATGCACATTCAAGAACCCTAAAATACAATCTTCCATTGGGTAGCTTCAAGGTACACTGGGTTATGCCAAAGGTGTTTACCATCAAAAGAGAACACATATCTTGTATTAGCAAAGGGAGAACTATCGACAAGAAATTTGTTAATGATGATGCAATGTGTGTATCAGTAGTAGTATCACTGATGAAGTTTCAATGCAAGAACATAGATTGAATCATAATGACAAAAAGAATAGGGATCAACATAACCTATCCCTATGAATCTATCAGAAAAACTTCCACTAGAAGTCAAGAGAAATTTGAGTTAGACTAACAATCGATGGATGTATCACTATATGTCATACTGAGGAAGGATTTGGAACCATCAGGAAGGATCATGTCGACATAGCTACTAATAAAGCTTTCACTAGTGACAGAGAGTAAAACACATTAGAGCGATGGCCGATGAAAATATCAGTATTAGTCATGCCGATAGAAGATGCAACACTATCAGAAAATGTTATAACAATAAGTTTATCAGTGAAAGGTTTAATAGCAGAGAAGGGTGAAGTTAGTTAGACCGACACCCAATGGATTGAGTAGGATAACCTACACTGATAAATGGAAATAGAACAAAAGGAGTCATTCTAAAGAGCCACCATTGGTCATATGTAGCTGTAGTACCCCTCCCATAGTCTGATTTTTATATATGTTATAGTTATTTAAGGATGATAGATTATATATTAGGAAATCATTGATGCTTATGATTTTGCTAACCCCATACTCGCATGTGTATGGTTGATGCGTTTCTTTTATATTTCTATTTGATGTGCCTGATGTGGTTGAGGGACAGAGTCATAGTTACTTTCTTGTGAGGTCTACATGGTCGGCCGATCCCTGCCATTGTCTATTATATATTTATATATGTATGTACATGCAAGTTTTGTATGCAGGTTTGCGGGTATCGGGCATCGACTTCCCTGAATTGTCAGGATGAGTGTGCCCTATTGCAATATATCAAATGGTAAGAGAGGGGAGATAACACAGGTCCAAAACCCTAACCTAAGCCCATTTATCATAGGATTGGACAAGTATCAGTTTGACTACCCTACCCGGATTTGTCTAGTTGACATGGATTCATGGATCCCTTTTTTGAGTTTGTTTGGTTTTATATTGTTTGGTCTCGGTTGACTAATTTCATAAATGAGTGATTTTCTGTGATTGATTGATTAATGATTATAGTTGAAATTAAATATTAATCATATTCCTAATTTTATTTAAGAAAATTTAATTAAAAGTCAAATATTTTAATATTTGGATTTAATTGATTATTTAATTAAAATTATCATTAATTATTCTTGTGTGGTTTATTAAATGATTACATATTTAATTGCATGGTTTGAGGATGCCTTAAATATTTAATCTATTTAATACAAATTTTAATTATTAACATGTGCATTAACATTATTAAAAAGTGAATTATTCTCAAATTTTAACAACGTTTTAAAAAGTCAAAGTTGAGTTGTGCATATAAAGTTATTTTATTTTATTTAATTAGGATTTACTTTAAATTTATGATTGGTGTTGATTTGGTAGTTAACTATTGAGTTATCTTTAGGGTTTGCATGAAAGGGGAAACTGAATCTCTATTAGGAAAATTACATTTCATTTTAGAGATTATAAAGGTTTTGGAGCAATTTTAGGAGAGAGCTTAGATTTTGGCATCTTGAGATTTTTGGGTGCATTGGGTTTTCTTGAATTTTGTTGAAGGCTTGTTTGTGCATCTGGATCTTGTGCATGCTTTCTACGTGGACTCAGATCTACAGTTTTAATCCATACTAGGAGGAATTCTGGTCTATAGATCTTCAAAGGTTTTCAATTTCAATTTTTCTTTGGATCAAAGGTAGGGTTTGAAACTTCTGCCTATTAATTTCTATTTTTCATTTCTTTGGCTTCCCTTGTTTGTACAATTTTCAATATGTCTCTATAGTTAGTGTTGGTTCCCCTTCTCTTTCTACTTGTAGGTTTACACTATGATTGACAAACTAATGTCACTAACTCTATCACCACTCCAAAGTATGCAAGGAAAAGGGCCAATTAACAAGGATCAACAAGAATCCTTCTACACTTTGAGCCTAGATGCTTAGGCAGGTGTACCCTTGATTCACTTCTTAAAAGAATCACTAAATATTATACAACTATACCCTTCACAAACTGATTTAAAGATTTTATCATTTATATTTGTGATTGATGATGATGAACTGCTTCCAGAGAATGGATCAGTGCCTTAACCTAGGGAATAGATTCACCAACAATACATATCCACTGAAAACCCAAACTTAAATACTCTTGAACTTAGAATAAGTGCTTTGCCTATTATCCCTCTCACTCCCAATCCTGATCATCAAATTTATATCCAACCATGAACTCACTGAAACTACCTTAAAGACTTTAATCCTAACTTTGTCAGGAACTCAAAGATAATCCCACAATATACTTTGTATACCATATGCTAACTCACTTTGTGACATTAACATATATGAACCCAAGATCAAAACAAGAAGACAAACATAAATCTAAGATTGGAATTCAAGTGTATTCTCATTAAAATCTACATAATCAATACATTGCCAAATAAAAATATACTAGGAAACAAACCCTAAATCCAGGCTCTCCTCGTTTAGTCTTTTACATTGACTATAAACATAACACCATCAACCTCCTCTCAAAAACAAAAACAACTACAATATATACCACTAGTCATCTTGGAATCCCAAAAATTAGGATGCAACAAGCTTCAGATGACTAGGGCAAGGGTTAGGGTTTTCACACACCATACCAACTAGATTTAATAAAAAATTTATTATATTGGAGGAAAACCAAGCAACCTGGTCTAATAAGATCCTAGAATGATCTTCATTAATGAAATTTCTTCTGAGAAATTTACCGAAGATAATGAATCTACCATGCTAATCAATCTGATCATTCACTTGCAACATTCCTTGAGCACTACCTCACCCACTCCTTATGGTACAGACCCTCTGTATCAATCATCATACTCTCTAGACCACACTACAACAGTTGATAAAATCATATCTACTAGATCTAGCCGCTTAAGCATTGAATACCAGTCCTTTTGTCACTGAAACCCTTAATAATTTTAAATCTAGAAGAAATGACTACTTGCATGGCGCGAGATAGTAAATCAACAGCCATAATTCAAATTTAGATCTTCTTTATATCATGACCATCAGATCATCATAGTAAATCAACAGCCATAATTCAAATTTAGATCTTCTTTATATCATGACCATCAGATCATCTCACTTTTCCCAAGTTCATGACCTAACTACACAGGAATCATGGTTTACATTTTGCCCCTTGTCGCGAGATCACCAAACATCTCCTCTAACCTTGAGTCACCATCTAGAGAATTAGCAACTATAGTCTCATGATCTCGTAGTCATTTCCTTAAACATTACATTTTCCTAAGATCATGTGACCTAACTTCAATCTAGAGATTACGTGACTGAGGCCCCACCCCTAGTCACTAAACACATTTTCTTCCTTCCCTGATCTAGCAACTTCTTTAATATTTTTATCATTCGGTGACCCAGCGACTATAGTCTATTTTTAGTCATGGCAACTTTATTAACTTTTTGAAGGTATTCAATGATCACCTAATCTGGAGATCTAGCGACAAGCCTGGAGTCTCTCAATCACTAAAACATTCTGACTTTTCAACTTTCTTCTAGAGATTATGCGACTATCGTTGATCTTTACTTCCCTTCCATCCTGCGGTCCTCATTTAATCACTAGATATTTCATGACTTAACTATTTGATCCAGAAACCAAGAGATAACCATGTCACTAAATCGATGAATATTTTTATTAACTCTGAGCACACCAAGATCAACAGCTATCACAAGATCACATGAGCCTAAAATATTCCATGCGATTATAAGACAATCGTCAGATCTTCTCTTTATTGTCGACACCTTTAGAATCTAGCCCCACTTTGTTTCAACCAATTAGAAATATCCATGTGCACCCTGCTGGCAATGGACCCACCCAATATAGCTCTACAATCCCTAATACCAGATCGATGATCAGTCACATGATTGCATAGGCCTAAAAGATTCCATGAAATCATACGACAATCATCAATCAAAAGTTAACTGATAAACAGGCCCCACTAACAACCTCTCGAGTCACCATTTTGTAGCCAATAAAAATCAAACACCTCAGCTCCATCTGACATCAGATCCACCTGTACCATTCCTTATGATGTGAGTAACCATTATGGGATTGAGTGACTAAATCTCCACCACATGATCCTGATCTAATGGTAGTCACTAGATCTCTGAACCTTATGCTGACTTTGACTTTATCTGGAGATCTGGCGACTGTATGAAAATCTAAGTCTCTAGATGAACCGCTTAGATTTGGAGACCTGGTGACTAACCAGGAGAGAAAAGCACACATGCTTTATAAATCACTTAAGTGGCTCAAAAAATGTAATGAAAAATTAGAGCCCAACCAAGACACTTAGGGTTTTTCCCTCCAATGGCTAGAAATATGAAATGTGACTTAGGGTTTAAGGCCAAAAACAAAGGAAAAACCCTGCAGGGATCAGAGAAGAAATAATATAGTCATGAAAATTTTTTTTAGGTGCTAACAGTGGCTCTATCTGGGGATGCATGCCTCTTACAAGCATGGCAAGGATTTAGAATTTTTGGTTTCACAGACCACCTACTGAAAAAACTTGAATGGTAGAGAGCAATAGGACAAAACCCTAAAAACAAAGATGAAATGAAACAAGGAGAAAGCACACCTCTACAAAATTTACAACATGTATGGACCTAACTACTATTCATGGAAATAAAAATACCTTCAGTTGAAGTATTTTTTCAAGAATTATCCATGAACTGGCAATTCTTGAATATCACCGTTTAGTTCTTTGACAATATAAGAATCTTGTCCCCATCTTTCATGAGTCAAATATGGTCCCAGCCAGACTGGATTAAATTTTCCATGTTTTCCTTTATCTTCCAATCTATCATTCCCGATTAATACCAAGTCATCAGGTTCAAACTTCCTTTCAATAGTCTTTTTGTCATACAAATTTTTAACCTGCAATTGTAACTTGGCATTTTTTTAAGTTGATTCTCTTCTAGTTTCATCTAGCTTGATGAGATCTTCAATTCTTAAATTCATTTCATCATCTATATCATCATCATATAATTGAACAAACTTATACATTTCCAATAAGTTGTTTTGAGGCATCCTTGCATGTATCCCATACACTAGGTCAAATGGTGCACAACCAATTACCTTATTCATAGTTACCCTATCAGCCCATATAGCTAATGGTAACTTTGAATTCCATGCCCTTTTATTCTTATTAAGAATCCTCTTGAGGATTTTTATTAAACTCATGTTAGATGATTCTGCCTGTCTATTTCCCTGTGGATGATAAGGTGAGGAGTATGACATCTGAATTCCTAAACCTTTGCAGAATTCTTTGTATTCAGTAGACTTGAAGCACATTGCATTATCACTAACAATCCTTTCAGGACAACCAAACCTTGTAACAATATTATTCAATAGAAAATTAGTCACTACCTTGCTTGTTGCATTCCTTGTAGGAATAGCCTCTACCCATTTTATAAAATAATCGGTAGCAACTAAGATCCAAGAGTGTCCCCCACTGGACTTGTTTGGGAATTCACCTATAAAATCCATTCCCCATTGTTGGAAAGGAGCCTGCACTTCAACTGGTCTTAATGGTACATTTCCTAAAAAATTGAGCCTACCAAAAAATCTTTGACAAGCATCACACTTTCTTACCAATTGTTCTACATCTTTGAAGATTTTGGGTCACCAAAATCCTACTCTCAAGACCTGTTGAGTAGTATTTTTACCCATATAATTTCCTCCACAAACTCCCTCATGCATTTCTTTTAACAACTTGTCAGCTTTATTTTTATCAACACATTTGAAAAGTATGCAATCTAAATTTTTTCTATATAATTTTCATTTTATAATCACATACTTGATTGCTTGTAGTTTTAGTGTCCTCTTCTTATTGTCATCCAATCCTACTGGACACCTCATGTTTCTTAAATAAAAGATAATATCTTGATACCAGATACAATCATCCATATCACAAGTATAATCAATCTCAGTCTGGTTTATCTGGTTTGCATCAAGATTGGATTGAGCCATCAGTTTTTCCAATTCTTGTCCTCTGACCAATTTGCTAATCTAGATGTCAATATTGATTTCTTGAATTCTATTTATCCATCTGCATCTTCTCCCAGATACTTCTTTCTGTGAAATGATATCCTTCACTGCAACACTTGGTATAAAAGCAATAACAATTGCTCCCGTAAAATAACACCTAAAAGCCTTTACTACCTTTACAAGTGCATATGCTTGTTTCTCATTGATATCATATTTCAGTTTACCAGCCTACAAAGATTTACTAAAAAATACAATAGTTTTCTCAAAACCTTCCTTATTTTTCTGCAATAAAATTGCAGCAACACTATGAAAAGATGCAAAAGAGAAGATGTGCATTGGGATATTGTAATCAAGTTCCTTAAGCATAGGTGCATCTTTGATAGCCTTCTTTATTTTATTGAAAGCTTCATTAGGCTCACCCTCCTATTTGATAACAGATCCTTTCTTCAACATCTTGGATATTGGCCTAGTAACCTCAGCAAAATTTGTCACAAATCTCCTCAAGAAATTTACCTGGCCAAAGAAAGATTGAATTCCTTTAACATTTTTTGTCTTATGAATTTTTTCAATAGTTGCCACCCTTTCTGGATCAATTCTTACTCCTTTCTTCCCAACTAGGTGGCCTAGCAACTTGCCTTTAGTCACACAAAATGTACATTTCCTTGGATTTAATGAAATACCATACTCTAAAGCTCTTACAAATATATTTTCTAAATGAGAACAATGATCTTCTTCCTTCTAGTCATCTTGATAAACAACAAGAAAAACATCAATAAAATCTGCAAAGGCAACATCCATTGCCCTTTGAAAAGTAGCACCATCATTTGTGAGACCAAAAGGCATTCTCACATAAACATAAGTTCCCCAAGGTGTTGTGAAGGTTGTCTTAAACTATTTTCATTCCTTTACAATAAATTGATTGTAACCAGAAAAACCATCCATCATGGACATCAAGTCAAAACTAGTTACTCTTTGCAACATAGCCTCCATATTAGGCAAGGAGTAGTTATCCTTTAGAGAAGAAACATTTAGATTTCTAAAATCCACACATAGTCTGATGTCTCCATTCTTCTTCCTAACAGGAACTAAATTTGACACCCAAGAACAATGCCTAATAGGCTTGATAATTCCAGCATCTCTTAGCTTTATTAATTCTTCCTGTATTTTAGGTGCTAAGGTAGGATTTATAGGCCTTTATTTTTTCCTAAAGGGTTTGGCATCCTTTTTCAAAGGAATAATATGCTAGAACAAGTCTTCTCTATAAACCTTTAGGTCATCATATGACCATGCAAAAATATGCCTAAATTTTCTTAATAACTCAATCAAGGACTTCCTTACATTGTGAGATATATCTCTACTAATGTAGACCTTAGGTGCCTCTTGTGTACCAAGATTTATTTCTTCTAAATCCATTTGGTCCTCCCTTTTAGTACCTATCTAAACTCTATCTTGATTATCAAATACATTTTCTAGAACAACAAGTCCCTTGGGAACCTTGTTAGTTTTAAGTTCTTGGACTTCATTAACAAGGACAACTTCCTTTCCTTCTACAGTCTCAACCAAGGCTGAACAATCTAGCTCCCGACCATGATATTGGTCTTTACAATTCATAAATCTCAAGATATCCTAGTCATCTTCAAAAACTTGCCAGTTCTCAACATTGTCTGGTATACTAGGCCTAGTCTGAATTTCAACTTTAGAGAGGCTAGAAAAAGTAATGTCACCAGGATTAATTGCTATGTTAGCTAACAAATCAGCCATCTTGTTATTAGTTCTATCCTTCCATACAATATTTAAGGCATAAAAATGCTCAATCATATCCCACACAACATTTCTATATTATTTCAACCTCTTGTTCTTTGAAGCATACACTAATCTTATTTGGGACACCACTAATTCAGAATCCCCAATAACTTTTATACATTTAATTTCATGCTTGTGTGCCAACCTCAATCCTAGCAATAATGCTTCATATTCTACTATATTATTTGTACAAGAGAAACTCAATGTGAAAGAAAACTTGTAAGTGCTCCCACTAGGAGATATGAGTAGAATACCTACTCCTGCTCCATCTTTGTAGCTAGCACCATCAAAGCATATCACCCACAAGTCACACTTCATAGATTCAAAAACTATCTCCTCAGCAATACAGGCCAATATAGGCTCCTTCTCAAGAAAAGTGACCTCGTCTATGAAAGAATTGACATCAGTATCTACAAAGCAAGTAACCTCATTATCAATATTCTTTTCAATCATATAGGTTACCCTTGGTTCTCTTTCAATCCTAATGGACTGACCATCAAACTTGAAAGTTGCAAAAGACAAATCACACTGGAAACTTCCACCCATGGCAGCACTCCATTTCCTAGATAGTAGCATCCCATAATGAGGTGGAATGTCCACCACCAAAACACTCATAGTCAATTTTGTCTCTAGACAGGCTTCCAATCTGTATGGCATTGCATTTATAGTCCCAATGACTGGTACTTCTCTCTGATCCATTGCACAACATTTTCCCTGGATTGTATCAACTTTGAGGCCTAAATTTTCCATAATTTTGAAAAGCATGATAGTATTGGAAGCACCTAAATAAATCATATAGTTTCTTAATTTCATTCCATTCACAATGATACTCAGAAAAAATGGGTCTATGTTTTCAAGGCTAGCATTGACAGAACTATCCAAGTATATGGATGGTATGTGAGATACCAATCCCTGAACCTCCACTTCTCTCAAAACTTTAACCTGAGGTTCATTGCATGCAACATCATTATCATGGACATTATCTACCCATGCAAGAGCTCTATCCTTATGTTTAGGGATCCTCAATAATTCTGACAAAGGAACCTTGACAGTTATTTGAGATAACATAACCGACATATCAATAGGGATAGAGGGAGGAAACTCAATCTGCACTACCCTAGTATCCTTTTGTTTATCTGATACATTAGTTGTAGCTGTGATTTTTATTTTTTCAGCTTTAGCCATTGTGCTAACTAGCTTTTCTAGTTCATTCTGATGATTTTTGTCTTGAATAGTAGAAATCTTTTCAGCTTCAACTCCCTTAGGTTCCCACTTCTTTCCTTTCACATTTTTGAACCTTACTAAATGATCATCCTTTGATCTATTTCCATTGGGCTCCCCTGAATTGGTGTTCTTTCTAAACATCCCTATAGCCTTTCCAATAGTATCCCTTGCTATCATATTTCTAGTTTGCACTTGAGCTACCATTCTTCCTTTGATGGTCTTCTCAAATTTACTATTTCTGAGGAGGAGTTCATGTTACATATCTTTTCATCAATGTGATCATTATCAGAAAAAACCTCATGATGGAAAAGTGCCCTATTGTGTCTTTTCAAATACACATCTACTTCTTCATCAATATCAGAATCTTCATATCCCAAATATGAATTTGTCATATTACACCCAATGTCATCATGAGTTTCTTCTTGATCTAGCTCTTTAGTACTATCATTTTGGTATGCCGACATGGATTGTGCAACTACACAATGCTTTGCAGAATGAGGGGATTGACATGCTATACACCATGGTGTATCCTCTATGCCATTTACAGAAGCCTTTTGTAAAGGATTAGGAATAGACCTATCATTGTTTCCTCTTGTAGTAGGGATAATAGGCTTGCCATCCTTCCATTGGATATTATAGGGATAATTTTGCAGTCTATTCTGCCTATTGAAGTTATTGTTGAATTGAGGCTTTTCATTTGCAGGAACATTATTATTCCTATTAGTAGGTTCTTTCAAGTCTTTCAATGCATTCAACACCTTTTCCAACTTTTCTTCCTCTTGCTTCTTACTTCCAATATTTTTCTCATCTCCCCTTTTGTATTTTTTATCCCCAAACAACTTAGGGTCATCTCTTTTTCCACCCAATTTCCCTGATATTTTCATATTGTTTTCAATATTGACAGCAATCCTAAAAGCATCTCTGAGAGTTCTTGGTTCTTTTTCTCTCACCAAATATCCCATCTTTCCATCAAAGGTATTGAAGTATGTGGTCAAAAAAACATTATCATCTAACCTCATAACTTGAAACAACTTATGCATACCTTTCTGAAATCTCATATTGAACTCGACTGCAGATTCATTCTGATTTTTTCTTATAGTGTTGAACTCATTCAACATGAAACTAGCATTAGGCCTATCACCATATTGTTCTTTGAAACATTTCTCAAAAGAATCCCAAGTGTCAATACATCGGTCAGGGAGTCTCTTGAACCAATCTCTAGCATCCTCCACCAAAGATTGAACAAATAATTTCATGACTACATCCTCATGCTCCACCTCATAATCATTTAGCATATCAACAAATAACCTAATATGTTCCTCACAACTAATGGCATTGTTACCAACAAACTTAGGTACCTTATCTCTTATATCAGTAGGAAAAGCATTTGGGTAGCCAGATATTCCATCAAAACTAATTTTCCTATAGCCTTCTAATTGCATAGGTCTTCTTTAAAAAATTGAACTAGTGTTCCCTTTAGGCCTTTAGGGTTAATGTTTGCATTTACATTTCCATCTACTTGTGCATTTGACTATTGTTTAGGGTCAATATTTATCTTCGTAGATGAAGAAGGAACTGGATTACTAGTAGTAACATTACCAAGTGAAACAACATTAGAAGTTGTAGATGGCATACCTATTTCATCAATAATGTATGGTATAAGAGTATTTGTAGACGAGGCCCTCAAGAACTGGATCTTTCTTCTATTTTCTGCAATGGAGGCTTTAATTTCAACCCTCTCTATTTCTCTTTCTAGGTCATCATCCTCTTTTCTTCTTCTTTCCATCTCTATATCCTTATTTGAAATGGGTGGTGGGACCTTTGGTATTGTCACTTGCTTGCTTATTTGGAGTCCCACCATCTTTTTCTTTCCTTTCTCTCCTACAGCAATAGCAGGTCTAGTAATCTCATGCCCATCTTTATCCTTAGGTAGAGAAGTATAACTCTGAACCTATCTAATCATAGGGCCCTCTTTATCAAATTCATGGTCTTGTAGCAAACGTTCCTACTCACTTCTCAAAGCATCAAGATCACCAAAAATATCATGCTGCAAAGTCTTAGGAGCAGAAGCAAGCATTTTGTTTCTCTCCTTTAGCTCATTAATTTTTCTAAGAAGAGACTCCCTTTCTATTAAAGCATTCACTTTCTCAGCCTCTCTTTCCTTTTGTAATCTCTTGTATATGGCATCCTACTCTGCAAATTATAATCTTAATGCACTCAAGTTATTTGGGTCTATCAAAATATCCTCAGAACTTGATGACACATCCATATCAGTAGGATTTTGATATAGGAAATGGACATGCCTTGGTCCCATGGGCTACCTTCTGAACATTTCCTCATCAGGATCTAAATTTGGTCCAAAACCCATGTCTCTTGCTTGTACATTTCGTTCTGTAGGTAATGAACCTTTATCTTGAAACAAGGCCTTTGGGGTATCATAGAAATTATCTCTAGAGCAACCACTATTTGATTTAGAACTTTTTTATTGTGAATCCTCCACATTAGAGGATGCATGTGGTGCTCTATTTCTAGGGTTACTTTGTTCTCTCATGGGGGCACCAGTAGATTCTCCATTTCTCTTGATCGAACTTTTCTTTTCTTCTCTAGGTAACTATTCCAGAGTAACCTCTGGATGCTTCTTGACCAAAGACCTAGTATTCCTTCTTTTGTCCATGGTCTACAGTCTATAACACTTGTTCTAACCCTTTGAGTCACCACCCACCAAATATGGGAAATATTTCAATTTTTTCAAGAAAATAATTGAGTATAACAAGAGAAACACAAGAGTCCTCTAACAACTTTATCTTTAGACTCTCCCTAGAAAATTTTCCATTCTATTGGTGACTCAGATGGGAAAACTTATCTAAAACTTGATTTAACAATGAAACACCGGGGATTCTGATTTCTTTAACAAGATTTTTTTATCTATTCCCCACCAGAGTTGCCATTTTGTTGGTTCCCCTTCTCTTTCTACTTGTAAGTTTACACTATGATTGACAAACTAATGTCACTGACTCTATCACCACTCCAAATTCTATAAGGAAAAGGGCCAATTAACAAGGATCAACAAGAATCCTTCTACACTTTGAGCCTAGATGCTCAGGCAGGTGTACCCTTGATTCACTTCTTAAAAGGATCACTAAATATTATACAACTATACCCTTCACAAATTGATTTAAAGATTTTATCATTTATATTTATGATTGATGATGATGAACTACTTCCAGAGAATGGATCAGTGCCTTAACTTAGGGCATAGAGTCACCAATAATACATATCCACTAAAAACCCAAACTCAAATACTCTTGAACTTAGAATGAGTGCTTTGCCTATTATCCCTCTCACTCCCAAACCTGATCATCAAATTCCTATCCAACCATGAACTCACTAAAACTACCTTAAAGACTTTAATCCTAACTTTGTCAGGAACTCAAAGATAATCCCACAATATACTTTGTATACCATATGCTAACTCACTTTGTGACATTAACATATATGAACCCAAGATCAAAACAAGAAGACAAACATAAATCTGAGATTGAAATTCAAGTGTATTCTCATTAAAATTTTCATAATCAATAGAGTGCAAAACAACAAAATGCTAGGAAATAAACCCTAAATCCAGGCTCTCCTCATTCTATCTTTTACATTGACTATCAACATAACACCATCAACCTCCTCTCAAAAATAAAAACAACTGCAATATATACCACTAGTCATCTTGGAATCCCAAAAAGCAGGATGCAACAAGCTTCAGATGAATAGGGAAAGGGTTAGGGTTCTCACCAACCATACCAACTAGATTTAATCAAGAATTTATTACATTGGAGGAAAACTAAGAAACTTGGTCTGATCAGATCCTAGAATGATCTTCATTAATGATAATTCTTCTGAGCAATGTACCAAAGATCATGAATCTACCATGCTAATCAATCTGATCATTCACCTACAACATGCCTTGAGCACTACCTCACCCACTTCTTATGGTACAAACCCTCTACATCAATCATCATACTCTCTGGACCACACTGCAATAGTTGACAAAATCATATCTACCAAATCCAGTCACTTAAGAATTGAATACCAGTCCTTTTGTCGCTGAAACCCTTAATAATTTTAAATTTGGAAGAAACAGCTACTTGTATGGTGCGAGATAGTAAATCAATGGCCAACATTCAAATTTAGATCTTCTTTATATAATGACCATCAGATCATCTCACATTTCCCAGGTTTGTGACCTAACTACATAGGAATCTTGGTTTACATTTTGCCCCTAGTCACGAGATCACCAAACATCTCCTCTGACCTTGAGTCACAATCTAGAGACTTAGTGACTATAGTCTCGTGATCTCATAGTCATTTCCTTAACCATTACATTTTCTTGAGATCACATGACCTAACTTCAATTTGGAGATTATGCGACTGAGACCCCACCCCTAGTCGCTAAACACATTTTCTTCCTTCCCCGATCTGGTGACTTCTTTAATATTTCTATCATTTGGCGATGCATCGACTATAGTTTATTTTTAGTTGTGACAACTTTATTAACTTTTTGAAGATATTCAACGATCACCTGATCTAGAGATCTAGCGACAAACCTAAAGTCTCTCAATCACTGAAACATTCTGACTTTTCAACTTTCTTCTAGAGATTATGCAACTATCGTTGATCTTTACTTCCCTTCCATCTTGTGGTCATCATTTAATCGCTAGATATTTTGTGACTTAACTATTTGATCTAGTGACCAAGTGATAACTGTGTCGTTGAATCGCTGAATAGCTTTATTAACTCTGAGCACACCGAGATCAACGGTTGTCGCAAGATCATGTGAGCCTAAAATATTCCATGAAATTATAAGACAACCATCAGATCTTCTCTTTATTGCTAATGCCTTTAGAATCTGGCCCCACTTTGTTTCAACCAATCAGAAATATCCACATGCACACAGCTAGCAACGAACCCACCCAATATAGCTCTGCAATCCTTGATACGAGATCGACGGCCAGACGCATGATATTATAGGCCTAAAAGATTCTATGAGATCATATGACAATTATCGATCAAAATTTAACTGATAATCGGGGCCCCACTAACAACCTCATGAGTCACCATTTTGCAGCCAATAAAAATCGGACACCTCAGCTCCATCTGACATCAGATCCACCTCTACTATTCCTTGTGATATGAGCAACCATTACGAGATTTAGCAACTAAATCTCCACCACATGATCCTGATCTGACGGTAGTCACTGGATCTTTGAACCTTATGCTAACTTTGACTTTATTCAGAGATCTGGCAACTGTATGAAAATCTAAGTCTCTGGATGAACCGCCAAGCTCTGGAGACCTGACAACTAATCGAGAGAGAAAAGTGCACATTCTTTATAAATCACTTAAGTGGCTCGAAAAAGGTAATGACAAATTAGAGCCTGACCAAGACAATTAGGGTTTTTCCCTCCAACGGCTAGAAATATGAAATGTGACTTAGGGTTTAAGGCTAGAAATAAATGAAAAACCCTGTAGGGATCAGAGAAGAAATCATATAGCCATGAAATTTGTTTGCAGGTGCTAATAGTTAGATCTGGTGTTTCTATTATTTTTGGGTAAATAGAAAACCCTAGTTCTGCTAATTTTTAGTTTTATGGGAATATGGCACAACACGGTTATGCTGGAAAATTTCATTAGAAAATTCTCTAAAAATCTCCTAGAAAATGAAAAATTAGATCTAGACTATAGTTAGACTATTCTATTTGGATAAATTTTGTTATGTGAAGAAAATCAATTGTTATCAAAAACCCAATTCTGCTAAAAAAAAAATATTTGCTGAAATAATGTACAGTCAAGTAAAAATTTAAATAAATAGTAAAAAGGAGGAAAAGTAAAATTGACTCCCCTACTATCTAAAGGGCTGCTTGCTTCATTGCTACGGGCTATAGACCTGCAACCAATCTTTGTAACCCTGCTTAATCCATATATAGAAACCTTGTTAGCATGTGATGTGTGTTTGAACCATCAAGGAAAGGAATGAAATGCCTTACCTTTTTCTCCCTTACCTTAATGAAATGAAGGTAAGGGGAGCCAGTTATTGTTTCATTAGATACTCTAACCAATTGAACTACAATCCCACTAGGTATAGTTTATTGACTAATTCGTCATAGTAATTCAACTGTGCCAGGAAGGGGAGGAAATGAAAGCTTTGATTGCAAAAGATAGTAATCCAAGGGGATTGAACATAAATTACTTTTCCTCCTTTTTTACTATGTATTTAATTTTTTTCTTGACTATACATTATTTCAGCAAGTTTTTTTTTAACCAAAATTGGGTTTTTGATAACAATTGATTTTCTTCACACAATAAAATTTATTAAACCAAACATAATAGTCTAACTATAGTCTAGGTCTAATTTTTCATTTTCTAGGAGATTTGTAGAGAATTTTCAAATGAAAATTTTTTGGCATAACCTTGTTGTGCCAAATTCTCATAAAACTAAAAATCAATAAAGCTAGGGTTTTCTATTTACCCCAAAATAGTAGAAACACCAGATCTAACTATAGAGACATATTGAAAATTGTACAAACAAGGGAAGCCAAATAAATGGAAAACAAAAATTAACAGGCATGAGTTTCAAACCCTACCTTGGATTGAAAGCCAAAATTGAAATTGAAAACCTTTGAAGATCTGTAACCAAAATTCCTCCCAGTATGGATTTAATCTGCAGATCTGAGTCCACGTAGAAAGTATGCACAAGATCTAGATGCACAAACAAGCCTTCAACAAAATTCAAGCAAACCCAATGCACCCAAAAATATCAAGATGCAAAATCCCAAGCTCTCTCCAAAAATTGCTCCAAAACTTGTCTAATCTCTAAAATGAAATACAATTCCCCTAATAGAGATTCAATTCCCCCTTTCATGAAAACCCTAAAGACAACTCAACAGTTAACTCCCAAATCAACTCCAATCAGAAATTGAAAGTAAATCTTAATTAAATAAAATAAAATAACTTTATATGCACAACTCAACTTTGACTTTTTAAAACAAGTTGTTAAATTTTGAGAATAATTCACTTTTCAATAATGTTAATGCACATGTTAATAATTAAAATTTGTATTAAATAGATTAAATATATAAAGCATTCTAAAACTATGCAATTAAACATTTAATTATTTAATAAAGCACACAAGCATAATTAAATGTAATTTCAATTAAATAATCAATTAAATCCAAATATTCAAATATTTAACTTTTAATTAAATTTTCTCAAATAAACTTAGGAATATGATTAATACTTAATTTCAACTATAATCATTAATCAATAAATCACAAAAAATCACTCATTCATGAAATCAGTCAACTGAGACCAAACAACATAAAACCAAACAAACTCAAGAAAGGGATCCACAAATCTATGTCAACTAGACAAATTTGGGTAGGGTAGTCAAACTGATACTTGTCAAATCCTATAACAAATGGTCTTAGGTTATGTTTTTTAACCTGTGTTATCTCCACTCTCTTACCATTTGAGATATTGCGATACGGCATGCTCATCCTGACAATTTAGGGAAGTCAATGCTCGGTAACTACAAACCCACATACCAAACCTACATGTACATACATATATAAATATATAATAGACAATTGTGGGGATCGGCCGATCGTGTGGGTCTCTCAAGCAAGTAACTAAGACTTCATCCCTCAACCACATCAAGAGCATCAAACAAAAATATAAAACAAACACATCAACCATACACATGCAAGTATGGGGTTAGTAAAATCATAAGCATCAATGATTTCCTAACATATAACCTATCATTCTAAAATAACTATAACATATATAAAAATTAGACTATGGGAGGGGTACTAGATCCACCCCCCCAAGGATTAGGCTTACTCCTAGAAGCCTGCAAACAGATAGGGGTATGCATCCCTCAAACATGAAGCATTTATTAAAGCAAAACACAACATAGAAGCCTTGTTTAGATCCATAAAGTTTGTGCACACTCTTATGGATTTTTCCACTTTAGAAACAAGAACTATGTTTTTGAGATCCATTCCACATAATTAATAGCTCTAATGAATCTTGCTTTCAATATTTTTTTCTAGTTCTTCTTTCACTAGCAATGCCACATGTAGATTCCTCTTTATGAGTTTTTTATTTACAAGTTTTACGTTAGGTGAAATAGATAAGTGATGAATAATCAAATTTGTATCCAATCTAGGCATATCTAAGTAGGACCAAGCAAAGTTGACCTTCTTTTCTTTGAAGAAATTAGTGAATTAGATCTTTTCATCTTCTGTCAATGATTGAGCAATGTGGACTAACTGAGGAGCTTCTATTGTTCCCAAATTAATGGGTTGTGTAAGTTCAATCAAAACTATTATCTTTCTTGAAAGTGATCTAGAAGGATATCAAGAATCTCATCCGTTGGAGCCTCTGAGAGGTTTTCACCATCAGATACATATTTTTCTTTTTCTCTTTTAGGATTTGATACTACCACTAGGTGGTTTTCACCATCAGATCTCTTGTTCTTTTTGTTTTTGTTTTTGAGACTGAGAAACCTGATATCCTCCTCAGTCATAGTTTCTCTCTTTACACTAGTGGAAGAAAGAAAGGATTCACAGGCATTTAGGTAGTAGGATATGGAATAGTCATTGTCAAAAGATAATAGGCATGTGGTCGTAGGATCATCCCAATCTATTAGTTCAGGGTATTTTAAGGACAAAGATTTGGTAGGTTCAAGAGACAACACCACATTATTATCAACTTCATCAACTCGTAATATGTCTTCTATTAAGTTTGATTCTAAATAGATATTAGGATTATTAGAGTCATGTTCATTATTATTAGAGTTCATGTTAATGTTATGCAAATGTAACTCTAGTGGTCTAGCATTAGAACTCTCTCCTTCTTCAACCAAGATTCTAGGAGAAAATTTTTGTATCACATCTATTTCTATGTCCATGGTAGCATTAGAAAGGACATCCCATTCATATTCATGTGAGTCTACTTGACTATAATCTAAAACCCCCAAGAAGTGGGCAATAAAAATATGTACTTCATTTTCCTCATCAACATGGTTATCTTCTTCTTGTAATGGTTCTTGTGGAGTTATTATTTATGGTTCCTCATCAAAGTGAGGTGTATCAAAGATGGGAAGTCCTTCTTCTTGTTCTTCCTTAGGTTCTTCTACTTTTTCTCTTTCTGGTTCTTGTTCAAGATGGGTACTAACTTTTGATAATGGGTCTCCTTGTAAGAGTAGAAACCTTTCATAGGAAATAGGTTGTCCTTCTACTTCTTCTTCATCATCTAAGTCTCTTGATGTATCAAATACAAGACCCCTCTCTTCTATAGGATGAAATCTTGCTTCTTTGAAGCCTAATCCAATCTTGTCTTTAGGATTTCTGAAATCCATGTGTAGAGGTTATATAAGTCCTTGTTTGTTTTGTCCTAAGGGCCATTTTCCTTTGTATCCCATTTTTTTCATGATCTCATATCCTTTCCCATATTTTTTTGGAGCTATCTCAACATGCTTGACATTCTCATCTTCTTCAGGTTCTTTATAAAGCCATTGTAAGACAACTTTTTCTTCATTTTCTTCTTCAAGGGATACCTTTTCTTTGACCATCCCGGTTCCTTCATGTATAGTTAGATCCCTACCATTGGATGGTGTGAATGTTGATGAAGGTCTTCCTTGTGTTCTAGGAGATATGCAAAGATATGTGAAAGATATAATAGGATCCATCTTGTATTCACCCATGCTTGTCTCCTGGATGTTGATCTTCTTAGAAAAGCTCTTTAAGACCATTTCCTTGGATGTCTCCACCTTGTTAGAGCCTTCCTTGTTATGGAGAACCATTCTTTCTATTTTGTTGAGATTATTACAAGAATTTGTGGTATCTATTGGAATAGTCACCTCCACTCCATTATGAGAAAACTTTAGACATTGGTGATAAGTAGAAGGCACCACTTGCATTGAGTGTATCCATGGCCTTCCAAGAAGAATATTGTATGCTAGTGATAGATCAAGAACTTTACATAGGATGTCTTGCTCCACTAGTACCACTCTGATGGGTAAGACAACCAATCCTTTAGAAGATATCTCTTCTTCATCATAGGCCTTGATTGTTATTTTTCTTCTAGGATCAATTGCATGTTCTAAGAATCCCAATTATTTCACCAAGTTGTACATTCAAATGTTCAAACTAGCGCCTCCATCTATCAAGACACTTTTGAATCAGTGTTTATGAATAAGAACTTCTAAATGTAGATGTTGGTTATGTGGTTGGTTCAATGATTTATCATCCTCTTCAGAAAAAGATAGGTAGTTTGAGGAGCTCATGTGACCAACCATAGCTTGGAATCTATCCACATCTATATCTTTTGGTACATTAGTGCTAAGTAGGGCTTGATCAAGAACTTCCTTATGACTAGGAGAAATCTTCAACAACTCTAGAATAGAGATTTGAGCTAGTGTTCTTTGTAGTTGATCCACGAGATTAAACTTGGGAGGTAATATCACTTGCTTAGATGTTGTTGTTGTTGTAACTGGTGTGTTAGATGTTGACACTTCTTAAGAGTAAGCTTTTCTTGACTTTGTGTTACAACATTTGTAGACTCAGTTTTGTTTTTGATTCCTTTGAGAGTGATCATATGGATGGAGTGTTCACATGGTTCCACCATATGGATTGCATTGTCATCATCAATGTATGTATAGTTAATTTTATTGCTCTTAGAAGGCTCTCCTTTTTCATAGTTAGGTAGTGGAGTTTGAAATGCCTTCTAGTCATTACTCCTATGATGTCCATCTGTAATACCCCAAAAATGGGCTATAGGTTCATTAACCTCTATATCGACACATCGAATGAAATCGACATCAAAGTCCTAACCGAAGGCATATCTGCACATCATCGAATCCTAATTGAATATCATAAATTCTGCATCGGGGAATATTCCTAGTAATATTCCTAATCATCATAATTATCTTTAATTTAATGATTATTTGGCGATAAATCCCATTTATGCTAAGTTTGATTAATTGAATATTTTCATATTTAATTAATTGGATTTAATTCTGCCACTTAATTATTTAATTTAATTATATTTATTAAAAAATAATATCATTAAATATAACAACTTGCTTTAATTAATTAAATAAGAATTTAATCAATTAATAATAGGAATTTTGATTTATTGTCAAATTTAAAAAATAATTAGGATAAATATGAAAATATTCAATTATTCAAGGAATATTACTAAGATAATTAAATTAAATATAATTGAATAAATTTGATAATAAAGATAATTTAATTCACTTTTTGCTAACATCTAATGTTTTACTGAAGTGTTGTGTCTACAGATTAGGTACAAAATTCACACACACATTTGATGGGGCACGGGTAGTGTCAACAACGCCATATGTGACGATGCCTTTGTTCTTTACTAAAAACCCATAAATCAAAGTCAACAACGCCATCATAAAACCCACGGATAATTACCCCTGTATAATTTTTAATGGGTTTTTAGTAATGGTTTAAATAATAAATAATATTCTCAAATGTCAACAACGCCATCATACTCGCACCTATTAGAAGCCAAAAATGTGTGTGAATTTTATACCTGATCTGTAGACACAACACTTCAGTAAAACGTTAGAGGTTAGCAAAAATCAAAATTGTGCAATAAATTGAAAGCTAAACTAACCAGGCGATTTACTGCCTTCTAATAGGTGCGAGTATGATGTTCTTAGATTGTTATCGAGATCAGTGACCTTGACGACACCTAAACGAAGGATTTGAATGCAAAACTGATATGAAATATGAATGCAATTAATCTTTTTTTTTGGATATTTTCTATGCAATAAGATGAAAAATGATATGAAATCTATGATATGTAAAAATTGATATGCTATGATATGCTAAATGATCTAACAATGATATGAAAATGAATCTAAATAAATGTAAAAAAATAAGATTGATCTCACAACAATGTTGATTTGCAAGAAGCTTTGATTCTTCCAATTTCAATTCTCCAATGTGATTGTGCAAAAATATGAGATGATTTGAGATGAGTTGAAGCCTTAATTTATAGAAATCTAGGGCTTTGGAGGTGCACGGAAGAAAGCCATAAATCACTCAGATTAACTCAGCTTGATTTTTGAGTTATCTGATAATAAAGATAATTTAATTCACAAAAACATGCAAATCATGCAAAAATAGCTTTTTAACTCAAATTAGAAGTTTAGATCAATTTTAAAACTCAAAAATGATGTTGAGTTCCAAAAAGTCAATAACTTGCATTGTTTTTTTGATTTGGAGTTTAACTGCTCTTTGATTGTGCACATGGATAATTATGAATTAATAAATAAATCAAGTGATTTATTTCCAACATAACTGATTTTGAAAAATAAAACAATTGATTTATGGGTCAATCAATCATTTAATCAAATTTTTATTCAAAAATAATATCATTAAATATGACAACTTGCTTTAATTAAGTAAATAAGAATTTAATCAATTAATAATAGGAATTTTGATTTATTGTCAAATTTAAATAATAATACTTAGGAATAAATATAACTAAATTAAATAATTAAGTGGCAGAATTAAATTCAATTAATTAAATATGAAAATATTCAATTAATCGAACTTAGGATAAATGGGATTTATCACCAAATAATCATTAAATTAAAGATAATTATGATGATTAGGAATATTACTAGGAATATTCGCCAATGCAGAATTTATGATAATCAATTAGGATTCGATGATGTGCAGATGTGCCTTTGGTTAGGACTTTGATGTTGATTTTGCTCGATGTGTCAATATAGAGGTTAATGAACCTATAGCCCATTTTTGGGGTATTACATTTTTGAGTTAGGTAACCGGATAAATCAATACAATGCCCACTAGCTATGAAACCATAGACATATGAATATCGATTTGTATGTGCAAGAATCAATACAACACCCACTTGTCAACAACCATGGATATATGAATATTGATTTTATTTTCGGAATGTCAGATTAGATATAAGCACCAAGGCATAAACACCAGGATGACCTGAATATCATGTCCATTTTGATATAGCAATTTGTATAAGCATCAAAACATAAATGTCGTGATGACCTAAATATGCCTTGCATGAAAAACACATCAAATAGCCAAGAGATTATTCTAAATCCAATGTGAATTGCCTGTAGTGACCCTTTATCATTCACATCCTTAGGTAAGATCCCGTTTCACAGTAGGAGAAAGAACTCACTCAAAAAGACAATAGTTAGATCAAACTTCCTTGAATTTTTTAGGTATCAATGGTTGAGGTACGCATGGACATCTAATTCGAGATAGAGGCTCTTACAGTCGGACACCATTTCAATCTAGAATTTCCAAAGTTGTTATATTTTCACATACAGGAAGAAAACAAAGAAAAGATTATGCCCCCAGTCATCACTCTCTAAATCCTATAAAGGACATCATTGAAGAGCTCGAAGGGACACAATATGGCAAAATCTCAATGCGAATCAGTAAGCATACAAGGAGATAAAAGCATGTAAAAAAGCATAGATTGTTTTCAGTTTGATGTTTGATGTTGATTGCGTTGTTGTAGATGCAAAATCCTTTCTAGAGACAAGACTGACTGACTGACTCACATGAAGCTTCAAAATGACTCTTACTGGATATGACACGTCTTAGATACATGGGAGACCATAGGATATGATATTGATTGCCCCCAAGTGTTAAGCATTGATAGGATATAGATGCTTGAGCTGATTGGTGTACAAACTGACTTACTAAACAATTGGAAATGCAGAAATAAACCCGGAGATATACACAAACTAAAGCAAGACTGAAAGCTAGGAAAGACCAAGATTGCATTAATAGATGGAGCATTTTGAACAAGTGGCACCCGTTTGCCAGGTTTTCACCATCTTGGCAGAGATTCTATTTTTGCTACCAAGGCACCTATTTCCAGGTTTTCACCAAGGCACTTTTTCTTTTTTTTTTATTTTTTTTTTGTATTTTTGATATTTTTTACTTTTTTTGTGAATCATCAAGGCACCTATTGCTAGGTTTTCACCGGGATGTTCATTTTTTCAAAACTTTTTCAGATTTTTAATATTTTTTTAGGACATTTTAGCATAGATGGAATGCCTTAGGCATAGAATTTCTTCAGATGGAGAACGTTGATTGGTTCTCGGAGCTATTCTCCTTCAGTCATTAAGAGTTGATAGGCATCAGAGCTAAAAGTAGCAGTGATTACAAAGGGACCCAACCAGTTGGGTTCGAACTTCCCCTTGCGTTCTTGATGTGATTGATTTTTAGGATTCTCTCTCAAGACTAGATTGCAAACCTGAAATTCTCTGTGTCTGACTTTCTTGTTGTAGCCTCTAGACATTCTCTTCTGATATACTCTAAGATGATCATATGCTACTTGTCTGTGCTCATCTAGTAGTTCAAGTTCTTGCAACCTAGACACTCTGTAGTCATCATCAGTTACTAGACCATGCATTTTGATTCTTAGTGATGGGATTTCAACCTCAATAGGTAGTATCGCTTCAGACCCATAAACTAAAGCAAAAGGTGTAGCCCCTGTAGGCATTCTGATACTTGTTCTATAGGCTTGTAGAGCTGGATTAATCATGAGATGCTAGTCTCTGTTGGTTTTGTTTATTGTTCTATGCAAGATCTTCAATAGATTTTTGTTGGAAGCCTCTGCTTGGCCATTCCCTTCTCGATAGTAGATAGAAGACCAATGTTGGGTGATCTTGAATTTGGCACATAGATCATCTAGGTCTTTATTCCTAAATTGCCCACCATTATCTGTGATTATGGAATGAGGGATCCCATATTTGCATATGATATAGTTCAAGATGAACATCGATATCTGCTTTCCAGTTGCTTATGTCAAAGGGACCACCTCTACCCATTTTGTAAAATAATCTATGGCTGTGATTATATGGGTATGTCTATTAGAAGAATGAGGATGAATCATCCCAATAAGATCAAATGCCCATTGATGGAAAGTCCATTGTGTTGTAAAGGGGATTAGATCCCTCCCTGGAGCATGAATTAAGTTGCCATGCACTTGACACTTTTGACAATTCTTAGCAAACTTGATAGCCTCTTTCTCCATCTCAGGCCAATAGTACCCCACACTAATAATTTTTCCAGCTAGTGTTAAACTATTCGAGTGTGACCCACAAATACCATCATGGACTTCCTCTAATGCACATTGAGACTCTTACCATTCTAAACATCTAAGTAGCGTACCATCTAGACCTCATTTGTATAGATCGTTACCAATGATGACATATCAGGAGGCATTATGGATAAGGTATCTCTTCTCATGGTGGTTGAAGGTATTGGGAATGATTTGGTCTTGGAGGTAGGAAAATAGGTTATTGTATCTGGATGAATCATGACCTACAATAGTGAAAATCATGTGGGTTTTGGGGGAATCATATGTAGGATAAGATAGTGCTTCCACTAGGAACTCATAGCGTAGCTCATGTTGAGGCTATTGTAATAAAGTAGATAATGTTTCCATTGCATCGACAACCTTGTTCTCCATTCTAGGAATTTGCTCAAATGTGATAGATATGAAATACTTCTTTAAATCATCTACCATTCTCTTGTAAGGAATGAGCTTTTCATCTTTAGTTTGGTACACATCATTTACTTGATGAATAACAAGTTGAGAGTCTCCATGAATGTGTAGCTCTATCACTCTCCACTCAATTGCTAGTTTCATACCATTCAAAAGGGCTTCATATTTCATAATATTGTTTGTGCAAGGAAATTTTAATCTGAATGCTTTTGGGATTGAGTATCCTTGAGGAGTTATGAACAATATGCCTGCTCCGAATCCATTTTGTGTATAGGAGCCATCAAAGAATAATTTCCATTCTCTAGAAGAAAGATGCATGATAGAGGAATCTAGAAATTCCATTTGTAGTGGTGTGTCATCAATCATAGGTTCATCTACTAATTGATCAGTAATAACCTATCCTTTGATAGCTTTTCGTTCCACATATTCAATGTCAAATTCACTTAAGAGCATGACCCAGTTAGCTAATCTACCTATGAGGGAAGCTTTGCTTAGGAGGTACTTGAGTGGGTCAATCTTAGCTACTAATTGTGTGGTATGAGCTAACATGTAATGTTTCAGTTTCTATGATGCAAAGATCATAGCTAGACAAGCTTTCTCCATCATTGAATAGTTCTTCTCATATGCAACCAATGTCCTACTGATATAGTATATAGCTCTTTCCTTTTTATCTTCATCGTGTTGTGCTAGCAATGCCCCCAGTGATGTATCTGTAGTAGAGAGATATAAGATTAATGGCTTCCCATGAATAGGAGGCATCAAGATAGGTAGATTTGATAGATACTTCTTGATATGGTTAAATTTGTTCTCACATTTTTCATTCCATGCAAAGGTCACACCTTTATGTAATGTTTTTGTAAAAGGCTGTGATATGTCCGCTAGTTGTGATATGAATCTTCTGATAGATTGAACTCTTCCTTGCAATGTCCTCATCTGACTGATATTCTTAGGAGGTTGCATCTCAATTATAGCCTTTACTTTAGCTGGATCAACTTCAATGCCCTTTTTTGAAACTATGTATCCTAAGAGCTTTCCAGAAGTGACACCAAAAGCACACTTCTTAGGATTTAGTTGGAGACTAAACTTTTCCATTCTATCTAGGATCATGCTCAAGTCCTTTAGATGTTCAGTTCTGATCATAGATTTTGCTAATGTGTCATCAACATAATCTTCCATAGTTCGATGCATCATGTCATGAAAAATAGATGCCATTGCTCTTTGATATGTAGCACCAGCATTTTTAAGCCCAAATGGCATGACATTCCAACAGAAGGTACCCCATGCACATGTGAAATTAGTTATCTCTTGATCCTCTGGAGCAATTTTTATTTGGTTATATCTAGAGAAACCATCCATTAAGGAATACATCTCAAAACTGGCAGTCATGTCCACTATCATATCAATGTTATGTAGTGGAAAATCATCCTTAGGGCATGCTCTATTCACATCTCTAAAGTCCGTGCACACTCTAATTGAACCATCTAGTTTAGAAATAGGTACAATATTGGAGATCCACTCTCCATAGTCAATAACTCAGATGAATCCAACATTTAGGAGCTTCTCTAATTCAGCTTTTACCAAGAGTGCAACATGAGGATGCATCTTTCTCAATTTTTTCTTGACAGGTTTGACATTTGGAGCAATAGATAAATGATGCATTATAAGGTTAGGATCCAATCCTGGTATATCTAAATATTTCCATGCAAATTTGACCTTCTTCTCTATTAGGAATGTTGTAAATTTTTGCTTCTCTTCTTTTGTTAATGATTGTGCTACATGTACCAATTGTGGTTCCTCTATTGTACCCAAATTGATGGATTGAGTGGGCTCAATTAGAATTGGAGATCTATCTTGTAAATGACTTAAAAGGACATCAAATATCTCATCCTTAGGCTCCTCAAAGAGGTTTTCACCTTTTGGATACGTCTTTTATTTTTATTTTTACAAAGTGGTTTTCACCCTCAGAACTCTTTTTCTTTTTCTTTTTATTCTTATTTTTTTGACTAAGATATTTGATGTCCGACTCGGTCATGCTAATGCTTGGTTCACTGATGGAAGTACTCATAGGCTCAACTGCATTTAGATAGCAAGCAAGGGCATAGTCATTCAAGAAGGTATAAATACCATTGCTTGGATTTGTGGAGGTTTGATCAATAAGTTCTGGATATTGGATAGTCAAAGTAGGGAAAGATTGGGAGATAGTGTTTACGGATATGGATCTATCATCATTGGTCCTAACCTAATGCTCGAGTTCAAAGGTGATATTACAACTTAAGACATTTAATTTGTGAATAGGTTCAATGTCATCATGGGAGTTTAATTCAGCCATAGGTGGATCAGACTCGATAGGTTCATCATTTCGCTCTAGAATCACATTGGGATTAGGTGCATATTGGTGAATAACATCAACATGTTTCTTTGTAATAAGCTCATCTTCATTTGGTTCTGGAATGGCTCCCCATTCATAGTCATTTGATTCAGCTTCCGATTCAGGATCTCTAGGAAATCTTAGAACATGATTAAAGTTAGGGTGAATACCCCAAGAAGGGTTACCCTTAGATTTTGATTTGAATTCATACTCATGGGAATCTGTCTCAGAATCACTACCACCTCCCTCTTCTTGATTATTTTTGAGATTAGCTAGTTCTTGTGTTGCAACTATCTCTTGGTTGATAGCAGGTTCTTGTGTTTCTACTACATTAATTCTTTTGATTAGATCATCTTTATCATCAAGAAGGTCTTTGATCTCTTTAGGCAATTTTTCATAGGGGATGAGTTCTGAGCTGTTTGAATCACTATCTGATGGTTTGGTTTCTTCTTTCTTAAGAAGAGGTTCTCCTAGTGCGATCTGCTCTATGACATGGGAACAATTACCTTTGAGGTGATAGGATTTCTTCTTAAATCCTAAGCCAACTTTGTTTTTATTTTCTCTACCAGTATGTGGGAGAGGTGCCTCAAGACCTTTTCCTCTAATTTCTAGAAGTCCTTTACCTGAATATCCCATCTTAGCTATTAATTTATCTCCTGGACCATATGACTTAGAAGGGAATTTGGATACTGTAGAGTCACTAGTTTGAACAACTTCAGATTCAGGTTCATCTTTGTATAGCCATGATAGCACAGCTTCATCCTCTTCAAATTCTTGCTTGGATACTTGTTCTGCTACAAAATTCTTTTTATATGCTTCAAGAGGTTCTTTAGAGTTTGGTTTGGATTGTTTCAAAGATTTCCCATAAGACTTAGGCAAGATAGGGAGAGATGTCAAAGATAAGACTGGCTCGATAGTATATTCTCCCATACTATTTTCTTTGATATTAACCTCTTTTGCAAGATCTTCCATTTTAGATGTGGATGCTTCTTTAGTTGTTTCAATGGAAGATTCTCTGTTATTAGGCACAAGCTTATCAGAACTTTCCTTCAATGCATTGCAAGTTATATTCAGATCTGCGGGGATAGTAACCTCTACTCCTTCATAAGGAAACTTCAAACATTGATGGTATGTAGAAGGAATAGCTTGCATTTCATGTATCCATGGTCTCCCTAGGAGGATGTTGTAAGCCAAAGGTAGATCAAGCACTTGATAGATGGTATCTTTGATTACTAGACCTACTCTGATAGGTAAGACAATGGTGCCTTTAGAAGATATTTCTTGTTCATCATAGGCTTTGATAGTTATTTTCTTTCTAGGATCAATAGCCAATTCTGAAAATACCAATTGTGTGATCAAGTTGTAAGAAAAAATGTTTAGGCCAGTGCCCCCATATATCAACACACATTTGACTCTATGGTTCTAGATCAGGACTTCTATATGCAAAGGCTGATTATGTGGGTGACTCAAGGAGTTGTCATCTTCCTCTGAAAAGGAGATATATTGCGGAGATGTAAGATGTCCAACCATAGTCTGGAACCTATCTAAATCAAGGTCATCAGGAACATTGGAACCAAGCAAAGCTTTGTCTAGTATGGTTCTATGAGCTGGAGATATTTGAAGCAACTCAAACATGGATATTTTGGCATTAGTGTGTTGGAGTTGTTGAACAATGCTATAAGATGTAGGCCTTGTATCTTTAGAATTGGAAGATTTGGAAGCAACCTTCTATTTAGAAGCAGATGAAAGATTGAAGGGCAACTTAGGGACATTTGATGAATCTGAGATTTGTCCTTTTAGATGTGCTTGGGCTTGTGATTGAGTAACTGCATTGGTGGATTGATTTTGTCTATCTCTTCTTACAATTGTAATGACATTGCAATGCTCTAAGAGACAGGGTTCAACCATATTGATGACAGCATTATTTCCAGGGTAGGCATAGTTGACTTTTGCCCCCATATTAGGCTGAGAAGTTGAAACTTCTTGGCCATGTTTTGGAAATGGTTCTATAAATGTCATATGATTGTTATTTCTCTTAGGATTGTCAACTGTGATGTCTCCATTATCAATCAAATCTTGAATGGTATGTTTCAAGCGGAAGCAGTTATTAGTTTTGTGACCTTTACCTCGATGGAAATCATAGAATTCATTTTCTCTCCACCATTTTGGCTTAGGCTCAGAACTAGGTGGTTGGATTGGTGGCAAAGAGATGATTTTATTAGCCAGCAGAGTTCTCATAGTGGATTCCAAAGATTCTCCAAGAGGAGTGAACTTTCATTTATTATCCCATCTTTTGTATTCTTGCTTCTTTTGAGATGGTTCGGAAGACTTTTGTTCTAAAGCTTTGATGGCTTGGGAACAAAGAGTTAGATTGTAGGCTAGTGCCTTTGATGGGGCATGGATAGTGTCAAAAACACCATCTATGATGATGCCTTTATTCTTGTTCTAGTTTTTGTTATTGTCTTTAGAATAGGATCCTAATTCACACTTGTCTTTTTGAAGTGTGATTTCTCCTTTTTTCACAAGCACTTTTTCAATTTTAATAGCATTGTCCACCATCTTATCAAAAGATGTATGATCTTGCATTTGTAGAGGATAATTGATTTCTGGAACAAGGTTATTGATGAAGATTTCTAGTTTTTCTATTTCTGGAATAGGTCTGGCATATAGAGAGAACTTCTTCCTCCATCTCTTGAGAAATGTTAGAAATGGTTCCCCTAGATATTACTTGAGATTACAGATATCAATCATGGTGATTGGATGTTGAATATTGTAGGAGTATTGTTGATAAAACAATTTGATCAACTCCTCAAAAGTTTTGATAGTAGAAGGCAGTCTAGAGAACCAGTGGATCGTTGCTCCCCCTAGAGATCGAGGGAAGAGATGCATCAAATAGGCTAGTTCATGCATGATCTCCATTGATTGTGTACAAAATTCTCTGACATGATCTTGAGGATCACAGTGTCCATCATACTTATCATACTTTGGCATCTCCACTCTTTTTGGAAATGGTGGCATATTCAAGTCTTTGTCAAAAGGAAAAGGGCATAGAGCTTCCATGGAGAATTCCTTGGGTTCCTTCTCTTTCTTAAGATTGTTAAGTTCAACTTGCATAGCATGCATCTGTTTCATCATAGCTATGAGTGGAGTTTCTTCCTCATGCATAATGATATCTTCAACATTAAAGTTGGGAGGAAGTTTAGCTCCTTGATGAGCTAATTGTAAAAAGTATGCCTCTCTATCTTCTTTCAAGAAATGCTTCATCATCCATTTGAAGTTATCGTCATTTTGATATTGAGCAATTTCTTCAGGAGTGGGTTCCTGATCCGCACCATGTTGAGATTGAGTTCTTTGAGAGCCAAAGTTTGTCCCTACTTGAGACATGGTAGGAGTTTGCGGACTCCCTAGAATAGATTGATGCGGGATTTGTTGGGTACCTCCATGAGTTGACAGAGGAGGAATGTAACCAGTTTTTAATAGATAGTTGCCAAGACCATCATCCTCGTAAAGACCAAAATTGATGAGTTGCTCAAGAGTTGGACCCCTAGTAGTGGTTATAGGTAAGGTCTAGGATGCTTCTCCAGATTTCTTATGTGAGGAAGCTCTAGTTTCCACCATTAACTTTGAGTGAAACAAAAGAATAAGATCCAGATAACGGAAGAATGAATTGAATCAAGATGATCAGATGACGCAACCTTGTCAAGGTTTGATTGATTTGAAGATTTGATTAGATGTGGGTGAAGGATACTATGCCCTAGATGTATGGGTAGATTGCCCAAAAGATAGTGGGCAAGATATCACAACACTTAGTTGTTTTGATGATTGATTGAAGATTGATAGTTATGACAAGGTTTTGACACAAGACGAAAAGAACTCAAATTGATTAAACAGAAGACTGAATCGGATTCAAAAGACCACTTTAGGATAATGATAGGATTCTCAATAGCTATTGCTCTATTCTTGACACAGTGATTTGTTCGACAGATTCTGGAAATAGGCTGAAAAAGCTAAATATCTGGCAATTTTGATAATTTTCTGATAACTTTCAAAAATTTCCCAAACGACACTCTGCAGACTCATATGACAATGGGTATGCTATGAAACGATAGTTGAAAATATCATATGATAGTTGCTAGCAGGATTTGATTTTTGAAATTTGACTGGCAGGAAGGCTCATACAACACTGAGTTCTCTATCATATGATAGATGGGCAGTAATGAAATGACACTTGATAGAAACTCATAAGACTTTTTGACCTCCTGAGATGACTTTTGACTCCAAAAAATAATTTACTTCAGATTTTGCAAATTTTGAGTTTTCAGATTCGGATTGTTTACAAATTTCAATATCCACATTTGAAGATTGTAACAAATTTGTTCATTTTCAGTAACCAGATAGATAAGCAAGCATGCAAAACAACAAGCAAGTGATTTCAGGCATGTCAAAAAATAATGAACAAGGGCAAAAGCAACCTTGTGCATGAACAATCAAGTGACTTATTCTTTCTAATCCTCAGAAGCGCTAATTGTGTATGTTCCAAAATGTTTTGCAATGAGACACATATACCCTAGAAAATAAAAATTTGGCCTCGCTAGGGTTTTTAGTAATGGTTTGACTCTGCAACTTTTAAGATCCAAAGGGGTGAACTCTAATCTCAGTGCACCAAGGTTTTGACACAGTCTGAGAACTTAATCTTCAGGAGCTTCTAGGGAGATCTGACAACCCAACAATGAACAACACCTATCAAGATTTCTTCCACAAGGACATTATATAGCGCCTGTCACTACCACGGCAAAAATGGCTATTACCGCTCGAGGTTCCATCAACGCAATTTGCCCTATGAAGGGAGTGTCTTCTACGGTTAACCCTCTCTAAAGGTGACTCACAATAGTATACCACAAGGGGACTTGGCTTCAGATCTAAGGGTTTGATGCCTTTTCACTTTTAACCCAGACAAAGTAGGTAGATAAATCTTACACACTAAGACAAAGATTATCTCACCAAGGTCTATGATATCAACCCCATGTGATCTATCAACCTCTTCAGAGAGAGAATGTATCAATCAATAAGGGAAGATGCACGGACCAAGTAGAACATGAGATGCACTAAGTATCCTCCCTACCTACAAGGATTCCATCGTCAAGAAGGATTTCACTGGGAATCCAATCTCTCAAGAACCACAAATAGTGTTCATAGGGCTTAATTACTATGTTTTCACAGATATATTTTCGAAAGCAAATCTATCGAAAGTACTCAAAAGTAGAAAGAGGAACACTTAAAGTTAAAAAAAAATATGAGGTGAGTCCACAAGGTGGAACAATTAACCCCTCACACAAGCTAAAAATGAGTCCACAACTTAGAAGACAAGTGAGTTCTAAAAAGCACAAAAGGGTTGCCTGGTGGAACAATTAATGCTTCTCTCCTGTAGACCCCTCCCCTTTATGGCACTAAGATTGCAACCATAGGGTGAAATGAGGGGCCAATGGATTTAGTGAGTCCAATAACCCAAGATAGAAATCTAGATCAATCACAAGTATCTAAGACTGCTTATCAATACTTAAGGTGTTACAACCTAGTATTCAATTATGCAAATTTGAAGAAAAGCATGCAAAGAAAACACTCAAGCCAAACACATGAGAGATCTGTTTTAGGATCCAAATTGAAATGTTATTAGATTAAGGGGAATACCTGGAATCCTCATGACATGCTTAGTAGATATTTACTTGAACTTTATCTTTGTTAAGCAATCCCGCACAAGCATGCAACAAACTCTCCGATAAGAAAACAAGCAAACAAGATATGCAACGTATCTTCAACTTATGAAAACCCTAGGGTTAACTCTTAAAATCAATTATTATCAGCAATAATAACTAGAAATTAACCCAAATGACAACTCATATCATTCATTGAACCATGTCAAAAAAAAAAGTGCATACCCATCACAAAATTTTATTTTTTTTGCTGCATTTGACCTAGTCAACAAGATCTAATTTTTTTGATATGATTTTGGCTACAAAAATAAAAATTTAGAATAGAGAACCCTACTAAAAAAATAGAGAGCTTTCCAAAAATGTAAAAATTTTAGAAAAATCTCTTCATTTGTGCCCTAGAGACCCGTTTTACCAAAATAGACCAGTTTTTGTAAATTGACTATTTGAACTACTATATTACATCCAAATTTAAAATACAAAAAATGGACCCCCTGCAGAATTTAAAGAGGTTTCCGAAAATATAATTTTTTTTTGAAAAATATGCTGATTTGCATCAAATATTAATTTTTTCCAGAATTTCAAGGAAAAATTATTAAAAATTCAAAACATCTCAAAAAATTTTAAATTTTTTACTGTAGCTTTCCTGATATGTTTCCAACCTATAAAAAAAATTTCAGGGAAAAATGCCAATCCATTTGAGAGATAAAATTAAATCTTTGAAACTTTAGGGCTTTAGCTCCAAAAAAAAAATCAAAACCAGCATGTAAAGGTGGGTTACCCCACGCTGGGCGCCAGAAATGTGTGTGTGAATTTTGTACCTAATCTGTAGACACAACATTTTAGTAAAACATTAGAGGTTAGCAAAAATTCAAATCGTGCAATAAATTGAAAGCTAAACTAACCAGGCGATTTACTGCCTTCTAATAGGTGCGAGTATGATGTTCTTAGATTGTTATCAAGATCGGTGACCTTGATGACACCTAAATGAAGGATTTGAATGCAAAATTGATTTGAAATATGAATGCAATTAATCTTTTTTTTTTGTCTATTTTCTATGCAATAAGATGAAAAATGATATGAAATCTATGATATTCTCATATTTCAACAACGCCATCATATTTCAACAAGGCAAGTTGTCATATTTAAATAATAAATAATATTCTCAAATGTCAACAATGCCATCATACTCTCACCTATTAGAAGGCAAAATAATATTATCAAATTAGAAGTTTAGATCAATTTTAAAACTCAAAAATGATGTTGAGTTCCAAAAAGTCAATAACTTGCATTGATTTTCTGATTTGGAGTTTAATTGCTCTTTGATTGTGCACATGGATAATTATGAATTAATAAATAAATAAAGTGATTTATTTCCAACTTAACTGATTTTGAAAAATAAAACAATTGATTTATGGGTTAATCAATCATTTAATCAAACTTTTATTCAAAAATAATATCATTAAATATGACAACTTGCTTTAATTAATTAAATAAGAATTTAATCAATTAATAATAGGAATTTTGATTTATTGTCAAATTTAAATAATAATACTTAGGAATAAATATAATTAAATTAAATAATTAAGTGGCAGAATTAAATCCAATTAATTAAATATGAAAATATTCAATTAATCAAACTTAGGATAAATGGGATTTATCACCAAATAATCATTAAATTAAAGATAATTATGATGATTAGGAATATTACTAGGAATATTCTCTGATGCAGAATCTATGATAATCAATTAGGATTAAATGATGTGCAGATGTGCCTTTGGTTAGGACTTTGATGTCGATTTCGTTCGATGTGTCGATATAGAGGTTAAAAAAACCTATAGCCCATTTTTGGGGTATTACATTTTGCCCCTCTTTGAATTACTGTGTGAAGTGCAGTGGTTCAAAGACAGTATGTGTATGATATTAAAATTGATGTTTGAAATTGATATGAAGATAATAGGTCCTGAATGATGAAAGATAATGTTAACTATAACAACAAATGAACCGATGATTGTGAAAAAGTGTCAAAATGTCTTATTCTGAACCTTATGATTGTGAAGAAGTGAGTGACTGATTCCAGACTCAATTGTTTTTAGAAGAATCACATAGGTATCACATCTGAACCCTTCAGTTACTAAAGAATCAAGGAAATAACACAATTGAACCAATAGTTGCAAAAATTGAAACAATTTACAAGATTAAAAGAATACCAGATTGATATGGATCTCAATGAATCTGATATGCCCTGAGTGAGGATTGATCTGCCCCAAGCGATGAGGACTTTTGATGAATCAACAACTAGACATGGTTGTTGTCTTGAATACTGAGGAAAGATTGATAGACAAAATTAGATTACAAACTTTGAATGATGTGCAATACCATGCCCCCTTCGGGATTAAAATTGAAATATGACAAGGAAAAGTTAGTGTTGATAGTTCAGAAGCATGCTAATTGATTTGAGAAGTGGTTAAACACATTCAAGAATGCATTCTACATCATTTGGAGGTCCTGGAGACCAAGTTTGACTAGGTTAAACCATGAGTTGACCATAGTTGACCAAGTTGAAATTTTGATAGTTTGATGTAAGATAATCAATTAAGTTGAATTATGGATTTCTGTGATGATTGAAGGTCGAATATGCAAGCAGTAGACCATCCTGGGCCCAAAATTTTAAATCACAATTTTGACATAATAAATGATCTCAGATTTCAATTTTGATCCCGAAAAAGGATTCTACTTGCTGTTTCGTTGGAGGAACCTTCGTGTGAGATTCAGCTCTTGTTAGATTTGAAGATGCGAGTGGAGAATTGTTTAAGCATTGAAGTTCATTTAGCCATTGTGAGATCATGCAACATGCAAAATGCAAAGAGACATGCAAAATGAAATGCAACCTAAGACCTAGGACCTAGTCACTGATCATATGTCGATTTGTTATCATCATTGAACTTTTAGGTAACTGGATAAATCAATACAATGCCCACTAGCTATGAAACCATAGACATATGAATATCGATTTGTATGCGCAAGAATAAATACAACACCCACTGGTCAACAACCATGGATATATGAATATTGATTTTATTTTCAGAATGTCAGATTAGATATAAGCACCAAGGCATAAACGCCAGGATGACCTGAATATCATGTCCATTTTGATATAGCAATTTATATAAGCATCAAAACATAAATGTCGTGATGACCTGAATATGCCTTGCATGACAAACACATCAAACAGCCAAAAGATTATTCTAAATCCAATGTGAATTACCTGTAGTGACCCTTTATCATTCACATCCTTAGGTAAGATCGCGTTTCACAGTAGGAGAAAGAACTCACTCAAAAAGACAATAGTTAGATCAAACTTCCTTGAATTTTTTAGGTATCAATGGTCGAGGTATGCATGGCCATCTAATTCGAGATAGAGGCTCTTACAGTCGGACACCATTTCAATCCAAAATTTTCAAAGTTGTTAGATTTTCACATACAAGAAGAAAACAAAGAAAAGATTATGCCCCCATTCATCACTCTCTAAATCTTATAAAGGACATCATCAAAGAGCTCGAAGGGACACAATATGGAAAAATCTCAATGCGAATCAGTAAGCATACAAGGAGATAAAAGCATGTAAAAAAGCATAGATTGTTTTCAGTTTTCAGTTTGATGTTGATTGCGTTGTTGTAGATGAGAAATCCTTTCTGGAGACAAGACTGACTGACTGACTCACATGAAGTTTCAAAAGGACTCTTACTGGATATGACACGTCTTAGATACATGGGAGACCATAGGATATGACATTGATTGCCCCCAAGTGTTAAGCATTGATAGGATACAGACGCTTGAGCTGATTGGTGTACAGACCGACTTACTGAAAAATTGGAAATGCAGAAATAAATCGGGAGATATGCACAAACTAAAACAAGACTCAAAGCTAGGAAAGACCAAGATTGCCTTGATAGATGGAGCATTTTGAACAAGTGGTGCCCGTTTGCCAGGTTTTCACCATCTTGGTAGAGATTCTATTTTTGCTACCAAGGCGCCTGTTTCCAAGTTTTCACCAAGGCACTTTTTCTTTTTTTTTTTTGTATTTGTGATAATTTTTACTTTTTTTGTGAATCATCAGGGCACCTATTGCTAGGTTTTCACCAAGATGTTCATTTTTTTAGGACTTTTTCAAATTTTTAAGATTTTTTAGGACAATTTAGCATAGACAGAATGCCTTAGGCATAGAATTTCTTCACATGGAGAATGTTGATTGGTTCTCAGAGCTATTCTCCTTCAGTCATTGAGAGTTGATAGGCACCAGAGCCAAAAGTAGCAGTGATTAAAAAGGGACCCAGCCAGTTGGGTTTGAACTTCCCCTTGCGTTCTCGATGTGATTGATTTTTAGGATTCTCTCTCAAGACTAGATCGCCAACCTGAAATTCTCTGTGTCTGACTTTCTTGCTGTAGCCTCTAGACATTCTCTTCTGATATACTCTGAGATGATCATATGCTACTTTTTTCTGCTCATCTAGTAGTTCAAGCTCTTGCAACATAGACACTCTGTAGTCATCATCAGTTACTAGACCATGCATTCTAATTCTTAGTGATGGAATTTCAACCTCAATAGGTAGTATCGCTTTAGACACATAAAATAAAGCGAAAGGTGTAGCCCTTGTAGGCATTCTGATACTTGTTTTGTAGGCCCCTAGAGCTGGATTAATCATGAGATGCCAGTCTCTACCAGTTTTGTTTACTATTTTGTGCAAGATCTTCAATAGATTTTTGTCAGAAGCCTCTGCTTGGCCATTCCCTTGTGGATAGTAGATATAAGACCAATGATGGGTGATCTTGAATTTGGCACATAGATCATCTAGGTCTTTATTCCTAAATTTCCCACCATTATCTGTGATTATGGAATGAGGGATCCCATATTTGCATATGATATAGTTCAAGATAAACATCGATATCTTCTTTCTAGTTGCTTGTGTCAAAGGGACCGCCTCTACCCATTTTGTAAAATAATCTATGGCTGTGATTATATGGGTATGTCTGTTAGAAGAATGAGGATGAATCATCCTGATAAGATCAAATGCCCTTTGATGGATAGGCCATTGTGTTGTAAAGGGGATTAGATCCCTCCATGGAGCATGAATTAAGTTCCCATGCACTTGACACTTTTGACAATTCTTAGCATACTTGATAGCCTCTTTCTCCATCTCAGGCCAATAGTACCTTGCCCTAATAATTTTTTGAGCTAGTGTTAAACCATTCAAGTGTGACCCACAAATACCATCATGGACTTCCTTTAATGCACGTTGAGACTCTTCCCATTCTAAACATCTAAGTAGCATACCATCTAGACCTCATTTGTATAGATCATTACCAATGATGACATATCAGGAGGCATTACGGATAAGATATCTCTTCTCATGGTGGTTGAAGGTATTGGGAATGATTTGGTCTTGGAGGTAGGAAAATAGGTTTTTGTATCTGGATGAATCATGACCTACAACAATGCAGATCATGTGGGTTTTGGGGGAATCGTATGCAGGATAAGATAGTGCCTCCACCAGGAACTCATAGTGTAGCTCATGTTCAGGCTATTGTAATAAAGTAGATAATGTTTCCATTGCATCGACAACCTTGTTCTCCGTTCTAGGAATTTGCTCAAATGTGATAGATATGAAATACTTCTTTAAATCATCTACCATTCTCTTGTAAGGAATGAGCTTTTCATCTTTAGTTTGGTACACATCATTTACTTGATGAATAACAAGTTGAGAGTCTCCATGAATGTGTAACTTTGTCACTCTCCACTCAATTGCTAGTTTCATACCATTCAAAAGGGCTTCATATTCCACAATATTGTTTGTGCAAGGAAATTTTAATTTGAATGCTTTTGGGATTGAGTATCCTTGAGGAGTTATGAACAATATGCCTCCTCCAGATCTATTCTGTGTATAGGAGCCATCAAAGAATAATTGCCATTCTCTAGAAGAAAGATGCATGATAGAGGAATCTAGAAATTCCATTTGTAGTGGTGTGTCATCAATCATAGGTGCATCTGCTAATTGATCAGTAATAACCTATCCTTTGATAGCTTTTCGTTCCACATATTCAATGTCAAATTCACTTAAGAGCATGACCCATTTAGCTAATCTACCCGTGAGGGCAGCTTTGCTTAGGAGGTACTTGAGCGGGTCAATCTTAGCTACCAATTGTGTGGTATGAGCTAACATGTAATGTCTCAGTTTCTGTGATGCAAAGATCATAGCTAGACAAGCTTTCTCCATCATTGAATAGTTCTTCTCATATGAAACCAATGTACTACTGATATAGTATATAGCTCTTTCCTTTTTGTCTTCATCGTGTTGTGCTAGCAATGCCCCCAGTGATGTATCTGTAGCAGAGACATATAAGATTAGTGGCTTCCCATGAATAGGAGGCATCAAGATAGGTGGATTTGATAGATACTTCTTGATATGGTTAAAGTTGTTCTCACACTCTTCATTCCATGGAAAGGTCACACCTTTATGTAATATTTTTGTAAAAGGCTGTGATATGTTTGCTAGCTGTGATATGAATCTTCTGATAGATTGAACTCTTTCTTGCAATGTCCTCATCTGACTGATATATTCTTAGGAGATTGCATCTCAATTGTAGCCTTTACTTTAGGTGGATCAACTTCAATGCCCTTTTTTGAAACTATGTATCCTAAGAGCTTTCCAAAAGTGACTCGAAAAACACACTTCTTAGGATTTAGTTGGAGACTAAACTTTTCCATTCTATCTAGGATCATGCTCAAGTCCTTTAGATGTTCAGTTCTAATCATAGATTTTGCTAAAGTATCATCAACATAATCTTCCATAGTTCGATGCATCATGTCATGGAAAATAGATGTCATTGCTCTTTGATATGTAGCACCAGCATTTTTAAGCCCAAATGGCATGACATTCCAATAGAAGGTGCCCCGTGCACATGTGAAAATAGTTTTCTCTATATCAACATATCAAATGAAATCGAGATCAAAATCCTAACCAAAGGCACATCTGAACATCATCAAATCCTAATTGATTATCTTAAATTCTACATCGGGGAATATTCCTAGTAATATTCCTAATCATCATAATTATCTTTAATTTAATGATTATTTGGTGATAAATCCCATTTATTCTAATTTTGATTAATTGAATATTTTCATATTTAATTAATTGGATTTAATTCTGCCACTTAATTATTTTATTTAATTATATTTATTCCTAAGTATTATTATTTAAATTTGACAATAAATCAAAATTCTTATTATTAATTGATTAAATTCTTATTTAATTAATTAAAGCAAGTTGTCATATTTAATGATATTATTTTTGAATAAAAGTTTGATTAAATGATTGATTAACCCATAAATCAATTGTTTTATTTTTCAAAATCAGTTAAGTTGGAAATAAATCACTTTATTTATTTATTAATTCATAATTATCCATGTGCACAATCAAAGAGCAGTTAAACTCCAAATCAAAAAATCAATGCAAGTTATTGACTTTTTGGAACTCAACATCATTTTTGAGTTTTAAAATTGATCTAAACTTCCAATTTGAGTTAAAAAGCTATTTTTGCATGATTTGCATGTTCTTGTGAATTAAATTATCTTTATTATCAGATAACTCAAAAATCAAGTTGAGTTAATCTGAGTAATTTATGGCTTTCTTCCATGCACCTCCAAAGCCCTGGATTTCTATAAATTAAGGCTTCAGCTCATCTCAAATCATCTCATATTTTTGCACAATCACGTTGGAGAATTGAAATTGGAAGAATCAAAGCTTCTTGCGAATCAACATTGTTGTGAGATCAATCTTGTTTTTTTTACATTCATTTAGATTCATTTTCATATCATTGTTAGATCATTTAGTATATCAGTTTTTACATATCATAGATTTCATATCATTTTTCATCTTATTACATAGAAAATATCCAAAAAAAATAGATTAATTGCATTCATATTTCATATTAGTTTTGCATTCAAATCCTTCATTTAGGTGTCATCAAGGTCACTGATCTTGATAACAATCTAAGAACATCATACTCGCACCTATTAGAAGGTAATAAATCACCTGGTTAGTTTATCTTTCAATTTATTGCACGATTTCAATTTTTGCTAACCTCTAATGTTTTACTGAAGTGTTGTGTCTATAGATCAGGTACAAAATTCACACACACACCATCTACCTTGACTTTTCCCTCTTCAATCAGGTCTTGAATAACATGTCTTAGCTTCATATAGCTATTGGTTTTGTGTCCTTTATTATGATGGAAATCACAATAATCATTATCATTCCACCACTTGGGTTTGACTTCTAGTTGCCAAGGTTTGGAATTAGGAATTGTAATGATTTTTTTATCCACAAGTGACTTTAAAACCACTTCCAAGGTGTCTCCCAATGGTGTAAATGTTCTCTTAGGCCTTGCTGCCCAAGGCTCCTTTCGAACAGGAGGTTTATTGAAATTTTTGTTAACCATTGGTGTCACAGTGGTATTCAAATTCTTGTTTTCTTGGAGACTCATTGCAAGATTGAAGACATCTGATTTAGGTTTTGGACTAGGAGCATCAACAAATCCATCATTGACCACATGTTTTTTCTTGTTCCCATATTTGTACTTATCCTTGGTAGGGTAGTACTTGTCTTTGTTTTCTTTGTTTAGGGTAATGTCACCTTTCTTGATTAAGACTTCTTCAATTTTGATAGCATTATCTATCATTTTGTCAAAGCTTGGATGTCCTTTCAATTGTATTGGGAAATTCATTTTTGGGACCAAGTTGTTAATGAAGCTATCACTTGATTACAAATACTTACAATAAGTGATGTTGATAGCCACTTCCGGGCCCTAGCACTAATTGCAAGCCACCCCCTACTACACATCTAGGTAAACTACCCTAAGCTCAAATATTCCACATAACATCACAAGATAATAGTAATGTCCCTCAGGACTGTTCCACAAAATGAAAGGAACATGCAACAGGTCTCCAGCCATAACATCATAAAACACTCTCCAAGTGTTCACAAAAGAATACTCCTGATCCCATGGATAGGACATAAAAAGTCAACACCATATTCCCCTTTATAGAATATAAGTAGAACACAATACAACATGAGCCCAAATGGTCAAATCAAAGTGATGATTGGAAAACACATGCACACACCAAAATATAACACTGAAATCATGATCAACTAACACTTACCCTGGCCTCTGTATTTCCCCCATGTCATCTAGCACCCATTAACACATTAAGCAAGAGAAGACACTCAAGCATGAAGATAATACATTCACATCAAGTCTACTAGAAAATAATCATTACACAAATAGGTTGAATATTGAATCATATTCAAGAACCATGTATAATTCAAAATACTAAAAGAAAACATATATCCATAAAATATCAGATACAATGTCGAAATCAGAATATTACCCAAAGTCTCCTAGTAGTTATAACAGGATAAAACACCCAATTATAGTTAAAATATAACCACTTAATGTTTCTAATATGAACACAATTAAACCTATTTCATTCAGTTTAGATCTATACCAAATTAAGATACAAAAAAAAATTGCATTTGAATAAAGAAATATGTTGAGTCTAATCAAATTCCACTTGATCAAATGCAAATAAATTATATAATTTAATATATTATTAAATTAAAATTAATAAATAATATATTATAACAATAATTCTTAAACAAATATGAGATACATAAGTATTTATTTAAATTACTAATATTTAATAAATTTTAATCAATAAAATAAAATAAGCTTAAATTAAATACTATTAAATTTAAATTACATTTGATTAATTCAACAAACAAATCTCAATTTAATTAAATAAACAAATTTTAGTTTATTTAAATTAATAGGAAAATTTCAATTTAATTAATTTAATAAACAAATTTTTAAAAATTTATAATAATAAACAAAAAACAAAATTAAAAAAAAATAAATAACAAAAGTGTGTGTGGGACAACTTTCCCCACATTCGGCAGTACCCTGGTGTTGCCAATGCAGTCCCCAAGGGACTACGCACATCAGTACCTAGGGGTTGTCGTGTCAGTCCCCTCATGGGGGGCTGTGCATAGTGACCCCTTTGGGGCCCGTGCAATAATCCCTTTAGGGGGTTGCACACAGCCCAAGGGCCATACAACAATTTTTTTTAAAGATTTAATATATATATGTGTGTGTGTGTGTGTGTCTGTGTATGTATGTATGTATGTATGTATATTTCCTTTATTGTTGTTGTAGTATATATATATATATATATATATATATATAATTGCATTCGAAAATAAGGTAATTATATTTGACTTTTCCTCCTTTTTGACTGTGTATTTAATTTTTTTCTTGACTGTACATTATTTCAACAAGTATATTATTTTTTACCACAATGGGGTTTTGGTAACAATTGATTTTCTTCACACAATAAAATTTATTAAACCAAAAAGAATAGTCTAACTATAGTCTAGGTCTAATTTTTCATTTTTCAAGGAGATTTGTAGAGAATTTTCTAATGAAATTTTGTCAGCATAACCTTGTTTTGTCAAATTCCCATAAAACTGAAAATCAACAAAATTATGGTTTTCTATTTACCCAAAAATAGTAGAAACACCAGATCTAATTGTAGAGACATTGAAAATTGTACAAACAAGGGAAGCCAAATAAATGCAAAACGAAAATTAACAGGCAGGAGTTTCAAACCCTACCTTAGATCCAAAGCAAAACTGAAATTGAAAACCTTTGAAGATATATAGACCAAAATTACTCCCAGTATGGATTCAATCTACAGATCTGAGTCCACATAGAAAGAATGCACGAGATCCAGATGCACAAACAAGCTTTCAACAAAATTCAAGAGAATCTAATGCACCCAAAAATATCAAGATGCCAAAATCCAAACTCTCTCCAAAAATTGCTCTAAAACCTGTCTAATCTCTAAAATGAAATGCAATTCCCCTAATAGAGATTCGATTCCCCCTTTCATGAAAACCCTAAAGATAACTCAAAAGTTAACTCCCAAATCAACTCTAATCAGAAATTGAAAATAAATCTTAATTAAATAAAATAAAATAACTTTATATGCACAACTCAACTTTGACTTTTTAAAACGAGTTGTTAAATTTTGAGAACAATTCACTTTTCAATAATGTTAATGCACATGTTAATAATTAAAATTTGTATTAAATAGATTAAATATTTAAAGAATCCTAAAACTATGCAATTAAACATTTAATCATTTAATAAAGCACACAAACATAATTAAATCTAATTTCAATTAATAGTCAATTAAATCTAAATATTCAATATTTGACTTTAATTAAATTTTCTCAAATAAACTTAGGAATATGATTAATATTTAATTTAAATTATAATTATTAGTCAATAAATCATGAAAAATCACTCATTCATGAAATCAGTCAACTGAGACCAAACAAACTCAAGAAAGAGATCCACGAATCCATGTCAACTAGACAAATCCGAGTAGGGTAGTCAAACTGATACTTGTCCAATCCTATGACAAATGGGCTTAGGTTAGATTTTTAGAGCTGTGTTATCTCCCCTCTCTTACCATTCTAGATATTGCGATAGGGCACACTTATCCTAACAATTTAGGGAAGTCGATGTCTGATACCTACAAACATGCATATAAAACCCGCATGTACATACATATATAAATATATAATAGACAATGGCAAGGATCAACCGATCGTGTGGATCTCACAAGAAAGCAACTACAACTTTGTCCCTCAACCACATTGGGCACGTCAAATAGAAATATAAAATAAACACATCAACCATACACATGCAATTATGGGGTCAGTAAACTCATAAGCATCAATGATTTCCTAACATATAATCCATCATTCTAAAATAACTATAACAACAGAGGGCATTGGAATAAGCTTAAAAAAATGTTTTTGTCTAACATCAAGTACATTAAAAAATTCTAAGAAGGCATTGAAGTTGGTTGTATTGGTATTGCAAAGCTACACAAATATATAATAATTTATTGAAGTATAACCATCTTAGGTTGAAATGAAGCATGGATAGACTATTGAAAACACTATATTATAATCTGAAAATTCTATTATTTTATTTTAACAACAATGTGATTTTTGGGAAAAGTTTTCGCATTAATTTATTTTGAAAAGGGTATGGAAGATTGGTGTGCCTAGCAAATGAGTGTACATTTAAATGTCATAAGACCATTCAAAAATTATTTAATGAAGAAATGAAAAGATCATATTTCTACCATCTATAATCAATCATCTAATTTTGTTTTTAGATCCAATCGTGTAGTGAGTGTGATTTTTTTCTTAAGAAGGATTGCATAGTGTGATCACAACATTAATGGTAAAAAATTGTTTATAATTGAATCTAGAAGAAAAATTAGATAATTAATTTAATGTCATCAAAGGTGATCCTTGCATGTCAAATGTTTCACCTAGTGAGGGAGCTTTTAAGAAGGCTCTTGTGGAGGATCCCACTGCTAGGTTAGTTCCTGACTCTTTCACCTCAGTGTTCCTTTACTACCAAGGAGGAAGGGATGGATCTGGATTTTTTTTTATTCTATTGTTCCTAAGCAGGCCGAGCTGGACAGGGGAAAAATTTCCATACCTTGGTTTTTGTGTGCTCAATCAATCACAAAATTTAAGAAGTATTTAATCAAATTGCTCATTTTTGTGTGCTTATGGAGGACAATAAGGTGCTTTCATCTAGGGTTACCCTCTCCTCTCCTCCAAGTATGGAGTTTGGGTGACATAGATTATTTTTGAAGACCATTTTGTTGGCTATCTTATATGCTATAAAGTGGGTCACACTGGTTTTATGTGTTCTAGAAATAAAAAATCTCAACCAGTTTGGAGAAAGAAGAATCAACTGGTTGATAGTAATGATGAGAATACTCTAGAGTTCAAAAGTAGAGGGAAAGCCCCTATGAACTCTAACAAGATAGACACTCTTTTGAGATTAAATGATACTGTAAAGGCGAGCTTGAAAACTTATGCACTATAAAGAAAAAATATTTTTGCACAATTTGGCTTTAAACCACTTTGACTTCAGGTTGTGTTTAGTATGGTTCAGTGAATTTTTTGATCTATGGTTGTTTCTCTTGGTTGTCCTTGATTTTGTAATGCTTGACTACTTATTTTATGTACAAAAGTTAGGACCCTTTCCAAATCTCTTCTTTTAATATCAAGACATAAGGAAAAAAGAAAGAGTTCTCCTGCACCACTCTAATCTTTTCTTTAATTTAGTGCTTTTAAATTTATCTTGAGTGCTCCTGCACCACTTTCCCGCTACAATCTTTCACTTCCCTATTCGGGCCATTTTATACTGATGTGTATGGTCAAAGAAAAAGAAAAAATAAAATCAATATAATAAAACTAGAGAAATATTTTCAAGTCATCACATTTGTTATTGAACTGACCAAATGACCTTGAAAAGTATTAAAGAGGAATGGTGCATGGTATGCTGGTTTGGGTGGTCAAGGGAATGGTATCCTTGCCTGTTAGAAAATATCCTTAAAATTGTATAGAAAGAGGGGAAGAAGTTTGTAATTTTTAAAGCTTTTCATCCATCCATTCTATAAAGATTTTATCATTTGCTTGGGGATTTTTAAAGTTTTTCATCAATCCATTTTGTACACATCCCATAATCACAGAAGCCTTGAGAAGACATTTCTTTGGAGGCAGTTTGCTAAACCATTTACGTACCTGGTCTAAGTTTCCTCATTGTGGCGTTCAAGTGTATGAGGGTAGCATCGATGGCATCCATGTGTTAGTTATGTAGCAAGAAAGCTTTCCATTTGCCTTGATTAATTAATATTTGTTTTTCCAAGAATGCTTAGATTAATAAATATTTATTTAATTGGTAGTTGTTGACAACCAATTCAGTTTTGGTTATTGAGTGCCTTTTTATCTCAGCCGTTAATTGAGATCAATCTTGGCCGTTGATTTTTCAACGAGGGTAGTATAAAAGGGGGCTAGGGAGCATTTGGAAATCATCAAGTGGTGAAGAAATCATTTATAGTGAAAGAAAATGTATTTGCAATGATAGAAAATATTCTTGCAGTGGGAGCAAGGGTGCAGTGATAGCACTGGGATAGCAGTGGGGATATCAGTGGGAGATATTAGGAGTTTATCAGAGTTTTCCCAAAAAGAGGCAAGGAATTTTCTGTAACTCTTATATTGTTGAAGATTAATATATTTTCCATTTGTAGAACTGGTTTTCCCTTAGGGGTTTTTCCAGGGACAATTTTGTCCGAAAATATTGTGTCATTATGTTCAAATTTATTTTTGCATTTGTTTTTGTGAAGTTTCAATTGTGTTGTTATTCGATATTTGGCTGTGAATTAGTTTGGGCAGTTAATTAATCTTTCAAGATAGGAGATTAACAATCAGTGATTGCAATAGTTAATTTTCACATGGTATTAGAGAAAAGTTGAGGGTAGAAACAATTTATCCTAGGAAAGGAAAGATTTTGAGGGTTTATAAAACCTAGTTGATCACTTTGGAATTATTATTATTTTATCCCTTGAGATGGCTTCAATTGGTCTGAGAGATCAGGACAGATTGGATGGTGCCTCAAATTTTGGTGTGTGGAAGGCCATAATTTCTTTAGTGTTGGAAGAGAATGGTATCAAGGATTATGTTACCACTATTGTAGTTGTACATGTAGTTGTACCTACAGATGCAACACAACTTGCAACATACAAGAAGGATGATGCCAAGGTGAGGAGAATACTCCTTGATGGTGTCAAGGATCATATTGTTCCACATATCTCAGAGTTAGATACGGTGAAGAAGATGTGGGATGCCATTTTGAATCTATACCAAAATGTGACCACTAATAGTAAGATGATTCTCATAGATAAGTTGAAGAATACCTGAATGAATAAGGGAGAAGACATGACAAGTTACCTCACAAGGCTTAGACTTGTCAAGGATGAGTTAGTAGCTATTGGAGATAGCCCTAGTGATGATGAGCTAGTGAGAGTAGCCCTAAATGGGTTTACTAAGCAGTGGGGTGTCTTTGTTGAAGTTGTTAGTGGATGAGAAACCTCACCAAGTTGGGATCGACTATGGAGTGATTTCACTCAGGAGGAGTTTCGACTAAGTCTTGTCAATGGGGTCAATAAGACTCCACAAAGTGAGGTGGAACAAGAAAACTTTTCCCTAGTGGGGAAAGGGAAAGCCAAGAAGGGGTCTAGCAAAGGATCTAATTCTCAAAGTGAGGAGAAGAAGAAGGACCTGTCAAAGCTCAAGTGTTTTGGTTGTCAAGAATATGGTCACTATGTTAGTGATTTCCTAGAAAGGAAGAAGAATGAGAAGAAGGGTAAGAAGAAGGTGGAAACTTCAGTAATGGTTGAAGATCTCTCTAGTAGAATAGAAGACGAGTTTGCACTCATAGCTTGCATGGTTAGATCAATCTCATAGTGTGTTTGGTATATAGATAGTGGGGCATCATTTCATATGACAGGAGTTAGAGAGTACTTGTCCAATTATAAGGAGGAGAACACTAGTACCCAGATTTCTATGGGAAACTTGTCCAAGCTCAATTCAGTTGGGAAAGGGACTGTTTAGTTTCAGAGGGAGAATGTGAAGATTATTCCCCTTCATGATGTGCTTCATGCACTAGGCTTAGGTATGAATTTGATTTCTATATCTATTCTTCAGGATAAGGGGTATAATATACTCTTTAAAGGGGGACATGTGTTGATCAAGCACAAGGAGTGGAAGTCACCCATAACCATTGGAGTTAGGAGTGGTCACCTTTATAGGAAATAGTTTGATACTCCTAAGGTACTCATGAGAAATTATATTCCTAGAGATCTTGGAGAGCTTTGGCATAGGAGGATGGGCCATATTCATCATGGAGCACTTAAATTGCTTCGTGAGATAGTGATAGGTGTTCTAGAAGTGAGCACATAACATGATGATGTATGTAAGGGATGTGTGTTGGGGAAGTTTGTGAAAGAACCTTTTCCAAGGAGTGACAACAGATCTAAAGGTGTTCTTGATCTAGTACATTCATATGTTTGTGGACCGATCTCAACAAAATCTCTCAAAGGCTATGAGTACTATGTTACTTTTATTGATGATTTCTCCAAGAAGACTTGGATATACTTCTTGAAGATCAAGGATGAGATTTCCAGTCAATTCCAAGAGTTAAAGGATCTTGTGGAGAAAGTGACAAGAAGGAAGATAAATATTCTTTGGTCAAACAATAGAGGGGATTACAAAGGAAATCAATTCTCAGAGTTCTATACCAGAGAAGGAATCGAGAGAGAGTGGAATGGAGTTGTTGAGAGGAAGAACTGCTCTATATCAGAGGCATCGAGGGATATGCTACATGACTAGGACATGCCCCGCTACTTATGGGTAGAAGTGTGTAGTAAAATAGTCTACATTCATAATAGAGTTCCACACAAGGTACTAGGGAAGATGACACTAGAGGAAGCTTTCACAAGTAAGAAGCCTGATGTTAGTCATTTCAAAATATTTGGTAGTTTGGCATATTGTTATATTCTAGGTGATACTCGTACCAAGCTAGATCAGACTACAGAGAGGGGGTACTTTTTTGGGTACAGTGAAACCTCAAAGGTATATAGGATTTGTATTCCAGGGACTAGAAGAATTATAGTTAGACGTGATGTCAAGTTCATGGAGGATAAGGCATTTAGGAGGTCTAGAGAGTTGTAAGCAGATGATTAGAGTGAGCAGCCAATAGAAGCTCCAAGGATAACTTCACCAAGTCAAGGGAATCAAAGTCCAAGTATAGTTACTAGTACAAGCATAGGCTTAGGTGGTGGAGATTCACAAAATATGGAGCAATCAGTGGAGGAGGATGTGCATCAAGAAGACATAGAGGTTGATATTCTAACTTCTACAGTTGGTAGTGGAAACTGTGAGGTTCAAGAGACTCAAAGGGATACTCAGGAGGCTGTGGGAGCCCCTAGGAGGAGTACAAGATAGAGGAGACAACCAAATAATTTCAATGATTATGTGGCTTTAGTCATTTAGTTGGTAGACAATGAGCCTTCCAGTTATCAGGAGGCTGCAGAACATTAGGTGTGGTGAGATGCGATGGTTGAGGAATACACCTCAATAATGCAGAACGATGTGTGGGAGATAGTACCTAGACCAACTGATAGGGAAATGGTTGGATCATGTTGTATCTAAAAGATCAAGCATGATGCAGATGGTAGCATCAAGAAATACAAGGCAATGTTCATGGCAAAGGGGTTTTCTCAAAAGGAGGGAATAGACTATGAGGAGACATTTTCTCTAGTGGCCAAGTATACTTCTATTCAAGCTATGATCTCATTTGCAGCATAGATGGAATGGTAGATCCATCAAATGGATGTCAAGACAACATTCCTTAATGGTGAATTGAAGGAGAAAGTATACATAGAGCAACCAGAAGGCTTTGTAAGACACAACAAAGAAACTCACGTATGCAGATTAAAGAGAGCTTTGTACAGACTCAAGAAGGCTCCTAGAGCTTGGTATGAGTGCATTAATACATACTTGTAGGGAATGGGCTTTGTGAAGAGTGAGGCATATGCTAACCTCTAATACTTGGTGGTTGGGGGTGAGATTCTCATTCTTGTTCTATATGTGGATGACTTGTTTCTAACAAGTTCACTAGGGCTCATAGAGGAGTGCAAGACAGACCTTTGAGTAGAGTTTGAGATGAAGGATTTGGGACTTATGCACTAGTTTCTAGGCATGGAGGTGTGGCAGATATATGGAGATATTTTCAATGGGCAAGGGAAATATTGCATTCAAATATTGAAGAGATTCTAAATGGAAGATTGCAAAGCCATGTCTACACCTATGATCACGAACTAGAGGAAGGTAGACACTTCAAAGGAAAAAGATGTAGATCCCACCCTATACAAATAGTTGATTGGTTTACTTCTGTATTTGGTCAACACCAGACCAAACATAGATTTTTTAGTAAACTCTCTTAGTCAATTCATGGTTGAGCCAAAGAGAGTGCATTGGACAGCAGCTAAGGTCTTGCATTACTTGTGTGGTATAGTTGAGTATGGGATTAGATATGTTTGAAGTGAAAGTATTAGATTGATGGGCTATACTGACACAGATTGGGAAGGAAGTAAAATGGACAAAAGGAGCACTTCAGGGTGTTGTTTCAGTTTGGGATCAGGAGTTATTTCTTGGTTCATTAGGAAGTAGAAGTTTGTGGCTCTGAGTTTAGCAGAAGTAGAATACATAGCAGCTAGCATGATGACATGTGAAGCTATATGGCTTTAGAAGTTGTTAGTAGCCTTGTTTGGTCAGAGAGTTGAGACTACTATGATACACTATGACAATCAAAGTTGCATCAAGTTGTCTTAGAATCCAGTGTTTCATGATAGGTCCAAACATATAGACATCAAATATCACTTTATCAGAGATTGTGTATAGAGAGGGATTCTTCAGCTATAGTACATACTTATAAAGGAGCAGGTAGCAGACATTTTGACAAAGGCATTGGGGAAGGAAAAATTTATCTTCTTCAGAGATAAATTGGGGGTCATGTAGAACAGCTTCCTTGCTAAGAGGAAGTGTTAGTTATGTAGCGAGAAAGCTTTCCATTTGCCGTGATTAATTAATATTTGTTTTCCCAAGAATGCTTAGGTTAATAAATATTTATTTAATTGGTATTTTTTGACAACCAATTCAATTTTGGTTGTTGAGTGCCTTTTTATCTCAGCCATTAATTCAGATCAATCTCGACTGTTGGTTTTTTAGTGAGGGTAGTATAAAAGGGGGGCTAGGGGCATTTGGAAATCTTCAAGTGGTGAAGAAATCATTTATAGTGAAATTAAATGTATTTTCAATGATAGAAAATATTCTTGCAGTGGGAGCAAGGGTGTAGTGATAGCACTGGGATAGTAGTGGGGGATATCAGCGGAAGATATTAGGAGTTTATCGGAGTTTTTCCAGAAAGAGGCAAGGAATTTTTTGTAACTCTTATATTGTTGAAGATTAATATATTTTCCATCTGTAGAACTAGTTTTCCCTTAGGGTTTTTTCAAGGGACAATTTTGTCCAAAAATATTGTGTCATTGTGTTCAAATTTATTTCCGCATTTTTTTTTGTGAAGTTGCAATTGTGTTGTTATTCAATATTTGGTTGTGAATTAGTTTTGGCAATTAAATGATCTTTCAAGATAGGAGATTAACAATTAGTGATTGTAATAATTAATTTTCACACCATGGTCTCATTTTATTTGAGATAGGGGATGCAGGAAAATGGGATCGAATCTATCTTTACACGAACCAGTCGCATTTTCCTTAAGTTTTTAAGACCTTTTAATCAAATCCATATTCTATAAATCTTAAAAGCATTGCATTTCCTGATACAACCTCTGTTTGAGACATCCCATCAAATGATTTAGGCTAGGATGAAGTAGGTAAAGAATTTGGCGTTTCACTCCCCAATTTGTGTTTTCTAGAAAGTGTTTACAACATTTTAAAAAAATCCATCTTTTGTTCACATTCTATAATAGGAGTTAGGCGATGCACTTACAAATGCATTTTCTAGAAACTATCTAAAGCATTTTAAACAAATCCATTTTGTGCATATAGTGCAATCATGGCACTTTGCTAGTTGCATTTTTTTGAAAGTTTCTAAAGCCTTTTCAAAGATCCATTTTGTGTGTATCTTGCAATCATATAGCTTCCTGAGAACACATTTCTTTGCTTCCATAGTTTACCTTGATTGTCTATGCTTCCACACTCTACATAAATGTCTACCAGAGCATCTTTGATGGTAATATGCCCTTTTGATATATGTCTGTACCTTTTCCTAAAACTCTCACATTTGCACAAGCAGGAAAGATGTTGGCAATAATTTGGTTTTATGGTTGTTAATTGCATTTTCTCAAAGTTTCTAAAGTGTTTTCAATAAATCCATTTTCTGCATACCCTGAAACCACTACATTCCAAGTGGTGACATGTCTTTGAGGTATTTTTTCAAATAGTTTGTGTGCCTTGTTTATGCTCTACATTTTGCATAGGCACTCTATCAAACAGTTCATGTGCCTTGCTTTGTGCTTCCTCACTTTGCAGTTCACACACCTTGTTTGCTGCTTCCACATTTTCTATAGCATTTTGCTAGATGGTTGTCCATGCCCTATTACAAAGATCCTGTTTCAGCATAGATAAGTGAGGGAGGACACTAGATCTCATAAAGTGGAAGGGGTACATGATTTGGAGGGACTATCTTGATGCTTGCAATAATTCAAGAGAGAAAGATGAATGATTATGTGAGAAAAATTCACCTCTATCATTCACAACTCCAAATCAAGGCCCCATTTGGTTACAGAATTAGAATTTGACTCAAAAGTTGATTATCTCAAAATAAGGTTTTGAAATTCTAGTTTTGTGTATTTGGAAGATAGTTTAGACCGTTTGGTTGACCCGAAAGATGACTAAGACAATCCATCTTCTACATTTGGTTGCCATTTATTAAAATAGAATTAGAACTTAGAAATTCCTATTTCTGTGTATGGTTCTACAATTTCAAATTGGAATTAAAATTAGTCTGGTTCATTTCGGTTTGATTTGGGTCGACCCATATGTTGATTTACGTCCCTGAACACATTCTTGTCTCTACAAATGCTCAAGAAAAGATGATTGGAGTTTGTAATGGAAATATGGAAACAAATTTTCCATCGGAAGAAGAAGTGGTGACTTTGTTGAAAGTGAACATTGGGAAATACAATATTTTCAAACAAGAGCCAAGTGTACTGGAGGCATTTAAGAATCTCAGGATCAAGTTAACTGTGGGAATCATGAACAACAACTTGAAGAAGATTTCCTCTGACCAGAAGGAGCCAAATAAGTGGGCGAATGAGTATATTGATGCCTATTATCCTATGACCAATATCAAATACATTATCATGGGTATTGGGGTTTTGGGAGAGACTGATTCCGGGTAGTTTTTGGTGGGTGCGATGAACAACATCTAGAAAGCACTTGTGAATGAAAATCTACAGGGCAAGATAAAGGTGTCGATGACCCATGCTGCCATGGACATAATCAGGTAATTTTCCCCTCTCACTCCATCAAATGGAACTTTCACTGAGAATGTGAAGAATAACATGAGCTCTGTTCTGTAATTCCTTTCCATAATGTCCCTCAAAAACCCTCATCAGTAATAATGCCGAAAGGACGTTACCAGTTTTGAAGTGGGAATGTCACCGGACTCGAATCCAAATAAAATCCAACTGATAAAAGACAATTTTGGGGTTTATAAATTGAATTCCACCTATTTGAGTGCAAGTGAAACTTCGAGAATTTCACCAAAAAATGAGGATTCAAAAACACAAACTAGGTTTTGAATTTTGCAACCCAAATGATGGATTCAGCTTAAAACTAGAAAACCCATTGCCAATTCCAGTCGTATTCCCGAAACCAAATGGGGCCTGAGGGATTTGAGAGATGTAGGACCAATTTTCATGGCAACGATGTATTTTAACCAGGTTTTACCCAATGGATAGACGCATATTTTTTTATGGAAAATTAGCATAATAAGTATTAGTCTATTAATTAAAACTACAATAAATGGAAACCTGGAAACCATAGAGATGAAATGAAGCAAATAAGAATTGAACATAGAGATTAACCAATAACTATATTCCTACAAGGATTAGAAAGAGAAACATTTAATTTGCAATCTTAAGGGTAGATTTATTTTAGAGTTTTTTTGTGTTATTTTTTTATAAATATTTGAAGAGAAGATTATTCATTACATTACTTCGCATGTGTATGTTGATATCTCATTGTGTCCATATATACTTAGTGTTTATATAGGCGAGGGGTATGCTATGTAAGTTTTACTTATTCAAGGTCTTAATTATACACACACTTAGTTGTAGTACAAATCTAACTAAAAATTAGATTATTCTAGAATGAAGGGATTAAGATATTATGGAATAACAAGCATATCATTGCCAATTATCCTTAGATTGCAGGGCTTAAATATGCATTGTGATTAATGCAAATTTGTAAACATTGATTGATGACTTTTGAGGTCCATAATGATTTTAGTCTTTAGATTAGGATGATGTCATATAATATTATGATACACTATATTATTGAATTGTATTGAAGTAGAACCCAACTAGTTTCCTTATTGAGACCCTTGTTTTATTTTGGCATCATTTTGGTATTATGATTTTATGATGTTAAATTGACCTCGTGATTACCCTAAACTTGTTAAGAAATTACCATGAGAAGAAAGGAAGGGTACCATGGTTGTGCTGGATGATTGTATGTTGTGTAAGAATTATGGCTAAGACAAGGAAACACCTATGTTGTAATGCCTATAAGGTTTTAAAATGCTTGTGATATTAGAAATATTGGACATAATGTTATACTGCAATGATATTGAGATGTGTGTAGTCATTGACATTTTGAAAATTCTACTATAGTCAATAAGGGTAATAGGTGCATTTAATGCCATTTTATCCTTGTATTAATGCAACAACAAGATTTATCATATGTTTTGAGTAAAGGATTTTATAGAACTACAAGATACTCATTGGCCCCTTATGTATAAGACCTCCCTATTGAAGATATTGTATGAATTTCTAGTCAAAGTATTTGCCTATGGGTTGTAAGGAACTAGTTTAACTCTTTATTTGTCCTAATTTATTTGTGTGAACTGAGGGAACTTGATGTTGAGTATTAAAGTCTAGCCCCTAGGTGGATAAGATAGATCTTCCATCATTCAAGTTTGTTAATGAATAATGAGGTAGGAAGTATGATCGAAGATCTCAAAAATTTTGAAGGGATTAATATAGAATGGGTTGATGAACTACAATTTGGTGTTATTAATTAAGGGAAAACAAAAATGAAACCATGGTTATGGGAACTTGTGTTTAGGTTCTTTGAGTGACCTAGTGAGGAGTGTTAGGAAATTGTTAAGAATGTAAGATATTGTTGATTAGACCTTGGTTATGTGTGCTGACATTAGTATTTTGTCATTGATGTCAAGTGTCAACAGACTATTGTTGTTGCAGTCAGTGTTCTTAGTTTGTTCAGAGAAGATGATTTCAATTTTTCAGGTGATTTGTTGAAGATCTTTTACTACTATTCTAGTTGGTGTTTCAGATATCAGTCTTACTCCTAGACTGATATCAACTTAAAGAGGATCATATGATAGTTTGAGTAAGTTATGATTGATTTATCAGTTGAATGCATTTTAGTATTCATGTGTTTTAAGGTTGAGTGTTTTCTTTAGTGAGGATCAATATAGTTGATTCAGTTGATGAAAAGCTAGTGGTAATGTTGGGATTCATTATTGTTTCCTCAAATGGTATTTTTCATGATTCAAAGCTCAACAAGTTATCATTTTAGTGTGACAAAGTTTTGTGTTCAATGTTGTTGGTATTTAGTAAAGTGAAGAGTTTGGATTTTGAGATTGAGTTGATGCAAAGATTGATTTGATTTTTCTAAAGCATATGACCCAATTGAATGGCCTTTTATTCTTGATATTATTTGTTTTCTTCTGCTAGCAGTGTCTATGGCATTTCCTTGCCTAATTCCACTTTTTAGATAGTCAATGGTCATTTTGTTGATGATTCTTTTTTAACTCTTCTAGAAGATGAGGCAAATGTTTAGTAAGTTCTCAAATATCTTGAGACTTTTTTCTTAGCTTCTGGTTTGGCTATTCAATGGAATAAGACTCTTTGTTACCATCATTATTTCCTACCCAGACCTCAATGAATATTACAGTATGATTAGAAGTGGATTCACCATGGATAGGTATTTTACTTCTTGGTAATTCATTTTTCCTTTCATGGATCAGCTATGATGCTTTGGAATGCGGTTCTATCCAAAATTGAATCCAAGATGACTTTCTAGATAACCAAGCCTCTTTCTTTGAATAGGAAATTTCAAATTTGTTCTAAGATCCTTGCTATCACCCATGTTTATTACTCTTCCTGTTGGTCTCCTTCTAAAGAAGCTTATGACAAGTTAGAGCATTTATTGTTTGATTTTCTATGGGTGTTAGATACTCAAAGGTATGGCTTCCACCATGTTTCTTAGGAAAATTGGTGCATCCCTTGGCATTCTAGTGGCCTTGGACTCATTTCCACATACAGGAAGGGATACGTACTTTATGTTAAATGGGTGGTTCATTGAGTTTCAGGAAATGAGGCCTAGAAATTTCTCTTGCAGTATTGCATTTATTCTGATTATCCTCTTCATCACCTGACCTAGAGAGATATTAGATTTCCTACTCTACTTTTTCTGATGAAGCCTATTCAAATCCATGACTCTTTTGTTGCTAAGAGAATTTGGCGTGCTTAGGAAGCTCCCAAGCCTTGGCTAAGGTGGCATGGATCTGGTATTAGAGGTGGGATTTCTTTTAATTAACATAATATCTAATGAACACCCCTAATTCAAATGCAAGGTATTCCTCTTGCATGAGTTCCAAGTATTCATGCACTCCATTTCCACAGGCATGGCCTTCAAACTCTGAGAGATATTTTCTACAAATCTATAATGTCTCCCCACACTTGGGAGGATTCTCAGATTCAATTCAGACTGACTCATCAGGATAGAGACACATTTGACATGCTTGTTTCCCTCTTGCCTCTAGAGATTTTGCATAAGATATGGACAAAAAGTCTCACACAATGGTGGAAGGACTGGAGATTGTACCCAGATACTACTTTCCAATGATACAGACCATACTAAGGTTATCAATGGTTGTCTCACCACCTTCCTATGGTGGATATTTTGAATCAACGATGGAATTTGCAATCCTCTCATTCTAGATGGAGATTGTATTTTATTACTATTTTTTCAAGCATTACAGAACCTAAAATTACACATTTAATTTGGTGTATTTTATTTCAGGGTTTACCTTTGGGTTGTCACCTTCAACATCTGGGTATTTTGAATCCTTGGTGACCCTTTTGTTGTTAGCTAGAATCTTTCCTTTACCTCTTCTAGTTTTTTTGAAGAGGTCAAAATTACTAGGTCTGGATCCATGATTTATTTTTCCTTTTTCATCCCACCATGTCTTCTTGGGAAATGGTCCTTCTAGGTGATACCCCTAGTTTCCCTTTTCAATTCCTACAAATTTGGCACACTTTCAGAAATGGATATCATATTCTTTCTTTGGAAAGAAGGAAATTCAATGATTTTTCAAACACCTTAATTGATACTAGTGTATCTTTGTTTGCTAAAGCTTATATATGCAATAATATTATGTTACAAATACAAGTTCAGACAATTAAAGTTTCCCTTTGGGTTTCTCATTTATAGGAGCTTCTCCAACATTGTGGAAATGCTCCTTGCACTATGGCTTGAGTTCCTCCTGACCCCTCCAATTTTGGTTCCTGTTCCACCTCCCATGGTCAATGTAGTGGCAGAACTGATTCCAACAGATGAGAAGATTCTCAAACTCATCCTCTGTGTTGTTTCTCTCCTTCTCGCCATTTTTCACCACAAGGTTTGGATGTGCCTCCACACCTTTGAGGACTCCCCCTAAAGCTGGGCTATGCTGACACTTCCCATTTCACCAACAACTACCAAATGGTTGGCTGGCAGTGACAATTTAGGGTAGCCTACTTCCAAAGGTTTCCCAAGGATGGCACCGACGATCTCCCCTTGGCAAGAAGAAAAGGAGGAAGAGGATATTGTTGATAGGTGGACACTGCCAAACCCCAAGCCAACATAGGAAAAATCTTTGGGAAAGAAGGATGAACTAGACCCTCTTCCTTCTTCTACCACTACTCTTGTGGCTTAAGGGTGTTTCTTTTTGGGATTTTATTTTTCTACTCTTGTTCCTAGGCTTGGCCCATATGAATTTGTTTTAGCTTTGGTTACTTGTGCCTAGGTGCTGACTTTGTGTTAGCTCTCATTTATTTTGGGGAGATACTTTTTACAATTTTTTCTTGTCATTTATTTCTGTGTACTTTTTGACTTGATAGTAATATAATTTGGTCAGCTTATTCCATAAAACAATCCTTTCTAGCTAGACTTGGGAAAATAACAAGAACAAGAGCAACCCTTTTTGGAGGAGCTCCTCAAAACTTATCCAGCAATACAATAGAAAGGGTGATGATCCCAAGGTGAAGGCTCCCAAGAATGAGGGTAGAAGTAGTAGTGTATGAAGACCTCTTTCTTGAACATGTTATGTTCAAATTGTTGATGGTCATATACTTTTGTATCTAGTTACTCAAACCTTAAACCATCACTGATCTCTATATTAGACTTCTTGATGTTCTTTACCTATTTGTTGATATGATGAAACCTAAAGACATATATAGTCTAAATATGTTATGTTTAGACACACTCTCATGCCTACAATATGACACAATATTCCTATCATCATGACTATCATCTCGGTATTAGATACAAACCTCCAAAGTAGGTCACTCAGTGAAAATTGGACAAAAAACAAAAAGCAAATTTGCGCAATGCTCTTCAAATGGGTATCTTCAAAACTTATCACAACTAAATTATGAGAGTTGTCACCAATAAAATTTGTTCAATGAAAGGTGAGGAACACATGTCCCAAGTGCCATCCCATGAAAATCATTAGGCCTATTGTTAAGTGCACTTGAACTAGGGTCCATTAAAATGGTCTTTTGAAGCACTGAATTGAGCCTTAGGGAAAATTGTAAAGTACAGACTCTAAACTCTATCCTAATTTTAGAGTCCCAACAAGATGGAAAGTGGATGGGGGATGAAAATATGACTCTGATAATCTAGGATGGGAGGAAAGGAAGACAAGAATAGATGGAAAATATGCAGACTGACAGGAAGACCATGATTAGGAGACTAGGATGACAATATTTTTGGAGAATTGGATGACTTATGTATTGGAAGAATGGACTAACATGGAAAAAGGATTTTTTGTGTAGAACTCTTTGTTTGTGTATTTTTCAACAGATGTATTGCATTGAGTTTGAAACTTTGAAATACACATCAAGAAAGAACTACCTAGAAGACAGACTAGTATCAAAAATGTTTGCCCACAACTTGGTATCCCAAAAGGGAATACAAATGGTGAGTCATCTTAAGGTGATCTAGGAAACCACTTGGATCGATCCTTGCACAAAGATTTTGATACCTTTAGGAGTATATTGGGAAGCCTATGATTAATAGGTGACTCACTTAAGAGCCTAGTTGACCATGCCGAAATAGTAGGAATATTCACCTACCTTAGGCTACCATCAACACACATCTTCCTAGCTTGATGGGATGAAGAGAGATTTTTCTCAGTGCTTTACTACTATACCAGTTGGGGAAGTACCAGTTTGAGGTCGTTCTACAAAGAGGAAGTGCTTTTCTCTTTGGACAGGCCTTGCTAGAAGTAAAAAAAATGAACTTGTCCTAGTTCAATCATTTTACATCACTTAGATTAAAGGATTTGCATAATGTTGAAGACTCCTAGAAGCACATCATGAAGAGTTCTTTTCCAAAATGATTTAAGTGTTTTTCAAACCAAGACTTGCAAACACATATGTTTAGGATTTTAATTTGTTCATTCTTTGAAAATAGAAAAGCCCTTTTGACAAGATTTGTAAGTGTTTTAGTTTGAGCATTCAAGATTGATTTTGCTTTTAGGATCCCAAATTGAACTTGCTTTAGATTTGAAATTGCTCTGATTTTCTCCTTGTGCACTCAAGATTGAATTTTCTTAAGGACTCAAATGAAATGGTTTGATTTTGATTTGGTTCATTCTTTAGAGTCATTCAAGATTGGCTTTTTTTTACTTTTAAGCTTCAAAAAAGATAAATTGAGATTGCTTGTTCTTTCCCTTGATCATTCAAGATTTGAGTTTTTAGGGTTCAATTTTAGGCCCAAAGAATGTAGTGTTCCTAGATTGTGTAAAAAACCCTAAATCACTTAGATTTTGAATGAATGAAGTTCTTTTTATCAAAATGACACATCATAAATGATTTTGATTGATTAAGGATGGTTTAGGATTAGTTTTGATTTGTTTTAGAAAAGATGCACAAATTTCTTGATTTCTAAGCATTTGAGAGTGAATTAGAGTTCATTTTAAGCCCAAGAATGAAGTTTTTTTGGTTTCTAATTATGCAATATAGTCAATGAGATTTAGGGCTTTAAATTTTTGGTGATCTTCTTGCGCCCAATGGGTTCCTACAAAACATGGACTTAGAACCTACAAAAAAACAAAAGTTAAAACTCAATAAAAACCATAAAATTTCCCCTTGCTAGTATGAAAGCACAATTATAAAGAACAAATGCACAGCTTTAAGTGAAAAATGCACAATTTTTCAATCTTGCACATATGTGCAGTAACATAGACTGTGTTGGGACTAAAAACATAGTAAGGTTTTTTGAAGTACCATGTTAAAATTTTGCAGATTGAAGACCTATAAGTGCTTTTGTGCCTATTTTCCTGGATAAGATTCTGAGGTTTCTCATGCATCTCAAGTGCTTATCACCTTTGTTTTGGCATTTGAAGACATCTCGGATCGTT